>CM071798.1:44555933-45245933 GCA_036559045.1 Platycarya longipes | reverse complement strand
AAGAGTCAATGGAGTCGAACAAGGAAAAAAAAGCAGAATCCAGCATATATAATCCAAGGAAAAAAAGAGAAAGAAAAACCAGCGAAAGAAAAAAAAAAAGATGGAGGCAATCCCTCGACGACAAAAAATCCAAGAAACTCATCCCAGAAAATCACGGAGTCAACGGCCAAAAAAAAAAAAAAAAAAAAAAAGGAAAAATGGAATTGGTGTAGGCTTACGGTGGCGACGACAGCTGCTTTCCTTCAACGGCTATCATTCGACGGTGGCGTTTGGCTATCTATTGGTGAGGGAGACTCTGTTGAGCAGAGCTGGAAGGAATAAGCACTTGGAGGACGAGAATACGATTCAGTGTGACTTACAGGGTGGGGGGACGTACGATAGCTTGGATGCAGCGTATCTGTCCATTAATGAAATGCTACATTTCATTAATAGACTACGTTCTGGACTGCAAATAAAATTATTCTTAGACAAAACATCATCTATGACTACTTTGGCATCACCCTTAAATATAGCTTGATTCAGACTAAGCTCTTCACGAAGAAGCATAGCCCAATATATATAGTGATGCACTCTCTGCTAGAAAAATAGAATTAACATTCTTGTTACAGTCAGTTTATAAGCATGAGTGTAAATTCCCATCAACAATCCTTAATCATCACACTATCACTATAAGAAAAAGAAGTATTTATGATATTTTAATTATAATTAAAAATATTATTTGTGATAAAAATAAATTATTTTTGTCACAAATTATTCTTTTAATTATAACTAAAATATCATAAATATCTATTTTTTTAAAAATACGTATTCCTTTCTACCATTTTCTTTGTCAAAAGAGGCATTGAAATTCACCTTGAAATAAGACCATCCGGGAGGTAACTAAGCGGCCTGAGTACTTCTACCTTGGTTCCTCTATGCTTAATTATTGTAATGGAGCATATGATGCTCCTCTTTGCTGAAAACAGACCCCACCACATTTTGCTTCCATGTTTTGTTGTTTTCATCAATTAGAGCATCCACTCGAGATTCACGGTAAAGAGTGTTGATGGGAGTCTGATAGTTTGTATTTGAAATTGATTTCAATTCATCTTTATTTTATTATTATATTTTTAAAATTTATTTTTATAAAATATTAATTTCTATACATTTTTTTTAAATTTTAATACATATATTTAAAATTTTAATATATATTTTTAAAATTTTAAAATAATAATAATATTAAAAAATAAATTAAATTTATCTCAATCCATCTCACCTTCAAATCTAAAATCGAATCTGATAAGAATTAGGCATTGGTAATTAGTATCCTTTCATTTTTTAATGTTTGTTTTTGCTGCTTACTCTTCACGTTAGTCCCTTTTTACTCACCTCCATATTTCTATTTTTAAAGAAATACTTTAATAATAAAATAGATTCATAAAAATAAATTTATTAATTAATATAATTTGGTCTAATATATTAAATAGTAAAATTATATTATTATAAAATAAATTTAATGTATTATATAAAATAATCTTAATTTATATTTTTTATGAGATTTGTCACACTTATCTTTAAAAAAAAAAAAATCCTATTTTTCTATATAAGACAATTCAGGGATAATGATTTTGGATCAAAATCAGGATGTCAACATCAATGTAGACTGGCGTTTGCTTTAAATTGCGTGCCGCCTGCCGTTAAAGTGCTTTACTTTTCATTTGCGTCCCTTCCACCTGTTACGGCACCAGCATCGTAAAACATGATATATATTTTTTTTTCAGAAATGCTTTTTATTCAGAAGATTTGTACCGAATAGATCTCGAATTTTTTTAAAAAAACTTTTTTTTACTTAGTAATTAAGTAATTATTTTTTAATAATAATATATATCTTTTTATTTTTTAAAGACATGCTTTAGAACATTTTTGCTTTAAGAAATGTAGCACCACTTTTCCTTATTTTTTTAAATGAAAGTAAAGCATGATATTTGATTTAAAAAATGATAAATGTACTATAATTTTATAAAATAATTTTTTAATTAATTGTTTTTTAATTTTTAATTTCACTTAATAATTAAGAATGTGAATATTAATAAAATTATATATATATATATTTTTATTTTTTCTTAAGAGCAATGATAGACGTAATACGCTTTTACACTTAATTTACAATTTATATGTATATTTGGATTTTTTTATCAATTTTTTAATCATTTTTTAATTATTTTTTTAATGTTCTTAATCATTAAGAAAAAATAAAAAAATATAATTTTATTAATATTTACATCCTTAATCATTAAATAAAATTAAAAATTAAAAAAAATATAGATAAAAAAGTTGTAAATAAATTGTAAAAATGGTGGTAATTGTATTATTATTGTTTTCTTAATAATTAAAAATGTTAAAAAAATACTTAAAAAATGATAAAAAATAAAAAAATTATAACACTATGAGTTGTAAAAAAAGTGTAAAATCTGTTGTACATGTCATTACTCATTTGATTTACTCTTATCTATTTTTTTTTTAAATCATTTTTCATAAATAAAATTTATTTTATAATAAAAATAACTCATAAAATAATTTTTTTTGAAAGCTTTGTATTTTTATCAATATAAATTATATATAATATTAGCTTCGATAAATAAATGATAATGGACATAAAATTTAAAAAATAACCCATATCGAAAAGCCATGTTGGGAATAAAACTTGTGCTAAATGAAATCGGCAAACGTGACCACTAAAAATCTAATTTAATGAAAATTTAGTTATAAAGACTTGAAAAAAACGTTCACATAAATTTTGATCTAAATAAATAATAATATTAAAAAAACCTCAAAATTAGAGGCTTCAAACCAATGGCCAAACTCTTATTTTATTAGTTTTTCTCTCTCTTTTCTTTCTCATCATATAGAATATAATTATTAATTAATTATTTATTAGTTTTTCTTTCTTGCCAAATTTTTATTAATAATTTAATTTAATATAATATAATTACTAATTAATTTTTTAACTTATAATTTAATTAAAATATGATTATTAATTAACATATAATATGTATTATGATAAAATATGATAGAATAAAATAAATAAAATAATAATTATAAGTAATAAATATTTTTTTAATTATTAATTATTAATTATTATATATCTTTATAAATGAATAATTTAGTATGAAAATTTGATATGAATAATCAAAATACTCAAATTATAGTTATATTATTTTATTATTATATAATGAAAAAATAACTATTCTAATGTGAAGATTTATATTAATAGAATGACTAAAAGTCAAATTACTCTTTATAATTGATAAAATTGTCTTTTAATTTTAAATAATCTAATGAAAATGCTCTAATATATACGCTTTCTATTCTATTAATTACACTTTGAGAACTTTTATTTAATTAAAACTCCTCAATTTATCCAATAAAAGAGTTTTAATAAAAAATGAGGAATGTTAGAGAGAAGTCATATTCAATATACTCACTCTTATATAAATAGTTTTTTTTTTTTTTTTTGAGAAATAAGTCTTCTCATTTCTCATCTTCTTTATTATCAAACATCAAATAAGATTTATTTTAAAGGAAAATAAATAAGAAAAATGCTTATAGTAGAAGTGACCAAAGTGTTGCTTGTTTAAAAGCCCAAATGGACACCTGTGTTGCATGCAATCACGTATCGATTTTCTCTCAAAGGTGTTTCTTCCTCCTCTCCTTCCTCCGATCAAATTTCTTACATTTACAAGTTACAACCCTTATAAAACAAAAATCAAAATCAAAATTAAAACATATTAAAAAATAATAAAACCATCGCATAAAAGGGAACTTTAAAATTTAAGAGACTTTTTTTTTTCCTTTATTGATGGCGGTTTCAGTTTGGTCCTTGATTCATACAATGCGTCTAGAGACTGTATATTTCTTAGAATGGTGGTTTTGGTCTTATTAAAATAAATTATTAAAATTTAATAAAAAATATAAATTTAATAAAAAGTCAATATCAAAATAATTTTATATTAAATTTATTAAAAATATTTTCATTATATTTGATTAAGAATAAGAAAAAAAAGTGAAGAGAATAAAATAAAAATATTTTTGATTAGTTTTTAAATAATAAATTATTAATTTAATTATTTTGATATTAATTTTTTATTAGATTTTAATTATTTATTTTGATGAGAAGAATAATAATGATCTTCTGATTTCCGAGAGGATTGAAATTACGAACGAGCGTAATTGACACGTCTTTCAATTCCGACCCTCGTTCTCGTTTCGCCCCCTGAAGATACTTTTTTCTCCCAACACGCACAAACGAACATCCCCCTTTGTACGCTTCTTTCCAGTTTCAGCTCAAGACCCGGATAACTCTCACCGTAAATAGTAGTCGATTCTGATCTGGGTTCTAAACAATCGAAACTTTAATAGAAAAAAGAGCTTTAGCTTATCAGATTTGGTTTTATTCATTGCTATCGAGTTTTGGTTTTATTGGGTTTTTGAGGTAAGCGCAATAAGTTGGATTTCTTGATCTGGGTTTTTCTCTCTTCGTGGATTGGTTGAGGGTGACTCGGTGACAAGATGGGGGAAAAGCTAGGGCTTTTGGCGCTTTTTTGGTTTATGTTGTGCGGTTTTGGTGTGGCAAGGTTTGTGGTGGAGAAGAACAGCTTAAGAGTTTCTTCACCGAACTCGTTGAAGGGTGTATATGAATGTGCAATTGGGAATTTTGGAGTTCCTCAGTATGGAGGAACCATGGTTGGCATTGTGACGTACCCCAAAGCCAATCAAAAGGCATGCAAGAGTTTTGATGACGTAGATAACTCCTTCAAGTCTAAGCCCGGAGCCCTGCCTACCTTTGTACTCGTCGATAGAGGAGGTCAGCATTTTTTTCTTTGTTAAGTTCCTTATAACAGATTATGTACTTTGAATTTGTTTGTAAAATATTATTTTCTCTTCCCTTTGAATGTGAAGTTACCCAGAATGAAAGATTGCCAAATTGGGGTTAAACTTTCCGTTTTAGGTGATGGCTTATTCTGTGAATCTCATCTTGATATGACTGTTAGGATGCTAATTATGGCATGACAGATCAGATGTTGTCTATGTACTGTATAATTTTGTCACTCACACATTTATCTTGCAAGTATATTAAGCTGACAACTGGAGCTTATAAGGAAGTTTTTTTCCTCATTGATTTCAATCTTTCCATCTAGTTGAATGAATTCCAGGGAACAAAGTTTTGAAATTTGTCTTGGGTCTATTTGCTTCTGTTTTTTGGATTGAATGTATTACTAAATTGTCATCGTATATACATGCAAATGAATATCTTGCTTATCCATCAGTCTTATTTTTATGGCATAAGATCTTTAAATCTTACCCTATTTCTTCAGTTGATTTTCCTAGGGCTGTGACTAAATTGAACAGCTGCTTACATATTTTTTGTATTTGTTTATGAATTCTCTTTTTTATTTTTCATTGAATTCTTTTGAATGGAAGTTTTCATCCATAACTTGGATGTGCTGGCAGATTGTTACTTCACCTTGAAGGCATGGAACGCACAACAAGGTGGAGCAGCTGCTATTCTTGTTGCGGATGACAGGATTGAACCATTAATTACCATGGATACTCCTGAAGAAGAGAATGCTGGTGCTGATTATCTACAGAACATCACCATTCCTTCAGCACTTATTAGCAAGTCTTTGGGGGATAACATTAAAAAAGCTATATCTAAGGGAGAGATGGTGAACATAAATCTTGATTGGTCTGAGGCTCTTCCACATCCTGATGAGCGGGTTGAGTACGAGTTTTGGACAAATAGCAATGATGAATGCGGGCCAAAGTGTGACAGTCAGATTGAATTTTTAAAGAGCTTCAAAGGAGCAGCTCAGATACTTGAGAAGAATGGGTACACACAGTTCACCCCACACTATATAACTTGGTACTGTCCAGAAGCTTTTATTTTGAGCAAACAGTGCAAGTCTCAGTGTATCAATCATGGGAGGTACTGCGCTCCAGATCCTGAGCAGGATTTCAGCAGAGGGTATGATGGAAAGGATGTTGTGGCTCAAAATCTACGTGAAGTTTGCTTTTTTAAGGTCGCAAATGAAAGTGGAAAACCATGGCTTTGGTGGGACTACGTGGCAGATTTTGCAATCCGATGCCCAATGAAAGAGAAGAAGTACACTGAAGACTGCTCAAATCAAGTTATCCAGTCACTTGGTATGTTGAAGACTTAATGTAGATGCTTGCATTTCAAAATATCAATGTATGTTTCCTTGGCAATCCATGTATGAGGATGCCGCACATTAAAATCATTATATGTTTTCACGATTGTTACTTCACCTCAATCACTCTATTTAGTTCTGATTTTTCTTTTATGAAATTTGTCAAAATTATACTAGATTTTTGGGTCAGATTTATTGTCGCCATGAACAATCTTTAATCAAGGTGTTTTCCAGTGCCGTCTTCAATGGGTGATATATGTGCTTTTCTGTGAATTGAATCATTAGCCATATTGCCAATATTCTAGTGACTAATGCTGGTGTTATTCATTACCTTAATTGTTCATTCTATTTTGAATTCAAGTTACAACACCTTATTGAAATCAATGTTGGCCTTTTGTTTTAGCTATGACACTATCTTTTTGCTTCTTATTTTGTGTGCTTTTGCCAAATTATGAACTCCATTAATTTGGATATTTCTGCTTGCACACAATGCCCCAAAATGTCATCTTATATTTAATTTTATAGGGATCTTGGAAATGCATTGACTTATCATTGTGGTTTTGTTTTTGACGTTTTCTTAATTTATTAGGTAGTAGGTACTAGTAGATGAGAGCAAGCTTATATTCCATATCTAGAGACTTATTGCATGCCTAAAGAATTGAAAATGAATGTCATTAACATTTTCCCCTGATTTACTTTAACAGGGGTTGATCTCAAGGAAATAAAAAAATGCATTGGAGACACTAATGCAGATGTGGACAACCCACTTCTTAAAGCTGAACAGGATGCACAGGTAAACACTTAAAAATTTAGAAGGCTAAGCCGCTAACAGTTCACAATGCACTGATGGCTCTCTCTCTTCAATATTTAATTTTTCCGTACTATGTTTCACTCATTTTGCTTTTTTCACAATTCTGGTTTTCAGATTGGCAAGGGTACCCGTGGAGATGTTACAATATTACCCACTCTTGTTATAAATAACAGACAGTATAGAGGTTTGGCGCTGCTTGTTCCGGATCTTTTTAGCTATTTACTGCATGGATGCTTTGTGATCTTTGGGTTTTTTTCAAATATATATATATATATTTCTAATTTTGATTGTAATAATGGCTTCAGGGAAGTTGGACAAAGTAGCAGTTCTCAAGGCCATCTGTGCAGGTTTTGAGGAGACTACAGAGCCTGCCATTTGTTTAAGTGAAGGTCTTCATCTACCCTTGTGGGTTGTGTGGGTGTGTCCTTTCAGCAAAAGAGTGGCTGATTTCATTTTTCTGAAACCCTTTTGGTCCCATTTCTATATTGAGTTGATAAGTGGGATGTCTATCGAACATTTTATTCCCCCCCATCTCCTATCCAAAAGCTATTATCATAAATATAGAGCTCCCTGAGATGATATTTATAAAGTGAAGCAAATCAGCTAGATGTGTGGGTAGGCTGTATTTTGTAGGTTGGTTTGGGAACTCTTGAGGGTGTTCTTCTTATTTAGTAATCTCAGTTTTCAACTATTCCATTGAAAATGGACTATTTTCAACATGTTATTTATTTGGATTTTACAAATTGTTTCTCTCAGATATAGAAACAAATGAATGTTTGAGCAACAATGGTGGCTGCTGGCAGGACAAGGCCACTGATATAACTGCATGCAAGGTATTTTCATTTTCTCAACGTTTGTGGGGGTGTTTTTTGGGTTTTATTTTTTTATTTTTTAATGGGTTCAATTGTTTCTTGGTCCTTATTTGAGTCTTTCTATTCTTCTAGGACACTTTTCGAGGAAGAGTATGTGAATGCCCTGTTGTCCAAGGTGTAAAGATGGTTGGTGATGGTTATACTCATTGTGAAGGTAAATTCTCCCCCTGATAAAGTGCTAGTTTAATTTTTTATTGACCTGATAGATCAAATTCAAGCAATCTGTAAGGAAGCTATTTGTTTGGTAATGATGGAAATAGGTTCCAGTAACTATAATTAAAGTCTATGGTTTTTGGATTCTATGGCTAGGAGCTTATTTTGAGTGGAGTTACCAACTTGCTTCTTTCCTGTCTTCTTAAATTGACCATTTTGTATGCTTAGATGACCGCTTTAGGTAGCACATTCATTCAAGGCTTACACTCATAAGCTATTGGCTACCTTCAACAAACTTTTTCCATGCTCATCTTTAAAATTTCTGGAAAACAATTCTTTTGTTGCCATGAACTCACACGGCATGGCACTTAGAGAAATTTAAAGATGACTTTCAAAAAGCTATGACCCAAATAAATGAGAGAGAAGCTCTCGCAATATAAAGTAGTTTATGGCTCCCAGGTTTTATGCCTCCTTTTTTATGGCTCCCAGGTTTTATGCCTCCTTTTTTCCTTCTAGATTGTTAGTACTGAATAAACTTGCACCTGATATCAAAATATCAGCTACTGCACTTTGTACTATTGGTAGTGATGGAAATAGGTTCCAGTAACTATAATTAAAGTCTATGGTTTTTGGATTCTGGAGCTAGGAGCTTATTTTGAGTGGACTTACCAACTTGCTTCTTACCTGTCTCTTCTTAAATTGACCATTTTGTATGCTTAGATGACCGCTTTAGGTAGCACATTCATTCAAGGCTTACACTCAAAAGCTATTGGATACCTTAAACAAACTTTTTCCATGCTCATCTTTAAAATTTCTGGAAAACAATTCTTTTGTTGCCATGAACTCACATGGCATGGCACTTAGAGAAATTTAAAGATGACTTTCTAAAAGCTATGACCCAAATAAATGTATGGATGACGCTGGTAATGACAGAACTCTTGAACTGTAGCACAATTTGCTTCCTGGTAAATGTGACTTTGTGGTTTCTTCCCCTTTTGTGGCAGGGGTGGGATTAGTACGGTTATAATCATATTTACATGGCTTTTGCGTATAGGGAGTGGAAGAACTTATCAGAAAAAAAAAAAAAAAACTTATATAGGGAGTGGAAATATCTAGAGATTGATGTGGGGCATTTTCAGAATTTTTATTAGGTTGTTTCAGTCTATGAGAAAACTGCTGTTTTTCACTTTTACTTATCTATTTCATTTCTACTTATGCTGTGATTTTGCTTGGTGTAACAGCGTCGGGAGCTCTACGTTGTGAAATCAATAATGGAGGTTGTTGGAAGAAAACTCAGGAAGGCCGGACTTACTCTGCTTGTGTTGTAAGTTATCCAGCTTTAGATACATAGGGATTTATAATTTCATATTGTCCTGTCCTCATCTAATTGAATCTCCAATGATTAAACAGGATGACTCAAAAGGTTGCAAGTGTCCACTAGGATTCAAGGGTGATGGAGTTAATACCTGCAAAGGTATTTTTTTTCCTTGATCTCTACAATTAATAAAATCCATTATGAAATTCATGGTTAATTTGATGAAGTTGTAAGTTATTGAAAAACCTCAAATTACTTTGAGGTTTCTCTGGCCACTTGTCAATGAAATTTCCTTTTTTTTTAAACTGTAAATAAGATTTTATTGATCGTAGGAATAGGCAAAAGTCCAAGTACACAGGCACTTGTCATGAAATTTCCTTATAAAATTAAGGTCCAGTCACCGCCATACATTCATAGTCACAATACTAAAGAATTATATTATAATGTACTTTTGACAGCATATTTGAACCATTTTTTGATAAAATATATATATATATATATATATATAATAGAAACCATATACAAAGCAAATTTAGGAAGACTTAGGCTTTTAGGTTTCAATAGCAATTCAGTATTTCCACTTTGGATTTTTGTGTGTTCTATCTATGGGATATAGGGCCCACTGTTGATGGTCTCTGATGGGCAGGGGGATTGGGTGGTTGCCTTCAAGATAGTCATAGGTTTGCCATTGCCACTGGATCAACTAGGATTTTTTATGCTGATTGACTAATATTTCTTTGCTGTTTCCTTGGTCCAGATGTTGATGAGTGCAAAGAGAAGTTGGCTTGCCAGTGCCCATCTTGCAAATGCAAGAATACGTGGGGAAGTTATGAATGCAGCTGTAGTGGCGGTCTACTTTACATGCAAGAAAATGACATATGTATAAGTAAGTATCTTTAAGTGCTTTATTTGTTTTTTTAGGAGATTCATAAGGCTCCCATTCATCTTTACGCCCCCATCCCCTGATACTCTTTAAGTTATGTTTACCGAAAAATATGCATGTAGCCACAGCAAGTTTGCATGTAGCTACGGTTGTGAATTGCATTAATGAACCATGGTTGAAAATGCACGTTAATTTTTAAAGTTTTCGTTCGTTTGATTTTGTTGTGTTGGTACTATATTGCTGTAGGATTCAAGATTAACCTGATATTCAAGTGATTTATTTTCTGATTCTTGACAAATCATTTGTCATTTGTTATGGAACGGTTGATTTCTGATTTTTCTTATCTGTTGGAAAATCCAGGTAAAGATAATAATACCACGGTCAGCTGGAGTTTTGTTTGGATTATTATTCTTGGCTTGGCTGCTACTGGGGTTGGGGGATATGCAGTTTACAAGTACAGGATCCGGGTATGTATGCTGTTCCATAAACCTTATATACTTTCATAAAGCAAAGAGTTTGATGCAAAAAAGAAACGAAAAATGTTGTATATTAAAACAAGATTCAGATCACATGATTGAATTTATTTAGGGGGGCGTACCTTTTCTAGTGATTCTAATTTCCAGTATAAATGAATATATGTGCAGAGATACATGGATT
Organism: Platycarya longipes; assembly: GCA_036559045.1. Taxonomy (NCBI): domain Eukaryota; kingdom Viridiplantae; phylum Streptophyta; class Magnoliopsida; order Fagales; family Juglandaceae; genus Platycarya; species Platycarya longipes. The sequence goes on along the minus strand of CM071798.1, from coordinate 45,235,054 downwards.
CGGAGATACGGGCAATCATGGCGCAGTACATGCCCTTGGATAATCAAGGAGAGGTGCCTATTCATGGGAATGTCTGAAACCGCGGAGACATGATGTTGAAAGGGGTGCAACTGAGACACGATGAGAAGATTGTAGTCACCCAATCCTTAAGTTGCATATACGCATTTCCCCCCATTATCAATCTATTCTGGGGGATCTCAATGTTACCAACCCAACCTTGTGAGTAGCAACAGCTTTTGTGTTCTTCATCATCATTTCTCTGTTTTTCTTCATCAATGTAAATCTGAGCTAACTAACTTAATTCAGATTTATTTTTCTAGAACCTCTCAGAAATATTTCGACAATATTTTGCTTGTAAAGGTTGAACTGAACATAACGAAAATATAGTTGGAAGCGGATGTGAGCTTGTGAAGTTTGTGTACCAATCAACGACTATATTCTGTTGTTGAGGTGTCCTTACTCCATAACACAAGTTAGCAGCAGCCCTTCCCTCCCCCTCTATCATGTATCCAAGAGTTGATGTGTCTCGGGAAAATTTTGGATCTGTAAAATAACTTACAAGCTGACAAAGAGAGCTAGTCCACCACCTTTGCCCAAACCATATCTACGCAGAAAATTGGGTCAAAACCCAATTTATTTAGGCTTGTCAACACTAAAATAGTTTGCATTTTTGTTTATATTAAGAGCAAAGATGCCAGGCTTCATACGGCCAAGGTCTTGAAATTGTCACTTGTCTCTTCAATAAAAAGAATGTCATTATCATATGCTCAAGAGACGTCAATTTTTTTAAAAGATGTTGACAGAAGTTCCCTTTAATCCAGTTTGGAGGAAAACTCTTGACTACATACAAATATGTTCCAATAACATTCCAAATTGTATGTAGGAGATCTTAAGTACTTAGTAATTTTCAAGTTTTTACTTGTAAAAAGGTATTTTTCGGCTACTAAAAGAGAGGGTAAGTGTGTCAACCTGCATAAAGGAGGTAGAGGCAGTCGACTGTCGAGTTTCTTTTGTATGGGGGCCCAAACAGTTAGCCCAAATATGCACATGTAGATTGAAGCTGGGACAAAATATATGGGAGGCTGATCCAAAATGGGTATGGGCCCTGATTTCCTGTGCGGCCAAGATTTGATTCCCTTGAGGTTCCTGGCATATCCTGCTTTTTATTTAGGAGCCGGGGCCCGGTATGAGTGAAGAAGACTAGTGAGTATGAGATGGTGTATATCTGCTTTTTAGCCATAACATAATGAAAACACTTGATATTGTCTACCTACTACTACTACTACTAATTTAAACTTGTTTTACACCCCATATTTTGGTGTCAATCTACCTCCTTTGAATTTTTACGATCTCATATATTGGAAGTCTAGACATGACAATTATATTTCTGGACTCTTAAAAAAAGAGTATTTGACTCAAACTCATCCCTTTCTAATAATGTAAAAGCTAAGAAACTTGACTTGAAAGAAAATACTATGGGCACATCCACGCGCATTAACTCCCCAAATCATGATATTAATTAATTGACTATAATTAGAGTTATAACGTAGCTTAAACGAATGCTAAAAGTAACAACCCTCTTCCATAGCAAATGCCAAATATAATTAATTAATTAATTACTCAGGACTCATACATCATACATGTTGTTGTTGACCAACCACCACCCACCAAATAATTACCATTACTTCCTACATACATTTCTTCTAACTAAGAGATTTTATAGAAATAAAAATCATATAATATGTTAAATATATTAATATTAATTAATGAAATTTTATTTTATTTTTTTTTATAAAATTCTAAAAATACTTTCTCTTAATAAATACGAGTATAGTTTATCAAAATTGAGGAAGTCTAAAGTCAAAACAATTCTTATTCGATAAATTAATGAAGCGCCAGTTACGCCGCTCAGACCCTGTCTGCGACAACCCCCGAGAAAACGCATTCAAAGCAAAAGGAAAGGAGTTGAGTGAAGAGCAAGGAGTGAGAAGCAAGGAGGACATGCATGATTTTCTACGTAACATCGATAACATAACTGTGGCGTGGAACCACAATTATATTTTATTCACTCACTGTAAATAAGGTCAATGAGATTGTCGACCACAATTCTTGCACTCAAATCCCACCGTGTTCAAATATACTACCATTTTAATTTGATGCAGAGAGAACCACATGTTGATTTATATTTATTTAATTTTGTCAAGATTTTATAAAATATAAATTTAGAGAGACTGACAAAAATGTCCTTATATTTGATCTGTTATTTACGTGTCGTATATAAATAGAATAATATTAGATACATATATAAATTGTGCAAGTGCTATGTTTTTCTTTTTTTTTTTCTTTTTCTTTTTTTAAAAATAGTCCACTATATTAAAAAAATTATGTTTTTATATATTCTTATCTTTAGTCAATTTTTTTTTATTTTAAAAAAAGTAATTAGCGACACTTGTACACTCTATAAATATAAATATTATTATATTTTTATTTATTAGAATAATATTAAATACAAATTTTAAATAGATAAATTGCGTACAAATTTTTTATAAAAATTATTAATAAAAAATAGTTTTTATCACATATTTTTTTAGGTAGAATCTATTTCTATTTAGTATTTGTATATATTATTTTTCTATTTATTATAAATATTAAAATATATAAATATCTTGAATTTAGAAACATAGATAAATAGACTATTTTTCCTTTTAAATTAGGAGTGTATTTAATGGGTAAATAAACGATTTTATTATATTTTTTTAAAAAGAAGAAATCATAGTTGATGAAATGAGTAAAGTTATTGCAAGTGCCAGCGTGGAGGATTCTGGTTTGACCGAGATGAGTGCCACGGCGTGCCACAGTACTATGGAGAAAAGAAAAGTGGAAAAAAAAAATTAAGGATGGCAGCGGAAGACCCTCCACTCTCTTCCAGCTTTTTTAAATGCTTTTGCTTTTAATGCTCTCTCTCACTCTCTCTCCCCTTCCTCACATCGCATGAGAAGAGACTCCACGCCCACTCTCAAATTTCATACGCCTTCTTCGCTCCCAATTCTCTCTACCTCCCTCTCCAGTCTCCCCTTCACACCGAACTTCTCGAATCCATCCACATGTGCCAGCTTCCGGCACCAGTTCCGGCGCCTCCTCAATGACTTCCAGATACAAACTTAGTGTTCGATTCTTCGCCCAGATTATATAATTTTTAAAAAAATTTTCGTGATTGGTCTGTCTGTTTTTAAGCTCTTCACCATTAGTATGCGTTGTTTATACAATGAATTTGCAGTTGTTCCTTTCTTTTTGCCTCCTCTCATTGCATTGAGCTTCATTGTGGTCTCAGTGCCGACAGTAACCCTCCTAAGTCAGTGAGTGAGATTGAGTTCATTTGAGAAATGCTCCACGAAGCGGTCCTTTTACTTCTATTTGCTGCTGCTCTCGTGCTTTCTCTAGACCCGGTTTTCAACGACGATGTTCTGGGCTTGATTGTATTCAAGGCCGGTCTTAAAGACCCAAAGGGCAAGCTTGTTTCATGGAACGAAGACGACGACAGTCCCTGCGACTGGGTCGGAGTCGAATGCGATCCCAGAACCAACCGGGTCTCCGAGCTCGTCCTGGACGGCTTCTCTCTTTCTGGGCACATCGATCGGGGTCTCCTGAGGTTGCAATTCCTACGAACTCTATCTCTTTCCAAGAACAACTTCACAGGGACTATAAACCCTGATCTTGCTCGCCTTTGGAGTTTGCAAGTTGTTGACTTGAGCGAGAACGAACTCTCTGGGCCGATTCCAGAGGGTCTATTTCAACAATGTGGGTCGTTGAAGGCGGTTTCTTTTGCTAGGAACAATCTCACAGGAACAATTCCTGAGTCTTTGAGCTCGTGCTCGACATTGGGGTTCGTTAACTTCTCTTCGAATCATCTTTCTGGGAAATTGCCCACCGGAATTTGGTTTCTGAGGAGGCTTCAGTCGCTTGATTTGTCAGATAATTTGCTGGAGGGAGGGGTTCCTGAAGGAATTGGAAATTTGTATGATTTGAGGGCGATAAATTTAAGCAAGAACCGTTTGTCCGGAAGGCTTCCCTGGGATATTGGACATTGTTTTCTTTTGAAGTTGGTTGATTTCAGTGACAACTTCCTTTCAGGGAGTCTCCCAGAATCAATGCAGAGACTTAGTAAATGTGCTTTTATGAGTTTGCGGGGAAATTCATTTAGCGGAGAGGTTCCAGAATGGTTTGGCGAGTTGAGGCGCCTCGAGACTTTGGATCTTTCGGCAAATACATTTTCGGGACGGGTTCCCATTTCGATAGGAAATATTCAATTATTGAAGAATTTGAATTTATCCATGAACCAGTTTAGAGGGAGCTTCCCAGAGTCTATGAAAAATTGCACTAACCTTTTGGCCATGGATGTTAGCTATAATCAGTTGGCAGGCAATCTTCCTTCATGGATTTTTAAGCTGAGTGTACAAAGCATTCCGGATTTTGGGAACAGAGGCAGTGGAAATCTGCAATATTCTTCGCTCGCATCAACAGCTGCATCTAATCAAGGTCTTCGGGCCTTGGATTTATCTTCGAATGCGTTTTCTGGTGAGATTCCAGTTGAGATTGGTGTGCTTAGTACCTTGCGATTCTTGAATGTTTCCGGGAATCATCTTTCTGGTTCTATTCCTGCCCGCATAGGTGAATTGAAATCTTTATATGTTCTTGATCTAAGCCACAATTGGCTAAGCAGAAGCATTCCTTCTGAAATTGGAGAATTAGTTTCGCTCAAGGACCTGAGGCTCCAGAAGAACTTTTTAACTGGGAAAATCCCTACCCAAGTCGAGAAGTGCTCATCTCTAACATCGTTGTAAGTCCTCTCTTGCTGTCCTAATTGTTGTTTGGCTTCTTCTGTCGTTTATGCTGATTGAGAATCTTTGGACCTATGTGATAGGGAGACAATGCATAACAAAACTTATGTTCTGAAATACAATTAAACGTATCTGCTATCTACAATTTCCTCTTTATCATTGCTTAGGTAGCATATCTTATTTGTGGGAAGACAAAAAAAAAAAAAAAAAAAAAAGGATAGTCAAAGCATTTTTCTGTCTTCTACCTGATTTTTCCAAAGGTTCTCCCTGTCTGCCCCAATAATGCGTATATTAACGTTCTCCCTATGCACTGCTTAAAAAAAATTCAATTCTTGTGGTAGCCCTAATTAGAACTGTCGGTAAATAGTAACGGGCAGGTTTTATTGTAAGTTTGTTTAGATATGCACATAATGGTGCTATTACTACTACCATATCCAGAATCTCTCCATATTTGGGAAACCTTGGGGGGAGGGGGGTTAACAAGTGTTGAAGAACTGTAAATGAGAAATATGGTCTTAGTTTTGTTGATCTTTAGTTTCTCTGCATCTTATTATTTAATGTTTTCCTTCCTTTTTGTGGCAACATGAAGGTCGTTTTGTACATTTTCACTTGTTGAAAAAAAATTCATTTTGTACTTTCAAATTGTAAGGTAAGGAGCACACATTATTTACTAAAATAAAAGGTAAGGAACCCTCATTGTTCCATTGGGTATGCAGGATCCTATCTCGGAACAACCTCACTGGCCCAATCCCTGCAGGTATTGCAAACCTCACTGATCTTCAATATGTAGACTTATCTTCAAATGAACTCTCTGGAAACTTACCCAAAGAGCTAACAAATCTTACCCACCTGGTTTCTTTTAATGTCTCCCACAACCGCCTCCAAGGCGAGTTACCAGTGGGGGGCTTCTTCAACACTCTCTCTCCCTCATCTGTCTCTGGCAATCCATCCCTATGTGGTTCTATTGTCAATCGCTCCTGCCCTTCTGTCCATCCTAAACCTATTGTCCTCAACCCCAATTCTTCCAACTCTCCTACTGGTTCTTCCTCTCCAAATCATCACAAAATCATCCTCAGCATCTCTGCCCTCATTGCCATTGGTGCGGCTGCATTTATTGCCCTGGGTGTAATAGCTGTTACTGTCATGAATATCCATGTGCGATCTTCAATGTCACATTCTGCTGCTCCACTCACATTACCTGGGGGTGAAGATTTTAGTTGCTCCCCCGCTAATGATCCAAACTATGGCAAGCTTGTCATGTTTTCTGGTGATGCTGACTTTATCACTGGGGCTCATGCACTGCTGAACAAGGATTGTGAACTTGGTCGTGGTGGATTTGGTGTTGTTTACCGAACAGTCCTTCGAGATGGGCGTTCTGTTGCAATCAAGAAGCTAACCATCTCAGGTTTAATCAAGGCCCAAGAAGATTTTGAGAGTGAAGTGAAGAAGCTCGGAAAGATCAGGCACTATAATCTTGTGGCCCTTGAAGGCTATTATTGGACTCCATCTTTGCAACTCCTTATTTATGAATTCATCTCTGGTGGGAGTTTGTATAAGCGTCTCCATGATGGACCTGACGGAGACTGCCTCTCTTGGCGACAGAGGTTCAACATTGTTCTGGGTATGGCAAAAGGTTTGGCGCATTTGCACCGAATGAAAATTATTCACTACAACCTGAAATCAACAAATGTTCTGGTAGACAGCTCTGGTGAGCCAAAAGTGGGAGATTTTGGCCTAGCGAGGCTGTTGCCACAGTTAGATCATTGTGTGTTGAGCAGCAAAATCCAGAGTGCTCTTGGCTACATGGCTCCTGAATTTGCATGTCGAACTGTGAAAATCACCGAGAAATGTGATGTGTATGGATTTGGGGTCTTGGTTTTGGAGGTGGTGACCGGAAAAAGACCTGTGGAATATATGGAGGATGATGTGGTGGTACTTTGTGACATGGTGAGGGAGGCATTAGAGGAAGGGAAGGTGGAGGACTGTGTTGATGAGAGACTCCGACATAATTTTCCAGCAGAGGAGGCAATTCCAGTTATAAAGCTTGGTTTAATATGTGCCTCTCAGGTTCCATCAAACAGACCAGACATGAGTGAGGTGGTCAATATTTTAGAGCTCATCCAGTGCCCTTCCGAAGGCCAGGAGGAATTAGAGTGAATGTAAGTTGCAAAGATTAAGAAAAAGCGACATATAGTTCATTTTCTGGTGAAAATGAATCCAGTTTGTTTGTTTGTTTGAAGCAATAGAAGAAAAGGAATGGATTGTAGAAGGTCTATTTCTTCAAAATCTTTTGGTTGTATTTTATTTTATTTTATTATTATTATTGAATTTGTTCGATGGTATTACCGGATTCCTTCTCACCAGTTTTATATGAAAGTGGCACCCATTAAATATTATGAAGATCATACTTACTTTTAAGCACCTGTCATTATATTTGATTGAATCTGCATTCTGTTTTTGGAATGTCCATCCAAAGTGGGAATAGCATGACTAATTAAACTAGTCATGCATATTGAGCTAAGAACAATTGTTAATTGTTAATGTTATTCTATTATTGTTCCTATTTATAACCTACATGTGCTGTTTGAATGGGGTCTTCTTTGATCATTAATTGTAATAAATTAAACATGGAGAAAGAAGACAATTTTTCATGACTTATGAGAAATTCTAGATTGCTTATAGATTTATTTACAAATTACCAGGACGTTTATATCATTAAACTGAAAATAATACATATATTTACAGATATGGAGACCGTAGAATTTTTAATCAATTATAAAATGAATAATATTAGCTCAAAACCATTGTCTTCCCTTTGAATCAATTCAAAACCAGCTGCTTGATTAGAAAAGAAAAATGATTAGAAAAAAAAAAAATCAAAATCAGCTGCAGGAGTCTTAAAAAAAGGATAATCTAGAGAAGAAATTAATTAAAGAGAGGAAGACTAAAAATAAATGAAAGAAAAAAAGGACAAAACGAGAAGTGGGGTATGCATATTGCATTGCATGATATATCATGTCATGCGGCTAAAACTAAAAAAGCACTATCGTCATTTATATCTACTTTTTTTTTTTATTAATCTAAGCTTCCGCAATTCTCTTGCTTTCTACGTATCTCCTGCACCCACAGGCAAGACATTGTCAGAGGATTTGTTGTAGAGTTATGATGGCATCATGCTCATTTCTCACGTATTAACTACCCATTTTGATGCCTTAATATATATGTATCTACCAGAGAAAAATGCACGGTTTGAAGTAACATCATACTGGGTTTCTCCATGCTGACAGGCTTAATAATAATAATAATAATAATAATAATTAATGCTTAGATATGAAGCTTTATCAATATATATAATATAGAGTGTTGGAACCCGAGGAAAAGGAAGGTAATGAAGTGGGTTTGGACATCATTAAAGAACATCACATGGGGGTCCTCAGAAGCACTCATAAGCTTTTTGAATGGTAAATTTAGATCATCTAGTGCTCTGCTGGACAATCATACCATTTGCCATGCCCAACGCCTCAACTTTCATGTTCTTGATTGATCATGTCTGGTCTGGTGGAAAGTAAAAGAAAACACTAAGTCCGATACATTAGAATAGAATGTTAAAATGTTTGGTGCGGTGGTGGTTGGATTTAAAGTCAAGTTATATAAAACATTTTGAACAGGTTTTAAGTATATCGAGTTTCAAGAGTCAAACAGGTGAGAAGTTCTAAAATGATGATTGAATGTCGATATAATGTTAAGAAACAAAACGTAAACTTTTTTTTTTTTTTGACCATTTTGTAATCTCTCAAGTGTAATATGTTATCACATATTGCTTTGTCAAAAGTAAATGATTTTATCAATAAATATGGAGTAAGAACCACTATTAAACATATGGCTCTATTTCTTAAAAACAAAAACGAAAAATATATGTTTCATACTATTATGAACGTTGCAAATATATTCATATGTGAGAAGCTGAATTGATTAAAAAGGAAAAAAGAAAAAAAAAAAAGAGTAAAGTAAGGGCTCCTTAAATGATCAAAGAACAGACATTGATCTAACATCCACCACGGTTCATACTGTTACTGTGGATGGATGGAAGAATACGACATCTTCAAGGGTTCAATAAAGGAACCCTTTTTTTTTTTTTTTTTTTACTTTAATGAATAGTTGATCAAATCAGTCACGTACATTGTCAGAGACTCGGACTGATGTTGTAGTGCGTCCTCTTTTTCCCCTACTTTTTAGTTTTTATTTAGAGAAATGATAGATGCAGTCATGGAGTTGCAAGCGGCGTGCAGTCGCTTTGAAAAAAAGTGAATATATATGGGACCCACCTGAAAAAGTTAACTTTTTTTCTAAAGCGACTGCACGCCGTTTGCAACTCCACGACTGTATATAGCATTACCCTTTTATTTATCGCTGTTATTTTAAATTATCTTGGGAGGATGCATAGATCAAGATAATGAGATCAAGTATATTGTAATCAAGATAAGAGAAATACTTTAAATAATCACCATACAGATGAAGTTAAAGAGTAAAGATGATGGATGAGTTAGTTTTACAGCCCTCGTTTCGGCTTCCAAGTATGGCATCATGATAGGGTGATCAAGAAAGTAAGTTTTATATTCGGATTTCTCTACCCTCCTATTTGTTGTACATTTGGGTTCTTTTAACATCTTGTTCATCCTCTGCTACCTTTCCTATCTTTAGCCAAAAAATTCTTCTGGCCCATCTGATCCCAACCTTCTGCTGTTTCCACATTAAGTGATGGCTGAAACAGACTCTGGTAAACCCATTTCAAGCTCTTGATATGAATTTGGAACTCCACCATGGTGTCCCATATTCCTCAGTTGATTCAATCAACAGGTATGCACCATTTACAGGTGTCAACAGTTTATCAAAAAGAAGGAAATTTGCTTCTACAAGAGGGCGACGTCAAGCTCGCAGTCACCATTTCCAGCAAAAGTATGGATTTTTTAGCTATTACATTCTCTATAATAATAAAATATTATTATTATTTTTTTATTTGTATACTTTTTTAATTAATTTTTATTTTTAAATTACTTTTTTGTTTTCATAATCTCCAATAACCTCCAACAATCATATTCATTTTTATTTTCATAATCTAATAAAGAAAGAAATATTATTATATACACAAAAGGAAAAATAACATCTTAATGCCAAATATCCAAGATAGGACATGTTCCTGAAATCTATTTTAGTTATATATTAGTTTCCAAGTTAATTACTGGAGAGTTGCTTTTGCTGCTTTATGTCTGGTGATGACACCTTGCGAACATAAAGCAAAAGATATTCTTAATGTGCTGCAAGTAGGGGGAGGGAGGGTGTTTCCTCGGTATTGACTTGCAAATGTATTTTTTGGTTTTTGACATTATTGGCCCATAGAACTAACTGCATGTTTATAAACCCAAATCACTATATGCCTATACCTATTCATTTTCTACACAGCCAAGCAATACCTACACATCTGCAGTGGATCAAATTTGTGACATAAATCATATGTAGACAAGTTATTAACCTTAATAGTCTCATATCACTAAGCATCTTTGGTTCACCTCTGCTGTTTGTTTTCCATATGCATGAAATCAACATCAAAGCTTCATTGCCTCCAAGAAATCCATCCTCACCTAATAGAATCAACTTGAGGCATGTCTGTCATGCAGATGGGAGTGGGGAAAGAGAGAGGATGACACAAGAGAGTCATAAATAGAACACCATAGAGTATTATTAATTACAATAAAGCAATGAACTATAACCCTAATAACCTATAAAAAGCTATCCCAGAATTAAGAGCCACAATACCCACTACCAAAAAAGCTACATCTCTAAAACAGAGTACATGTAGGAAAACTACATCCAACAAAGGGTGAAGAGTTGAAGCAGGAAGTAACATTCTTCACCAATGTGATCCAATAAATATAATTGTATTAAACAAATGTCCAAATTGATGCATAGAAAATTTACCAAAACCCGCCAGCAACATGATATGGTGGGAGCAACAAAAGGGTTCATGGGAATCCATTGCACTTGGTGTTGGTGTTGGTGGTGGTGGGAGGTACACTTGGTTGTCGACGGTAACTTTAGGGACTTTAACTTTGGCCTTGTCAGCATACTCTAGTTTTGCTTCCTCCAAAATAGACTCAACAAGTTTGCGGTCAACCTCTCTGCACCGCAACAATACTCCCGGCTGCTTCAGCCGTAGTAAGCTTTAGAAATCACACAAATTTCCAAAACTCAGAAGCAAAGAGAAAAACAAAAGATATGAGGCAAACTAACAAAGACGTTCAGATTATAATACAAAATACCATGACAACATAATTCTTATAAGGATGTTGGATTGCCAAAGATGATCAATGATCATCACCTAATTATTAATGCATAGGGTAGAGTTATTGTAGTTAATATTTCAGATGAAAAGTCTTTAATTAATCTAATGTGGGCTGATTTTAATTCATATTATCTAAAATAAGAAAAGCACTGGTATTTAGCTAATCTAATATAAGAACTCTTACTTTTATATATATATTTTTTGTATATTCTACTAATATAATTAGTTGCATTACTTTTTTAAATATAAAATAATTAGACTAGCCAATCACATCAATAAAATTTGCAGGGAATGCATAAAAATTACTCAAAAATCTATATATATCGATAGGCAAGGATAGCCAAAGTTATTGACAACTTGCACCAATATAGTGAAGCATGACAGGAATGGCACACTCAAGCAATACCTTCGCAAATAAGACAGATCAAAATACAGAGCTCATGTATATGGTCAGCTTTGTCATGTATGACATTTCCCAACAACTAATATTTCCATTAAGGTATAATTTGAACATTGCCCAAGTGCTTTTTGTTCTCCATTCCCTGAATACATGATCGTGCATATATATATACACACATGCATACATACATACATCTCAAAATAGATAAATTCCGAGTCCACATTTTTGTTCATTCTATTTTCTTTTCTATTGTAGCATCAAAATTCAAGTGGCAAGATCTTTCACGTTGGTATATTTTCAATTTCTTATTTGCTTTTGTTTCTTAGAAGATCATCTTTGACTTAACTTTGGTAAATTGTTCATAACTGCTATTTGTCTGTGCTCCTAGATGATAAAGAACATAATGTTAGATTATTTGATTTCTTTTGTTTATTTCATTATCTTAACAAACCTCGGATTACTCTCATTTATTTTCTTTTACTAGTTTCTCTTCTGCTTATAAAGGTTTATACTTAATTTTCCCTAGTAGTCATACTTTAGGTATATTATTTATTTTTATTCAGTGATTTCTTCAGTGTCATTGGATGACTAGTACAACAACTTGTTTTATTGCTTTCCGTATCTGAAATATGTTAATGGTAAAGGCAGATTCGGTACTAATGATATTTTTGTAAAATTTCTATTTGCAAGCAATGAGTTACTTTGTAAGTATTCATAAAAGATATTTGTATAATATTTTGTAGAGGCATGAGCACACTTTTGAGTTTTTTCTCCAAATGCATGGATCAGTTTATAATTTTTTTAGCAATAATGGTTATATATATTTTTAATTCTATATTTATATGACCATATTGCCTGAAGACGGTGAATGCAAACTAAATTCAGAGGATTCGGACATTCTCGAGAATGACTACATCACTAATCCGATTGACTTTATACTAAATACTGAGGATATAGTCATTCCCAATGATGACAACATCATTGATGAGCCCAATGCGTTCTTATTACTGAGGATCCAATTGATTCCTAATAATGATCACTTCTATGATCATATTCGCATCATGGATCCTTTTCAACCTACATTTAAGGAACTAATACAAATATACTTGGTGCCTGAAAAAGTCGGAGAGCCGCTTCCTATATATTCATGACATAAGCGGACATGTATCGTTATAGTCTCACCGAGTTTAAAGGTATGCATATAGAATTTACTTTGATATGAGATAGATGTTATTGTTAATTTTTTTTTTTTTTTGCACTTTTCATTAATATATAATATATTGATTCATTGTCCTTTTGTTTAAACATTTTTTATATGTGTTTTTATCATGATGATGAGAATTTATACATCATCACTCCGTTGCATCAGACCAATAACGAAATTAATAGATGGACAAAAGGCAGAAAATGAAAATTTCTTTACTTTCGAATATCTTTGGAATTTGATGAAATACGTTTTTGATATGAGAAAGTGCTAATTTGGATGAAAGATGGTGGACGGCCAAGCGATAATTAGATGATGGTGAAATTAATGGAGACATAGTTTGATTCTATTGTCTAACCACTGATCGATGCAATGCAAGTGGAAAATATGATTGCAAGGCGTCCCTGTACTTCCACTACCTCGCCATCGCTGTTGCCGGCACCGGTGCCGGTCAAGGTTATCCATTCAAGACAAATTGCACAGGTTCCATCATGTGATTCCTCTATTGCCTCGGAAGGAAACGCAACCGGTAATAGGACAAAGCCTAACGGATCATCAATGGTTATGGGCCTCATGGGGGCAGTATGCTTCACGCCAAGCAATTTCGTCAAATCATCCATGATGCGAACAACCTCTCTGGTATAGCTATTCCATACCAACTTAGACTTTCGTTGCGCTTCGCGATCGTACGCGTAGTCCAAATCCCACGTGTTGATGTGTGTTCTGCACTCCTGAGTTGAATTGCAACTTCCAGTCCTAACCTGCAACAACAAAGATATAGAGTTGGGTTCTTCGACCCTGAGAACTCTCCGAAACTTTAGTTAGAGATGAAAATGAAAACCAAAAACCAGGCAATAATTCATAAAGCTTTTAGATAGATGTTCATACCTGTTTCCAGTGATCTATTCTTTCTTTTATATGTGTTGAAATATTGATCAGATACACGTGTAATCATCCGGGAATATCGGAGAACATTTTACTCCTCTTCCCATCCTAGATTTTTTAAGATCATTTATTAGTTTTGTTTCTTCTTAATAATATCTCTTGTAACATGATTACCTCCGATCGATCAATAGATATCTTGGGATATTCTTATCAATCCGCATTTAATGCGACATGCCACCTTGCCAGGCATTAAATATTTATAGGATCTCCGATCACCACACTATCAATATGTCAGGGGTAACTATAAAAGGCTAACTAAATTTATCGTCTTTGTATAATAAGGAACTATGTGGGAGGAGTTTAGTTTGAGTAGGAAACACTCAGGATCCAACTGAAGGAATTTTACCGAATACAATTCCTTCTAAGTCTCTGGAAGAAGGGTAATAGGCGGGCGCTATTCCGAAGGGCGCCTGCTACTTTATCCCCTGTCGCAATTACTCTCCTCACAGTATCCCGCGAATCTTAATTGAATATCATTCGATTGGGATTCATTATATTCTTATTGCTCAAATTCATGAAACCTTATCCCGCGCAAAATCAAATTTGAATGGGTGAAACAAGGGCATAATAGTCATGCAAGTAACCGTTGGTTTTTATACGGGGACGGTTTGGCTTCTGATCACTGAGCGTGGAGAAAGGAGGCAGTTTTCTGGCTATGATGACACGAAACATCGTGCGCTGTATTTATGGATTATTTCCATAATTACTCGCCTGGTTTTGCAATTTCTCGAGAAATTAATGGTCAGTTATTTCTTCATTAATTGAGGCGTGCCCTCCACGTGCTAAACAGCCGTTTCACCATTACTCTATGTTTATCAGTCATGTCGTTTCGCTTTCCGAAGATCGCGCTAATTATATCATTTACTTTCCCCACGACCGTTATCACTTGCTATGTAAACACCCGTTATCCATAATGGTTCATTCTTTACTGTCGTCTTGCTGCTGGAACACTTGCATACTCTCTCTCTTTACTATCTTGTCTTCGAACCGATCTTTCTTCATATCTTCATCAAGCTTCAATGGGGGCTGGTTCTATCTACGCTGGGTATCAGTGGGTACCGTCTTACCCTCCTTCGGCCATTCAACACCTTCGGGATCAAGGTTACATCCCAGCTTCGGCCAGTTTCGGAGTTATTCGAGAACGCCCTTGTGACGCAGAAGGGCGAGCTCAGCATGGGCTTCTGTATGAAGTCATGTTCAAGAACGGGCTGCGTCTTCCCTTCATTTGACCAGTGCGTAAGGTCCTTCATTACCTGGGCTTGGCCCCGGCTCAGTTGTTACCGAACGCTTGGCGGATACTATTAGCTTCATGCATACTATTCCGTTCATCGCTGTTGGAGGCGGGAGAGGTGTATCCTGATCTTACGGCACGAGAGTTTCTCTCTCTGTACCGTCTGATTAGGAAACCAGCCTTAAGTTTGGTTGGTTTTCAGTCTCAGGATAGTGAGACTAAGTTATGCACCCTCGAGAGTAGGTACTCCAATGTGAAGGACTACCACAAGAAGGTGTTTTATGTAAAGGGGGACAAATGGCAGTTCCCCGAGGATGAGACCAGGGGGGAATTCCCCATTCAGGTGAACTGGGGCGAGCTGCCCCCAGCCTCCCTTCTGGATATTGACTTGAATAAAAGGGAGAGGGACCGGGTGGAAATAGTGATACGCTGGGCGAAGCGTCACTTCCATCGGCTGGAATCCGACCTCATCTTGACCGACCAAAATATCAACACTTACTTGGTCGAGCCACGGCGGGGTTATGCTGAGTTCCAGGACTTCTCCAGCATACCGGCGGCTAAAGCGCTTGTCCACTCGGGGGAAATTCGCAAACGAGCTGCCCCTCCAGCCAAGGAGAAGCGCACCAAATCTCGCCGTGAGGGTGGCGAGTGAATTGCAACGGAGGCTTCTGAACCTCCACCTCTGACCTTTGCCCAAGAAAGGCGAGTGAAGGCTCACCATGACACAAGGGCTTCTCGCCCTTCACGAGAGGGTCGAGCGCCCTCTTCTCTAGTACAGCCTTCTCCAACTCCCCTAGTACCCGTGGCGTCTGCTGATGGAGAGGGCGGCCAGCACACCAGATCCCCTTCACCAGAAGGGCATAGGGCCAGTACGCCAGAACCGTTGGCGGTGTGTCTGCCTTCAGACCGCCAACCACATCCAGATGACAGGCCTGTGCCTTCGACTTCCGGGCAGACAATGGATGAGGTCGAACTGGCCTTCCTCAACGCCCTCTCGAACCCTCCCACCTACGCAGCAGGAACTCCCTACTTCCAAGCTTCCGTGCTGTCGTCTATTCGGGCTCCTGCTCGGGAGGATGTTCCTCAATTAGTTCACCCTTCTTCGCCCAGAGAGAGTCGCCCCGAAACGGGCGGGGAACACCTTTCTGAGAAGGAAGAGGATCCATCCACTCGGGGTTCTGGGGGGCGAGGCATGGCGACAGTCGAGCATGAGCAGGCAGAAAACCGTTCGGGATTAAGGTCGCCCGCCAATGTTATTCCCGCCACTTGTCGCGCTAAACGTACCCGGCAGCTCCAGTCCAACTCCGGGTATGATGCAGCCGCAGTAGATGCCACGCCCGCCGAAACTAACGAGACTATAAGGCGGGAGTCCCCTCGCCCGGATGGTGATGACGCCAGATCTGTGATGGGCTCTTCTCTCCACCATGTGATACAACATCGCTCCCATCCCCCATCACCAATTACCTCTACTCCCGAGTGTTCTGACCGGGTGGGGATGGTAGTCGACCTACTTCGGTCGCTCTTGGCGCAGGTAATTATTCAGAATTCCGTTTTAGTTCGGGTATATTTCATTTGTCTAATTACTTGTTATTGTTCAGGCTTCCGACCAAATCGTCGGGTCTGTTGGCTCTGAAGTGGCGAGATTATTGACAGAGAGTGCTAAAACGACTTGGGAACAGCTTCAAGAGGCGGAAGCTAAGTACCGAGAGCTTGGTACTTTGGTCAGCCAGCTCACAGAAGACAGAGATCTTCTAAAAGCCAATGTGATGGAGCTGGAGGAGGAGCGGGATCACTATTCGGAGATCCATGTGTCCATGCTAGATAAGGTGGCGACACTAAAGGAAAGGAATCGGCTCCTGGAGACGAGTAGGGATGATCTCCTTCGAGGGCAGGAGTCCATTGGGCAGACATTAGCCATTAAGGAGAACGAACTCTCCCTCGCCACTCAAGAGATGAGCAGCTTGAAGTCAAACATGTCTCTCTTAGAGCATTCGCGAGCCATACAAGAAGAAGAGTTAGAGACTCTCCGAGCCAAAGTAGGCACATCTGAGCTCGAGTGCAACTCTCTTTCTCGGGAATTAGGCGAGGCGAACAGAGAGCTTGAGTTTCTCAGGCGTCAGGCGACTCAGCATCGTTCCCTCTGCATAACCGCCTGGAGTCAAGGTTATGTGGAGGGTTTGAGGCGGCTAAGGCAGGAGATAGTTCGGAACCCGACCTTTGATGTGGCTGGCATGGATCCTCGAGACTTCGCTCCCGACCCCATAGCAAAGGCAGAGGTCGCCAAGATAGGCACACCAGAGTGTCGCATACGTTTGCCTCCCTGATTGATAATTACATTGTATAGATTTGTACATAGAGTTTTAGCTGTAAAGAGTACTTAGTTGATACGTCAATCTTTTCAATGTATATCTTCTCTGTATTTGTTACCGAAAAGACTCGCCATGTCTTAATAAAAATCGATACATTTATATGTTTTGATATGCTGCATTCCGGATATCCACATTAATTTGAATGTTGTGATAGCTTTTTCTATAACTAAATATGGTTGTTTGTTGAAGACTATATTACTCCATTAATCTTTACCAACGTATGCAAACGAGCTAGTGGTTGAGATTTGTAACAATACACAACTCTTTTTATTATTCGATTGCTACGAAAATTAGGTGAATGAGACTTAAGCGAACATTTACCTCGTTACAGTGAGCGCGATGGCGGGTGGGCGATTCATGGGTAGTCTCATCTCTGCTTTGTTTGAGTCCTCATTTGGAAAGAATTGGTGACAAGGGATGGAGTTACTTTACTGACTCAAAGGGTGAGGCGAAAGTAAAGAAGATTATCTTCTTATACTGATCAGGGACCTGTCGACGACGAAGACGACCAGCCTTCGGCGACCCCGCAGCCTTAAGATGAAGAAGGCGAAGGAACAGGTCCCTTTGGTCTGTTGAGCGAACCGAGGGGCGAGGCTTGGAGCCCAGGCGACCCTGCAGTCTGTTGAGCGAACCGAGGGGCGAGGCTTAGAGCCGGCGACCCCTTCGGCGAGAAAACTGTGGGGCAAGGCTTGGAGCCCAGGCGACCCCGCAGTCTGTTGAGCGAACCGAGGGGCGAGACTTGGAGCCCAGGCGACCTCTTCGACGAGAGAACTGTGGGGCGAGGCTTGGAACCCAGGCGACCCCGCAGTCTGTTGAGCGAACTGAGAGGCGAGGCTTGGAGCCCAGGTGACCCCTTCGGCGAGAGAACTGTGGGGCGAGACTTGGAGCCCAGGCGACCCCGCAGTCTGTTGAGCGAACCGAGGGGCGAGGCTTGGAGCCCAGGCGACCCCGCAGTCTGTTGAGCGAACCGAGGGGCGAGGCTTGGAGCCCAGGCGACCTCTTCGGCGAGAGAACTGTGGGGCGAGGCTTGGAACCCAGGCGACCCCGCAGTCTGTTGAGCTAATCGAGGGGCGAGGCTTGGAGCCCAGGCGACCCCTTCAGCGAGCGAACCGAGGGGTGAGACTTGGAGCCCAGGCGACCCCTTATGCACCTACAAAACGACTGAATATTTTTGTCACAAAATGGTGATTCACAATCATCATATTATATATAATTCTGGTAAAGACAAAATTGAACTATACATAATACTTCTTCAAATGTTCCGCGTTCCATGGATGAGAGAGGGCGTTGCCTTCGCTATCTGTAAGCTTGTATGATCCCGGTCGAGTACTCCTGGTAACCACGTAGGGTCCCTCCCACTTAGGCCCTAATTTGTGCTCTTCAGCTGTGGTTACTCCTGTGCGCTTCAACACTAAGTCCCCATGTTTAAAAGATCTGTGGCTGACTCGCCTGTTAAACCACTTCTTAGCCATACGTTTATGATGTTCTACTCTCACAGCGGCCTCTGCTCGCCTTTCTTCTACGAGGTCCAACTGTTGCAGCAGCTTCACTTTATTGTTATCTGGATGGAAATTCTTTACCCTGGAAGTAGGGACTCTTACCTCTGCCGGGAGGACAGCTTCGCTCCCATATGTAAGGGCGAAAGGAGTCTCTCCTGTGGGGGTTCGAACAGTGGTACGGTATGACCATAACACTCCAGGGAGTTCGTCCACCCATGTTCCCTTGCAGCTTCCCAGCTTCTTTTTAAGAATGGATAGGATGGTCTTGTTAGTCGCCTCTGCTTGACCATTTGACTGAGGATGTCCAAGCAATGAGTAACGAACTTCGATTTTCAACTCGGCGCCCCACTGTCGATAGTGTGAAGAGTCGAACTGACCTCCATTGTCGGATATGAAATACTGGGGTATGCCAAACCGACAAACAATAAATCTCCAGAGGAACTTAGTAATGGCTTGGGAAGTTATAGTTGATAATGCTTCTGCCTCTACCCACTTAGTGAAATAGTCGACTGCTACCATAATGAACTTAACCCCTCCCCGGCCCAGGGGAAGGGGACCTATAAGATCTAGCCCCCACTGAGCAAAAGGCCAGGCTGCCACTATAGATGTTAAATCTGTAGGTGGGAGATGCAAGACATTGGCATGCCTTTGGTATTGTGGACATTTTTGGGTGAACTCTTTCGAATCCCTGAGAAGGTTCGACCAATAATAACCGCTCGACCCACTTTGTTAGCCAAAACTCTTCCTCCCGAATGACTCCCGCAAACTCCTTCATGGATTTTTGCTAATACATACTGAGACTCCTCGACCGATAAATATCTGAGTAATGGTTCTGAGAATCCCCTTCTGTACAATATCCCCTCCAAGATAACAAATCTGGCGGTCCTGTTCTTGATCCTTTTGGCTTCGCCTGCGTCACTGGGTAGCTTATTCTCTTGTAGGAATTCTATTATCTCTTTTGCCCATCCAGGGTGGCTCGTCTCCACTTGGAACATCTCTTTATCGATAGAAGGGATATCTGCTTGTCTCACTTCTGTATTTTCAGGAAGAGGGACATCCACTTGTCAGGAAACTATTCTGGCTAGGCGATCGGCTTGGCAATTATCGACTCTCGGGATTTGCTGAATAGAAGAATACTGGAAGTAATCTCTTGCTTCACAAACTAACTGACAATATTTCTTGAGTCGTTCTCCCTTAACAGTGAAGGTGCCGTTCACCTATTGAACTACCACTTGTGAATCGGAGTGCACTATCACTTCCTTAGCCTCCAAGAGGCGGGCAACGTTCAATCCGATTAATAACACTTCATATTTTGCTTCGTTGTTGGTGACCTTGAAAGTGATCTTAACGGCATACTTGTGTTCCGTACCCTCGTCAGAGATGATGTGGATACCTGCCTCCGCTCCTGCTCTACATGCCGAGCCGTCCACATATACCATCCAAGGTTTGGTGGGGGGTGTTTGAACGATGTCTTCCGGGAAACCAAGGAGCTCGACTACGAAGTCAGCGAGTACTTGCCCTCTGATCGTCTTCCTAGGAGCATATTGGATATCGAATTCACTAAGTTCTATGGCCCATTTTGCTAATCTTCCTGAAGTCTCTGGTCGTTGTAAAATAGCTTTCAAGGGTTGGTTGGTCAATACCAGTACGGCGTGAGCTTGAAAGTATGGCCTGAGTCGTCTAGTAGCTACCATTAAGGTGAGAGCCATCATTTCCAGCTTAGGGTATCTAGCTTCTGCCCCCCTGAACGCTCGACTTATATAGTATACTGGTCTCTACCCGGTCGCCGTGTCCCTCACTAGACCAGCAGAAGTTGCATTAGGTGAGACGGCCAGGTACACAGTCAATGTTTCACTGGGCTCGGTTTGGCTGAGCAATGGCGGATGGGTCAAATATTCTTTCAACTCATCTAGGGCCCTGTCACAAGAAGGGTTCCATTCCTGGGCCTTCCTCAATACTTGGAGGAAGGGTAGGCATTTGTCAGTGGATCGAGCTATGAAGCGATTCAAGGCAGCTACTCGGCCCGCCAATTGCTGCACCTCGTGGTGATTCCGAGGCGCTACCATGCAAGATATGACTTTCACCTTCTCAGGATTGGCTTCGATTCCTCTCTCAGAAACCATGTAACCTAAGAACTTCCCCGACCCCACTCCAAAAGAACACTTACTTGGGTTAAGCTTCATCTTATATTGACGTAAAACCCCAAAAGCTTCCCTCAAGTCCTCCACATGCTGTCCGGACGTTTTACTCTTAACTAGCAGATCATCAACATATATCTCTACATTCCTCCCAATGTGCTGTTTGAACATCCGGTTGACTAGACGTTGATATGTGACCCCTGCATTCTTCAACCCAAAGGGCATTACCTTGTAGCAATATAGCCCCCGGTCGGTAATGAAAGCTGTTTTGTCCTCATTATCTGGGTTCATCCTGATCTGATTATACTCCGAGTATGCATCCAAGAAACTGAGCAACAGGTGACCGGCCGTTAAGTATACGATCAGGTCGATACGATGGAGTGGGAAGCTATCCTTCGGATATGCCTTGTTTAGATCGGTGAAGTCCACACACATCCTCCATTTACCGCTCGCCTTCTTTACCAGCACTACATTAGACAGCCATTCTGGGTACCGGGCTTCCCTGATAAACCCTGCCGCTAGTAGGCAATCCACCTCCTCGGCTATAGCAGTACATTTCTCTGCGCAAAAGCTACGTCTTTTTTGCTTAATCTTCCGAGCTTCCTGATTGACACATAAATGATGTTCAATAATACTATTATCTATACTTGGCATATCCTGATGGGTCTAGGCGAATATGTCTTGATGATCCTCCAAGAGTCGTTTGAGTTCTTGCTTCAGGGTAGGCTCCAAATTGGCGCCTATGCGAATCTTCCGCTCGGGCTTCGCCTGGTCGAAGGCGATCAGTTCCAATGGCTATCCGGGCTCTGCTTGCTTGATGGTCTGCTCATTTCTAAAATCTTCATCCCATCTTGTCAAAGGTGGTGGAGGTAGTAATTCAACTGCCATTTCATTGTGCCTCGGACCCTCCTCGGTGACACCAATCATCATTTGGATTAGAGGCTTGAGCTCACAAGAGTAACATTCGCGAGCCACAGATTGCTCGCCTCTGACTTCCCCTATGCCTTTTGGAGTCGGGAACTTCACTTTCAGATGGTATGTTGAAGTTACGGCTTTCAGGTGATTCAAGGCGGGCCGCCCCAATATAATATTATACGAAGAAGGGGCTTTGACTACCAGAAAGTCAACCATAACCATCGAGGTTTTATGTGCCTCGCTGGCCATTACAGGCAGAGTTATGACTCCTTCAGGTTGTATAACCTCACTGGCAAATCCTCTAAGGGATGTTGGGGCCCGCCTTAGTCTGTCCCGCCCAATCCTCATTTTGTCGAAGGCGTCCCAATATAGGATATCAGCTGAACTTCCGTTATCGATAAGGATTCTTTTGGTTATGAAATTGGCGACCAACATGGTGACCACCAAAGCGTCATCGTGTTGATGCATTACTCCTTCATCATGCTTATCAAAGACTATCGGGACATCTTCAGAAGGCTGTCTGTCCTGAGTGAATTTTGACATGGTGAACACCTCAGCATATCGCGCCTCGCAAGCGTATGCCTTCCTTGAAGCTAAAGTTTCCCCTCCTCTCGGTGCTCCTCCGGCGATAGTTCGTATTTCGCCCAATAGTCCCTGCCTTTGGGACGAATCTTTGGTGTTCCCCTCTCTCCGGGGGCTTGGACTGCGCCTACTATTAGGATATCCCCCATTTTTCTGCGACTCTTCTCTTTCGTCTGCATTCTTTCTCTTCAAGGTTTTACAGTCCCAGGTGTTGTGCCCAGTTGACTGGTGGTACTCGCAGTACATGTTTCCCGGTCGGTACTGGTGCTGCTGATGATACTGCCTTCCCCTAGGTTCTCTGTCTACTGCCAAATTGGTATGAGGACGTGGTCTGTACTGCGGGTTCCCATGAGATGACGGCCCTCCTTGTATATTCCTTCTCTTCGAGTCGGCTGCATTTCTTCTTCTTGCAGTCAAGTTGGCTTCGATTTGATTGGCACGCTCTATTTCTTCCCGCCTTGGCCCTACGAGCGCTTGCAAGGTGTCTTCAGCGTTTATATATCCGTCCGCCCTGTCCATGAATTCTGCCAATGTGGCAGGAGTTCGTCTAGCAATCTCTGTCAGGAAAGGACTTCCAGGCCATATTCCGCTCAGGAGGGCAGCCAGAGTAATCTTCTCATCCTAATCCCCCACTGTCATCAGTTCCTTGTTGAACCGAGAAAGATAGTTTTTGAGGCTTTCCTGACTGTCCTGTTTAACCGTGAGGAGATACGTAGCTGGTCTTTTCCTCTTCTGACTTCCCAAGAACTGGGTTATAAAGAGACGAGCCAGATGGTCAAAGTTGTCTATCGTGCCGGTAGGGACCGTCCCGAACCAGGTACGGGCTACTCCTTTGAGGGTGAGAGGGAACGCTCAGCACGCTACTTCATTAGGATAGCCATGCAGATTCATGTGCGTCCTAAACATATCTATATGCTCGTAGGGGTCAGTGCTCCCATCATACAGCTCCATCTGAGGCGCTCGGAATTTAGGAGGCAGTGGTACTGCCATGACACTTGCACTGTAAGGGGTGTCATGGTTGTGGTGTAATTGTCCAGCAATGGAAGGGGCCTCGATGCGCCTAGCTATGTCTACGTACTTGTCCTCCAGTTCTTTGAGTTCCATCTGCATCTTACGTCTTTCTTCATCTACTTCTTTATGACTTGGCTCATTGACTCGGTGTGACTCCGCACACTTAGTAACGGAAGGTTCTTCACGAGCAGTCAGTTCTTCATTACTCTTTTGCAATTTCTCATTCTCTCTAGTGAGCTCCCTTATCGTTGCTTCCATGGCGGCTAGTCGTTCTTCCATCGAGATGTGCTTCGAGTTGCAGTTATTACTTAGTAATCACAATACAACCGGTTTGCAGAGAACACCAAAAAGGAATCCCACAGACGGCGCCAATGTTGATGTGTGTTCCGCACTCCTGAGTTGAATTGCAACTTCCAGTCCTAACCTGCAACAACAAAGATATAGAGTTGGATTCCTCGATCCTGAAAACTCTCCGAAGTTTTAGTTAGAGATGAAAATGAAAACCAAAAACCAGGCAATAATTCATAAAGCTTTTAGATAGATGTTCATACCTGTTTCTAGTGATCTATTCTTTCTTTTATATGGGTTGAAATACTGATCAGATACACGTGTAATCATCCGGGAATATCGGAGAACATTTTACTCCTCTTCCCATCCTAAATTTTTTGAGATAATTTATTAGTTTTGTTTCTTCTCAATAATATCTCTTGTAACATGATTACCTCCGATCGATCAATAGATATCTTGGGATATTCTTATCAATCCGCATTTAATGCGACATGCCACCCTGCCAGGCATTAAATGTTTATAGGATATCCGATCACCACACTATCAATATGTCAGGAGTAACTATAACAGGCTAACTAAATTTATCGTCTTTGTATAATAAGGAACCATGTGGGAGGAGTTTAGTTTGAGTAGGAAACACTCAGGATCCAACTAAAGGAATTTTACCGAATACAATTCATTCTAAGTCTCTGGAAGAAGGGTAATAGGCGGGCGCCATTCCGAAGGGTGCCTGCTACTTTATCCCATGTCGCAATTA
Organism: Platycarya longipes; assembly: GCA_036559045.1. Classification (NCBI taxonomy): domain Eukaryota; kingdom Viridiplantae; phylum Streptophyta; class Magnoliopsida; order Fagales; family Juglandaceae; genus Platycarya; species Platycarya longipes. The sequence continues at coordinate 45,210,537 of CM071798.1, read as the reverse complement.
CTCCCCTCACATCACGGATCCCACTCCGGATTTTCAAAGTCGATCTCGATCTTGCTATTTATAAAAGTAAATGGAATTTGATACTCCATCCCACCCATCTCCTCATACGAACAATACTCCACGATTCTGGTCTGAGATACTTCAATTACAATCACAATCCTGGGCGAAACGGGCTGAAGCGGTAAAAAGGGAGTAGGCAATCTGAGATCTGCGCCCCCAACGATCGGACCGTCTCCGGGAGAAATTGATCGGTAGCCGAAAGGACGCTGCGAGACAACATCTCGGTGGAGTCCTGAGACAAAAGTTGACTGTGCTCGAACGGAACCAGCTTCTTGTCAGTCCATGTCTTGGTGGGAATGACAACGCCTTCAGTGGGAATTTTTTTGGTGAAGTCAATACTGATGAGAAACAAGAAGAGTCCCTCGGTATCGGAGAGCCCACTTGGCCTGCTGCCAAGCTTCTCGACCCTGTGGTTCCAATTGTAAACTCGAACCCTTTTGGTGTCCGCCTTTTCTTCTACCCTAACCATCTTTCTTTACTTGAGAGTCTGAGACGAGACAATGTAACAGCTATAATATTTATAGCCAGAGGAATAAACTCGTAATAATCCAAGCTTAATAAAAAAAAATAATAATAAAAAGAATAAAAAATTGTGAAATACTTTAGAGATTGTTCAAATACTTAAAATACATAAGTAAAATGGAGGGGGCAAACTTCGAGATTTTGAGAAAAAAATCCAAACTTTGTTTGTAAAGAAACAGATTATAATCAACTTTCATGAATCCGTCGATGAAACCCTAGCTGCTACATGCAAAACTTGATATGCAAGGCGTAAGAGAATATGAAACAGATGAAAACAAGGAGAGAGACAAGAACTGGATTACATAAATGCAAGGTGGGATCATGTACCAGGTCTCGGGTAAGAGTGTCACGGCAGAAGAGAGTAGGTTAGAGAAAGTTTGAAAAGATTTTTTGGAAACTAGGCTTTATATTTCATAAAGAGACATTCTAAATATATACTTACACACTACATACTATATATTTTTTTAAAATTGTTTTTTAATAAAAAATTTGAAATATGAATAATGAGTAAAAAAAATTAATTATTTAAGAAAAAGAAATTTTAAAAAAATTATTTTTTTTATTTTAATTCTTTTCAAGTTTTTTTTAGTTTTTTTTAGTTTTTTTTCACTCATTATTCATGTTCCAAATATTTTATAAAAAAAAAAAAATTAAAAAATGGTGTGTAATGTATAGATATATATGTAGAAGTTCCCTTTCATAAATCGATTTTGCTTTGAAAGTCCAAGGAAGCATTGACACTTTTCAATAAAAAAAAAGAAGAAGGAAGCATTAACAATGCACTGATCCCATAAAGAAAGTAGCTATAAGAGAAAATTCATAATTTAACTAACGTATTCTATCATATATATTCATTTTAGAAATATAAGAATTTTTTTTTTTAACTTTTTATTGATTAAAAATTTCTTATAAAATAAAAAAATGTAAAATAATATTTTTAATAGAATAATAGATATAAATTCTAAATAGACAATCTTCATGCACACCCTTTATAAAAATAAGAACTTATAATTCGTGCAATGCAATGACCGTTATTTATATTAAATTTTATAAATTTAAATAAGCTATTTTACATAATTACTACCATAATTATTAAAAATATATATAAAATATCTATAAAATAGAGCATGCATATGTAAAAGTTCACTTTACTAATAAATCTATCATCTTCAATTTATAATATTAAAAATGTAACTCAATATTGTAATACCCCCGCTCTTAAATATAGTCATTTATAAATATTTTGGAAAGTCAGTATTCTACTAAAAGCTTTCTTAATAAATAAAATAAATTTTATTAATACTTAAAAATTTAAAGAGAGTCAGCAAAATTATTTATTTAAAACAATGAAATCTCAAGTGTTTATAAAAAAATGTTTTGTTAACTGAAAATTGTAAAATTATACCTATCATAAATTGTATATCCTTCTGCATCGTCTTCTTCTGAGTCAAATATTGTCATGTAGTGAATCCTAAAAAATATCATCATTTGGAATGGTTTAAAAACATAGAAAAGAAAAATAAATAAGGAAGATATATTTGATATATCGCCAACTTGTACGACCTGGTAATGCAATATGCTCATAACATAGATATCGTCTTCATATCATATTTGCATTTGTCATATCATAGATTTTAAAAGAAATCATATTCTTCTATAACATGTTGTGATGCACGTCTTTTCACATGAATTTATAATTTTTTATAAATAATTTTATGCATAACTTTCACATGAAATTATGACTTTTCATAAATTATTTAATACGTAAAATCATGGCATTTCATAAATATTTGAATGCATAAACTTTTACGGAAATCATGCATGAATTTTCATAATTTTATCATAACTTGGATACATAAAGGTGGGCTTCCAATAAAAGACATACGTACATAATATTTTTATAAAAATATCATTTACCATCTATGCGTGTAAGGATATGATCATACTATTTATCTCTTAACGTTATTTTCTAGTTTCACGCCGTAGCTCATAACTTATATGAGAAATACTATTTGTCACTAATATTCTAGAAAATTGAATTGTGGCAGTTCTAATTATTTAATCGATAGAGATAATTTAACAATAATTAACATATACTATAAAACATGTTAAAACGTTTAAAAAATATAGGAAGGTTTAAGATGCAATTGAAGTAGTAGTTCTCATTTAAACACTAAAAACATTTCTGAAATATTACAATGAACCCTAGAATTTTAATACACAAATTCATAGAAAACTGGGTCCAATTACAAACAACACATTAAAATGGTTTTGGAAAATTTAGAATTGGACCCAACAAAATTATATAAAGGCTAAGCCCAAAATATTGGGCCGAATGAGCTTACGGCCCAATGGCCCACTATAACTTAAGGAAGCTGGCCAGGAAATTAGATGCTCGGCACCAACAAGGGTTAAGGGCATTCCTGTAATAGAGGGCCATTCGGGAAAGTCTGATGCTAAACAAATTAAAGGAATTAAGAGGCTGCTTGCAGTTACGGAAAGGCCAAAATGCAGCGAGAACAGAGGCGGCGATGATTACCGAGAAAGGGAAGAGGACCAACTGAGATGTGGATCTGGGCTGAGATAGACGGCGGCTAAGCACTGATAGAGAGATTGAAATACAGTGTTGAGAGAGAGTGATCACGATGAGGGAAAAAGATGTGAGCGGCAGGGGGAGTTTCGGCGCGACTTACGCCCCGTGCAGGTGAAGAACGTGCGACCGCTGGCCGACGGAGTGTGCTGGGACGGCAGTTTCTGTGTCGACGCGATGGTGGCCGAACGGGAAAGGAGGCTGGTTTGGTTTGTGGCTGAGCTTTTCTTGCACTTGGTATACGTTGCTCTCTACGGGTGGTGCCATGGCATATTTGTGGGCGGTTTTGACGCTACACGGTGGCTGAGAAGGTGAGTTCTACTGAGCGTTCGCTTTTGCTCTCAGTGGAGGTTTGCACTGGTCGTGCATGGGACTCGGCAGCGTTTGTACTTTTCCTCTCGGTCTCTACGTCTAGGTTCGCGTGGCTGAGCAGCGTGAGAGGGGGTGGTGTCCGCTCACGTGGGCAGGGAAGCGTGGTTTGTTGGCCTTGGGAGGGTGGCTGTGTGTGTACATATAGGTGAAGGAAAAACCTAAAAATATAAGGGAGGAGGAGGCGTTCGTGTGTTTGAGTATGCTATAGAGACCTATTACTACGAGGAGTCAAACGCTAGTTAGGAGATCTCACAAGGATTTTTTTTTTTTTTTTGATAAGATCTAACAAGGAATTAAAAGGGGCGGATAGGAGAGAAATCCTTTTCAAAACAAAATATCATCTCAAAACATATCTGATGAAATAATAATAATAATAATAATAAATTAAATCCAATTTTTTGGATCGGAATGTTATTTATATTAAATGATTAATTTGAAACAAGGTAAAATAAATATAATTAATATGAGACATAATTGTATATTTTTATTTTACATTTATATTTAACTCTTTTATTAAGAATTGTTATATACACAAATTACATGAAAGTAAATACACAAATTGACATGACTTTACCTGATACGCTAGATTTATTTTTTAGTAAAAATAATTTTACAATCTAACATACTGTATCAAACTATATTAATTTATAAATTTATTTTTATATAATTGCTTTGTAACTAAAATATTTTTCTATATTATATGTTGGGGGAGATCGAATAAGGAATTTATATATTTGTTGCATTGGGTCAATTATGCTTAGGATCTAGAATTCTTGAAAGGCATGCATGCATGAAAGAGATCATGTTGTCTATTGAAGATTATGCATGTAGGTATTGAGAATTTTTTAAAAGAAAATTCGAATCAATCATGGAATATAAAAGCTTTTCTGGTTTTAAGTGTAAATAGCCAAAATGTTATAAGACAAAATATTATAAGAGTTAATAGCCCAAAATGTTAATCAATTAAAACTGCATAAAACAACTTCTATAAGAGTTACATCAGACATCATTTTTATGTATTTGTACTACTTTACCTACAAGGGATGGCCAAGAAAACAAAAACCCTGGGAAGAGCCGTAAGCCAAATCCATTCCACCCATCAAAAAACCTTCAGTCAAACACGCTCCAGAGCACTCTTGGAAGGAAACTCACCACTCAAAGAAGGAGTCTATATTAATAGTTTATTAATAAAAAAGCTATAATAATAAAAATATATAGTGTCACGTGTAAATAATAAACCTGAAAAAAGGGATCAAACTGAAACTAGAAAAACTAAAAGTTTTGATTTCAGTAATGAATCTGTTGGTATCGGATCTTAAATTTTTAAAATCCATATATATCGATTTGGTTTCAAAATTTCTTTAAGATCGGACCTAACCAAACCGGTTTTATCCCCTAACAGTTACATCACGATAAGCTTTCTTCTAACTCTTTGCTACGGAATTGTCTTTTGTTCTTTCATGGTTGTAGCTATAGTTGAAAATAAAAATGGATAAATCGGCCTGAACCAAACCGATGTATTTAGTCCGATACAGTTTGTATTTTTGTTTTTATTTTATTTTTTAAAATTTTAAAAAGCAGTTATAAACTAGTCGGGTTTTGATTTTTATTTATTTTTTTACACCGGGGCAGACCTGTTTATATATATATATATATCATATTATTTTTATTTAAACAATCTTTATATGATTTATTATATACTAAATTTCTAATTAATATAATATGAAATTTTAGAATTTTAAAATTCATGTGTAATAATATAATGACATAAAACTAAATAGTTAATATACATTTGATATATCAAAAAATAAAAATTAATCTTCTAAATCTTATTATAAAATTTGACATAATATATAAATTTTAATTTTAATCTTGTAAATCCTTTGATTTTAATTTTATTTAACTATCATATTATCACTAACAGATATCATAATATAATTCTTACAAAAACTAGGGTTATTATGCTTCTTCACTTTGCCCACTTGGTATATATGTCGCAAGTGCAAATTATATATATTTTTTCTTATAAATAATTATATTTCTTGTACATGCAGTTTGAAAGGAATAAAAACATGATATTTATAATTTTAAGATGTCCAACATAAGTCTTTTGCATTCTCTTTAGAAAAAAAAATCTAAAATTTACATGACAAAATTAATTTTTAAAAATAGCTTTGACTTATTTTCAATATATATATAATTTATACACCTTAAAACTGTATATATTATTACTAAAATAATTTATGTATAATCTGAAAATTTAAAAATAAATAAAAAGGAGAGAATCCGAATTGTTAAAAAAGAAATTGGGTTGCAGTTGCAAATGAAAATGAGTTTCTGTTGCAAATCACAGAGTGTAAAATGCGATGTGTAAAAGCCTGCGTACATGTAGTAGTCCTCTTTTCATTTTGAGCATATGATTAATTATTGAATTTGGCTAAAATAAGAGCATTGCCATTAATTATAGAGTGACGCTAAGACCGGTCGGGCTGTCCTTTATCAAAAGTAGCTCAATTATTTTGAATTATTTTTTGACAATAAACACAATAATAAAATAATAAAATGAAAAATAAAAAAATAAAATGAAGATGAATTTTAGGGAGATTTGACCCTCAGTCGAACGGAGCTGCCACGGTGGCCAACACCACCCACCCCATCGGGACCGGCGGGCTCCCGCGAGTTCACCTCTGCGACGACAACCCACGACGACCTCCGACGAAGTCCTGGCAGCCTTAAACCCGAAATGGGTCCGTCACTGTCGCAAGGGTGAACTCGCCAGAGCCCGTCGGTCTCGATGGGGTGGGCGGTGTTGGCCACCACCGCTTCCAGCGGCAGGCTGCTTTTCTCAAGAGGGTCGGTCGGACTGACCCCCAACTTTTCTCTTAATTATATTAATTTCTTTTAATTTGATAGAAACTACAAATTTGATAAAAAAGTCAACACTTCTACATCTATAACTTCACATTAGATTTATCATTAGATTTATCAAAATAGTAATATTATATACCATTAATGAAACCAATTACAAACACATCTATAATTTATTCATCCAACAAAGATATTAAAAAGTAATTAAAAAAAATTATGGTTGAATAGTAACTCTGCAAATATGAAGAATGATGCTTAAGTAATTTAACTTAAAGCTTGAGTAATTTAACTTAAAGCTTGAGTTAATGATTTTGACGAGTCTAATGTAGAATTATTTTAAATACAACCATCAAATTTGTATTTGATGAGTTCAAATGATGGGTCCAATGCCAATGCTATAAGAATATCAGCATTGGTCTCACCAAATGACTCATCAAATATAAATTTGATAATTTATATTAAAACCAACTCTACATTGATCTCATTAAAATACATATGTTTAATTTTGAGTTATAGTAAAATTAGCTACACCCTTTAAATTTGAAAGATCAATGTTCATCCACTAAAGTATTTGTTTAATATATTTTATTTCTCCATCTTCCTTTTCTCTTTTTCTTTTTTTTTTCTTCTCTCATGTTTACTATTCACCCACTAAATATCCAATAAATTATCAAATTATATTAAAACCAACTCTACATTGATCTCATTAAAATATATATGTTTAATTTTGAGTTATAGTAAAATTAGCTACACCCTTTAAATTTGAAAGATCAATGTTGACTCACTAAAGTATTTGTTTAATATATTTTATTTCTCCATCTTCCTTTTCTCTTTTTCCTTTTTTTTTCTTCTCTCATGTTTACTGTTCACCCACTAAATATCCAATAAATTATCAAATTAAATATAAAATGTGAAGTTAGACATATGTTTAGTATAATTATTAAATTAAATTATTAATGTACATATGATCATTGTACACCTACTAAATATCAAATTAAATTATTAGTATATATATGGTTAGCATAATTATAAAATATGAAAAAATATTTAAAAATGTTTTTTTTAAATATTATTATATTATTATTTTAATAAATCTAATGATGAATTTTATGTGGAGTTATAAATATAAAAATATGCGTTTTTCATCAAATTTATACTTCTTATTAAATTTTGCTGATTTCTTTAATGATGACAACAAATGCCAGTAAAAAAAAAGGGAAAAAAGCACTGATGAAGAGAAAAAAAAAAAGGGAAAAAATAAATGGGACGATGTAGCTCAAAGGAACTAGGAAAGGAAGGGTCGATGTTGCTGGCTGGACTTGGGAGGACTGGAAGGAAAGGAACCGCGCGCAAGAATTTCGTCCAAAAACAAAAAAAAAAAACCAATCATACGTGGCATATACTCGTATAGCAGATATTTGGCGCCATCGGCCGTTAAAATCCGTTAGTCTACATATATAGTCCCAATTTCCCTTATAAAAAAAAAATCAAAATAAAAGAAGAAGAAGAAGAAGAAGAAGTAGCCCAATTTTGAGTTCTCGGTTTAGAAATTAAAACGCTCAGCTCGCTGCAATTTATCTTGCTTACAGGTAAGATCTCTTTCTCTCTCGGCCATTTTCTTTATTCACTTGATCTTATGGTTTGCTTCCTCGTGGAAGATGACTTTCTAGCTTCTTGACGACTTTCTAGTTTCATGCAATTTATCTACTTTTTGTTTGTTCATTTGATGACTAGTTTTATTAATAAATGAGATACTTTTATCGATCTAATTTTCTGTTTGCTTCCTCATGGAAGATGACTTTTTGAGTCCACATTTTCATTTTCGTTCTTTCTAGTTTCTTGATTTTTATTCACTTCATGTTTGTGTCATTGGATGACTAGACTAGTTTTATTGATGAATGACCCCGTACATCTGTTCACTACATGTTTGTGTTAGTTTTATCGTTCTTGCTTCCTCGCGAAACGATGGAAGATAACTCAGACAATAAATTCTGAGTCAACATTTTGTTCTTTCTATTTTCTTTATTTTTGTGTCGTTGGATGGCCAGTTTTGGTTAAGTGCATTGATTATATATTGCAGGCTGCAAGACTTTTTCCTTTTAGAATAATTGCAGCCTTTTTGTTGTCTACTGAATCTTGAGAAATGTCATCTAGGTACATCCCCAAGAAACCGCTACTAGTATTAGACGATAGTAATTAGGCCTATGCACGTAAATGGTTTGTGACAGAAATGATAGTTCTTGGGATGTAAAATTTTCGTAAAAAAAAAAAAAGGAAAAAGAAAAAAGAAGCATATCTCTGCTGTAGTGTAGGAGATCATGGATACATTTTAGTTTAATTGATGACTTTATATATTAAACATTTTAATTAAAAATCATTTGAACTATGTCATATCAGTCAGATTGAATACGACGACTTCAAAATGACAAATTATCATATGATGGTAATTACAGTAAATCAATGTACTATAACCCAAATAACCTACAGAAAGTTGTCACAGAAATAAGAGCTACAATATTACCCACTACCAAACAAGCCAAAACTTCAAAAAAAAATGTACATGTAGGAAAGGGTGACGAGTTGAACCAGGAAGTAACATTCTACACCAATAAGATCCAATAGATATAATTTTATTAAACGAACGTCCAAATTGATGCATAGAAAATTGACCAAGACCCGCCAGCAACATGATATGTTGGGAGCAAGAAAAGGGTTCATGGGGGGAATCCATTGCACTTTGTGTTGGCGGTGGTGGGAGGTACACTTGATTGTCGACAGTAACTTTAGGGGCTTTAACTTTGGCCTCGTCAGCATACTCTTGTTTTGCTTTCTCCAAAACAGACTCAACAAGTTTGTGGTTGACCTCCCTACACTGCAGCAATACCGCTGGCTCTTTCAGCCATAGTAAGCTCTAGAAATCACACAAATTCCCAGAACTAGAAAGAAAAATGAAAAACAAAAGATATGAGGCAAACTAACAAAGACATTCTGATTATAATACAAAATACCATGACAACTTATTTCTTGTAAGGATGTTGGATTGTCAAAGATGATCAATGATCATTGCATAATTATTAATGCATAGGCTATTTAGTAGTTGGCATATATGCACAAAACTTCAAAATTTAGACATATTTTGTTATCTTTTGACACAAAAACATTGAACCATCAAGTTGGTTTAACCGATACCGAAACTATATTGTGTTCAATTTTTTTTCCTTACCCTTTTATTGGAAGGAAAGATAGGTTAGAAATATATAGCACACAGTCAAGCAAGAGAAGAGGAAAGTATAAAAGACCACCACTTGAGCATCAGGAAAATTAGTAGAAATAACGCATCGTCTACAATAAAATGTGGAATATATGCCGTAATAGCTTTCAACCAGATTTTTGTCCAATGCCAATAAATAAATATAAAGCAGTTAATTAATTAGATGCTAAGACAAGTTTATGCTTCAGGTAACTAATGAAAACAATGAAAATGAAACAGAGGAGATGCATGAAAACTGACATTTTCTTATGAATCTGCACTTGCTTCAACTTCCGCTCATACTCCTGTCGAGTCTTCTTCTTTTTAGCCTCCATTAATTGTAATTTCTCAATGTTGAACCCCTGAAAAGAAAAGGAGCACGGGAAAGAGCTAGAACGTTTAATAGATCATACAATCTCTCCTATTGTCTCCCTCTCTCTCCCCCTCATGGGTTGTGCCCTTTCGATGTTCTTTAATCAGACTATTTATTTCTGAAAAATCATCTAATAGACATACTTTTGCTCCTAAAAGGTTTCTACCTTTTTTTTTATTGCGAAACTCTCCAAATCCGAAACACCCAAAACAGAACAAAGAAATGTTCACTCCACTACAAACATGGTCTTCCCCAATTTTGGACCATTTCTACCTCTTCCCTCACTACAAAATCAAAGCTTTCAGACTTCTAAAGGCACCCATCAAAATCAGTCCAACTTATGGAAAAGGCAAATAAAGATGCAGAAAATGGCGAAACAAAGATGGTACTTGGAGAGAAAAAGCATTGGTTGGAGTGGAAAAGACGATGAGAGATGATGACAAAAACCTCACTAGTGATGGAGAGGAGCTGGTGATGGGGATGACCTGGAGAGAAAAAACACTGCTTAGAGGAAGAGAATAGGCATGGTCGCGGGAAGGAATAATAAATTAGTCAGTATGAAGGAGTCACAGTTCTTTTCATATGGAATGTGGGATAGAGTTATTGTAGCTAATATTTCAAATGAAAAATTTTTAGTTAATCCAATGTGGGCTGGTTTTGGTTCATATTCTCTAAAATATGAAAGAGCATCGAATGCCGGTACTTTTATTTCTGCATATTCTTTGTGCATTTTATCAATATGACTAGTTACGTCTAGGGACGGAATTAGGATTTAATATTTGAGAGGCGACCGACAAAATATATGATACGTATGAGAATAAATTATGTGATTATATATAAAAATAATAATTATACGTTAAAATTATATAGAAAAATATGTATATAAATCATCTTACAAGATGATTTTCTTTAAGATTTTTGTAATTTACTAGAAACTATTACACTATATGTATATATGAACTTAGAATTTTTTTTTTGAAAATTAACCTCAATGACGATCTTTTGTGGGTGTTTAGCATAAAACAAAATAAATATTAAGATTTATGAGGATAATTTTAGTAATATTTTTTTAATTCGGGGAAAATTTTAATTATATATAGAATATATATTTATATAATATACAAAATTTTTTAAAATTCTTTGGGGGGGGGGGGGGTGTAGCCCCCCCCCAAGAGCCAAGGTGTTCCGCCCCTAGTTACATCAGTTTTTTTAAAACAAAATAATTATATTGGGCAATCACATAATAGAATTTGTAAGGAATGTGTAAAAGTAACTCAAAACTATATATATATATATATATATATATATACTCGATAGGAAAGGGTAGCCAAAGTTACTAACAACTTGCACCAATATAGTGAAGCATGACAAGGAATGGCACTCTCAAGCAATACCTTCGTAAATCATACAGATCAGAATACAGAGCTCATGTATATGGTCAGCTTTGTTATGTATGATATTTCCCAATTAACTTTCCCATTAGAGTTAACTTTTCCATTAGAGTTATATAGAACACACTCAAAACAGATAAATCCTAGTCCACATTTTCGTTCATTCTATTTTCTTAATTTTTATTAAGTGGTTTTTGTGTCATTGGATGACTAGTACAAGACAATGCACACAGTAATTTTCATTTCTGTCGTTGCATCAAAACTTGAGTGGCAAGATCTTTCACTTTGGAATATTTTCAATTTTTTATATCATTTTGTTTCTTAGAAAGTCATCTTTGACTTAACTTTGCCAAATTGTTCGTAACTGCTATTTGTCTTCTATTGTTTTTTATTGCCATTTTTGTTTAATAAAAAATTGTCTTTATGGGTCTAAATGGTTTGTTTTTTCTGTGCTCCTAGATAATAAAGAACATAATGTTTGATTATTTGGTTTCTTTTGTTTCTTTCATTATCTTAGCAAACCTAGGATGGCTTTCATTTATTTTCTCTTTCATTTATTTTCTTTTTACTAGTTTCTCTTTTGCTCATAGAGGTTTATCTATACTTTATTTTCCCTAATAGTGATACCTTAGATATATTCTTTATTTTTATTTAGTGATTTCTTCAATGTTTTTTTTTATAAGTAATAATCTTTATTGAATAGTGAAACTAGGCAATGCCCAAGTACACAAGAAGTATATAAGTTGAGACACCTAATTACACTCTAGTGTGTTGTATAGAGAGTAAAAACTTATGAACATTCCCACCCCTCAAAACAATAGCAGAAAACCACTGAAAAAGAGATGAAACAAAAAAAATCCAGATTTCTTCTGTTGCACGCTCCTTATCGTTGAAGCTCCTATCATTCATTTCCAACCAAATAACCCACATTAAGCACAAGGGAATCATTCGCCACACTGTTGCCACTCTTGGACCTATTCCAGCATGCTAGAAGATCCGCTACACTTTTAGGCATGATCCAACTCAGCCCGGCTCTACTAAGGATATCAACCCATAACCTTCCAGCCACCTCACAGTGTAAGAGTAAGTGATCTATTGATTCTCCGTTTCTTTTACACATGTAGCACTACTCCATGAAAATCATTTATCTCTTTCTTAGATTCTCAGTTGTCAATATCTTCCCATGTGCAACTGTCCACATAAAAAAAGCCACTTTGGTTAGTATTGGGGCCTTCCATATACTTTTTCATGGAAAGTGAGAGGGTTGTAGGACTGTCAAACCCTTGTAAAAGGATTTTACAGTGAACTGTTTTCTCCTTGTGTGTTTCCACAACATGCGATCACCCCCTTTGGCAGGAAAACTTTCCTACTTTCTTGGGTTTGAAATCACCCATCTCTTTATTGGGATTCATCTTTCTCAGAGGAAGTATATTTGTGATATACTAACTTGAACAAACATGCTCAATGTCAAAGGAGTTACATCTCTATTGGCAGCACAACTCGTCTCTCTTTCTCGGATAGCCCTTCCTTTGCTAACTCTACTCTCTATCGAAGTGTCGTTGGAAGCCTTCAATACTTGTCCTTAACCTGACCTGACATTTCATACACTGTCAATAAAATCTATCGATTCATGCATAGTCCTAAATACACTCATTGGCAAGCTGTTAAACATCTTCTTCGTTACCTTAAACAAACTCTAAACTTTGGTCTCTTTTCGCAAAAATCCTCTAATGTTCAACTTCAAGCTTTTTCCGATATTGATTGGGCGGGTTGCCCGAATGATCATTGCTCTACCAGTGGTCATTGTATTTCCCTTTGTCAGAATCTTGTTTCTTGGAGTTCTTATGAGTAACGCACTGTTGCTTGCTCAAGTACCAAGGTTGAGTATAAGTCTCTAGCCAACACTATTGCTGAATTACTTTGGATTCAATCTCTCCTCAAAGAGCTTCATATCTTTCTCCCTCAAACTCCTTTACTTTGGTCGGATAATCTCACAGCCACCTACCTTTCTATAAATCCTACTCTTCATTCACAAACAAAGCATAGGAAAATTTATTTTCACTTTGTTCGTGATTGTATTGTAGTAAAATCACTCCACGTAGCTTTTCTCCCTTCCAAAGATCAACTGGCTGACATCCTGACCAAACCCCACATGATGACTCAGCTTAATACTTTAAGGACGAGCCTCGCTGTCATGGACACCCCGCTCGGCTCGCGGGGGCATTTTGAGCAGCTTCCTTCTTTGTCCAGCTCCAAAATGACTCAGCACAATTCTACCAAGTCAGATGACATCTCAATAGACAAGTCATATAATCCTCCTGAACATTCTGGAATCACATAGCACTGGATAAAAATACATTTGTAAATACATGTAATTCTCTGATTAGTTGTAATTGTAGTGCTCTGAAATAATCTAAAAAATTCTGAATTTTCTGTACAGAGCAACACACTCCAACCGTTTGCTTTATTGCTCATTTGAATTCTGTTAAAGCAATTCATGCCTACAAATATCTTTGTACATGATATTATTCCTTTAATGAGAGTTAATAGCATTCCAGAAACCTTCCTCTGTCTTTTCTTCTATTTTCTCAAAGCCTATCAGGGAAAGATACATGGAGATGGCCCAGCCTACCATAGCCATAACAAAAATCCCAGAGTCTTTCGTGCTTAAAGGTGATGATTGTTGGGCTCATGTTGGTTCTTGGAAGGGTGAAGCCATCGGCCAAAGGTTGTTCTGTATCAATGTCAACCCTAATCCTTAGATACTGCAAAATATTGGAACTAGGAAGATGTGACTCTATTTCAGAATGCTACCTAGGACTTTACCAATATTGTCAGCGTTTTCCTCGGTCATTAACTCAGGAGGAATACCATAAATCTGTATCAAACCCGGGAGGAGAAAGTAAACATGAAAGTGTTCGGACCCATGTCTTCGATGGTGAGACTATTGATAAAGCTCCATGCAGCTCTTATGGTTGAGTGAAATGTGAGACTACTTAAAACTTTTGAAGATACAAGCTTACCTATGAGAACTCAATTTTCTATTTTTGTGGCAATCGCTTGAGAAGGTTCCAATATGATGTCATCCCATGTAAGAACTTTTGTTTGTTGTACCAAAATGTCTATGTTGGGAAGATCTGCAGACATTGTTTAAGGAAGTTGGAATTTTTTCTCTTTTTTTTTTTTTAATTTTTTATGTGTAAAGGAAGACCTTGAAGGGGACAATTCATAATGGTGGGGACTAAGGAAGACCTTAGTCCTCCATGCTGTTAACCACCAAAAACCTCACTACATGTCCCTTGTTTTTAGCCCCAAAAACAGAGCAAGTTAAACCTCTCTCCACATCTCAATTTTCAGCCTATGATGTGATAGTAAAGCTCAGTGATGTCGCTGACCTCCACATCGTCCCAGCCTGCCCAGAATCCGATGAGCCCACTGGCCCTCCCCACTGACTCTCCTTCATTTTCTCTTTCAATATAGATTCTCTCTCTCATCACTCCCCATCTATGCTCACTCTCTCTCTCCTTCATCGGTGCTCAGCTGCTCTTCCACTGCAGTCACCCTGTTCATTGTGACTACTCATTTTCACAGTGTGCCTCCGTCAATGAGTACTCCAGTCTAGAGTTTATACAGTTTCCTGAAAGTTTTTCTTGTCTTTACTCTTTAGACAAGGTTATAGGCGATTTTAACTACAAAAGTACTATTTAGCCCTCATTTTAAAATATGGTGTTTTAAGGATATATTTCAGTGGGTTCTTTTCTACTCGGTTCTTTCTTTTATTTTTGAGCGTGTTTTGTTAAATTATTTTTAGATTAAATGTTTTTGGATTCTAAATTTTTTGGACTCGGGGTTCTAAATTATTTTGGGACAGGATTTTTTTTAGAAAAAATCTGGATGCAAGCCCGTCTTGTTCATGTGAGTGGGGCTTGTGCAAACCGGACTTGCACCCAGCAGCCATCTTTTTTTTAATACAACGGATTCTTTTTCTTTTAAATGATTTGAATTTTTGATTTCTTAAATAGATGGGTGTTTATGTTGAAATTAGGTCACATTTATTAAGTGAATACCGAGATATTGGAGAAGGGTGGTGACATTTTTAGAAATTGAGATTTTTTGTTTTTTTGAGAAATTAAAATAAGTTAGTTAAGTTTTCTAGATTTAAATTTCGAAATATATGATTGATTGAAAACTTACGAAAATACATAGACTATTTTTATAGGTGAAGTTTGAGTTTCTTCTAGTATTATTGTTGAGAATTTCTGAAAAGATAAAAAGTTCAGGTAAACGAGATTTCTATGTTAAATTTGCATAAAAAAGAAAATGATTTGAGGTTGGTTTGTAAAATGTGTATGATATATTTTTAAAACAAAATATGAACACAACCTTAGTATATGTGTTTTGCATCCACCCAAGAAAACTATGTGAAAAAAGAAAAATAATTTTTTATATGAACTATGTAAACATGAGCAATATTTGATATCTTTTTGAAATGTACAAAAGAGTGAATATAAAAATTTAGATTTTTATATATGTGATATGAAATGTTTTGAATATGTTATTGTTCATCTGAAAATAATATGAATGTCATCGGCACGTATTTTAATATAATACATATACGAAAATAGAGATTCTATGAGGCATCACGGTTGCCCCATTGCATCCCCGCCTTAATTTAAAATTAAAAAAAAAATCAAATAAGCGGGATTTTGAAATCCCAAATCAGAAAACCAGTGAACCACGAAAATGGAAGAACGAAAACGCGAGAGTGAGAATTCCGTCGTCGTCAGTCCGTTCCATCGCCGTCAGCCCATTTATTTGCCGTCAACCCATTCCACAGGAAGTCTTCGTTGCCTGGCCGAAAATGGGAGAACGAGGAGAACGAGGAGAACGAAAATGCGAGAGAGAGGAAAACAAGCAAATCCGAGAGGGAAAATCGCCATTGCCATCACTCTCGCTCATACCTGTCGTTGTCGTCGTGAGAGGGATTGAAATCAGATAAGATCCAAAACCCTTGCTTCATTTTTCTCATTTCGTCGTCGTAAGATCTGAAACCCTTGCTTCATTTTTCTCATTTATTTTGTTTGGTTTGTTTGGAATCGACTAATGGGACAGGAGGGAGGAAACCCATTCGATTCCGTTTGATTCCATATCTGGGTTTTGATTGTTTTGTTAGCTTCCGAACACATTTAAACCCGTTTTGAGTTTATATTAGTAGTGGATTTTACTTAATGGAGTTTTTAGATAGGGTTTATGTTTGCGTACCATTTTGTTGGTGCGAATGGAATGTTGGTTATGTGATTGTTGGAAAACACTTTTGGGATTTGAAATAGTTTGCGTTTATGTGATTTTTCATGGGGTTCTACGGTTATGCTGTGAGTTGAACATTGGATTTGTTATTTGTTGTGGTGATGTTGATAGATGCGATTTATTTGAGGATTTCATATTGAGTTTATATGTCTGGATAAGGCTCTGGTTGGACAAATGAAAGAAGGCTAGGCTAGCATGTTTGTTAAGCCGTAGTGTGTTTGATTTGGGCTTTGATTTTTTTGTTAGTTTATTTTTTGGGTTTTATACGAGTCTCCATTATTGAATAACTGCTGTGTAAATGAAATCTAGGCTTTGGTGCTACTTTGATTTTTCTTTTTAATATCTTCAAGTGATTGTTGGTTTTTGCAACTCTTTAGTGTAGTTGACGTTGGTTTCAGTTTGTTAGGGTTCAAATGAATTAAAAGTGCCCCTTTTAAACATCATATCAGATTTTTACATTAGACTACTTGGTTGTTTCAAAGGGCAAACTGTAACTTTCATTTTTCATGAATTGTTGGATTGTTGGATTGTTGCCTTCTATAATTAGCTGATCTTTATGAATAAGGAGATGCTATGCAAGAATGGATATTTAATTGAAAAAATTAAGTATTTGCTGGTATTTAATCAAGTATTTTTCACCATTAAGGTTAGAAGAGGTGCCTCTTATTCATTGCAAACAATCTGAATATTTAATTGAGTACTATTTTAGATGGTTTGAAGCTTGGCATGAATCTCAAGTTGCTTTATGTGCATATATATGTTGTAAATAAGGCCTTGTACGTGTCACTTGTTTATGAATGGAATGAAGATGTTAATTTTCCTTTTAAAATATGTCAAAGTTTGCATTTCAGCCGTGATTTGTTCAGCTTTGTGCATTAGGATCCATTGTGACATTGCATTATGATCGTTTGTGATATCAAAAAATGACCAACCTAATTAATTCATTGAAGATATGGAAAATAAAATAAAAAATTAATTGTTATTGAGGATTATGAAAATAAAAATAAAATAAAATAAAATAAATATAATTAATAGAAAATAATATTATTTTATTATTACAAAGATCTTGGTAATATAAATGATAACACATCACAAAACTTGATGTTTAAATTGTATGGATATGTTTACTGTAATACCCACTCCCTCTTTTCCCCAAAGCTTAGTGAATCCCGAGAAGATGACGTGACAACTTGTTCCTCTTTCATTCAGTTGAGACGAGCCTCGAAACACGTGCCATGTCTCGAAGTACGTGCCTGATCCCGATTGTGTGTTTTTAAAATGATAACGTTGATTTTAAAATACATCCAGTGTTTTAATGCTATCAAATATTTTAAATGTTCTGGAAGTATTATATGAGGTATTTTTAGTGTTATTGGACCCCAAACTAGATTTATAAAATATGCAATTATAATATCTTAGAGCACTACAAAATATTATAATTGTACAATATCATTTTATTATCCTGGTCTTAGTTATTTAAAACATTGTGAGATTTTAATTACGTCTTAAATCTCTGATATAAATATATGGTTTTATTCCTTTTTAAATAATTAGTAAACTTCATCATTTTAATTAATGATGATGAATATTATGTTGTGAACTAAAGTAAGTTAAAATAATATTTTATTATTTATTCTAAGTGTTTTTAAGTTGAATTATTTTTACGTATTTTCAAAGCAATGTTTTAAATATATTGTTTGTCAGTTTGAAGACTCTTAAGCATCGAGCTTATAAATAGCTCGAGGAAGCCCAAAACTCTCACTTTCTTTCTTTTTCCTTTTCTCTTTTCTCTCTCCTCTCTCCAGTGTGGAGCAACCCCTCATAGCCCGTTCGGCTTCCACCGCCTACCAATGCCACCGCCGCTTAGCCAGCATCACTGCCAGTCATCCCCGAACCGCCAATCGCTGGCAAGTCCAACCCTACTGGCAGTGCACCTCACAGCAGCCTCTATCACACGCATGGGCCACAAATCTGAAATAGGTTTTATGGCTTTTCTCCCTTTTTCCGGCGACACCACTGGCCGCCTTAGCCTCCGACCACCCCCACCGAGTTCCCCACTCACCGACAACCCTTCAGCTACCTCCGGCGGCCCCCAGCTTCCCATTTTCCCCACAAACCCGAAAAGGGTCTTCAAATTGGATCCCTCTTCGTTGCACCGCCGTCCGGCCACTGTGAGCCTCACCTCCACCACCAAAACGTTCTCCCAACTCAACCAACCACCCCCCTAACTTAGTTCCCCCAACCGAGCCTCCACCTCCCTTGCATGAGCCTAAACCCGAAAATGGGTTTTCATTCTTTTGAGCTAGATTCGTTGCACCGCCTCACCACCATCACCATGAGATTTTCCATCATCCAATGAGTATTTTCCTAGCTTCTCGTGTCGAACCAAGCTCTGTAGCCCAAACCGCCACGTTATGCAGTTGTCGTTGTTGTACGCAACATTAACCATAACGTACAACCCCTCTTTCGCCACCAACGAACTCCCCACCATGATGACCACTTTCAATCGACCTAGATTTAGTAGTTAAAACCCTAGACCTGAACTCCGAGACATTCCCATTCCAAAGTCACGACACCAACCTTGACAAAGCGGTTAACGCTTAAGCTAGTGGCTTTCGACACCACTAGTTGTGCTGGGTAGCGAACAACGTACGGGTTTATCCCTCTATGATATAACTCTCTTTTTCTTGTATTTATGTTTATTGTGTGTTTGTTGACTGTGCTGTTATTGTGGAGTCTGTTGGGAAGTTGTATGTAGTTGGTTGGCTGTGTAGTGAAGTAGGATTGTGGACTGTGTTGTGTAGTATGGGGGTACTTTGTATACAAATATGGTGTTGTGATAGATGTTTAAAGGGATTACGTATATAGTAAAGTGGCGTACTGTGTAACATGCATCATATGAGCTGTGACGTAAAGTACTATGGAGAGAGTATTACATAGAATATACTCGATGTGAGGTGTATGTGCAAAATAGAGTCTGGCGGAAATATGGTGGGTACTCCCTATACTGTAGTCGTGACACATTATAAGACTTGTCACGAAGATAGGAAGTTGCACGACTGGGAAGAGTAAGGCGCGTGAAGTGTCGGAAACTGTGGAGCAACATCCCAGAGTAGTGATATGATCGGTAACTCTAATGACGGCTATCACTGTGCAACCGTGTTATGTCTCGAAGTACGTGCAAAGCAACGAAGTTGCGTAGCATTGACGTCTAAGGAGCGTAACCAAGGTATGTAAAGAGTCGTACTCGTGTCGAGTCAGGAGTCAGTGTAGGCATCAAGTGGTGCACTGCGACGTGAAGTGATGGATGACGAGATAGCTCGATAATAGTCTCAAACTATGTGACATGACAGAGGTACATTGGAGATGAATCCTATTGTGTCAAGTGTCGAGGCGAAACTCGTAGATGGCCGAAAAGTGGGATTAGTCCTACCAACTGGTAAGGTTGCTATCGATGTATGGTGTTTTCTGCACCAACAAGTGATCAACGTATTCTATGTTGATCTTAGGTGACGTGGAGGTAGGATACATGTGCATCTGGTGACACGAGTACCGAACTGGACTTCAAGGGCATAGAGATATCGAAAGGTGTCCCAGTGTCCACAGTAAGTCTCCTGATGGTCTGAGTGAAGTTGGACTTCAAGGATATAGGAATATCGAAAGGTGTCCCAGTGTCCACAGTAAGTCTCCCGATGGTTTGAGTGAAGTTGGACTTCAAGGGCATAGGGATATCAAAAGGTGTCCTAGTGTCCACAGTAAGTCTCCTAATGGTCTAAGTGAAGTTGGACTTCAAGGACATAGGGATATCGAAAAGTGTCTCAGTGTCCTCAGTAAGTCTCCCGATGGTCTAATTGAAGTAGGACCTCAAGGACGTGAGGATAGCAAAATAGTGTCCTAGTGAAGTGTAGGTTTTTCCTAATTAGTTGCTTGTGTGCTATATATATATATATTGATGCTATTGTGTGCATGTTGTAGGTTGATTGCTATATGATGCAATTACGATTGGACTGCATGATGTGAAAATAGCATGAAGACCAGGTAAGCATTATGTTCATACACCTTAGGGTTTACTGGACTAGTAAAAAAAAGATAATAGGGTTTAAAATGTTAATATACGTATGTATGACCATTCTTTGTAACCCCTTTTATCAAACCCCAAATACGTATGTATATGCCTGTGATTGGATGTCTATATGTAATAATTATTGTATGTATGCTCTGAAAAATATAAGATAAAACTAGAAAGCGTAAGAAATAAAAAATAGGAAAGTCTAAGGAAAATAGGATAAAGACAAGAAGACATGAGAGGAAGTCTAAGGAAGTTAAGAAAGAGAAAAGGAAGAATGAGTGAACGAATGCCATGATGTATGAATTGTTGTTATGCCATGAGGTATGAGAATACGAAAGGGGTCCAAAGGAAGACTCAAAGGTCCAAAGGAAGATCCACAACTCTAGCACATGAGGGTAACAATATGTAATGATCTAAAGGAAGTGAATGAACAAGGATGAATGTCATGCTATGTAGGATGTGTATTGCATGTATTGCATGTATGCATTGGATGAGCGGTTGTTATTATTTGTTACTTTTGTTTGTTGGCTTGCGTGTCTGATAGCTGTTTGCTAGTTGTAATTGTTGTCGTACTTGTTTGGTAGTTAGATGCTTGTTGTTTGTGGATCCTTTGTGTGTTAGTGGCTTAATTAATTGTTAAGAATAAGATGGATCTTCGGATCCTCTAGGTAATGAACATAACATAACTAGACACATAGGAAGAACTGACGTAATAGGATTATAGTTATGAGAAAATATGCATGTATTGTTTTGTATTTATGTACGTATAATTGTGTGTTAATTGTATGAGTGAAAAACCTACTTTGTTATATATTAAAAATGGTTTGAAGTAATGTTTATTGAGTATTCGACTCATTTTAGTTTTCTTTCTGTGTGTTTTCTTCCCCCACACAGGAATACGCAGCAGGAAGCAGATAGCCTGAGGGAAGAGCGTGACAGTCTAGGCATGTGAGAATGACCTTTTTAATTTTAAATCTGATGTATTCCTGCTGTAACCCACTTTTATTATAAAAATGTATTTTATTTTAAAATGTGAAGTCTGACACCCTAGGAATGAACTGAGAGATTTTAAAACGAACGAAACTAGTTCTGTTTTGGAAAAAAAATGCCACTTAAGGGACGGCTCCTTACATTTACCTTTATTATTTGTTTTTCTTTCTTTTTATTTGTTTTTATTATGTTACAAGTAATGAGAGTGAAGATAAAGACTTGTTAGAGTGGATTCAAAGGCATGTTTAGAGCTGTTGAAGATCTAAAATTTTGTTGGGATACTTTTAACGTTTGTTGTGAAATTTAATTGTTTGGACCCATGTATTTGGAGTAATTGTAATTTTTTTTATTTTATTTTTTATGTTTGAACTTAAATGAAGATGTTTTGACCCATGTATTTGGATACTTTGATTGAAGGAGATTATCTTAAATGAATTTTCTGGTCATAGATACTTTGTTGATCTTTGGAGATATAGATATTTTGATCAATCTTTGGAGATGGAGATACTTTGATGAATCTTTAGTTACAGGACACGCATGTGTGTGTGTAGTGTGTATTTGTTTTCGCACTTGAGATCAGGTGATTATTTGAAAAACAATTATTGTATGTTGCACGTTTGTGCTCAGATTAATATTTAGATCTGAATTTAATTGTTTGTCTTAGCTCAAATGCATGCTGCACGTCGATTGGTACAAAATTGCAATTTATTACACAAAAATGCAACCTGATAATCAATCAAGTTTCACTTTATTGAAATTAAATACATACATCAAGCTGATAATTAGCTACGCACAATCCATGTGTTGCCCAGATGACTAATACAAGAGGGGGGTGAATTGGGTTATATTATAAAAATTAACACTTATTAATCAAATACACAATATAAAATATAAACAGAATGTAAAACAGTAAGAAATGTAAAGAGTAGGGTAAGAGAAAGCAAACTCAGTATTTTTACGAGGTTCAGCCCCACTGCCTACGTCCTCGCCTCAAGCTACCCCTTGAGGATCCCGAATTCACTAGTCAATCTCCTTTAGGTGGAGATAGAAACCTATTACACTTTTGAGCAGCACCGCTCCAAAGAATCCGTGTAGAACACCCTCTACACTTCCAATCACCTCATACTTGGTGATTTAACTATTCCCCGTGTAGAACACCTTCTACACACAGAAGGGTTATACACACCCTTTTACTGATACAAAAATTGATAGTGGGTAGGCTATCAGAAAACACTCTTCAATGAGTGAGATAGAAACAATACAGCACAACCTATATCTCTCTCAACAAGAACAAGAATTAAGGCTCAAAACTTTAGAAAAGAGAGAATGAGAGCTTTGAAGGAATGATGCAAAACTTAGCAATAGATGTATAAGCTCTTGTGGTGATTTTTGCAAAACTCAAGTGAGCTATTTATAGGCAAATGAGTCTTCAATTTCAAATTTGAAAAGATTCCCATGTCCAAGACATCATCATTCACTTTTCAAAAATTTCAAATCAAATCTTTTTACTTTTTGCATGTGACAAAAGGAGCACACTTTACTTTTCAAAAATTTCAAACCTAATATTTTACTTTTTACATATGACAAAAAGAGCACACTTTACTTTTCAAAATTTTCAAATAAAGACATCTATCTTTTGCATAAGTCAAGAAAAGCATCCACCACTTTTGAAAATATTCAAATAAAACATGCACATGTGAAAGATGACAATCAATTATCTTAATATTTTCAAAGTTCAAACCTTTAATCATGTCATGCACATGTGAAAGATGACAATTAATCATCTTTCAAAATTTTCAAATTTAATTTTCAAAATATTCATGCACATGTGAAAAATGTATTTTAATGCTTTATGATAAAATATTAATTTTGAGCCTTAATCCTAATTTCGAATTTTTAAGAGATTTACAATATTACTCTATGATTTTAATGTGAACTTGTTCCCTTCTTGCTCATGCTTGGTTCCTTGATGTGCTTGATTCTATTGTGTGGACAACTTGAGCTTGAGACTCATTTATTCTTTGAATTCATTTGTTATCATCAAAATCCATGTGTAGATTTATAATTACACAAAACTTGAAACCTTGTGTTCAACAATCTCCCCCTTTTTTATGATGACAAATACTTGATAGAACCTGAAGCTTGTATTAATACTTAAGCTCCCCCTGAGAATGTGCGTTAGTTTTTCAAGCAAAAATATAAATATAATTCCAAGCATATATAACAAGTTTAGCAAATTAAACAATGTTAATGTTCTAGTCTAAAACTTCTCCCCCTTTTGGCATCATTAAAAATGATCGGCAACAAGTAAATAGACTGAAGAAAACGGTGCGTTAATAGATACTATAGATAGTTGAAAAAAGGGAGCCGTCCGTGACCTGACAAGTGCTGCAAAGCCTCGAGGCCTAACTCTATGAATTTAGTGCGGCTGAAGATTTAAACAATCGCCTGATGTTGTTGACAAACGGGATTGAAGGCTCTGAGTTTCTATAAAAAAAATGATCATTTTCACCTATCGGGTACAAAAAAAATCGCTTTTGACCTAAGTTCTGTTTTTCCATAACGATAGAATGGCCGAACAATTCTCTTCCACTAATGTTCCAGACTTGAATCAGGAACCCTTGACGCATCAACCATCAACCTTCTCTCCTGAGGCCGTCAATGCCATGATAGGAGCAGAGAACCGTTTTTCTAGTAAGAAAACTTTTAACAATGTGTGTCCAGCATATCTTATATTTCTTTTGACTAAATAAGATTTGAAGAGACAATAGTTTGTCTTGTTCTTTATGCTATCTCTATAAAATTAGTTTTAAAGTTCATCCGATTTGCATCGAATCTTATTCTCATCTCTATAACTCATCTGCATTCCTTCAATATTCTCGCTTTAAGTTTTCAATTCTTTTCTCAATGGCTCATTCTTCTAACATTCCTCTAGATCCATCTATGAGGTATTCTACACCTCAATCTCATGTCCTTTCTGCAGCTACCATTGGCGCCATGTTGCAGCAAGAGAATAATAGTTTGGCTAATAAGTCAGACTCCGATGCTATCTACAACTTGGTGAGTCTTGGGACTCGCTACTCATCTTCTATTGTTGCTTTTTCCCAGCGGCTACAAGTCAAAAACCATGAGGTTGAAAAGCTTAAAGAACAAATTGTTGTACTTCAACGAATTGTTCAAGAGTCTCACATAAGGGAAGGAATCCTTCGACAGAAGAATAAACAGTTGAAATCTCTATTGGATTCTTCATTCCGCTTGCCAGTTCCCATGGATAGAGATGACATGATATTGTATGAAGAGAATGAGCGTCTCAAACATGAGGCTAAGAACCTCAAGTTTCTGTAGGTCATTTAAGATAATGAAATAAAAGTATCTAGCAGATATTCATGGCATGCATCATTCCTATTTCTCTTCTAATAGTGCATAGTCTATCTTCTGGTAGGGGTTTTGTGAAAATGTCTGCCAATTGATCATGTGTACTAGTGAATTCTAATACAATATCGCCCTTCTGCACATGATCTCTAAGAAAATGATATCTAATTTCAATATGTTTGGTCCGAGAATGTTGTATTGGATTCTTTGAAAGATTTATAGCACTTGTATTATCACATTTGATTGTACATAAGTTTAAAATCCTCAAGTTGTTGCTTCATGTAAAGAACTTGAGCACAACAACTACCCGCAGCAACATATTCTGCCTCAGCAGTAGATAGTGCAACAGAATTTTGTTTTTTACTAAACCAGGAAACTAGTGCATGACCTAAGAAGTGACATGCTCCACTAGTGCTTTTTCGATCTATTTTACAACCAGCATAATCTGCATCTGTGTAGCTAATTAGATCGAAAGATGTGTGCTTAGGGTACCATAACCCTAAGTTAATTGTACCACTAAGATATCTAAGAATGCGCTTAACTGCAATTAAATGTGATTCTTTTGGAGATGATTGAAAGCGTGCACATAAGCACACACTAAACATAATATCTGGTCTACTGGCTGTCAAATATAATAAGCTACCAATCATACCTCGATATACCTTCGAGTCAACTGGTTTACCGGATTCATCTTTATCAAGTTTAGTGGATGGGCTCATTGGTGTTCCAGTTTCCTTAGCACCTTCCATCCCAAACTTTTTCAGCAATTCCTTAATATATTTCGATTGATTGATGAATGTCTCACTTTTTGCTTGCTTAATTTGCAATCCGAGAAAGAATGTAAGCTCTCCCATCATGCTAATTTCAAATTATTCCTGCATAGTCTTAGCAAAAACTTGGCACATATTTTCATTAGTAGCACCGAATATTATATCATCAACATAAATCTGAATCAAAAGAATATCATCATTTTCGTATTTAATGAAAAGAGTTGTATCAATTTTTCCTCTTGAAAAGCCTTTTTCAATCAAGAAACCACTGAGTCTCTCGTACCACGCTCTAGGAGCTTGTTTGAGTCCATATAGTGCTTTTGTGAGTTTAAAAACATGATTTGGAGAAATATGATTTTCAAAACCTGGAGGTTGCTCAACATATACCTCTTCATTTATAAAACCGTTTAAGAAAGCACTTTTAACATCCATTTGAAAAAGTTTGAAATCTTTATAACAAGCATATGCAAGTAGCATTCGAATAACTTCTAATCTTGCGACTGGTGCATATGTCTCATCATAATCGATTCCTTCTTCTTGATTGAAACCTTGGGCTACAAGTCAAGCCTTATTTCTAGTAATGACTCCGGACTCATCTTTCTTGTTTCTAAAAACCCATTTTGTTTCAATAATAGTATGATTTTTGGGTCTAGGAACAAGTGTCCAAACATCATTTCTTTCAAATTGATTAAGCTCTTCTTGCATAGCTAGAATCCAAGATTCATCAAGAAGTGCTTCATCAATATTTTTAGGTTCAATCTGAGATAGAAAAGCAGTATGATTGCAAATATTTCTAAGAGATGATCGAGTGCTTACACCTCGTGAAGGTTCTCCCAGAATTTGTTCCACTGGATGATCTTTCACAAATTTTCACTGTTTGATTGCATCTTGTATTAAATTTTGATAATCGTTCCTGATGTCTCCATGTTGGACTTCCTCTATTTTGTTCTCTTTGTTGAGATTGAGACTTTCCGTATTATTTATACATCCTGTTTCTTCATCAATGGATTTCTTGGAGAGTAGAGAATTAGATTCATCAAATACTACATGCATAGATTATTGTACAGTCAAAATCTTTTTATTGAATACTCTATAAGTTTTACTATTAGTAGAATATCCGATAAAGATACCTTCATCAGATTTTGCATCAAACTTGCCTAAATTATCCCTGTCATTTAAAATAAAACATTTGCATCCAAATACATGAAAGTAACCAATGTTGGGCTTTTTCTCATTCTAAAGCTCATAGGGGGTTTTATCTAATTTGCACCTTAATATAACTCTATTTATAACATAACATGCAGTACTTACCACTTCAGCCCAAAAATAACTAGGCAAGTTGTTCTCATTGAGCATTGTTCTTGCCATCTCTTGAAGAGATCTATTTTTCCTCTCTACTACCCCATTTTGTTGAGGAGTTCGTGGAGCAGAAAAATTATGCATAAAACCATTTTCATCACAAAATGTTTCAATATTTTTATTAACAAATTCTTTTCCCCTATCACTTCGGATACTTGAAATAGTATAACCCTTTTCATTTTGAATTCTCTTGCATAACTTGGTAAAGGCATTATGTGCCTCATCTTTATGAGCAAGAAAGATGACCCAAGTATATCTAGAGAAATCATCAACAATAACAAATGCATAATATTTTCCTCCTAAACTTGCAACTCTATTTGGTCCAAAAAGATCCATGTGTATCAATTGTAGTGGTCTAGTAGTGGAAATATGTTTCTTGGTTTTAAAAGAAGTTTTTGTTTGTTTACCAAATTGGCATGCATCACAAATTTTGTCTTTAAGAAAATTTGCCTTTGGTAAACCTCTCACAAGATCATTTTTTGAAAGTTTGGAAATAAGTTCCATGTTGGCATGACCTAGTCTTCTATGCCATAACCAATTAGTTTCATTTTGAGCTGAAAAACAAATAGCATCTTGTGAGATAATTTCTTCAAAATCGATTGTATAAACATTGTTGCTTCTAAAAGCAATAAAACAAATATTACAATCATGATCATTCAAAATAATGCACTTATCCATTTTGAAAGTAACTGTAAATCCTTTATCACATAATTGACTTATGCTCAAAAGATTATGTTTTAGACCTTTAATAAGTAGAACATCTTCAATTATGAGAGAAGACTCATTACCAATTTTACTTATTCCCACGATCTTCCCTTTTGAGTTGTCTCCAAATATCACGTGTCCTTCTTCTTTAGATCTAAGATCAAAGAACTTAGTCTTGTCTCCCGTCATGTGTCTTGAACATCCACTATCTAACAACCATTTATTTTTGTTTGTGGAGGACTTCATGCATACCTATAAAAACAATTAAAATGATTTTTCTTGGTACCCAAGTTCTTTGGGTCCTTTATTTATTAGTATTAGAAGAAATAAGATTTTTAGGTACCCATATAGCCCTAATAGTCATTGTATGTTTTCTTCTAATAGGACAAGCAAGATAATTATGACCATTTCTATTACAAAAATTGCAAATAGCATGTGACATATATGAAGAACTTGAGTGATTACAATAGTATCCTTTTTTAACAAAATTATTTTTATGAAAAGAATTTTGAATATTGGACTTTGATGTAGAAGAATTATCAAAGAAGTTTTTATAAGATTTGTATTTTTGTTTTGGCATATATCCCAAGCCTGCCTTGTCAAAAACACATCTTTGACTACCAAGAAGTTTTTCAAAATTTCTTTTTCCATTTGTAAAGTTTTCAATAATATTTTCTAAATCAGTTTTCTTTTTTTTCAACTCAAGATTTTCATCTTTCAAAACAATACTTTCTTTTCTTAAAATATCAATTTCGTTTGTTAAAGAAGAATTTTTCTTTTTCAAAGCAGTAACATTTTGCAATTCTTCATATGAAGGATCTTCAATATTATCAAGATTTGTTACCTCAATGTCATCTTTAGCCATAAGACAAAGATTTGCTGATTCTCCATTGCTTGCTTCACTATCTGAGCTACTTGAATCATCATCCCATGTAGCTTTCATTACTTTTTTGCCTTTGTTTCGATCTTTCTTTAGTAGGAGATAATCTGCCTTGATATGTCCTGGCTTTTTACATTTATAACAAATTAATGAATCATTTTTACCTGTATCTTTGTTGGAAGATTTTTTGAAAGATTTCCTTGGAAGAGCTTTATTTTTCAAGAATCTTTTAAATCTTCTTGTGATCATTGCAATCTCTTCGTCATCGCTTTCTTCATCTTCTTCGCTTTCACTTTCATGAGGAACGGCTTTGAGTGCCAAGCTCTTCTTTTGCTTTCCTTCTTCTTCTCCTCTTTTCAATGTGTACTCATGGGTGATAAGTGACCCGATGAGTTCATTCACTTCGAGCTTCTTGAGGTCTCTAGCTTCAAGAATCGCTGTCACTTTTGATTCCCAACGTTTTGGTAGAGAGTTGAGAATTTTTCTTACTATCTCCACTTTGGAATAAACTTTGCCAAGAGCTGTCAAGCTGTTTATGATATTAGTAAAACGAGTGTGCATACTAGAAATAGATTCATCATCATTCATCTTAAACATTTCATATTCATGAGTAAGGATATAAATTTTTGATTCCTTGACTTGAGAAGTTCCTTCATAAGTAACTTCCAAGTTATCCCAAATTTCCTTTGTTGTAGCGCAAGTCATTACTCTATTAAATTCATTACCATTGAGAGCATTATATAATAAATTCATAACAGTTAAATTCAAAGTATAAAGTCTATCGTCTTCACGATCAAACTCTTCTTCTTCCTTTTTGACCTTTACTCCATCAACCACTTTTGTTGGAATATAAGGTCCATTTACAATGCATTTCCAGATTTCTCGACCTTGAGCCTGGAGGAATATTCTTATTCTAACTTTCCAGAATGAGTAATTGTCTCCGCAAAAGAGTGGAGGCCGACTGCTAGATTGACCTTCACCAAATGAAGCTGCAATGTTAGCCATAAGATCTTAACTCAAAAGATAGTTAATCTTATAATAGAGCTCTAGCTCTGATACCAATTGTTACTGATCATAGGCCGCACCTATGTCACCTAACAACTGTACCTACCAGACTAGCCGGCCACCGTCTCTACCGGTGCACCGTCACCCATGGTCGGAGAGGCTTGCTTCGGTGACACAGTCACAAGCGAGAGTTCCCATGAGTGATCTGCCTGTATGAACAGTACAGGTCAACTAGCTCTGATACCAATTGTTGCCCAGATGACTAACACAAGAGGGGGGGTGAATTGGGTTATATTATAAAAATTAACACTTATTAATCAAATACACAATATAAAATATAAACAGAATGTAAAACAGTAAGAAATGTAAAGAGTAGGGTAAGAGAAAGTAAACTCAGTATTTTTACGAGGTTCAGCCCCACTGCCTACGTCCTCGCCTCAAGCTACCCCTTGAGGATCCCGAATTCACTAGTCAATCTCCTTTAGGTGGAGATAGAAACCTATTACATTTTTGAGCAGCACCGCTCCAAAGAATCCGTGTAGAACACCCTCTACACTTCCAATCACCTCACATTTGGTGATTTAACTATTCCCCGTGTAGAACACCTTCTACACACAGAATGGTTATACACACCATTTTACTGATACAAAAATTGATAATGGATAGGCTATCAGAAAACACTCCTCAATGAGTGAGATAGAAACAATACAGCACAACCTATATCTCTCTCAACAAGAACAAGAATTAAGGCTCAAAACTTTAGAAAAGAGAGAATGAGAGCTTTGAAGGAATGATGCAAAACTTAGCAATAGATGTGTAAGCTCTTGTGGTGATTTTTGCAAAACTCAAGTGAGCTATTTATAGGCAAATGAGTCTTCAATTTCAAATTTGAAAAGATTCCCATGTCCAAGACATCATCATTCACTTTTCAAAAATTTCAAATCAAATCTTTTTACTTTTTGCATGTGACAAAAGGAGCACATTTTACTTTTCAAAAATTTCAAACCTAATATTTTACTTTTTGCATATGACAAAAAGAACACACTTTACTTTTCAAAATTTTCAAATAAAGACATCTATCTTTTGCATAAGTCAAGAAAAGCATCCACCACTTTTGAAAATATTCAAATAAAACATGCACATGTGAAAGATGACAATCAATCATCTTAATATTTTCAAAGTTCAAACCTTTAATCATGTCATGCACATGTGAAAGATGACAATCAATCATCTTTCAAAATTTTCAAATTTAATTTTCAAAATATTCATGCACATGTGGAAAATGTATTTTAATGCTTTATGATAAAATATTAATTTTGAGCCTTAATCCTAATTTCGAATTTTTAAGAGATTTACAATATTACTCTATGATTTTAATGTGAACTTGTTCCCTTCTTGCTCATGCTTGGTTCCTTGATGTGCTTGATTCTATTGTGTGGACAACTTGAACTTGAGACTCCTTTATTCTTTGAATTCATTTGTTATCATCAAAATCCATGTGTAGATTTATAATTACACAAAACTTGAAACCTTGTGTTCAACACCATGCATGCAAGCTTAAACAATTTAATTGAAATTAAATACATACATCACTTTATTTTGTCAACATACAAGATGAATTTTGAACTAAATTAAACTAAGATTGAACTTCTCATTCTTCAACACAACACCTGACCAAGACTAAGAACTTCATAGATACACAATAAGTAGCTATTTCCACGAGCAATACACAATACACAATTTTGTCGAAGATCTTCAAGCTATGTCCATAAGCAATACACAAGTTCTTCATGCTATGTCCATGAGCTTTAAACAAGATCTTCAAGCTATGTCCACAATAAAAACAGTAAATACATAAAACACCGCAAACAACTCTCAATACTAAAATTGACAATAACCAATCACTCATATGTCCACAAATAAAATTTATCAAACCTCACACTAGAGACTAACATTAAATAAATACCTGAATAAAAATAAAAATTCAACTCAACATCCATCATAAAAGTGTCTTCAAGCTATGTCCATGAGCAATACACAAAAAGTCATTGAACTACATTCATCTCACAAAAAGTCATTAAATACATATCATTCCTACGGTTGTATTCCATCCAACCCAAAGTCCACTGGTTGTGATTCATCTAACCCAATTTTCATCTGTAAACAACAAGATCCAAATATTATTATCATTTCACTAATTAGCATTAAAATATCAAATGGAATACTCTATCACTTACACTTTCTTGACTTTGAATTACTGTTCCACGGACCTAGGTTCCACCAATGTCAAAAATTGTGCTTTCTGGAACGAACTGGTGAGAAATATTCATAAAAACCTACCCATATGTTATATTTCAAATATAAATATGTACTTATTAATATGCCTGCACATGTCCACCATCAACATTGACCATATCCATCTCTAAACTACGAAATAAATGCCTACGTGTATCCATGACTTGTGTATCTCCTTCATCACGCTAATAATCAAGTGACAAATAAGAACACAAAATCGCTAATAATCAAGTGACCATTCTTCAACAAAATTATATTACGTTGAAATTGTAAATTTTAAATAAAAAAATTCATTAAATATATACACCTCTTTGCGTTTCCCATTTCTTAGTGCTTTTTTCACTTTCACTTTAACTTTTCGCATGTCTATCTCCATTCTAGATGCTCTTCTCATAATGGACTGCATATTTGCACAGAATCGCCGATAGTAGTTGTGTCCCCTACAGTACCAACAATGTTGGAACCCATTTCAGTCATCGATGGTGGTTCTTGATTGGCACGATACAACTCAATTATCTCATACAATCTTCTTTTGCATCCTGGGTATGCTCTCTCGAATCCGCTGCAAGATTAATCATTTGATAACAAATGTTTAACAACTCTGAATATCTATTAGAATATGCATGTTGTTCCCCTACGTCATAGCTACTGTGAATCAACGTGTATCGCCTTTTGATATCCTTTTGCCATCGATCTAAAATGTATATATCTGGCAAAACTTTAATCTCGTTACTCCTAAATACAGCCAAAATGTGCCTACACACTATCCCACTCATTTGGAATAATCTACAAGAACACTTTGCCACTGAGTCTTCCTTACTAAAGTCCACAGAAAACGTAACCAACTTAGTGAACTCTTTTACGTGAACTTCATCATCTACCAGATAAGTCTTCACTGCACCATCACTCTTATGTAACTTTGGATTCAAATCATATGTGTCGATAATTTGTTGTTGTACTTCCTTAAATTCGGAAATCGTGTACAACTCTTGAAACATTTTCTCAATTTGAGATCTTGATATACAGGGGATTGTGAGACTAAATGATTCAAAGTCCGCGGCAGTTTCATTCTCAAACTTTTTTTTAGTGCGTTATCAAACTGCTCAACAAACTCTTTCAGGTTCGCCTTAGAATTGATATACCCGTCAAAAAATGCATTCATGCTCTCACTCCGTTGTGTTGATCTCACTCCAACCCAAAAGTAGTCTTTCAGGTATGTTGGAACCCAATATTCACGGTCAGCATATACACTTTACAACCACGCATTCTCATGTAGATTGTACGTGGTAATAAACTGATCACAACCTGCCTCAAACTCTTCAACATTATGGCTATCATATACACGTTTCGTCAATGCATTTTTCATCCCTGTTTTGTAGGAACCAAGCTTCTCGGGAACTTTTTTCAGTATATGCCATATGCAGAATCTATGTCTGGTCTCTAGGAAAACAATAGAAATTGTTGCTTTTATCGCTTTATCTGGATCAGTGATAATAGCTTTAGGAGCAACTCCATCCAAACTTTGCAACCAAGTCTCGAATAACCACACAAAAGTCTTTGTATCTTCACTGGAGATCAAGCCCGCTCTCAACAAAATTGACTATCCATGGTGGTTAACACCTACAAATGGAGCAAACGGCATCCCATATCTATTCGTCAAGTAGGTGGTGTCAAATGTCACCACATCACTTAAATATTTGTAAGTAGCTCTACTACGGGGGTTTGCCCAGAAGACATTCTTTAGTTGTAGCTCATTATCCATATCCATCATATAAAAAAATCCAGATATTGCATTTGTAAAATATACTCCTTCAATGCTCCAGCACCACCTACGCCGAGTCGTAGAATTCTTGCCTTAGCTATGTAATTACAACAACCTTTTCTATAAATGGGACCTTCTCGTACCCACCCACGCCAACAGCAAGAGCTCCATAGCTCTTGCACGCTCATATTGATGCCTAATCATTTATGTCCAGGATCCTTTTTACTGAATCACTGACTTCTCTATTACATCGAAAGAAACGGGATTTTTATGGACTTAGGCCATGGTTATGAATGTTATGTACTGTCATCAACCGAAGCTTCCTATCAGATCTTAAGGCATTAATCTTTGCCTTATAAAACGTCTTTCCTGTTAGACGTGGGTTGGTGACATTCAAAGTCCTATTACGGGGCTTTCCACAACGAGCACAAGCAAGGATGACATACCTTACAATCACATCCTCTTCTTTATCAGTCCTTTTTGTCATTACCCCAAACCCACACTACTTACCATAACTCTTATAATGACTCAATAAATCTTCAAGAGAGTTAAAGTCCATTCCCTTTGTTGGCTCCTCAAGCATATCACCACCATCAATTTCTAATGGATTTGGTCTATCGTCATTAATTTCTTCAACTCTAGAGGATGTACATGGTGATTTGGTTTCCCCACCATCAGGTCGGTCTATTATCCTCTGAAACAATTATTTTGCTTGTACTAGAGCTTGTATTGATGATAAGGGTTAGAAATTCCATGTCATGTGAAAATGGGTAACCTGTAATCTGCAAAAAACAAAATATATATATATATTTATGTATTTATGTATTTTGAAAATAGCAAGAAGATAGAAAAAAATAATTATGCATTCATATCAATTATTTCTCACATTGTAAACAACATCATTGTACTTACAAGTAAAATTAACAATAAGAAGCGTTCACTCCTAGAAAAGTGTGTTCTTAAACCACTAGCAAGATTGCCAATAGGTTGTATGGCTTCAACTGCGATGGCATTGTTCACATCTGTAATAAGCTGCATGCATAAATAACCAAGGAAATCCATCAACAATAGTCAACAACAACCAATATGCATATTAGAAACTAAAAACTTTTACTTACGAAAAAATACATATATCAAAAACTACAAAAGAGAATGAGCATTGCATATCAACAAGCCAACTTTGAGCACTCAAATGAAAAACTCTAACTAATCCAGTATGCATTCAAAAAAATAACATAAACTTCTCCGATCCTTGAAAATATATATATATATATATATGTAAGAGAAAATTAAAGTAAATGAAAAGGACATGGCCCAAGTACATCCAACCCTTGAAAAAAAATGCTACCAAACTAATGGAAAATGTATAAATACTACTATGAGAAACTATCTTGAGGAAAGGTAGGCTTAATAATATGAATCATACACAATATTCCATAATGCATACCAAAATTTTAAAAGTCATGGTAGCATAGCATTACTAAAATTTATCCATATTTCAATCCTGAAGAGAAATACAAGTTGCAATCTCAACAAGAGTGAAAATTAAGACCTAGCTACATTAACAAAATAATTTTAAAATGAATGCTTTTAATATTAGACAATAAAAAAATAGTATTTAAATCCAATTTGCATGCAGTCAGAAGGTAAATTTGTTAAACAGGTTGCAAAAATAAATTGAAACATTGTTAAATTATCCCTATGTTTTGTTCTTTAGATTCACCCTCAGCCTCCGAGGAAAAAATTCTAACAAAACCATTGAAGCACAAAGGGGATTCAACCTCAAAGACGGGGAATGGGCTCACGACGAAGAGGAACAGAATGGCTTGGGCTCAGGCGACGGAGACGGCAAAAGCAGGTGTGAGTTTCGGTTCTAGATTTTCAAATCCATTTCGTAAGGCCTAGGGCAAGCGACGACAACTTTCTACAGAACGGGTTGACGGCGATGAAACGGACTAATGGCAACGGAACCCTCTCTCTCTCTCATTTTCGTTTTCGTGGTTCACTGGTTTTCTGATTTGGGATTTCAAAATCCGCTTGATTTTTTTTTCAGATTTTAAAATAAGCCGGCTAACGTGGCATGTCATATACTAAAACAAAGCGGCTCCAATGCCGGGCCCCTGTAGATTTACCCAAAACAAAAACAAAAACCAAATTGAATTGTCGAAACTCGAAAAGAGTGACATGAAAGGCGAGGGAAATCACAAATCAATGTTGGAGAAACAAAATCCATTCTGTCACCTTTGCGTATGACGCCGCCTGAGAGAGAGAGAGAGAGAGAGGGAGGTTTCTATCTTCGCCAACGCCATTGTGCTCGTTCCGGAGATCCCATCTTCAACAAGTGAGTTTACTATTTTATTGATAGTATTCTTGATATTCGTTCTACCTTTCTTCAGTACCATCTTTATTTGGTAGTAGTTCATATGGGATCCTAGGGTAAACTTTTTAACTTCAGATCTGTTTGGTATGAAATGTCAAAGGTACAATATTTTTGTTATTTTTTCTTTCTGAGTAATTTTGGGCTAGTTTGGCTTGTTTTGCATTTTTTATTTATCTACTAATTTGTATAAGCATGCATTATGAATCCCTTTTTAGTTATTCATGTTAGGGATATCTTGTAGTCTCCACATTCTTGGAGTGGCGACAGTTGTGTATGACTAAAGCCACACACTACCACATTACAATTCACAATTTCCTAGCTAGTGCAAATTGGTGTTTTAAGCATAAGCGTCATCAGATTATCTTTTGGACGTCTTGAGATTTGTCCTCTTATGGATCTAATGCTCTTGATATCTTTTTCTCAATTTTCTTGACAATTCTTATTAGTTTCCAAAATTCTATCTTATTTTTTCTGCTACCTTCAATTGCTGTGGTTTTTTCTCTTTTTTGATAATTTTAATTTTTATGGTTGACTTAATCATGAGGTCTTGTTTGGATTGTCCCACATGAAATGGTCATGGGTTGTTTGGCTAAGTCATGGACTCATTTGCGTACACATTGTTTACATGTTTGCCTAATCTTTTGATTTAAGGAACCATTTAATTTAGTTTTAATTATATGTTTTAAGCTTGGTCCAAGATCAATTTCAATGGGAAGTTATAATAAAAAAAGGTTGGTTTTAAATGCCCAGAGAGAATATTTTATGGTTAATGTGGTGAAGTTAATCTTTGAGTATGTACTGAATAGTTAGATTATCAAAACTAGAAAGCACAGCTTGACATTGGTGGAACCCAGATCAGCAGAACAGTGATTTAAAGTCAAGAAAGTGTGAGTGTTTTCCAACTTTTTTGATATTTTAATGCTAAATATTGAAATGACATTAATATTTGGCTTTATTATTTATAGATGCAAATTGGGTTTGATGGATCACAATCGATGGACTTTTGGGTTGGATGGAACAGATCCACAAGAATGAGATTATTCAATCTAGATTACTTTTAGTATTGTGTTTTATGTATTTAATGTATTTTTTATGTAATGAATGTGAGTTGGTGGCTTTTCTTCCGTTGCTTGTTGAATTTGTTGTGGAGGATGTGAAAGTGCTATAAGTTGTTGTAAACTTGGGTCATGCTGCTTGTAATATCAATTTGACATGCTACCGTGATGTAAGGCTTGATGTGGGTGACCTATCAGAGTAATTTGATGCTGCAATTTTGATGTGGGTGACCTATCAGAGTAATCAGGACATGTGATGACTATTGTAATATTTTTTTTGTGAATTATGAATGTTGTTCTTTTTTCCAGGTGAATGAACATATTTTTTTGGACCTATGTTTTGCACACTTTTTTTTTTCATGTTATAAAAATGTTAGCTATAGATGGTTGCACAATATGGACAGCAAAGTTTCAAACTTTAAAAAATACCAGATTTTTCATTATCTCAACAAAAGATAGCTTCAACACATTCGAAATTACATAGAATAATAAAAACTTTTGATCGTTTGAGTACATTCAGATTTATATAACAAAACCAAGGCATCCACTATCAGTTACATCCAATCTAAAAAACTATGAAATATTATGAAATAAAAGCAGCAAAGCTTCAGTCCACTCTTCAAAGCTTCAATCCAATCTTTAAAGCGCACTGTTGCCCAAATGACTAACACAAGAGGGGAGGTGAATTAGGTTATATTAAAAAATTAATACTTATAACCAAATATATAATATAAAATATAAACAGAATATGAAGCAGCAGAAAATATAAAGAGTAAAGGTAAGAAGAAGCAAACTCAGTATTTTAACGAGGTTCAGCCCCACTGCCTACGTCCTCGTCTCGAGCTACCCCTTGAGAATCCCAAATTCAATATTCAATCTCTTTCAGGTGGAGATAAAAACCTATTATACTTTTGCGCAACACCGCTCCAAAGAATCTGTGTAGAACACCATCTACACTTTCAATCACCTCACATTTGGTGATTCAACTATTTCCAACATAGAACACCTTCTACACAAACAAAGGTTATATGCACCCTCTTACAAATACAAAAACTGATAGTGGGTAGGTTATCAGAATACACTCTTCAATGAGTGAGATAAAAACAATACAGTGCAACCTATATCTCTCTCACAATGAACAAAGATTAAGACACAAAATTTAGAGAAAAGAGAATGAGAATTTTGAAAAAATGATGCAAAACTTAGCAATTGATGTGTAAGCTCTTGTTGTGATTTTTGCAAAACTCAAGTGAGTTATTTATAAGCAATAAGTCTTCATATTCAAATTTGAAAAGGTTCACATGTCATATAAGAGCACTATTCACTTTTCAAAAGATTTAAATAAAAACATCTTATTTTTATAATTGTCAAAGACAACTCCATTCATTTTTCAAAAAAATCAAATCTAATCGTTTACTTT
Organism: Platycarya longipes; assembly: GCA_036559045.1. NCBI lineage: Eukaryota > Viridiplantae > Streptophyta > Magnoliopsida > Fagales > Juglandaceae > Platycarya > Platycarya longipes. The sequence goes on along the minus strand of CM071798.1, from coordinate 45,171,742 downwards.
TCATACATGACAAAATGAGCATGATTTGTTTTTTAAACCAAATCATTTTCTTTTTGCATATGTCTAAAAAATACACAATCACCTTTTAAGATTTTCAAACAAATCATCTATCTTTTGCATTTGTCAAAAAAACACACAACCACCCTTCAAAATTTTCAAATAATGCATACACATGTTAAAGATGACAATTAATCATCTTACAAATTCAATTCTTTATGCATACGTGGAATAATAATAATAATAATTTTTGAAATTAAATATTTTAATAAAGTTATGCAAATGTAAAAAATGCAATTTGATACTTTATGAGAAAATATTAATTTTAAGGCTTAATCTAATTTCAAATTTTAAGAAATGTACAAAATTACTCTATGAGCTTCATTTGTAGACTTGTTCTTCCTTTTTCTCATGCTTGATTTCTTGATGTGCTTAGCTATTTTCATGTGTAGACAACTTGAGTTTGAGTCTTGAATCTATTTGTTATCATCAAAATCCATACGTAGGTACGAGACTTGAAATCTTGGGTTCTACAATTTCTCCATTTTTTATGATGACAAATACTTAGTAGAAATCTGCAACCTATAGTAAATACTTAAGCTCCCTCTGAAATATGCATTAGTTTTTTAAATAAAATATAGACATGATTCTAGTATATATAATAAGATAATATAATACTAGTATAAGACTTCTCCCCCTTTTGGCATCATTAAAAAGGAACCGCAATTGGTTTCAGTAAAATTTCTTCCCTCGTCCGTGTTCGACAAAAGCTGTAAAGGCTGAGACTTAACTTTATCATCTCGGTGCAGAGATCCGTTTGATGTTGTTGACAAATAAAATATTATCGAGATTTGGTGCGGAAGTAGATTTCTTCCCACGTCCGTGTCTGATAAAACTTGTAAAGTCTGGAGGCCTAGCTCTGGCAATTTAGTGCGGAAGGAGATTTTGTAGAGAGTTGAAAAATTAGAGTCACCTGTGTTCGACAAAATCTACAATGGCTGGAGGCCTAGTTCTAGCAATTCGGTGCAAAAGGAGATTCAAATCCACTTGACATTATTGACAAGCAAGATATTGCAGAAATTTGAAGTTGTGATAGTTTGTCTTGTTCTTATTTCTGTTTCTATAAGAGTAATTCTTAATTTTATCTATTACGCATCAAATTTTATTCTCATCTTTACAATTCATCTACATTTTCATTCTATAATATTGGAATGGCTCATCAATTTCACTTTAGTACTTCTTGTGATCAATCTATTTCTGCTTCTATTGTAGGTGTCATGAAGCAACAAGAGACTGATTTAGCTAATAAATTAGATCATGATGCCATTTATGAGCTTGTGGGTCTCGAGATTTGATACTCATCATCCATTGTTGCTTTTTCCACTCGGTTGCAGTCCAAAACTCGCGAAATTGAGAAACTTAGCGAGATTGTCTCTGTACTTCAACGACTTGTTTATGAGTCAAACAAAAAAATAGTAAAGTTAAAAGAACAGAATAAGGATTTAAAATCCTTATTTGCCTCTTCATTATGACTACCTAATCATTTAGATGAGAAGAACATGTCAATTTATAAAGAGCAAATGCAGTTGAAAGATGAGCCTAAAAGTCTCAAGTTTTTGTAAGTAATTTGAAATAATAGAATAAAAATGTTTATTAGATATTCATGACATGCATCATTTCTATTTCTCTTCTAATCATACATAATCAATCTTCTGGTATGGGTTTTGTGAAAATGTCCGTCAATTGATTATCTGTGCTTGTGAATTCTAGTACAATATCACGTTTCTGTACATGATCTCTAAAAAAATGATATCTAATTTCAATATGTTTAGTCCTAGAATGTTGTATTGGGTTCTTTGAAAGATTTATGGCACTTGTATTATCACATTTGATTGGAATGTGATTATACATAAGTTTAAGATCCTCAAGCTGTTGCTTCATATAAAGAACTTGAGTACAACAACTACCTGCAGCAACATATTCTGCCTCAGCAATAGATAATGCAACAGAATTTTGTTTTTAACTAAACCATGAAACAAGTACATGACCTAAAAAATAACATGTTCCACTAGTACTTTTTCAATCAACTTTGCAACCAGCATAATCTGCATCTGAATAACTGATAATATCGAAAGAAGTATGCATAGGATACCATAACTCTAGGTCAATGGTACTGGCAAGATATCTAAAAATACGTTTGACTGCAATTAAATGAGATTGCTTTGAAGATGATTGAAAACGTGCACATAAATATACACTGAACATAATATCAGGTCTACTAGCTATCAAATATAATAAACTACCAATCATAACTCGATATACCTTTGAGTCAACTGGCTTACCGCTTTCATCTTTATCAAGTTTGGTGGTTGGATTCATTGGTGTTCCAATTACCTTTGCACCTTCTATCTCAAACTTTTTCAGTAACTCTTTGATATATTTTGACTGATTAATAAATATTTCACTTTTTGCTTGCTTGATTTGCAATCCAAGAAAGAAATTAAGTTCTCCCATCATGCTCATTTCAAATTCTTCCTGCATGCTTTTAGCAAAATCTTGGCATATATTTTCATTAGTAGTACCAAACATTATATCATCAACATAAATTTGAACTAGAAGAATATCATCCTGTTCATATTTGATGAAAAGAGTTGTATTGATTTTTCCTCTTGAAAAACTTTTTTTAATCAAAAAACCACTAAACCTCTTATACCAACCTCTAAGAGTTTGTTTGAGTCCATATAATATTTTTGTGAGTTTAAAAACATGATTAAGAAAAATATGATTTTCAAAACCTGGAGGTTGCACAACATATACCTCTTCATTTATAAAACCATTTAAGAAAGCACTTCTAACATCTATTTAAAAAAGTTTGAAATCTTTATAACATGCATATGCAAGTAATATGCGAATAGCTTCTAATCTTGCGACTGGTGCATATGTCTCATCGTAATCAATTCCTTCCTCTTGATTGAAACATTGGGCTACAAGTCGAGCCTTGTTTCTAGTAATGATTCCAGACTCATCTTTCTTATTTCTAAAAACCCATTTCATTCCAATAACAGTATGATTTTTGGGTTTAGGAACAAGTATCCAAACATCATTTCTTTCAAATTGATTTAGCTCTTTTTGCATAGCTAAGATCCATGATTCATCAAACAGTGCTTAATCAATATTTTTGGGTTCAATTTGAGATAGAAAAGCAGTGTGATTGCAAATATTTCTAAGAGACGAACGAGTATTTACACCTTGTGAAGATTCTCCTAGAATTTGTTCCACTGGATGATCTTTCACATGTTTCCATTGTTTGGTTGCATCCTGTACTAAATCTTGATAATTTTTCCTGATGTCTCCATGTTGGATTTCTTCCATTGTATTCTCTTTGTTGAGATTGAGATTATTTATGTTATTTGTACCTTCTGATTCTTCATCAATAGATTTCTTGAAGAGTAGAGGGTTAAATTCATCAAATACTACATGCATAGATTCTTGTACAGTCAAAGTCTTTTTATTGAATACTCTATAAGTTTTACTATTTGTTGAATATCCAAGAAAGATACATTTATCAGATTTTGTATCAAACTTTCCTAAATTATCTCTATCATTGAGGATAAAACATTTGCATCCAAATACATGAAAGTAACCAATGTTGGGTTCTTTCTCATTCCAAAGCTCATAAGGGATTTTATCTAAATTAGATCTTAAAATAATTCTATTTATAACATAACATGCAGTATTTACCGCTTCGGCTCAAAAATAACTAGATAAATTATTTTTGTTAAGCATTGTTCTTGCCATTTGTTGAAGAGATCTATTCTTCCTCTCTACTACCCCATTTTGTTGAGGAGTTTGAGGAGTAAAAAAATTATGCAGAAAACTATTTTCATCACAAAAAGACTGAATATCTTTATTGACAAACTCTTTCCCCCTGTCACGTCGGATGTTTGAAATAGTATAACCCTTTTCATTTTGAATTCTCTTGCATAACTTGGTAAAAGCATTATGTACCTCATCTTTATAAGCAAGAAAGATGACCTAAGTGTATCTAGAAAAATCATCAATAATAACAAATGCATAATATTTTCCTCCCAGACTCGCAACTCTGTTTGGTCCAAACAAGTCCATGTGTATTAGTTGCAATGGTCTAGTAGTGGAAATATGTTTCTTGATTTTGAAAGAAGTTTTTGCTTGTTTACCAAACTGGCATGCATCACAGATTTTGTCTTTAAAAAAGTTCACTTTTAGCAAATCTCTCACAAGATCATTTTTTGAAAGTTTGGAAATAAGTTCCATGTTTGCATGACCTAACCTTCTATGTCATAACCAACTATTTTCATGTTGAGCTGATAAATAAATAGCATCTTGTGAGGCAATTTCTTCAAATTCGATAAATATTATTGTTTCTAAGAGCAGTAAAACAAACATTGCAATCATGATTATTCAAAATAATGCACTTATCTTTTTTGAAAGTAACTGTAAATCATTTATTACATAATTGACTTATACTCAAAAGATTATACGTTAGACCATTAACAAGTAAAATATTTTCAATTATGAGAGAAGACTTCTTACCAACTTTACATATTTCCATGATCTTCCATTTTGAATTGTTTCCAAATGTCACATGTCATTTTTCTTTTGAACTGAGGTCAATGAACTTAGTTTTGTCTTCTGTTATGTCTTAAGCATCCGCTGTCTAAAAACCATTTATTTTTACCTATAGAAGACTTTATGCATACCTACAAAAGCAATTAAAATAATTTTTCTTGGTACCCAAGTTCTTTGGGTCATTTATTTATTAGTATTAGAAGAAACAAGATTCTTTAATACCTATATGGCCTTAATAGTCATTGTATGTCTTCTTCTAATAGGACAAGCATGATAGTTATGACCATTTCTATTACAAAAATTACAAATAACATGTGACATATTTGAAAAACTTGAGTGATTGTAATAATATTTTTCTTTAAAAAATTTATTTTTATGAAAAGAATTTTGAAACTCTGATTTTGATTTAGTAAGTTTATCAAAGAAATTTTTATAGGGTTTGAGTTTTTCTTTTGGCATGTATCCCAAGTTTACCTTATCAAAAACACATCTTTGACTACCAAGAAGTTTTTCAAAATTTCTTTTTCCATTTGTAAAGTTTTCAACAATCTTTTCTAAATCAGTCACTTTCTTTTTCAGCTCATAATTTTCATTTTTTGAAACTATATTATCTTTTTTTTTAAAACATCAATTTCATTTATTAAAAAAGAATTTTTCTTTTTCAAAATAGTATACTTGATACCCAATTTTTCAAGTTCCTCATATACTTCTTCTAAAATATTTTGCAATTCTTCATAAGAAGGATTTTCAATATTTTCAAAATTTATTGCCTCAAGATTATCTTTAGTCATAAGACAAAGATTTGCAGATTCTTCATTACTTGCGTCGCTGTCTGAGCTACTTGAATCATCATCCCATGTAGTTGTCATTACTTTCTTGCCTTTGTATCAATCTTTCTTTAGTAGGGGACAATCTGCCTTGATATGTCCTGGCTTTTTGCATTTATAACAAGTTAATAAATCGTTTTTACCTGTATCTTTGTTGGAAAATTTTTTAAAAGATTTCATTGGATGAGTTTTATTTTTTTTTAAATATCCCTGAAATCTTCTTGTGATCATTGCAATTTCTTCATTTTTGTTATCGCTTTCCTCATCTTCAACGCTTTCACTTTCTTGGGGAACAGTTTTGAGTGTCAAGCTCTTCTTTTGCTTTCCTTCTTCTTCTCCTCTTTTCATTGTGTACTCATGAGTAATAAGTGACCCAATGAGTTCATTTACTTTGAGTTTTTTAAGATCTCTAACTTCAAGAATCGCCGTCACTTTTGATTCCCAACATTTTAGCAGAGAGTTGAGAATTTTCCTCACTATCTCCAAGCTAGAATAAACTTTACCAAGAGCTGTCAAGCTATTTATAATATTAGTGAAACAAGTATACATAAAAGAAATAGATTCATCATCATTCATTTTAAACATTTTATATTCATACGTAAGAATATAAATATTTGATTCTTTGACTTGCGAAGTTCCTTCATAAGTTACTTTCAAGTTGTCCCAGATTTCCTTTGTTATCCTACAAGTCATTATTCTGTTAAATTCATTGTCATTGCGAGCATTATACAAAAAATTTATAACCATTACATTCACTGTATAAAGTCTATCGTCTTCACGATCAAACTCTTCTTCTTCCTTGTTGACCTTTACTCCATCAACAATTTTTGTTGGAATATAAGGCCCATTTACAATACATTTCCAGATCTCTCAACCTTGAGACTGAAGAAATATTCTCATTTTAACTTTCCAAAAAATATAATTGTCTCCACAAAATAGTGGAGGCCAACTACTAGATTGACTTTCAGCGAATATAGTTGCAATATTAGCCATATGATCTTAACTTAACAGATAGTTAATCTTATAACAGAGCCATTGTCCTGATACCAATTGTTACCCAGATGACTAACACAAGAGGGGGAGTGAATTGGGTTATATTGAAAAATTAATACTTATAACCAAATATATAATATAAAATATAAACAGAATATGAAGCAGCAAGAAATATAAAAAATAAGGGTAAAAAGAAGCAAACTCAGTATTTAAACGAGGTTCAGCCCCAATGCCTACGTCCTCACCTCAAGTTACCCCTTGAGGATCCCAAATTCAATATTCAATCTCCTTCAGGTGGAGATAGAAACCTATTATACCTTTGAGCAACACCGCTCCAAAGAATCTGTATAGAACACCATCTACACTTCCAATCACCTCACACTTGGTGATTCAACTATTCCCAGTGTAGAACACCTTCTACCCACACAAGGGTTATACGCATTCTCTTACAAATACAAAAAATGATAGTGGATAGGTTATAAGAATACACTCCTCAATGAGTGAGATAAAAACAATACAGTGCAACCTATATCTCTCTTACAATGAACAAGAATTAAGGCACAAAACTTAGAGAAGAGAGAATGAGAGCTTTGAAAGAATGATGCAAAACTTAGCAATTGATGTGTAAGCTCTTGTTATGATTTTTGTAAAACTCGAGTGAGCTATTTATAGACAATAAGTCTTCATATTCAAATTTGAAAAGATTCACATATCAAATAAGAGTACTATTCACTTTTCAAAAAATTCAAATAAAAACATCTCCTTCTCCTTTTTATATTTGTTAAAGACAACTCCATTCATTTTTTAAAGAAATCAAATCAAATCTTTTACTTTTCATACATGACAAAATGAGTATGATTTATTTTTCAAATCAAATCATCTTTTTTTGCATATGTCAAAAAAATATACAACCATCTTTCAAGATTTTCAAACAAATCATTTATCTTTTGCATTTGTCAAAAAAATATACAATCACCTTTCAAGATTTTCAAACAAAATCATCTCTCTTTTGTATTTGTCAAAAAAACACACAACCACCGTTCAAGATTTTCAAACAACACATGCACATGTTAAAGATGACAATCAATCATCTTACAAATTCAAATCTTTATGCATATGTGGCAAAATAATAATAATTTTTAAAATTAAATATTTTAATAAAGTTATGGAAATGTAAAAAATGCAATTTGATACTTTATGAGAAAATATTAATTTTGAGCCTGAATTCAATTTCAAATTTTAAGAAATTTATAAAATTACTCTATGAGCTTTATTTGTAGACTTGTTCTTCTTTTTACTCATGTTTGATTTCTTGATGTGTTTAGCTCTCTTCATGTGTAGACAACTTGAATTTGAGTCTTGAGTTTATTTGTTATCATCAAAATCTATACGTAGATACCATACTTGAAATCTTGAGTTCTACACGCACAATCTTCTATGTTCTTCCCTGTCATATTAAAATAAAGAGGGGTTAAATTAGCTTTACAATAAAAAGAGGTTAAAATAACTACCATAACACAACAACAAAAATGCAAAAAAATTCATTCATCGTTATCTCAACTTCATCATTATCAGAACATGAAATTTGATCCTTCCATAGAAAATAACCACATTACAACTTAAGTAGTAGTTATATAGAGAGTCAATCATCTCATGTGCTCTAAAAGAAATTGCAGCAGTAGAAATTGGTTATGAGCGTGATGGTCAAGGACTGGAATTGGAGCAACAAAAAACCTTATTATGATGCAACCAAAACTGTACAAACGTGGTGAACTTATGAGTAAACTTACTTTTTCTGAACATTATTAATGACCAAAACATCACTTTTCTTATGAATCTGCTAGTATATAAAATACACATACATACAATTTATGTCTTTGAAGCAAATCGGGTTGCAGCAGGAATTCGATTTTTGCAAGCAAAAGATCCAATCAAACTAGTATTCCTCTCTCTCTCTCTCTCTCTCTCTCTCTCTCTATCTCTCTCTCTATTGAACTTGTAACTTATATTTCTGAGAGGGAGTAGAAAGAGGAGTTGGAACTCCTCCACCTTAAAGCCATGGGAGGACATGCCTTGACGACCCAGGGCGAAGGTAAGCACATGCCTTAGCACGCACCACATGGCCTAGCCATTAGCACACTAGGGCCATGTCAACATAGGCCCATGCGCACACCCATCATGAGTGCGCTCCTGTGCGCACCTCAGCGCACCATGCCTGTCATGCGCCACCTAACACGCCCCATTAGCCTGCATGTGTATGCCCAACGCCTAGCAGCCCCACGCATGCAGCCCTGCCAACAGCACAGCAGCACCATGCGCCTAGCCTAGCACGCCCCATTAGCATGCCAGAGTGCCAGCCAGCCCAGGCCATGCCCAATGCCTCACAGTCCAAGCCATGCATGGAACATCCCATGCCATCGGAAGGCCATGTGCACACCAGCTGTAAGTCATGACCAACACTTGGCCATACCCAGAGCCTTTGCCATGGACCAACCAAGGCCACACGAAGCACACACTAGCAAGCATGCCAACCACACGCATGGCCCATGCCATGGGCGACCAAGCCCACCATCCACCATTGCATGCCACGACCACATGGGCCTCCAAGACTATATTAGTTGCATTTAATTTAATTTATTTAATTAAATAATGTCCAAGGACCTTTTAGAGGTTTCCATTTTGTAAACTCTATAAATAGGATCCTAGACCTCTTAGTTTAATATCTTTAATCATTTGACTTTTGAAGACACTTGTGTGTGGAGTGGCTTCCTTAGGAGCTTAGGCCGGCCACCATTGTGGTTTGGATTCTTGGTGCATATGCACTTGGGTTTCTTGGAGTACAATTCGTGAATCCCCTTGAAGAGAAACACACCGTGCAATGCGTGAATTGGTGATGTTCCACATCTATCATTTTCCTTTCAGTTTATCAATAATATTTGAGGTATTTCTTTTCATTTTGTGTTCTTGTTTATTTTAGTGTTCTTGTTATTTTGTAAGTTTCATTTGAAATTGTGTTGCATTATTTTGAGTGAGTGTTTTAGTGTCTTGTTTGAGTGTCAAATTCACACCACTTGTAAATTTGAGAAGAAAGTGAGTGTGTTGAGGATTTCGAAATTCACATCCCTTGTGCATTTTAGTTTCATCAATTGTGAGTGAGTGTTTTACTGTGATTTCTAGCTCACCCATGTTCTCTTTAGGTTTGTAAACATGTATGAGCATTCATTTCTTTTTATCAAGTGGGAATATAGAATAGAATCTGTTTTCTTACATTTTCAACAAATAAAGTTTCCACATGTGTTAGACTTTATGATTTTCCAAACAAGTAAATTGATTGTCCTCAATTTTCTAATTTTTAGCTGAAGTTATAAGCCACAGAGGGAGGTTTGGATAAAGCAAATATTTATGGAGATAGGTACTATATTGATTTTACTGGCTGGACTTCAGGTGTGTGACCATATTGATGCGATGTAATTCCATGAACATATGTGCCTCATTCAAACAATATCTAGAGATTTTAAATTATGCTGGTCAATTATTAGTGTGCGATGTTATAACTTTCCAGATTTCTTGGCAGTATTGTATGACGGGACTTGAAAATTATTTTTTAGCAACTTGTGTACATGCCTCTTTCCAGATATGTTGTGCAGAATTTTTTATTGACATAAATATTGGCAGTTTTGTGGATAAACATGGCTAGATTGTGTATATGTTGTTCGTAGGCAGTTACGTATACTGTTCATGTATGTATATATATATATATATATATATATATATATATGTGTGTGTGTGTTGTGGATTGTGTCCAAGTCTATGTGTGTGGATGGTTTTGGGTCCACTTGTGTAAGCACCTAGTGAATATTTTTGGTTGTGGAGACTTTTAACAATGCTTATGTGTAGATTTTGATTCTTGAGGAACTCAAAAGTATTTTTTTCAAAACTTACCAAGTGTATTTGTTTACAAACTCAGTCATGGTTCAATGTCAATTCAGCTTATTACGGTTTTTGCGTGCACGGGTTTGGAAAAAAGGGCTAGCTTATGCAGATTTTTGTTCATGTATCATCCTCTGTGTATAATAGATTGGAAAAGAAATCATATAGGGTATAGACTTTTGTTCCACTTATCATCGTGTGTGTATAATAGATTGATCCAAAATGTTGTAAAGAATGTCTTAGATCAGCTCAAAGGGGACTTTAAGAATGGAGCCAAAATGTATAAAGCCTAACAAATTCAGAAAAGTGAACAAAAACAACGGATCTTTTCATAGCCTCCATTTTACCTCTCCCCCTATACAACAAAATGCCTAATCAAATATCTACTCACTCTTTGCTTTACCTAATTAAGGAGTACCATTACACTTGACCCATACAAGAAAAATAATAAAAATATCCACATATTTACATGTGCCCTATAGTTTATTCGAACTAGGCATAAATTATTATAATAGATATAACTTATTAGAAACACAATATCATTCCCACATTTCTATTCCCGACCTTCTGGAAATTTTGTTCGACCTCAACCTTTTAAGCATCTCTCTCAGTTTATCTTCCCTTCTCAATAATAAGTCTCCCTCCCTCCTCCAAATTGCATTGTCTCTTCTCCGAATGTTCTCCTCTATCAAACTAAGTATACATGCCATACAAAAAATTCACATCTCCTTGCACATAGTACGGACATTTCACATGAGGAGGTAACTTTTCCATGTTATACAAAAATTTAAGAGCAACTAAAAATATAGCAGTTGCTTTACTGTGTTATGTAGAAATTGGAAAGCAATAAAAAATGTACTTTCAGAGATTATGTTTCATAGATTGGCAAACATTGACAGCGCGTATAATCATGTACAAGATGATTAGTCTTCGAACTTTTTTTGTTGTTGCCTATAACACTAGGATCAGTAGAGGGTTTGATATTTGAAGGCAGGATGATTTTAAAAATAAACAAACTTGTAAGAAATAAACAAGACCTTATTTGGGTCATTGATCGTGAAAATTCAAAATTGACAAATAATTGTTTAAGAAATCTAGAATCCATCGACGACAATGAAGTTCAAGCATGCTTTTCAACATTGTCAAAAGTAGGGCCCCTTCGAGTTCAGAAGCCTGTTGAGCTAAATGTGTTTTAAGAGTGAGAACAAATACAAGAGTATTAAAAAATGCCGTAAATTGCAAAACAAATATGGCATGTGTGGCTTAGTATATTAGCCTAATCCTCTTTGAAGTTTGTGTGTGTGTGTGAGTGGGAGAGAGAACTCCCTCTAATGTTGAATAATCTTCACTATTATTATTTTTTATCTATTTTTTATTATTTTATATTACTATTTATTATTATTTAATATTTTATCATTATTTTTTTAATAGAAAATCCTCAAATCGAACTAACCAATTTATTTTTAAACAGCAAACACCAATTAAGTAATGCCACGTAAATAACATATCTAGCCAAGTTTGCACCACATCTTAGAGGATTTTGGGATTTTGGGATTTCGTTTCACTTTCACCCTCTCTCTCTCTCTTTCTCCCTCTTTGTCTCTCCTTCGAAGAACCTTGGTGTTCTTCCGCCGTTGAGATTCTCGAGCCGCTTATTTGAGTCCAAACTCAAAGCATTTCTAGCCTAGGCGAGAGACGGTGACGACAACTTGATTGAGATCCTTAAGCCGCTCGACGCAAACAAGGTTGAGAAGGAAACCTTCATCACTGAAGTTTAGGAAGGCGATACCTTTGGATTTTATGGTCTCATTTTTAAGGTTCGAGATTTCATCGTTAGTGAGAGTTCAGGAACCCTCCATCTTTCGCTGTAACTCATCCCTCCCTCTTTCGATTCCTCCACTGAAACTCCCCTCAATCAACAACGGGATTGAAGTGATTTTCTAATCACAGTGATTTTTTTTATATGTTCTGTTTGGTCATTTAGAAAATACAAGGGATTTTCTCATTCTGTTTGGTCGCTGAAAAAATACAAGAAAATGAGTTTTTTTTTTCTATCGAAATTCTTTTATTCTTGCATGCTTAGATGTAATCTACCATTTGTCTATTCAAGATTTCAGAAGCCTCTTCCATTTATCTATTAGTTATAAATCTAGCTATTATAGAAAAATCGAGAGGGTCGAAGCTCAGGGATTATTTGGGTGTAAGATTTATGTGGACTTGCTCTGTAAGATAGAGAATGGATTCTATGCAAACAACTTGGTTTTGCGAATTGGATATGAAGCTCAAAGTTTGGAGCAACACCCAAATGTATATGATGATCTAGGGTGTACAGGTGTAGAAAAGAATTTTAAGAATACTCATGTGTCAATTTCTCATTGTTGTCTATGTCATATGCTCTGTCCAAAGAGGGGTTGTTTTTTTAAAACTATTTACAAAATATATAAAAGAGAAAAGTTGGAATTCAGTCCGACCGAACCCCCCATCTTTGCAGCCCTCACCGTTCCCGGTGGCGGTGGGCGACACCGCCCACTCCATCGAGACCGAAGGGAGCCGGCGACCTCACCCCTGCGACGGCGACCTCCGATGTACTCCCGGAGGCCTTAAACCCTTTTTGGACCCGCTCTGGTCTCGATGGGATGGACGGTGTCGCCTACTGCCGCTGGCAGTATCGGAGGCTGGATGAGACCGAAATCCTTTTAAAAATTTGTCTTCATTTTATTTTTTTATTATTTTTTTTATTATGTTTTTTATTATTTTTATTATTTTATTATTTTATTATATTTTTTTATTGAATTTTTTTTATTGAATTTTATTTTTTATATTTTTTATTATATTTTTATATTAATTATTAGAATTTAGAAAGAAAAAATGGATGGGCTGTAAAACGCTCGGCCGCGCCTCCCTATATAATATCATAACACTATACAAATACAACCTAAATGAACCGGCAGCTCCGGAGCTTTTTCCGTCCTTATATCTGTACTCTCCCCCTTGTGCGCTCTCTCTCTCTCTCTCTGTAATGATGTCTGCTCTGTGTCCTTCAACCTTCGGACTTCTTCAGTCACCCGTTCAATCCGCCTTAACTAATTGCCCTTTCTTCTTCGGCATTTGCAGAAGCCACAATCAGAAAGCACCCCAAGATAACTTCATTGTCCTTGCTGCGCTCTCCCTTTCTTCATCTAACCCAACAGAGCACCCTCGCCTACATGCTATTTACCTCCACGATCATTATCGATTTATCCCAAGGAAACTCTCCCCCTTAATTCATGTTAATAGAAATCACTTGGTCGATCCCAGAACTAGTAGCTTTCAGGTCCCAGATTTCGTAGGCACAATCGGATCACTACCCATTAAGGAAAGAACTGAGTTTCTCACTGCCTATATGAAAGACACTGAGTTTCGTACCATATTCGATTTCAATGAGCTGCTCATGGCTTTACTTATAGCTGAAGAGCCTGACCTTGCCTTGATACTGTTCTCTGGTTTATCATCTTATGCGTCAATAGAGCCAGATTCTTGGACATTTTCCATCGTCAGCAGATGCTACTGCAAGAAAAACCATCTGGATGAGGCCCAACGAGTGTTAGACCAGATGGTAGAAGAAAGGGGTTTTCACCCAGACGTAGCAACAATCACCATGCTCATTAATGGGTTCTGCAAAAGAGGTAAATTGCAGAGAGCTTTTGAGCTCCTTCATTTCATGGGCCGAATCGGTTGCAAACCAACTGTTCTTACGTACAATTGCTTGTTAAAGGGGATGTGTTTTGTGGGAAGGGTGGAGGAGGCATTTGAGATGCTGATAAAAATCAAGGAGAGCATGAAGCCAGACATTTATACGTACACAGCTGTTATGGATGGTTTTTGTAAAGTGGGTCGGTCAGATGAGGCAATGGAACTGCTTGTCGAAGCCGAAGAGATGGGGTTGACACCAAATGTGGTCTCTTACAACACACTATTTCAAGGGTATTGCAAGGAGGGGAGGCCATTGGAGGGTATAGGTGTTTTGAAGCAAATGAAGCAGAGAAATTGCATGCCTGATTACATCAGTTATAGCACTTTGTTGCATGGGTTGTTGAAATGGGGTAAGATTCGGTCTGCCTTACGAACGTACAAGGAGATGGTCGGGGATGGTTTCGAAGTGGATGAGAGGATGATGAATACTTTGCTGAGAAGGTTATGCAGGAGATCCTGGAAGGAAAAGGATATGCTAGAAGATGCCTAGCGAGTGTTTGAGAAAATGAAAAAGAGGTTTTATGTAATAGATCTTAGCACCTATAGCCTAATGATCCAAGCTCTATGTAAGGGAGAGAAGAATGAGCAGGCTTTGGACAACTTGCATGATATGATAAGAATGGGGCATTCTCCACCTATAATTACGTTTAACACTATAATTCGAGCACTTTGTGCTGGAGGCAGGATAGATGAAGCCTTGTTAGTTCTGGCTCTCATGGATGAAGGAAGAAGAATGCCTAACAGAATTTCTTATAACCTTCTAATTGAGGAATTGAATAGACAAAAATGGTTGTTGGGCGCTTGTACCATCTACGGCATGGCGTTGAAGCAAGGTGTGATTCCCAATAGGAAACCACAGACGAGGAGAAATGTGTCCATGTAATTTTGAGCCATTGAAGGATGGCAAAAACGTTCTGATATAAGGATACTCAGTACGAGTAAGTGGTTTATAATAAAACTAATTTTACAATATGGCAAATCATAGGAAGTTACGTTAGTTTGTGAAATTATTTTTGTATAATTAATTTGTGGTTAAAAGTATTTATCTTTCTCAAATCATTGAATAGTGAAAATAAATTAAAACAGAGAGGCATGAGGAGACAAGGAAAAAGGGCCACCATGATTAAACAACTACTCTTGAAAATAAAAGAAGAAACCATGGGGAATAGACGAGACACATCCAAATACCTTGCAGCTTTGTGTTTGCAAACACAAGGGCTAAGGAGCGAACCAAAATTTTCTCTCACTTTTTTGTCTTCCATTGATGAAATGCAAACCATCATTTATTGAAAAGCTCATCACTTTTGAAATCTACAGAAGCCATTTGGAGAATTATTAAGGTTACTTAATGATCTGTCCTGGGGAGTACGACTAATTTAAACTGATTAGCAACTGATCATGCAACTTCCAATATAGGAATGACACGTGGATAGGGTGCTGCTAATAATTTTGGTACACAATAAAAGGTTGATTGAGATTATATCAAAGAAAATAAACAATGTAATTCATAGAGGACCTGCAGTTGTTAAAGGCTAATAACTATCGCGAACTAGTTAATACAGAAGTATTAACCTTAAATTTTCAGTATAATTACATGTTTCCCGTTTTGACTTTTAACAATTTTGTAGGTATTTACATTTCAACCTACTTTTCTCCTGCCTCTCCCCCCTTCTCTCTCTCTCTCTATGACTTTTCGTCTTCCCATCTCTGATGCTTCTTGCCGGCAATAATTTCCTTCATCCCTTTTCTTCCAAACATCTTCCTCCTTTCATCCTCTCTCTGTTTCCTCTCTCTAGTTTCTTTTTTTTCTTCTGTTAATTCCTTTCTCTCATGTTAAAATAGATGAAAAAAAACTAGGTATATTTAATCCAAGAAGTTGAATTGAATATAAAGTTTAGTGAATTATGAACTACAACATTAGAATTATCAAATAATACAACATTATCTGACTTATATAGGTACTTTACAAAAAGTAGAAAAGAAAAAGCAACCAAGGACTAACTTTCTACATAATCACAAGTAACAATCTTCAACTTTATATAGAAAATGCCTTTGATAGATTTATGCACCAGTCATCATATATCTTTATGTGTAAACATGTATTATTTTCGCTGATTTCTATCTTAACTTATTTCTTCTTCTTTTCTTGCATGTCTTTCTTGAGTGTGGCTGATTATTGTAGGTCTGGTTTGGCAGCTTTCTTGCATTGTCTTCTGTGAAGCAGCAGCTTCAAACTGTAGCAATTGGGAAGCAGCTTTATGCTGCAATCTCATGGATACATTTTGGGATTCTCCCTCAAGATGAGCATGGTTATTCAAAGTACCCATCTTGAACAATAAAAAATAGAAAGTAGCAGCAGGTAAAGTCTTAGTGAACTGTCTGCCAATTGGAATTTCAAAGCAACGTACAGTGGTGTGATAACTTTGGATAGAACCTTTTTCCAAAAAAAGTGACAATTCAATTCTATGAGTTTGGTTCTCTCATGGAAAATTGGGTTCTTGGTCAAGTGAATTGCGGATTGGTTGTCACAATAGAGGGGTGCTGGCATGGGATGGTTTATGCAAAAATCTTTCAACAAAGAAATTAACCACACAATCTCACAACTAGTGTGGACTAGAGTTCTATACTCTGATTCTGTAGAAGACCTTGAAATGGTAGATTGCTTCTTCGACTTCCAACTAATTAGAAAGTCTTCAATGAAGATACAATACCCTGTTATTGATCTTCTGGTTTTTGGGCAAGCTGCCCAATCAAAGTCACTGAATCCTTTGAGGTGTATTTTTTACTATGATGAGAGGATAAGACCTTGTCCTATGGATCCTTTTATATATCTCAGAACTCTATAGGCTGCATCCATGTGAATCTAAGATTGTTTATCCATGAATTAGCTAAGGATGCTAACAGCATATGTGATGTCTGGTCGAGTTATATTCAAGTAGATTAGCCTACTAATTAACCTCCTATAACTTGTTGCATCAGTCAAGTAATTTGAGGGTGAGTCTGATAGCTTGTAGTTCATTTCCATTGGAGTGTTGGCTGTTTTGCATCCACATAGTCCCGCATCTTCAAGCATCTCCAAACTATACTTCCTTTGACATAGGTGAATTCCTGAGGTTGATTTTGCAATTTTCAGACCTAAGAAGTATTTCAAACTTTCAAGATCCTTAACTTTGAACTGAGAGTGAAGGTAGGCTTTAATGTTGTCAATTGTAGCCATGTTAGGACTCCCAATGATTATGTCATCAACATAAACTAACAATGCTAAAAACCTGATTTGTCATCCCTTATGAACAAAGAGTAGTCTATTTTAGACTGTTGGAAACCAATTGAAAGCAACGAAGAGGAGAGGTTGCCTTTGGATATCGAAGTGTGCTGAGTTGAGCTGAGTTTTTTTTTAATAGTATTTAGTTGAGATGGTTGAGTGAGTTTTATGAGACCCACTTAAATTAGGTTAAAGTATGTTTGGATGGTTAGATGAGTTTAGATAAATTTATATAGGAAGATGTGAAAATTAAAATCTGTCAGCTATGTCATACACCACCTGCAGGATAAGAAAAAAAATTAAATTTATGTTCAACCTTTGTCATCAAACTAGGGGGAGAGAGAGAGAGAGAGAGAGAGGGAGAGAGATGGAGGGCTAATCTGTACAGTGACATGCACAATGACGGTTAGTGTTGACTGACATGCACAGTGATGTGCACAGTGCCATGAACAGTAACTTAGTTTACCGAGACCTCTTTAAAGTGAGTTTAATTTGGATGTTTGGATGATGAAGTGAGTTTGAAGTATAATATACTTAGTACACTCTGTGAACCAAACTGGGTTAGAGTACCATTGCTAAGAGGCTTGTTTAAACTCATAAAGAGACTTGTGCAATTTACAAACCAGCTTTTTGTCTGAGTGTTATGACTCCCCTTGAAGTTGATAGCCTAGAGGTAAGTCCATGTAGATTTCTTCATCCAAATCTCCATGGAGTAAGGCATTCTGCATATCCAATTGATATAAGTTTTAGTTGTTGATTGTTGCCAAGGCTAAAAAATAGCCCAACTATTGTGAGTTTTGCCACTAGATTAAAGGTTTCTTAGTAATCAAACCCTTCCTTTTATGTATACCCTTTGGCCACTATTCTGAGTTTATGTCTTTCTAGGCTTCTATCAAATTTGAGCTTGACTTTGTACACATATTTGCACCCAGCAATGGACTTACTAAGAGGAAAAGCAATGATAGTCCAAGTCTTATTATTTTCAAAGGCTGTTAATTCTGAGTTCATTGCCTCTTGCCAATGTAGAAACTTCACAGCCCCAAGGTAGCTAGCTTGCTCATGGAGAAGAGATAAGGAAAGGGCATATGTTTTCTGAGTTGGTTGTCTTGTGTATGTTAGTGTTGATGGAGGGGATGAGAAATGGTGGCAAGTTGACAGCGGTAGTCTTGTAGGTATGTAAGATTTTGTTTGGCTCAATCTGATCTTCTAAGAGGTATGACAGGTACAAATTCATAAGGAGGAGGTGATGGTTTCTGTCAAGGGTGGGTATGGTTTATGTTTCTGTTTCTGCATGAGTGTTTGAGGGTAGGGTATTCTTAGGATAGGAAAAGTAGAATCTGAAAGAGGTGGAGGAAGGACCAGATCAGGTTAATGGGTGTTATGGGTGATGGATTCAGGTTTTTGAAAAGGGAAGGTGGCCTCATAAAAAACCACATCTCTGAAAATAAAACAAATGTAATTTTTTCAGTCAAAGAGTTTGTATCCTTTGACACCAGAGGGATAGCCGAGAAATATGCATATTTTGGCTCTAGGACTAAGCTTGTTTGTGTTGTGTTTGATGGTTGATGCAAAACAAAGGCATCCAAAGACTCTCAAATGTGTATATGATGGCATGGTTGAGAAAATGACTTCAAAAGGAGACTTACTATTCAAAATAGGATTAGGTATCCTATTAATGAGATGAGTGGCTGTCATGACAGCATCTCCCCAAAAATGAAGGGGCAAAGAAGCTTGGAAAATTAGGCCTCTAGCTACACATAAGACGTATCGATGTTTTCTTTCAATTATCCTATTTTACTGAAGGGTATAGATACAAGTCTTTTGGTATAAAATTCTATTGGAATTGTAAAAGGTGGGCATGTCAAATTCCAATCCATTGTTAGATCTAATTTGCTTGATTTTGGCATTAAATTGGGTCTTGATCATGTGGATAAAATTTTGCAAACGAGTTCTAGTTTCTAACTTTGGCTTCATCAAATAAACCCATGTGACCCAAGAGTGATCTTCAACTATAGTCAAGAAATAATGGTGACCCGTGATTGATGCTTGTGAATAAGGTTCCCAAATGTCACAATGAACAAGTTCAAAAGGAGTCAGGGTACAAGAGCTGCTAAGTTAAAAGACTTTCTTTTCTATTTGGCCAAATGGCAGACACTACATTACATATCTTTGTCACTTTTTATATTTAGTGTTGCCCAGATGACTAACACAAGAGGGGGGGTGAATTTCGTAAAAATACTGAGTTTGTTTTCTCTTACCCTACTCTTTACATTTCTTACTGTTTTATATTTTGTTTATATTTTATATTGTATATTTGATTTATAATTGTTATTTTTTTTAAATACAACTCAATTCACCCCCCCTCTTGTGTTAGTCATCTGGGCAACATTTAGCACATAATATTGAATTACATTCATTTTCTATTGGGAAGTGTGTCCCAATCTGAAGTGTCAAAGATCAAATTTTTGGTTCACTTGAACTGGTTGATTGACAAAGTTACAGCTGTGTGAATCAAAGGTGAGGAAATAGAGACCATTGTAAACTGTTGCAAGTCGAATCATCATCCATGGTGAGAGGGCCTGTAAGAAGCAAAGTTTGTTCAAAAAAATGAGATATAGTGAGTTGTCCTGAGTGAGTTTACTGACAAAAATTAAGTTGAAAGTAAATGATGGTATATAGAATACACTAGTAAGAGTTATTGCATCAAACAATTTCACAATCTCAATTAGAGTCACTTTGGCTCGAGTCTCATTAGGAAGTTAGATAAAGGATTCAATTTAACAAGTGATGGAGGTGAATAATGTTGGAAAGCAGACCATGTGGTCTGTAGCCCCAATATCGAGAATCCATGGTGCGATTCTTGGATTAGATGATTGCTGGTCTAAGTTGGATGCAAGTTCATGGTGAGTTGCAGAAAAAATGGATGAACTATGTAAGGAATGGACAGGGGATGGATGTAACTCAGTGCCTGTCATGTTTGAGTGGGAGCCAATGATAGTAGTTTCAGCAGGTGATGGTGGATTACCAACATTGAGCTGTGCTATTTTAGCATTGACAAGTGCAAGAAGCTGTTGAATTTGTGCCTCTGAGATGGCAGTTCTAATTTCTCCATTGGTGCATTTTCAAGACTTTGTGATGTGACTTGGTTTGCAAAGTGTCCAGTTGAAAAACCTCCTTTAGACTTTGTGAACTTGAAGTTTAGAGGGAAACCAATTAGACGATAACATTTATCTTTGGTATGGCCATTCTAGCCATAGTGATAACAAATCACCTCAAATTTATCCCTTTTTTTTTTCCTTGGGATTGAAAGGCAGCCAAGATAGAGGTCTCATGATTAGGGAGTAAAAAAGCACAAGTTTCTCTTTGTCTTTCTTCCTGCAAAATTAATGAGAAAATCCTATCCAAAGATGGCATAGGAGTCATCAAAATAATATGTCCCCTAATGCTATCAAAGCTGTCATTCAAAAACTTGAAAACATAGTATGTTTGTTGTTCCTCTAAGAGTGTTTTTATAATATTGCAAGTACATAATCCACAAGAGCAATGAGGGAGAGGCCTATAGTTGTACATTTCTTCCCAAGTAGCATTGAGTTGAGTAAAGTATTCACTTACAAATTAGGATCCTTGTGTGATGGCTGATAGTTTTTGTTGAAGTTGGTATATCCTTACATTGTCAGATTGTGCAAATCGAGCCTTGAGTTTGTCCCATACAGTTTTTGCAGAGCTAATGTATAAAACATTATATGCAATTTCTTTGGAGATGGAGTTTAGAAGCCATGATAGAATGAGGTTGTTACACCTCAACCAAGGTATGTATAGAGGGTCGATTTTGAGAGGTGTTTCGACAATTCCATCAAGAAAACCAATTTTATTTTTTATGGAGATGGCCAGTGTGAATAATCTACTCCATGCGAGGTAATTAGACCCTGTTAGATGTAGAGTGACCAGTATTTGCATTATCACTATGGTGCAGGAAGAATGGGCTATTGAGATTTTCAGAGGGAGAAGAGTTGTGAGAGGTATTGGTAAAGGAGTTATCATCAGCTATTATGGTAGCAAAGCAGTTAATAGAATGAAAATGAATAGTGAAAAGATGATAGTTTTTTATTGATAGAGATGGATAAACCAACAGCAGGAATCACAAATAATTTTGCTCTGATACGATGTTAAAACAAATAAAGAAAGATTTGGTATATTTAATCCAAGAAGTTGAATTGAATGAAGAGTTTAGTGAATGATGAACTACTCGAGTTCATAGAGCAATAGTAGAGTGAGAATTGGAAGCTTTTCTCATTAAAATTAGCAAATGACACAACACCATCTGACTTATATAGGCACTTTACAAAAAGTAGAAAAGAAAAAGTAACTAAGGACTAAAGTTCTACATAATCACAAGTAACAATCTTCAACTTTATATATAGTATGCTGTCGACAACTTTATGCATCAGTCATCATATCTCTGTGTGTAAACATGTATTACTTTCACTGAATTCTGTCCTAACTTGTTCCTCCTTCTTTTCTTGCATGTCTTTCTTGAGTGTGATTGATTATTGCAGGTCTAATTTGGCGGCTTTCTTGCATCGTCTTCTGTGAAGCAACAGCTTCAAACTACAGCAATTGGGAAGCAGTTTTATGCTGCAATGTCATTAATAGATTTTGTGATCTCCCTTTATCTTTTCCATGGAGCATAGTGTTTGAATTGAGTCTAAGTAGTTCCTGTTCACAAGAATGGGGGTGCCTTTTAAGGTAGCTTTTATTAGTTTTGGCTGGTATCCTTTGGCAAAATTCTTACTATTGAAAATTTAAGAAAAAAAAAAAGGTACTTAGGTAGCCAAATGGTGTTTCATATGCAAGAAGGACGGTGAATTTATTGATCATCCTTTTCTTCATTGCAAGATAGCAACAATACTATGGAATGAAGTTTCTGCCAAGGCTGGTTTTGTTTGGATGATGCCTTTACATGTATTAGATCTTTTTGCACTTTGACCAGGCATTGTGGGGAGAGACATTCATTCTGTTATGAAATAATTACCTTATTTTTATTTTGGTGCATTTTGGCTGAAGGGACCGGGAGATATTTTGACAATTGTGAACATTCTTTAGAGGGTATTGGGTGAAAATTTTTGTAAGAAATAGAGATGAATGTTCTGTTCTGTCTTAGCGATTCAGTTCCTACTTGTAACTAGATGTCCCCCAATTGTATACTCTCTTATGAACTTGGCAATGCCTTTTATTTGAAATAAAATTTCCAAAAATTGTTACTTGTCCAAAAAAAAAAATTGTTACAAAAATGAGAATAGCTGCCGTTCGAATGTTTTCCAGCAGTAGACTTCAAGCTTTGAAGTCTTTCCCCCATATATGCAATTAATGAAGGCAAAATTCTATCTAGGCATTGCCAGTTACATTGCATTGATTCTACACAACATTCGTTGAATACCAGAGTAACTGAGTAAGAGTAGAAAATGAGAAAAAAAAAATGGAGGGGTGGCAAAAGGAAAATACAATTTCCTATAAAATATAATTGATCGAACCACCCAGCGAGAGAGGGCTTGCGCTATCTACAAAAGAGCATCCTCTCTTTCATCACCTCCAGGGATGGAAACGTTAAAAGAACAGCAGCATGTTTATCTTCTATATATTGTGTTAAATCACCAAAAAGCACCAAAAAATTTTAAGAAAAAAATGCCACTATATACAATCAAAACCCTTCAACGCTACCTCTCCAAAGAGTTGAGATGATGATGATGATTTCCTGCTTTCCTGCCGCTCAAGCTCCACCAAAGAGAGCATCGAGGAACAAGCACGTGGAGGAAGAGACAGAGGCAGAGAAGGTCGCCTAGTAGGAGAAACCGATGGTTGAGCTCTCGATGGTGGTGATGGCGAGAAACTTAACTTTGGAGCTGGGGTAATGATTCCATTTAGACTTGGTGACCTAGACATCTGTTTTCCAGCAATGGTGGCTGGTTCTTGCAGAGGAAAACGACAGGAATACTTCATGTCTTGTATCATTTTGAGATGCTCAACAATGGTTCTCATCGTGGGTCTTTCTGAGGGGTCCTTCTGAAGACATCTTTGTGCCATGTCAGCAACTGCCCTGGCTGCTTTGGATGGGAAGCGGCCTTTTAAATGGGGATCCATGATCAGAGATAGTCGACCATCATCAGCCAGAAAAGGCCAGCTCCATTTAACTAAGTTCCGCTCTTCCTTCGGATGACGGCTATCAAAATTCTTACGGCCAGTAAGTAGCTCTAGAAGAACAATTCCAAAGCTCCAAACGTTGCTTTTTGGAGTGAGCATTCCTTTCTCCAGCGTCTCCACAGAAAGGTTTGCCACTGCCTGTATACATGGGCGAATGAAAGTTAATCAACCCATGGACTTAAACAAACCACAGAAAAGACGGGTTGTATAGAACAAACGAGTACATGTGACTACGGCACATACTATTTGGTCTTTAAAAATAGAGCACCGGTATGGACACAACCAATTTACAACTCCACAAAAATAAAGTATTTTTTTGAAAAATTCGAATATGACTAAGTCAAAGCAACAGTTAACAAATTTTTTATAAAAATATTTTATTGTACATATTTCATGGTTGTACACTCGTTATGTCCCTACAATTTTTTGTTAAAAATAGCAAATACAAGATCATTTAAGCTGGAAAAAGAACACCATCACTAAGCAAAGTAAAAGAACTTACTACTGAATTATTAGAGATCTCCAACTCAGGAATGTGGCCCACACAGCCATATCCCGAAAGCTTAGCACTAAAATCTTTGTCAATCTGAATATTGGCAGTTGAAATTTCGTTGTACATTGCCTGTAAATACATGGAGACCTTCCAGTAAACACACAAGTAATATACTTTAAATTCTCTTTAAGGAACAAAAGACTGGAATTGTAATTATAGATCAATTAGAGTGGGTAGGTTATCAAGGCAGTCATGGGTGCCAAGTTACAGATTGGCTACCTGGTCAAACGGGGCTTTTTAAGCAACTCAAGGGAAAATTCAAATTGACAAGTCTTTCTGGGGTTATAGTGCAGAACTGCTTAGCACTTTCCCCATGTTGTTACATCTCTATCCAATTGCCTTGTCCATATAATCATATAAAACAGAGATAACAAACCACGGTAAGCATTTCCTTGCAACAAAAATGGGTTATTATCAATCAACAAGTGGATATTATCTTCTTCCTTCTTTGTTTTTTTTTTAATAAGTAGAGTGGATATTATCTTATTCCTAATTATAAAAACCAATAGCGAGCTGCTATAAACCCAATTCCAACGCCACACCTGGCTGCTTGAGCCAGCCAAAGGGATTTACAAACAGACAGTATTGTCCGTGTGGAAGAGAAAATTAAACGGAAAGTGTCACTACACAAATAAACGGTAAGTGTGGCTACACAAAGCAGCCACATAACAGCAGCCAATTTCATTAAATATAAAGTGATAGTGCAGACAACTTCTGATCTACCTGGAAAGGCCCTTCCTCGTGCAAGAAAGTAAGCCCTTGTGCAGCACATAAAGCAATTTTCATTCTTGTATTCCAGTCAATGGGAGGCCCATCTGATCTCCCATACAGAAGTCGGTCCAAGCTTCCATGAAAGAGTCTCTCATATATTAACATTCTAGGTTCCGAGACTTCACGTGCATGGTACCCAAGCAATTTACAGAGGTTTGGATGATGCAAGGATGCAATCGTGCTTACCTCATTTATGAATTCTTTCAAACCCTGGAGAAACATTAACACAGTGACAATATTACAAACCAGTGAAGCATTTCCAATATTTACGATGCAAAATGATTGAAAGCTCATAGAGTTCTAGTGCATAAGTGGCCCATCAAAGTTCTATAGCATAAGTGAAGCCACAACTTGTACCTTATTGTGCTCCTGTCACCTAAAGAGGGGAACTGGAATTTTTTTTTTTTTTTTTTTTTGATCGGTAAAAAAATTATATTAACAAGAAGGGCAAAAGCCAATTACACAGTAGAATCCAAATACACAGCAATAGCCAGTTACACAAGAGAAGCCCTAGCTAAATAGGGACAATGATACAAGAAAATCCTTAAGGTCCGTGCCATGAAAATCCACAGCAACGGTCCATGAAGAGGTTAACTTCATTAAACTGCCTCTCAACCCAATTGCAAGATTCCAAGAGTTGTCTCAGAACTAAAGCATTCTTTTTATTCTTAGCTATGTTAACTATAATAACATATATGTTTTTTTTTTTTTTAAATGAGTAAGAACAGCTATGTTTATAGAGACGTGGAGAATTAAAAGGGGGATGAGGGACAAAAATGTGAACAATTTTGTGTGCTCAGTGAAAAAACTTGGTTTTCTGTTAAATAAGAGTACTAAGGCAGGCTAGAAGTCATTAACTACTAATAAACCCATCTATATTTAAGTGACAGCCATTACCATGCAAAAGGTTACCAAGTAAATGAAGAAAAGAAAAGTCTTGAGCATTCTAATAATCCTTTTATGCATGCATTACCTGAGTGGATGGGTGAAGGCGAGTAACAGTTGCTTCAAACTTCTTTGAACTAGAAGCATCGTCTCCAAAAGAAGCCTTGTATATAACGGAAGAAAGACCTTCTGAAATGCATCGATCTGAAGAGAAATTGTAGCAAGCGGCAGCAACCTCATCATACAAAAAGTTCCGAAGTGTTCCTGTACGAGGCAAAGGCAGTGGTCCAGAAGCATAGAGAGGCCCACTGGAGGTTCCTGACTTCAAGCTTCCTGTAGTCTTCAATGCTGCAGAATTCTGCGGGGATGGCAAAGGAAGCGGTTGTGGACTTGGGGATCGTAGTTCTTTTATTGATCCATTTTGGCACCTCAACTCTTCCTGCTCGTCATATTCAACTGATGAAAGAGCATCTTGTTCCGCAGCATCAAGAGATGATGGAGCAGATAATGCCCGTGTTCTATTGTTGATGACTTTGTTAACTGGTGGAATGGGTTTCACTCTTGTCCTAAAACTTGGGGGTGCAGACTGTAGTGACCGGGTTTGAATTGGCGGTTCTGGAAGCACCGCAGGTGAATGATCCTTAGGTTTAGCATGTGTGATGTAAACAGTCTGCTCAGACTTTTTCTTCTTACCCTTCAAAACTGTGAAACACCCCATCTTATCGTATAAATATTTGAAAATGTTACGCAGTCTTCTATCTTTCTGCAAAGGAAAATAAAAAGCATATCAATCAGTTGAAGCCTTAAACTTAGTAAGGTGACTAAAGTCTTAGAACTTCCTCAATTTCAAAAGTTAAATTAAAAAGAAACCCTTGGCAACAATTTCACGTGGTCAGACACCCTAAGAATTTATGCAATTTGCCGCGTGAACAACTACAACCATATTACAATAGTAAGCACTTCCAAGTTCCAACACCCCTTATAGAAAATTTTACACAGATGCATCGTGCATGATTCTCCACAAGTGTTGCTGTCAAAATATGTATCTTTACAAACCATGTAAGCAGTGCCAATCACAATTCCCATTGTAAGAATACCACCTAAATTTTGGGTGGGTCACAATCCACCTTTTTCATAACTTGCTTGGGTGATATCCCACCTAAAATTTGATAATTCATTTCTATACAATGAATCTTACTGCAACTAAAATGTTAATCGGTGAGTGAAAGACCACCCTCCAAGTCTCTCCCACATCATCTAATACGCAAATCACTATCTAGATATGACAACCTGGCGATAATGCTCTAGGAATAGTAGTATTAAGTTGCAGCACCTAAAGAATTAGAACGAAAACTTTAATATCCACCGAAGCTTCTTTCATAGAAAACACAAGAACTCCGTGAATCATTATCTACTCAACTTGACCAAAAAGTAACCCAGATCCATGATACAGCAGACTTTTCCTAAAAGTATAAAGAACGTACCCATTATTTTAAACCTAGAAGAAAAAGAGATTAACCAATAGAAGAACGAACAAAATTAGAGGATAACTCGATGTAGCTGACCTAAGATTACTACAATTAGACATACCCATTTACGCCCAACACGGCAAACCAAGCAACAAACTTTTTTAACAAATCCATCGAAAACAAAATCATGACCACCAATATCTCGAGAAAATCTCTAGCAGAAAGAAAATTCACGAGAAACATGAAAAGCCGAAAACTTTACCAGGGATTCCAATCCCAAAAAATAAACAAAGAATCCAGACAAACCTGGCAAATAGCAGCATGGCACATGGAAATTCCTCCCGACGAGATAGATAGAGCCACAAATGGTGGGATTTTAAAGCTGTGGTCTTGATTTGGTGAGGGAAAAGGCTCAGACAAGTCGAACAAACAGATGACAGAGGCCAAGAAGTGAAAAAGATTTGAGAGAGAGAGAGAGAGAGAGAGAGAGAGAGAGAGAGAGGAAGCGAAGGCCAATGAGCAGCGGTCAAACCTACCGAAACGCAGATTTAAATTAACCATTTAAATATATATAAACAGCAGAAATGAGATTTTATTTTTTCTTGTTTTTACGTTTATGCCCTCGAGACCCTCACTTCTATTTTCTTTCATTTTTCTAACAAAAAAATTCGATGCCCAGTTATTTCATATTTTTGTAATGCAATGTGATTAGATTGCATTTGGATAAAGAAAAATGTTAAAAAGGGTTGAGAAAGATTATAATAATAGAAAAAAAGTAATTAAAAAATATTAATAATAATAAAAGACAATAAACAGTGATAAAAAGTATGTACAAAATAATAAAAAGATAATTAATAGAAGTGGAGTTAATGAAAATACTTGAGAATATTTTACTCGCCAAATCTAACATTTATACTAAATAAAATGATATAATCAATTACATTAATAAATTGTACAAAAAAAATATGCAAAAAGGATTGCATGTAACACAATTCTTTTCTAAACACTCATTGTCCTCGATGACTTAACCAAAATCTTGAAATCCATTCTTGAGTCACTGGATCATAATATTTTGGTATTGATATATTTTAATGTATTATTTTAGTATAAATATTAAATAAATAAATTATATGAAAATTAATATTTACAATCATGAATAGTACAAAAATTACGTAATCATTTTTTAAAAAGTGAGTAAATTACGAGTTTTATATTAAAAAAAAAAGAATTTTTTAATAGTAAATGATATTTTTTTTAAAGTGATTATACGATATTTAGACATTTTACGGTTAAGAATAGCATGAAATATTAGAAATTTGTACAAAAATTATAAAAAAAAAAATTATTCAAATGTTAAGAAGAAAAAATAAAAAATAGGAAAGAGAAGCTTATACATTGCTTAAACTTTTTGAGAATTTTGGTAAGAGATTTCATAAGGTAAGAGTATTAGTATTGGACAGTCAAAGTCAAATTTGATTAAATTATGATTAAATTGCTTAAAAATATTTTACTCCCGACTCAATAATTCTACTTTGATATTAGTCATCCTCTTTACACAGGTCAAATATAGGAATCCAGGTTGGTGGCCAAATAGTATTTTGGCCATAAAATAACATTTTCGCATCTGTTTTCATGGCGCGCCACACCTGAAAAACAAAATATCGATCGTTATTGTTGCAGAGCTAGCCTTCCAAAGCTTTTTCAATTTAATTTTTCAGTAAGCTTCTACTACTTGGTGTTCATTGTCACATCAAATTCTTCCGATTGGATGATTTCTTTTTAATATTTCAATAAATTAATCAACATTTCTAATTTTTCCGAATCGTGAAATTATAGCCGCCTTAATCAATCTTAAATGGTGCATCTCGACCTGCATTTCTTTAAACTATTACATATTTTGCAATATTACTTATAAAAATAGGTAACAATAGGTGCACAATTTCATTTTGACCATATATATAATTAGGGAGGTATGAAGTGAGATATAAGTAATATTATATTGCAAGTTCATCTCGTTTTTTGAGTGCAAGTACCAATACTCTAGATGAATTGCCAGCTTTGAGAATTAGTTTAACTTTGTAATTATAAAATGAGCGTTTCTGACTTGATTGTTGGGACCATTCTCTTGTTGTTGTTAATTGACTTATTAATAAAGTATTTTTTCCATGAAAATTACACCCATATTTGGGTGATATTGTACATCTTAAGAATCCTTTCACTTTTATTGTCAATAACGTATGTATATAGAGAAGGTAATGCGCTTGCAGACAACCTAGTCAATTATAGCGCAATGGGATACACTAAGGCCTTGGTTTATTTTTTCAAAATATTACATCACATTTTAAATTTATTATTATACTTTTCAAAATTTTTCTATAAAATAAAATAATTAATTCAATTTTTTTTTAAATTCTAAAACAATTTTTTTAAATCTTAAAACAAAATTAATATTAAAAAAAATTATAATAAAATTTTATTTTTTTAACTTTTATTTCATCTCTTCTCTAAAAACAAATCATAATTTTCTTATTTTCTTCAACTGATCTGTAAATATATAATTGCTTTGTTCTCTCTGAATTGTGCAAATCTTCCGCCTATGTTGCACTAATTTCCTAAATTACTTCTTAGTTTTGTTATACTTTTCCTTGATGTTTTTGATTTCTTTTCAAAAATTTAGACATTGTTTGTTTTTAGAGATAAGATAAAAAGAAATAAAAGTTTTAAAAAAAAATATTATTTTAATATATTATTTTAATATTAATTTTATTTTGAGATTTGAAAAAGTAATTTTAAAATTTGAAAAAATTGAATTTTTTTATTATATTTTATATGAAAATTTAAAAAAATTTTAAAATTTTTTATTTTCTCTTCCAAAACAAATCAAGCCTTAGTTTCATGGTTTTATCTTTTCTATTCTTCTAACTCCCAAATTTATCCTTTTTGTAAAGGGAATTTTTTCTTCATAAACAAAGGCAAACAATTATAAAATTGGAATATCATCATACTACTTAAAAATATAAGTATGTAATATCTCTATTCGTTCATGTTTAAGTAATTATAATCATAAGGAAGTTATTCGTTATCTACTGCATAATCACCTTAAAAATTAACATAATTTAATATATTATATTGAATCTTACTTCTTCTTTCTATTCTAAAATAGATATGAGAGTCTTGCTACTATGCGGCCTACACGTCACCAATTTTGCTCCATTAAAGTTTAAAACAAAATAACCGCCTAAAACACTAAGAGCTGAAGACTGAAACTATAGATCATTCCCTAGCTATTTACCCCTTTTATAATATATTCTTATTTTTTTTAAAACTGAGTCGACGGCATAGTACGTAGTGTCTTCCACGGGATCTACGCTCTCAATTGGGAAAGATGTTATGATCAAGAATGTAGCAAAGTTTGTATAAAATGTAAAAATGTAATTATGTGGAAGATTAAATTAATGTAACGTGCTTTAATATATTAAAAATGTATATAAATAAAGTTTTTAATTAAGTAATGCCATGTTAATGTTTCCAATTTTCTTTTTTAACCGGGAGGTCAGGGGTTATTTTGGATATTATTTTGTAAATTGAGGACTAAATGAGTACAAAAAAATTTATATTATAAAAAAATATTCCAAGAGAGTACCTTGATTAAAAATGACAATCTCCCAGTCAATGTTTTGAAATTTGCAAGAAATTTCAAACAAATAGAATTGATGTAAAGACAAACCTAGTTAAGGACAGTTCTTTGGCTCAAATAAAAAACAAAAAAAACGACAGTTCTTTGACTTTCAATATGACACGTCTGATTCGTTCGTGGCAGAAAGAGAGACGGCCAGCATGTTGCCATTTCGACCCCTGTGGGACCTACTTAATTTAAAACATTTTTACGTCACGCGCCATGTACGCTTGGAAAGGAAATCCCGATATCAGCCGCAAAGCAAAGCAACCGCAAACGCATCGGATAAATGTTTTACGTGCCGGAGTCATTCACGTACGGTGTGCTTACTTCTATAATATTTATTAGTTTTGTCGTTCTATTTAAATATATATATATAAAAAAATTAAAATACAAGAACAAAAATAACAAATTATATATTAATTATGGGGAATTATATGGTGCAGAGTGAATTTCTCAATCTTAAATTAGAAAAAGAGTTATTTGTGTCTCATTTTAAGAAAAATTGTATTTGTTATCTTCACATCATATATTATATATGATCTTTTTTTGTTATTATTAAATATGTGGTATATAGATGATGAATAGAAGAAGTCATTAATTAATTTAAGAGAAATAAAATAAAATTAAATTAAAATTAAAATTAAAATAAATGTAGTGCATGATGTATGAAATAATTAGTAACAAAACTATTCTTTTCAAGTGTATTAATCGAATTAGAATCATTTGGGTTAATATCAAATTGTCAGGATTATGTCACGATCAGCCTTCTTTTTATCATTCTTAATAGTTTTTAACATTTCTTGATAGATTTGTAGCAAATTCTGATTGGACTAATTGTTTCACTAATGCTAAAGTTACTCGATGCTGCATTCTCTAATCACTCACCCATTTGGATTGATTTGGAGGGGGCATTGGTTTCTCATCAGAGTCATGAATACCATTTCGTTCCTCGAAATTGTCAAAAAATTTTGTTTTGGAACAGAGGTCAAAATGGTGAAGGCTTGTATTCCGTTTCAACCTGAATTTCAATCATTTCGGCCTATTCCAGATAAACATATTTTTCTTATTCTTTTTTTTTAATTTTATTTATTTATTTATATTTCTGGACTGCAACATTATTTCAATATTTTTTTTTCATTTATTTGTGAGGACTCGTAATTTAATATTTTAATATTAAATATGTATTTTTTGTTAATTTATGTTTAAATATTTGAATATTTTATCTTCATTTAAAAATTATTTTCTTGTATAATTGTAAGTTAATTTATTCTCTTTTTTAAATTGTTGTGTTGCATTTACGTTAATGCTTGAATTTGATTTCCTTATTTTATTATGTTGATATTTAAATTAAAGTGTTATAATTTATTTTATTTTATTTTGATGTGCTTTAATTGTTTTATTTTAGTATTTTTTCGATTTGGGCTTTGATATATATATATGTGTGTGTGGGAGAGAGAGAGGGGGGGGGGGGAGGTTGGGGAGGTTTTAGTTTTTGGACCCAAGTGAGCCCAGCCCAACCCGTTGAGCAACCCAGCCCCCTTTTTGCTCATGAAACAGCACGTTTTAGTCATGCCTTTAAGTGATTTTCGATTCCTTCATTTTGCTGGACGCAGGAAGCTTCATTTCTTCTTCTTCTTCTTCTTTTCTTCTTCTTTTCTTCTTCTTCTTCCTCTGTTTCCCCGTCTCTGTACACCCGTGAATCAAGCTTCAATGTTGCAGCGTTTTGCTTTAATGTTTATTCCACGCGTTACTTCATCAAACACCCAGGACCCAGATGAACTTTTCCCCTCAAATTTCGCAATCGATTCGTGTATCACGTGCCCGGATTTTCTCCTCAAACAGTGAGCGTCTAGCCTTGTTTGTCTCTGGTTTTTCATCTGTAAGGTGATGATTCTTCTCCTTTTCCAGCGTGGTTGTCTTGGTTCCATGTTGGTGAGTTTTCACGTGATTTATCCCGCCCAAAATCAGTGATCTATAGTCGGTTTCATGCCTATAAAATACCCGTCGACCCTTCTGAAAAACCCACACTGAAAATCATTCTCAACGCCGTGTTCTAGCCTCCTTTTGGGTTAATTTCGAGCTTTTATTTTCCCACAACTCAAACTCGAGCGTTTCTCCTTCTCAAAACCTTGAAATCTGAAAATCCAAAGTGAGTTTTTGTTAGTATTTTAATCGCCGTATTTCATCTCTTTGAGATACTTTCGATAAGTTTTTATTACTAGTTTTATTTTGTTAATCAGTTTACGAGTGCTTTTAATTTATTTGCATTGTTCTATTTTATTTACGTTCAAGTGTTTAATTTGCTTAAATAATAATCGCATTTTAGTTTTCTACACTAAGATGTTTAATTTATTCAATTTATAATAATTGAGATTATTATGTGAGTTAGTTATATATAAATAAATATCATTTTATTTATGTTAACTATCTTAACTTGTTTGTTAATGTTATTTATTATTTTTATTGATGTCACTTTATTTATATTTATTTTCTTGTGATATTTATATAAGTTTACGTGCTAGACGCGATTTTAGTGGCGAGTTTGTGAGTGGAAGCGTGGAATTGCTGTTCAGCATTTTCGATAACTTTAAGAAATTTTCCAAATGATACTTGAGATTTAAATATATTTTTGCATTAACAATTATGTATTTGGTTGATATTGAAATTTGTTGGTTGTTGGATATTTTTGTATTGTCGTATGTATTGTATAGTGCACGCATGTTCATGTTTGTAAAGGAAAATTAGGTTTTCGCATAATTACATGATGTTCATGTGTTGGAAATGAAAACTGGGTTTTCATGTGTTAATGGTTTTCGGATGCGTGTATATCACGACTCCAAGTCGAGATGGGCATTATCTCGGTGGAGCTCCTCTGGTCACTCGGGAGCGGAATATACTAAGTGACATCCCATGGGTTGTCGTCGAGTGACAATGGGATTGGACGGGATGATAACGCTCTCGTGCCGACTCCGTGGCCCTTTTGTTAGTGGAGGCTAGGGAATGCCTAGTCATGATACGTGCTAGGCGTGGTTAGTTAGGCATCGCCAGTTCCGAAATCACATGCATGGTTGTTATCTACGGTATGATGATAAGAGTTAGGATGTGCGAATGGTTCCTAGGGAAGACCATGGTGCATACAGTTAATACAATGAATGTTTGGGTCATTTTCTCATGAGAAAATGGCGTGTTTTGATATATTGATTTAAGTACCATTTTTAGGAAAAATGGTAGTAATTTTAATGAATTTACGTGTTTCATTTTCTGGGAAAATGATGGGTATTTTTATTGGAGTTTTATTTGGGTCAAATGGGATTTTGGCGTGAGTGGAACTGTTTATTTTGATAAAGATGATTTTAAGCCTCATGCATATAGTATCATGTTCATGCATTTTGTTGTTGCATAAATATATTTTTATTTTGTAGTTTATTTAGATTATTACTTACCCATAGTACCATTCTTGGGTATCATAAATTCTGATACAGATGATGAGGAGGTTGAGCCTGAAGAGGTGGCTCCGCCATTGGAGTAGTTTATTGTAGTTTATTATTTTGGAAAAATGTGTTTCCCACTTTTGATAATTATGTATTTTAATGTTTTGACTTTAGGATGACTGTATTAAATCTCCTATTGGAGAATTTGTGTTAAATTGATTTGTAATATTTTAAAATTCTGATACATAGTTATCCGCTACTTCTTTTATTTTACACAAGTTACTTGTGCACACACACTTAGCACTTGTCGTTGAGGTACGTGATCCCATGTTATCATCATTCTGACGTCTCGATTTCCGTATTTTTGTAAGTGAGAGTTGGGGGCGTCACATATTTTTTATTTTTTGAAGTTTTTGTCATTTATTTGATTGTTTATTGTTATTAATTCTAAACATCTATGTCAACCGAATTAATTTTGCTTTTTAATAATTAATTTTAATAAATCTAAATTCTTAAATTTATTAAGTTTATCAAATATGTATATTTTTAATTAGATTTGTAATGGTTTATTTTAAAATATAATTATTATATATATAATTTATTTATATAATATCAATCTCGAACGGGTATTCGAAACAGTATCGGTACTAGAATTCTTCGTTCCAGTACCTCAATCAAAATGGTCACCAGAACGAAATTCATAACTTTGTTTCTAATAGATGAAAAAAAGATAAAAAATAAAAACTTTTAAATTTGAGGCTATGTGAATGGGTGAAGGTGCCTATGAGGATATTATTAAAGGTGTGTGGGGAAAGTGCTCAAATCCTTCAAGTATGACTGAGATAAATTCACTAATTCAGAATTGTGGTGACCAATTAGGGTAGTGGAATAAACATGTTTTTGAAGAAATAACTCAACAAAGCTCAAACTACTTTGAAGAACTTGCATGAGAGGGATTCATTTGGGTCAATGTTGCAGATATTAATATGGCTCGAAAACAAGTTGTAGGTTTGGATGGAAATGAGTGAAATTATGTGGTGACAAAGATTCAAAACTTTATGGCTCAAATAAGGGGATAGTAATACAAAGTGTTTTCACATGAAAGCATCCCAAAAATAAAAAAATAATAATAATAAGATTGTGAAAATTGTGGATGAAAATAAACAATGGTAGCAAGAAACTGAAAGGGATAGGATTATTATTCGGTATTTTCAATCTTTGTTTACCAATCAAAATCCCTCTAGTTCTCTGGAGTTTAGCACCACTAGCTGGAAATGTTCCTTAAATTATTTGGACAAATACAAAGAAGTAAAATATTAGTTAAAAATTGAATTTGCATTTGTCTAAATCAATGAAAATGCTCTTAATGGATAAAAGCAATTCTTCACTAGTCCCAAACACAAGAAGATAGGTATGGCTGAGAAAAGGTAGAATTATCAAAGATTCTTATTGTCCAACAATAAAATCCATATGGTTCATTAGTTAGAGAAGAATTTGTCGTTGTTACTATCGACTCAGGCATCAAAGATGTTTTCCTAAACTTCAAGTAACACATTTCTTATAAGTGATCCTATATAAGAAGCTGTAATATACGCCCTTAACATCAAGCTTTAAGCCAATACTCACTCTCCTTGCCTCCTTTCATTATTCTTTTAGTATGATTGTCCATGCCAAACAATACCATATCAAGGATAATTAATTCTCTTTGGACAATGAGATCGAGATTAAAAAAAAAAACTCAAAAAACCTTTTATAATTTTCTTTTTAACTATATACTTTTCAATTTCAATCCTTTAACTTTTTATATAATTATTATCTAATTTTTATAATTTTTAGGAATTTGAAAACAAAATGTATCTAAAAATCAATACAATTTTTTTAAATTAAAAAAAATTATATTTATATAAGTTATAATATTTTGATTTATTTTTTCTCTCTTATTTTTGAAATTTAATAAAATTTCTTAAATCAAATAATTTTATTGTTATTTATAAAATTTTAAAATATTTTATGTGTCCAAATCAAATTGTTGACACTGTACCTTAAAAAAAAATGGATCGTTTGTTTTGAAAAGTGGGTTCAACTCATCTCATCTCATCTCGTACTTTTAATTCATTTCAACCACTCATTTTAAATTTCAATTCATCTCAACTACTCATTTTATTACTATTTATAATTCATCTCATCTCATCTCTGTTTAGACACTGTTTCTCTATAAAGTTCACAAATATTTTTTTAATCATTTAACGTGAAAATAGGTTAAAGTGGCCCAACAGTAACCAATCTGGACTCACGTGTCAGAAATCAATAATTGGAGTGATCTATCACGTTCATTTTTTAATAAATATAATAATAAATATAATTATGTAGTGGGTAAATATTATATAATTATTTTTAAAATATAATTTTATAAAAAATAAATTTTTATATAAATTTCTTACCATGACAACAACTTTTTAGCCGACAATTTGCCACCGGCTTCTCCCAAAAAGGCCCATAAACTATTAAGTGTCATTATTCAACCAAAAACAAGATTTTAAGACTGGGAGTATGATTAGCCATCGTAACGGAAAGAATCAAGTTAATAATATGCTTTAATGACGCATCTCGTAATTCCTGATCTGCTCATCATCACTTTCTTCTTTATTCAACTATATATGTACTCCCCATGTAAACAGAGTGCGTCCTGTGTGTAAGTGGAGAAGGCTGCTAGTTAAAGAGGAAGATAAGATAAGATATCTGAGTTAAGATTAACATCTGACGAGATGGATTGAGATAAGTTGAATGAAATTTATTTTTTTAATATTATTATTATTTTAAAATTCGAAAGAACTAACTTAAGAATTGAAAAAAAATTATCTTGAGATTTAAAAAAAATATATTGAAATTTGTATTTTATATAAAAATATAAAAAATATAATAATGAGTTTGAGATGAGTTGAGACTGCAATCCAAATAAGGCCTAATTAAACGTCGAGGTCTCAAAGGGGTCGGAGAATTATTTCAACTTGTTACTTGAACTCACATTCCAACAATGTGTTTATAGATTCCGAATTCTTAATATCATAGAAAAATTATTGTTTTAAACCACTACTTGAATATGATAAAAACCTCCCCAAATATCGACACATTAGAATACCATAAAAATACTTAATAAATTTGCCAATACTCACTCAAAGAATCCTTTTATGCTTAATTTACTATGCTTAAATCATCTCATTGATACACCATAATCTTGATTCTCAATTGAAATATTCAAATTATCTAAAAAATATTATAGAGTTAAGGTATAAGTTATCAACAATTGAATAAGCAAAAAATACATACTAATATGTAAACATAAACATTTATAGAATTTAAAATGTAGAACAAAACATCTTTACTTTTAGAATGCAAAAATCAAAATGTATTATCAAAAATATCAGAGCGATCGAGTTCAAAGTATTTCATATTAAAAAATATCATTTGGCATAACATAACTAATATTATCATTTTATCATATCATATTAGAGCATTATATCAGAAAAAAAAAATCATGTTTAAATAATGTAATAGGATTGTACATTCTATAGAAAGCTAAACAGAACTTAAATCACCATGACACCAAGACGAATACACATAAACTATAATTATATCACGTGATGAGGCCAAAGGCCATTATTGTATCTAGTGGCCGTGATAGAATTAGAGGTCACTATTATGTTTAGTGATAGAGTCAAAGATCACTATTATTTTCTATAACAGAACTATCTATAACAGAACTAGAGAGTAAGTGAGATTAGAGGTACCAATGTACAAAACATGTTGTGAATATTACCATTTGAATAATTTTTCTACTCAACACCACACTAGCATTGATAAGAGAGAGAAAATGTTTTAGGAGAGATGAGGATTGGATTTGTTGATAGGGTTTAGGATGTCCACAGTATAGTGGTTGTTATATTTTTATGCAAGAAGTCCAAGAAGAGAGATGAACAATAGTGTCGTCAGTGTGTAAAGCATATCATCCACGTCACTTAGCTAATAAGATTTGATTTGTTTGATATAAATTTTAAAACATATTTATAAATTAAATTATGTCATGTAAACACCTTACTAAATATGTTATCCACACCAACTTATAAATAGAATTTTTCATGGCTGAGATGAGTGAATAGATTTTCTTGAGTCGGTTTAGTTCATTCTTGTATTAAATGTGTTATCCACGTCAAATTTCTCCCCCTCCCTTTCGACGTTATTAGGAAGAACATATTTATACACGGCGGAAAGAACATTGGAAACCATCCATATATGATAAAAGCTGTAAAAGCTTGAGGTCTAATTCTTTAGGTTCGGCGAAAATTCAAATCCGTTTGATATTATTGACAATTGAGATCTTGAAGAGATTTGAAAGTTTCGAGTTGCTGTTTAAATATAACCATTTTTACCATTTGGTTACTCCAGCAAAAAATCTCACATTCTTCATAAATTCAGTTGTTGTTCATCCAGAACGATATCATAACTGAGAGAAATTCTTTTGTTAATGTTCCAGATTTAAACCATAAATCTTTTACACCTCAACAACTCATATTTTCTCCTAAGGCTGTCAACACCATAATAGGAGTAGAGATATATCTTTCTAGTAAAATTGATCCTAAAATTGTTGTAACATCAAAAACCTTCAGTACTCAATATGTTGCATTTATTACAACCATATCTCAGAGGCTACTGGCGAGAGCGAGGGAGGTTGATTATTTTAATAATCAAATATCTGAATTGTATCAAACGCTTGCAACTAAAGATAGAAAAAAAAAATTTAAGACAATAAAACAAGGAGCTGAAGAAATTTGCAGACTGATATTCTCGTGACCTGAAACCACGAATAGAAGAGTTAGAATAAAAGATAACTCAAATAGAAAGTCAACAACAGCAACTAACAGCAGAGGTTTAGCGTTTACGAAAAAAATGGGGATAACTGCAATTAATCCTGCTAGCTTTTGAAAATATGTATCCATCATATCTTGTAATATTGACTAAATGAGATTTGAAGAGATGATAGTTTGTCTTATTCTTATTTCTATCTCTATAAGAGCAATTTTCATTTTTATCTAATTCGTATCAAATTTTCTTTTTATCTCTGCAATTTATCTGCATTCTCATTCTACAAATTTTCAATGGCTTATCAGTTTTCTTTTAGAATCCCTCGTGATCAAGGTATGAGGTATTCTTTACCTCAATCACAAGTTGTTTCTTCATCTTCCGTATGTGCCATCTTGCAGCAAACAAGTGATCTGGCTCATAAGTCAGATCAAGAAGCCATTTGTGAACTAGTGAGTCTCAAAACTCGATACATATTATCCATTGTCGGGTTTTCCAATCGATTGAAGTCCAAAACTCGGGAGGTTGAAGAACTTAACGAAAGAATTTTTGTACTTTAACGATTTGTTCAAGAGTCTAACAAAAAAGTTGTAGACTTAAAGTAACAGAATAATAATTTAAAATCCTTACTTGCCTCTTTATTTCGACTGTTTAATCCTTTAGACGAGGATAACATGTTGATTTATGAAGAGCAAATACATTTGAAAGATGAGGCTAAAAGTCTCAAATTTTTGTAAGTCATCTAACATTTGAATAACATGGTTTTTCATTTTTAAATTCATTCTTTGAATATATAGTGGTTCTTGTGATTTCTTCAAGAGTTTTAACAATTATAAACATAAATCGCAATAATGACAAATTCGGATTCTGATCAAAACACACGAGCATATAGGATTATTCTCGAATCCTTCTTTCAATAGACATTCGCTAAGTCGATTATATCACATACATCCGGATTGTTTTATAATATATAAAGATCTTTGAAACTTGATAGAGTACATATTTTTATATGTACTTGAATTAGATGCTTTAGGCATTGTACATCTTTCAGAGATTTTCATATATGATCTAATGATCCATATAAATATGCAGTGACCATATCCATCAATCGCATATCCAATCCTTTTATAACTATTAAGTTAATCAAAAATCTGAATGTGATTGCATCCATAACGGAATATATTTTCTCATAATCAATCATGGTTTTCTGCAGTAAACCTTGTATAACAAGTCGTGCCTTATACCACACAATTTTATTTTTTTTATTACGTTTTCGTATAAATACTCATTTATACCCAACATGCATTACATCCTTTGGTGTCTAGACAACAGGTCTAAATATTTCTCGCTTTGCTAACGAGTTCAACGCAGCTTTAATAGCTGTTTTCCATTCCGACTAATCATTTCTACATCGACATTTTTCGATAATTTTTTGCTCACTTTTTTCATTATTTCTAGTAACGTTAAAGACTATCTTATATAAAAATATGTTGTCGACAACAATTTTATTTCTATCCAGAATTTATCTAGTACTTATAAAATGTATTGAGATCTCATTATTTTCAGGTACTTGTTCCTCTTCAGGAGAAAACATTTCATAAAATACATCTTCAAAATGTACTCTTCAAGAGTTTTATTTCAGAAGGATTATACTCTTTAGGAGTTTCTATTTTGTACAGAAAGTTTGGATAAATCTTATTGCTTGTTTTGTGGTTACAGTCTTTTCAGAAGTATCGATTTTTTTTTTCTTTTGCTTTTTTCTTTTGCACTAATAGGTTTTCAAAGTTTTAGGCGTGTCTTAGACTCATCTATTGCTACATTGTCCTTCAAGTACTTCAATTATTACTTAAGTATTAACAACAGTAATATATAATTTTACAACATTTTTAGTGTTAGTAAATACATCCAGTAATTGATTTGTAACACTTTACAAATAGATAATCTACTAAACTTCTGATTTATATTCATTTTAAGATGATCAAATTTAGATAGTGTTTTATTTTTTTAAATAATTTCTTGTCATGCTTCAGGTACCGAATTTTTATTATTTAATACATGATAAAATATTAAAAATTTTTACTATAATATATATAAAGTTTCGTATAAGTGAATCAAATGTTTGGCCATACAATAGGTACATGACCAATGTTTAGTCATACCACATTTATGACAAATATCTTTATTTTTCTATGAAAAATTATTCTGAAGACTTTTACCATTTTCTGAATTGGATCATTTCTGGTGATATGGTATATTTATATTATTATCCTCTTTAGTTGTCACTTTTGGGACTAACACTCCTATAGTTTTTCTTATCACGTCCGTGCCACCGGTTTCTTGGAAAAAAATACACTATTCATTTCTAGGAATGATGTAAATCCAATACCATTCATTTCAGGAAATAATATGAAATCAATAGGACGTGACTGATGATTTATTAATAAAAACTCATTATTTAGTTCAACTACTAGAAAATAAGATAAAAATTTGAAATATTTGTTACACTCTCGATACTGCTGCTGCAGGAATACATTCGAGATATGAAAAATAATATATATCTTCTCTAATATGTCATCATCAATAACTTTCTCATTGTATAATTTTAATATTGAGCTGATTTTAAAGAGTGTAAAGTTATAGTCACTATCACTTTTAAAGTCTTGCAATTTCAAGTACAATAAGTCATAATGAACTTTTTTAAAGATTATATTTTCTGGTGCTCATATTTCTCTTTTAAATTATTTCATAAATTAAGATAATCTTTCACTGTGAAATATACAACATAATCTTATAAAAATACATATTTTTCTTTTTTATAAAAATTTTATATTAATAACGTATTATAAAATTAAAATATAAAATTATTTATAAGAAAATTTTAAAATCTCATATTACTTAATTACCAAAATTTTCCTTCATACTCATAATGAGATCATAAACTCGTGTATATATAGAGCTTTAAAGTGTGCTTAAAGTCGAATTTAAATTTGATTTGATTGTGGAAATTTAAGCGGATTAAGTGGTGGGGTCATTTATGTTCCCTTGATGGGGGTTATTTATGTTCCTATAATAATTTTATTTGAATGATAATATGATTTTTTTTAAATTATTCAAATTATTAATAAAATAATTATAAAATTATAAAAAAATTATTTTTTGAGATAAATTCGGACTACATCTTCTCGGGAGATGCATCGCTCATTTTAAAAGAAAAAGAAAAACTTGGCCGAAAGAAAGAAGACAGAGATGTGATCGGTTGTCAAATAAAGAGTGAACTTGACGGTTTGGAGAGAGAAAAAGAAAAGATAAGGGAGATAAAAAAGCTGTA
This sequence comes from Platycarya longipes, assembly GCA_036559045.1. NCBI lineage: Eukaryota > Viridiplantae > Streptophyta > Magnoliopsida > Fagales > Juglandaceae > Platycarya > Platycarya longipes. Next base: position 45,129,222 of record CM071798.1, on the reverse strand, counting down.
GATGGAGAGATAAGAAAAAATAAATGAAGAAGAAAAGTTGTCTCCCCCGTAGAGAAAAAAAAAAAAAAAATAGTCACGTCAACTACAATATTTATTTTTATTATTTATAATTCATTTTATATTTTTAATTTATTACAATTATTATTAATTTATTTAATTTATCTCAATTATTTAATTTATTATTACCTATAACTCATTTAATTTTATCTCTAAATTTAAACCAGATCTCAATCTAAAATAGTCACTCTTTTAATCATTGTACTTACAATCACTTTTTTTTTTTATTTATTTATAATTTTTCATTATTTCATACGGATTTAAATTAAGTAACTTTCTTTAAAAAGACAATTTAAATATTACATAATATAATTGTACATTTAGGATAACCTTTAGGTTTCTATTTTTTATTAAATCAAATAAAACAAGTCAGAGCTAAGCAATAACTTGTGGAAAACTCTGTTAATCCATTTCATGTTTGATGCAAAACCCTACACATGAAATGATCTATCTTATCTTTGCCAAAATGAGCTTAATTACAGTGAAACTTAATGATTGCAAGTTAAATATTTATTACCTTCACGATGAGAGTGCAACAGACTAATTTTTTAGTAAGAGGATGGTCACTTGGGCTATGGTGAAAGGTTTAACAACATGACATCTAATCTAAATGAAATATTCTCTATCACTAAATGAATGTGAATGAGCATTGAAAGATTTGGACTAAAAAAATTCACATTAATTTGGCTATTTTCAAAATTATTTGATTATCTTCTACAATGGTTAGTTATAAATAGAAAACTACAATTATATAGCCAAATATTAAAAAAGTATTTCTTATTTCAAAATGTGAAAAATATAATTTTTAAAAATAATATTAAATAATCTTTTAAAATAGTATTTATTAATTTAATAATATTTTATTATTATATAGAGAATAAATAATTAATTTAATGTAAGTCTTGAATTTAAATTATTTAGATAAATATAAAAAATAAGATATTAATTAAAATTTAAAGATACATTTATCTAAATGAGAATACTCTTAATGAATAAAAGCAATTTATCATTAGTTCCAAAGTTCCAAACACAAGAAGATAGGTATGGCTAGAAAAACTTGGATCGTTCTTATTTACCTTGTATTATTTTCTGATATATTTGTGTGTTTGAAAAAGCATAAAACATGACCTGACGAGTCAGACTAGTACAAATAAAAAGATAAAACTAAATAATAGTATTATAAATCTAAAAGATTCCTTTTCTTTCTTTCGGTTAAGAGCATCATTAGTATCATCTTCTTTTCTTTTTCTTTTTCTTTTTCTATGTTTTTTTAATAAAAATTATATTTTTTGGACATATACTAAAAAAGAAAAAAAAGATGATATCAATAAAATGTAAACGTAAAAAGTAAAAATGAAAAAAGTTTATTATTTTAAAATGCTTTTTGAATGGTCAAGAGGAAAAATGTTTTTTATTTTTTAAAATAGAATTTAAATATTGAATTGAGTTGAGTTAAATTAAATTAATTTAAATATTTTTATAAATAATAATGAATTAAAATAGTTAAATAAATTTAGTAAGATTTATTTAAATAAGTTTAAAATATTTTTAAATATTTAAATATATTTATAAAAAATAAAAAATAAAAAATTTAAGAAATTTATTACTGTTTACTTACGACTGCTAATCCCAAAGTCCCAATCATGCAGATATATTTTGAAAGAAAAAGAAAGACCTGATCGAAAGAAAGAAGAGAGAGATGTGATCGGTTGACAAATAAAGACTTTCTTCCAGCTTACGTTCAACTATATATAGTACGCCCTCTCTCATGAGCATACACATTAATGTGTAAGAGAGAGTACTGAGTGACTTGTGGGAGAAAAAGAAGATGGAGGTGTACATGAGTAACAGCAAGGTAGCGATGCTGCTGCTGATGATGATGATGACGCCGCTCCTCAACGCATATTGTTGTGGTGCTGCTGTCGTTGCTAAGAGCAACACCAGTTTCGGATGCAACAGCGGACGCCTCGATGAATGCCTCCTGATCGAGGAGTACGACTTGGACTTGGAGCTGGGCTTCCTCATCAACCCCTATGTTAGCCGGATTCTTGCTGGGCATCCACTATCTCCCAACTATGGCAATCATAATGAACCAGCCTTGCCTTGTGGGAAACCCGGGGACCCAAGGCCATATCATGTATGCAATATTATACTTAACCAAAATTTTCATCAATGTCAGCGCAGAAATGCTTATGGCCGTTGCAATCCCATTAACCAAGATGATCATGGATGTCCGCCCAAAAGTATTTATGACCGTTGCAAACCCGATCCGAAGTTTGAATCGTGGAATTAGTGCGTTTCCTTTCATTTCTAGGATGCTTCGTTCTCCTAGCTATATCCTACGCTTGTTTTTGTTCATTTTTTGAACCTTTTCTTTTGTTTGGTTTGCTTGTTCCTTTTTTGTTTTGTTTTGAAGTTGTAATATATGCCGTATTAGATGGGTGCAATGCTTCAAAACTACAAATATGCATGGCAAATAAACATGTGTATTCTGTTATATTTATTATAGAATGTTTTTTTAAATACGTGAATTTATTAAATGTGGGTCATTGTTTATTTTTGTGAAGCACTATCTCAAAGAGATGCATCAGTTTAATGGTAAGAGTGAGCGTCTTTTTAAAGGAAATAATATGAGTTCAACCCACCATCACTTACCTGATTTAGGTTAAGATTGGGTATTGGAAACTCTTAAAAGAGTTGTAAATAGTAATAAAAATTAAGTGAGAAATAATAATAAAATATTAAATAATAGTAAAAAAAATTAATAGTAATAAAAGTATGTGAATAATAATAATAATAAAATAATAAATAATAATAAAATATTTTGAAAATATTTAAGAATATGTTAATTTTAACGAGGCATGGAATAGTCAAAGAGGCGCATGCGGCAAGCTTAAAGAGATACCATGCATGTGAACACCCATTTGAATTTGTGGAATGCTGCTTCAAAATAATTTCAACTAAAATGCTTAATAGGTGTATTTCAAACTAGTGACCTACCTTGGAAGGGAGAGCTGTTTAACCACTTGAACAGGCATGCTAGCAGTCGGCGTCTAAATGAAACAACATGATCTTTAAACTATAACAATCTCTATCAGTTGAAAAGTCACAAGTTAGGATATTTCTACTAGTCTCATTAAAATTAATTCTTAAAATTTGATAAAAATAATAAATTTGAACATATATTAAAAAAATTTCATCAAATTTAATCCAAAATAAAGAAAAAAAAGTATGAAAAATGATATAAAAAATACTTTTTATTGAAATCATCAAATTTGATAATTTATTATTTAAAAGTCAAACGAAAAGTACTTTTATATTATTCTCTATGTTTTTTTCTTTATTTTTGATTAAAGATGACGAAAATTTTTAGATATTTGTAAATTTATATTTTTTATTACATTTTGATAATTTATTTTGATGAGACTAATAGAAATAACTCTTAAGAGTTGTAATTTTTGACATTGTATCACTTCATTCTCCATAAACCCGTGAATTTATTCATTCTATTCTTTCATATTTTCAGCCACTTGCCCAATTTTCATAAAAAAAATTCTAAAGAAAAAATTTCATGATTGCTATCCTTGTTGACTTTGTTGTACTTGTAACATGATAGCAAGCTCATCTGAATAAGGACAATTATCACATTAAACATTAAAGATGGTGCCCTACACTCTCAAAATACTATTATTTTTTAAATTACTGATCTGCACAATTTTTCTTTAAACACATTCTTCTCTCGAAAAAACATCTCCTAAAATTATTGCCCGAACTGGATAGCTCCCCTTGATTTATTTAGAGGCTGTTGAAAGAAGTCACAATTGAAGTAGAGCTTATAAAGCTCTTAAAAAAAAAAAAGCACATAGGAGGAAAATGAAAAAAGGGCCGGGCCAGCATCATTTACATCTGGAGATTGGATCAGTGATATGTTTTGTACGCATCTTTCCAAGGAGTTTGCATGCATATATGACGTTCAAAAAGTAGAAGAAATCATTGAATTTGATCAACGATATTCGTCCCATCTCCAAGCACGCCTAGCAATTTCTATGCCAGCTTAATTTCTCTAATATAACGTACACTACAAGAAATTGGAGTTTTTACCACCAATTTTTTTTTCCGCGAAATACGATCATGACAAAAGTGACTTGTTGAGACGAAAATGACTGGTGGCTATAAAATCTTACTTATTGTCATGAATTTTTTGTGGTGGATAAAAAGTGGTGAAAAAAAATAATTTGCCACGAGAAAATAAACTTTTACTACAAGGTTAATTTTTGTGGAATGTAAAAGACACCAAATTATGATGTTATCCGTTTAAACTTTTTTTTTCTACGAGTTTAACATTTTTTGCCACAAGTCTCAGTTGCCGCAAAAGTAGTGAATTAATTATGGTCCTCTGTTCGTGGCTTTTTATTTTTTGCCACGATTTATTTACCTAATTGTCACGACTGTATTTCACCGCAAATACTCTTATATAAAATAACGAAATTAGAATTCCTAAATGGACGCTGCTAGCGACCTCAACCAACGAGACTCGATTGAGTCCCGATCTTAATATATATATGTTAGTTTTTTTTATATAATTTTTGTTTAAGTGTTTTTAAATAATGTTGTGATTTTTTTTATATTTTTTAAAAATATTTGAATATGTTAAAAAACAATGTTAAATGGGCACTACTAGCGACCTTGATCAACGGGACCTGATTGGGTCTCGATTTTAATATATATATATTTTTTAGTCTTTTTATATAATTTTTGTTTTAAATATGTTAAAAAATAATATTGTGTTTTTAACATATTAAAATATTTTTAAAAATATAAAAAAATCACAATATTATTTAAAAATACTTAAAATAAAAATTATATAAAAAAAACTTAAAAAAATAAAGAAAAAGAAAATCAGTACCCATCGGGATGCCAATTATCGGTATCAAAATATTTTTCCTCCCTAAATTTCGAACCCTTAAGCTCTTCTCTCCCTCGGCCTTTCGGCCTTTACAGACCCCAATCCCATCCTCCCGGATCCCAATCCCTAATCTCTCACTTTCTCTCTGATCTCGCTCTCGTAGCGCAGCGACAGACTGCCTCACAGGAGCCCACGCCGTAGTCATACCGCGCCGTCGCCGGTCTCCTAGTAAGTGAGTGTGGTACTCTTTCTCTCTCTCGCTCCGTTTCCTCTCTCTGTTCGTGTCTCTCCCTCTCTCTACTTTTGATATTGTGGTTGAATGTAGGGTTCATCAGCTGTTATGAAGATTAGGAGAAGATCTAGGGTGGAACCTTCGGGCGTCGCTCTGTTGGCCTCCTCTACAGCTCGTCTCCTGATAGGGTTCCAAGTGGTGGAACCCTAGCCCATATCTCCTCAAGGAGAGGGATAAACATAGGTAAACTTAAGTATTTTGGTTTTCATTTTTGGAGATTTTGGTTCTACACGAAATGGAAAACTAGGGCTACTCTGAAAACTTTGTTTTACTTCTAGCCAAGATTCCTTCTCCATTGCTTCGGATCACACACTTCCATTTTGCTTATTTAATGTTAGGAACTTTAGGATGGTTTTTGAAGCGATGGAAGGTGTTTCTGAGTTACATAAGCTCTTGCAAGATTTTTTGTTTGCCTTAGTTTCGGTGTTGCAAGCTCTTGTAAGATAGAAAAAAAATTGGATTGATTATCCATTGTAGTGCAGTAAGATGGGGATGCATTGGATTGGTTGAAGCCCCAAAACATAGTACCTAAAACAAACTACTTCAACCAGTCCATTCCATCCCCAAAGTATAGTTCTTTCTTTCTTGTTCATCAAGTATTATATTGTGGTAATTTTGTCTTATGGTTGTTACTTCCTATTGACATTGGTTGTTTTAACTTCTGAATTTGTGAGGATCATTACTTTTTGTCACATTGTCGTTTAATGCAGAAACAACATTTAATTATTCTAGTCCAAAGGCTTGGCTTTCACAAGTAATTAATTGCTAACTGAATTTGAACTGAAGCAACTATATATTTATATATATTATATCTAGCTAAGGTGAAGCTTATGTTTAGGGAATTAAAAAGTTTGGGGTTTGAACTCTGAAGTTTGAAGTGAGTGCTGGATCATCAGAAAACTTCTGGATCCGGGCCATCCGTTTGCTCTTTGATTCCAGGCTGACTTCTTGAGGCTGCTGCATTTTGATTGATACGCAACTTAGATTTAAAAAAACATTGGAAATGGCTACTTTTAAGTTCTCAGCCTAGGATGGATAAGTGGACTAGTTCTAGCACGAATTGCTGGTTAATTGGTAGTGTTTTTACCATTTTGAGTAATTAGTCATATTGAAATAACTCCAAGTTTCAATATCAATACCAACTATAGCTCGTATCGACAATCAGTGCCACTTCTTTATTCCCATTTAGAAGTTAGACTCAATTAGTTTAGTTTAATTTTAAGTTAAGTCTAATATTTAAATAGTCCTTAATTAAAAAAAATTCTATATTTATTACTATTAGATGATTATTTATTGTATACTTTTTATTATTTAATAGTAATATATATGCTGATATTATTTAATCAGATGAAAATAAGATGAGAGTATGTGTAACTGTATGTAAAAATGATAGATTATAATGGAGACCTTTCCTATATAAATCTTTGTGCGGGAAAAAGTTGGCAAAGAGTCTGCAACTTCTCCTGTAACAAGTATATGATCTTTCCATGATCTTCCTCTCCCCCACAAAGAAAAAAGTGAGAGAAAAAGAAGTGAATCCATGGCAAGGTACTTCAGCTGCTCTATTTCATTTGTGACATTTCCATTTTTTCTTATTCTCAGACTCCTCCTCCTGATGATCTTGCTCTTCTCCTCTTTCATAAATGAAGAACATCCCACTGATCTCCTTTATTCTTCTTTCAGTCCCCCATCCATTCATCTTAGAAATACCAACCACTTAACTGACAGAAGTACCCCACCACGAGTTTCCTTATATGGGGTTCTCTCAAATTCTAGGAACAAAAGCAGTACACACAAGGTTAGCAGCACCAGAATAAGAAATTACATCCATATTCTGATCGAAGTCATCATCTTTAGTTGTTTGAAACTTAATCATGAACTGCCATTGATTTTCTGATCAGTAGTACCATTTACTCTTCTTTAAAATATGCTTGCTACAAACAGAAGGAAAGAAGTTTAAAGAGAATCGAAGGAGAATTAGCTAAAGCAAGTGTAGCCATACATGAAAGAAGAAAGAGACTTTTATACCTAGAGGGTCCATTTACAGAAACCCCTATGCTTTTCATCAGTTAGGTTTATAACATTCAAATTAAATCACTTTAAATTAAGTCTTTTCCATTAAATATTTAAGTCTTTGTCGAATGATCATAAAATCTTTGTACGTATAAAACAAACTTTGATCATCTCTAATATCTAGATATTTGTTGTTACATGATCTTTGGCACTGAATATATGTATATCTGTCTGCCTTTTCATCAATGGAGTGCAAGAAAACCAAAGTGGATATATGGTGCTTGGGGTTTTCTTCCTTTTGGGACAACCCCAAGCACCAACCAGATTGGGTCAACTCCCCTTCTCCTGAGGATTTACGAAAAGTTGTCCAAAAAAGACTGACATCAGTGGTATAGGATGACTCCCTTTTTTTTCATGAGGTTGTATGTCACGATAGATATTTTTCTGGGTATGAATAAAAAAGATGCTTTTTGTTGATGCATTACTTTTTACTTTTTGCTATTAAATTCTGGTTTGAAATGATAATCCCCAAGTACTGCATTTAAAATATAATCCCCAAAAGAAATACCTCAATTTCAGGATCTTGGATTTGACTTTTCCTTTAGACGTTACTGGCTTTCTTCATTTGATCTCTCTTTATAATGTATGAAATGGGTAATGTCCATGTTAATGCACTTATCTAGGACTAGCTGCTTGTACTTTCTTCTGTTTTCTTATCATAATTTAATTTGTTAACTATGTTTTTCTTTCACAAACTTCGGTGCTTGCCTTTACAAGTAACAACATGGTCTTGTTCAAAATTATTATTTGCTTTGGCTTTGTTGGGATTTAAGTTTCGTGTAGTATATTTTTTCTCTACTTTGTTTCTTGTTTTGGACTGCCTTATGGCAACTCTGCTACCTCTCCTTTCTTTAATATTTAACCCTCTCTCTCTCTCTCTCTCTCTCTCTCTCTTTCTCTCTCATTTAAGTGAAGTCTTGTGGGTATCTGCTACATTTAATGGTTTTTTTTTTAGTACAGTTACTTGCAATTTGTTGACTTTTATTGTTTGCAGTAAGAAAGAAGTATAGGTCTAGGTATCAAGCTGGCTGAATCCTTAAAAATAAAAAAAGGTTCATGCAAAAACGTGGGCTTTTCAGGAACAAGTTTTACATTGGAATTTGGTGTCGGTGTCGATCGACACCAATTAATTAGACAACTTTCTAATTGCTAAGTGTCTTGAGCACGTGTTGAAGAGACCAACTATTATTTATTCTTATGTACATAGGGTTCAGAGCTTATTGATTTGTGGTTTATTTATATAGGCTCATATGTTACTATTATTGTCAATGCAGTGTTCTTTGGGTAGAAACTTAAAGACAGCAATCATGCTTGCTTAATTATCATTTCAAACCAGAATTTAATAGAAGAAAAAAAAGAAAGAATGCATGTTAGACACATAGGTTTAGCTTTTGGTAAAGGGGAGTATACTCCATTCTGTGTTTTTTTTAAAGATTTTTATTGGTAAATTCATCAGACTATCTATCAATTGATGACTAATATGTTTATCCATTTTGCATTCAGGTCCTAGCAAGGATGAGACAAGGAGTAATATATAGTTGTGGGGGCTGTTAAGGAAGTCTGTTGACACCCATAGAGCATGCATGGTCCTACTGCCAACTCAGATACATTTTTTCATGTCTAAGTACTAACATTTCAATATCTATATGTTTAAATGATATGTCAATATATGATCAAGTACCTTAAATTAATGAATTATAATTTATAGCAGTAATATGGATGACTCTAATTTGTTTGCTAACACGGAATAGTTGGTCGATGTGTTTAATCTTCATATTGATGTCAATTCTGTATGTTAGGAAATTGCCTTGAAGTAAGATATATGAAATTATGAATGATTATTTGCATATATTCGTGTGTCAAAATATATGTTGTACTTGAGTTCTTATTGAGAGTTTTTCTTGTAAACATGTTGGCATAATTTTAGTTATTGTTTTGAAATTGTTATTATTATCAATTTGAATCTCCAAGTTTTATATATAATATTTTAGCTTATATTATGAAGTTGTTTTATGATTTTTATAATTAATTTTTTTTTTTAAATCTTTTAGTATTTGCCGTGAACACAACTCATGGCAAATACTTTTGCCCACAAAAAGCTACTTTTTGCTATGAAACTTCTTCGTGGGCATATAGAAGTGCATATGATCAGATTTGGTAATGAAAGAGCATTTGTTGCAAGTTGATAGAAGAGAACACGGTGCTAAATATTTTTTTACCAGGATATGTTTCATAGTGCAAACTTATTTGCCACAACAAGATTTTGTAGAAAATGGATATTAGCTACAAGGTTATAACCTTTTTAAATTTTATTTCCGCAAGCAAAATTGGCTATTACCACGAAAAATGTTGTGGGAAAAAATATCTATTTGCCACGGAAATATATGATCCGTGACAAATACTATTTTACCGCGAGTTATATGCCACGGACGTCCCACGAGTCAAATTGGTGGAAAAAATATTTTATCCACAAAAATCTTATTTTTAGCCACAAGAACCCTTCTTGGCAAAAAGCCGAAAATCTTGTAGTGATATAGTGAGAATATTCCTGAACAGTTGGGTACACCAGCGCATGGATTCACAAAAAGAGCATGTTGGTGTTGAAGAGTTATCCAGATGGAGGCGAGGGAAAGTTTTGTTTAGGGGTAACGTTTTATCTCCGGGCCTTGGCCGGAGGAGAAGAGCCAGACAATTTGTTCAATCTTTTATCGATTGGACAGCTAGCTGACGATCAACAAACGGTTTGTTAATGTAATTAACTAGGCAATTTTGGGGCTGACGGGAAAGCAATCTGTGGAGTTGGAAGGTGATCATGCCTTGCTCCAATTGGTATGAATCGATTGTCTCTGGTTTGGCTGTTGAATTAATGAGTACCGTAGAAAAGATAAGCAGGTACAGCTAGATACATCAAGTGAAGCATTGACAGCAAGAGGGAGACCACAGTCAAGGTATCTAGAAAAGAAAAAAGATTTTCAATCGAAAACTCGAGCCACATCACGTGGTTCATCAGTCGGAAGTAAACTCGCCAAAGACGAGTGTTTCTATTGTCACGACAAATGACACTGGAAGAAGGATTATCCTAAATTGAAGGGACAACAGAAGAATCAACCCACCATAGCCAATGTCTCAGACAGAGATGAAGATCTAGACATTGCCTTGACAGGTTCATCATTCATTTGTCATTCCGATGAATGGATTTTAGATTCCAGATGTACCTATCATATGTGTCCCAATCGGGATTGGTTTACTGACTTCACAAATATTGATGGTGGAGCAGTACTTATGGGCAATGATAGTGCCTGTAAGACTTGAGGAATAGGGAACATTCGGTTGAAGTTGCACGATGGAACCGTCAAGACTCTGACAGAAGTTCGTTTTGTTCCAGAATTGCGAAAAAATCTTATCTCATTAGGATCTCTGGATTCAAAGAGATTTAGAATCACTATTGAAGACGGAACTCTCAAAATGGTAATGAGAGTTTATGTGGCTATGAAGGGTTTGAGGCGAGGAAACTTGTACTTCTTGGAAGGAAGTACTGTTGATGGAAGAGCTTCTACAGGTTGTAAGAAACTAGATGAGACTGATGCTGACACAACCAGACTTTGGCATATGCATATGGGACATGCAAAAGCTTTGCAAATACTCGTAAAGCAAAGCTTACTCAAAGGTGTCAAGATTGGTAAATTGTCTTTCTGTGAACACTGTGTATTGGGAAAGCAGACGCGGATCAAGTTCGGAACCGCTGTACACAATATACAAGGGATACTTGACTATGTACACTCCGATGTTTGGGGACCTATCAAAATTATAACTTTGGGAGGTAAGTATTGGTTTGTAAATTTTGTAGATGATTATTCTCGTCATGTGTGGGTGTATATGATGAAAAATAAAGATGAAGTGTTGAACATCTTCCTTATGCGGAAGAAAATGGTTGAAATTTAGACTGGTAGAAAAATGAAGCGGCTCAAATCAAATAATGGAGGGGAGTATACTCTAGACTCTTTCATAAAAGTATGTTGGAGAGAGTGAACAGTCAGACACTTTACGGTATGAGGAACACCACAGCAAAAATGTGTGGCAGAACGGATGAATTCTACTTTGCTAGAGAAAGTACAATATATGTTACTGGATGCTGGATTTAGTAAACAATTTTGGGCTAAAGCTGTGACATATGCATGCCACCTCGTCAACATACTACTCGCAGCTGTCAATGATGGGAAGACACCCATTAAAATATGGAAAGGTACACATGCTACTAATTATGACTCTTTACACGTTTTTTGATGTCCTGTTTACTATCATGCTAAAGAAAGTAAGCTTGACCTAGAGCCAAGAAAGCAAAATTCTTGAGATTTAGTTCTGGTGTAAAAGGGTATAGACTCTGGTGCATAGAGTCTAAGAAGGTAATCATCAGTAAAGATGTTGCATTCAACGAATCTGAGATGTTTAGGTCACATAAGCATAAAGATTCTATTGAAGGTAGTTATAATGGCGAAACACCCGGTGATTCGCAGAAGGTGGAGTTTACTACCCCAAATGATTCAAGAGAAGACAGACAAGAGGAGGTTGATAGTCCAGTCACAGTACCTCCAAGTCAAATTGAATCAATAGCAACCAACAGGTCGAGACGAGAGAAACGTATACTGACACGTTATGTAGATTTTGTGACATATGCACTACCAGTTGAAGGGGGTGAGATCCCCACCATTTACAGAGAAACCATACAATTCAGTGAAAAGGATGAATGGACAAAGGCGATGAAGGAGGATATGCAGTCTCTTCATAAAAACCAGACTTGAGAACTTGTGCCACTTCCATAAAGAAATAAGTCAATTGGCTGTAAGTGGATCTTTAATCAGAAAGATGATCAAATTGCTAAAAATAGATTATGATACAAAACTAGATTAGTAGCCAAGGGCTACGCTCAGACAAAGGGAATTGACTATAGTGAAGTATTCTCTCCTGTTGTGAAGCATTCATCCATTCATATGTTACTAGCTTTGGTTGCACAATATGATCTTGAGTTAGCACAGCCTGATGTGAAAACAACTTTTTTACATGGTGATCTGGAAGAGGAAATTTATCTGTCTCAACCAGAAGGGTTTAAAGAAACTGGTAAAGAAAAATGAGTCTGCAGATTGAAGAAGTCTCTCTATGGATTGAAGAAGTCTCTCTATGGATTGAAGCAGTCACCTCGACAATGGTACAAGCGGTTTGATCGTTTTATGATGGACCTAAAATACACTCGTTGTCAATACGATTATTGTGTGTATTTCAGAAAATTTGCAGATGGATCTTTCCTTTATTTGCTTTTATATGTAGATGATATGTTGATTGTATGTAAAAGAAAGGTGGAGATAGATCACTTGAAAACTCAATTGAGTCATGAGTTTGAAATGAAATATTTAGGAGAAGCACGGAGAATATTGGTGATGAAAATCAGCAGAGATAGAATGAAATGTACAGTTTACCTTACTCAGAAGCAATATCTAATGAGAGTATTAAAATGCTTCAACTTGGACTCAAAGACGAAGCCGGTGAGTACTCCAATGGCCCCATATTTGAAGCTCAGTACATTGTAGTCTCCTAAAGATGATGAAGAGCAGGACTACATGAAGAGTGTCCCGTATGCAAGTATTGTTAGTAGCCTAATGTATGCCATAGTGTGTATACGACCTGATATCTTCTAGGCTGTTAGTTTGGTTAGTTGTTATATGCATAATCAGGGGTGGACCTACTTGGGAGCTTGGGGGGGCTATAGTCCCCCCAAGATTCTTCAAAAAATTTATATATGATATATAAGTTTATATATTTACATATATATAATATTAAATTATTTCCCAAATTATAAAAAAATTAAAAATTGCCCCCCCAAATTTTTATTAAAATTGTTCTCTCAAATGTTAATACACATATAATTTTATTTTAACTTTTAACTTTATTGAAATTCAAATTTCAACTCACCTAATCTCATAATTATTTTAACAGTCTAATTCTAAAAAAATATGATTATAAATTTATATGATTGTCAAAATTGATTAATTATACTTACTTATATAGTTTCACTCTAACTTGATTGTATGATTATGAGATATAGTTTGTTAAAAATCTAACATCGGTATATCAGTAGTTATTAGAAATTTTTTATATTTATTCTTGATCTATAATTTTTTTAAAATAAAAAAATAATATGAGCAATTAAAAAAATTGATTTTTTTTTAAAAGAATGTAGATAATTCGAAGAGTAATACATTTAGAGAGTTCGATAATGAAAAAATGTGATATTTCTATCGAGTCCTTTTAAAATTTATATATAGTACACATTTTATCGATCGCTCCCCCAAATATAAATTCGTGGTTCCACCCCTGTGCATAATCCTGGAAAGAAATATTGTCATGCGGCTAAATGGATTCTATGGTATATTCTAGGGACCGTAGATATTGGTTTGAAGTTTAAGAAGAGTGAAGATAGTCTAGTAACTGAATACGTTGACTCAGATTATGCAGGTGATCTCGACAAATGGTGATCGACAACTGAATATGTGTTCATTATGTCTGGAGCACCAGTTAGTTGGCGATCGAATTTACAGTCTACAATTGCACTGTCATCCATAGAGGCTAAGTATATGGCTGTAACAGAAGCCGTAAAAGAAGTCATTTGGTTACAGGGACTGATAACAGATTTGTATTTTAAACAGCAAGAGGTTAGCGTTTACTACTTTGTACGTGAAATATTAGAAGAAGAGGACATATTACTTCAAAAAATTGGCACTGAAGATAATACAGTAGATATGTTGATGAAAGTCATCAGATGGATCAAGTTCCAACACTGCTTGGAATTGATTAATATTGTAAGTTGCTGAGCACCTTTGGGTGCGTTGGCACTTTTGGGTGCATTTGGCGTCTTATGACGCATTTGTTAGCAGAAGTCTCTCACCTCAAAGAAGGTGGTGCATTCATTCGAAGAATAAATCAGTTTGATAGCAGCCTAGTATGGCACACTTCGGTGGATGGGGTGATTGTTGATTAAGCCACCTTAGTGTGAATACCCCAGTGGGAATGGAGAAGGCTGCACTAATCTTGGTTGCACCAACCAGCCACCCACCTAGAAGCTTCAACAATGGCTGCACCAGCCACACCGTCTACTTGCACAAAGTCACATATGGTTGTTCCATGTTTGTGAAAATTTTGTAAAACCTCTCCTATAAAAGGAGAGCTCTAGTGTGTGTAATCTGAGCGGGAGTGAGAAGTGGTGTGTGTGCTAATTAGAGAGGAACGTGAGCTTTGTTTGAGTATTTGTAATCCCATACAAATATAGTAAATTTGGCACCAGTAGATGTAGGTAAATTACTGAACCACTTAAGTATCATCTTGTATAATTTTGGACAGTATTGTTTGTGCGCAACATCTTCCTTATGTTCAACTATATTAATAGTATGCGCTCTCTCACTATACACAATGTGTGTGTAAGTTGTGGGAGAAAAGGAAGATGGAAGAATACATGAGTAACAACAAGGGTGCGATATTGATGATGATGATGCTCCTTACCGCATATTGTTGTGGTGCTGCTGTTGTTGCTAAGAGCAACACCAGTTTTCGATGCAGTGGTGGATCATGCCTTGATGAATGCCTGATTGAGGAGGGTAGACCTGGTTTGTTTTCTCAAATAATCTTATATCATCTCAACTCATATCATCTTATCATTATTACTTTTTTCAAATTCTCATACAAAATAAAATAAATAATTCAACTTTTTAAAATCAAAATAAAACTAATATTAAAAAAAATATTATAAAAATATCATATTCATTTTAACTTTTATCTCATCTTATTTCATTTTATTTATGAAAACAAACTAGACTTAAATTGGAATTGGGCTTCTTCATCAACCCCTATGTAAGCCGGATTCTTGCTAGTCATGATCCAAAGTCTCATCCCAACTCCGCCAATTGGGAAAAACCAGCCTTTATCGAGCCTTGTGGGAAATCTGGGGACCCTGGATCATATTCTAAATGCATTACTAAACTTAATCAAAATAAACATAAATGTGTGCGCAAACATATTAATGACCGTTGCCCATCTTGAAATTTGAATTGTGGAATTAGTGTGTTTCCTTTCAGTTCTAGGACCACTTTGTTCTCCTAGCTATTCCTATACTTGTTTTTATTTTATTTTTTTAACCTTTTTCTTTTGTTGGTTTGTCTATTCCTTCTTTGGTTCTCAAGTTATCGTATTACAGCCTTGAATGATTGTGAAACCATCTTACATTGATGTATTTCCGTGAATCACCATATCAAAGAGATGCATTTGTTCAGTGGTTAGAGTGTGTCCTTTAAATGGAAATGATATAAACTCAAACCACCATGGCTACACTTTGATGATTTAAATTTAATAAGTCATGAAATAGCATAAGGGGCACATGTGGGCAAGCTCGAAGAGACACAATGCATGGCCCGCCCCATTTGAAGGCCCACTTATAGCACTTGCATTGATCTAGCCAAATGCCAATGACTAGTCAAAATTTGGCTAAATAGCTTAAAAGTCGGATGCATTGAACTAGACAAACATACAAAACTTCACTTTTGAGTTATAGTAATTCTATATCTTTCTTCTAATTTGACAAATAATTGCTCATCTCCAAACTATTATTTTACTCTACAACTAATCACAACCAACATCGCACCATCTTTAGTTTCTCATGCCAATCGCACCATTTTATTTTCTCTATATATTGCATACCCTCTCTTTTCTCCCTTCATCCTCTCCTTTCAGGCAAATCATTTTCTTTCTCTCTCACATTTTCTTGATTTAAAATTTGAGATGAAAGTTAGTGGCTTTTGAGAAATTGGCAACTCATTGTTTGGTATATACTATATAGAGTGAAATTGTTGTGACGGTGGAATTTGAAAAATAATTTTTGCGACTTGAACTAGACTGGGATTTAGAGGATCATGTGATGAACCCTTATTTATACACATTGAGAATTGAATGAACCTTGACTACTTCGAGGGAGTTGACCTCCAAATTGCATATGAGAGAGAGAGAGAGAGAGAGAGAGAGAGAGAATTTTACTGGATTCAGAGTTGGCCTCAAATCCAACTCATGGCTACTTTTATACAAAATTCGTGAAGATTCTTTTCTGCAGGATGAGTTAAAAGACTATGTTTAACCTTCCATGCTAAATGAATTCTTAAACGACACGTTTGTTACACATACACGACCTACAGTAGCCTAACTTCTATTACAATTCATTAAAATGAACGACAGCGTATAGACTCAAGACTAACTAGCATAGCTACCGGTTCATTAAACCAAACAAAATTGTATTCAATCCCTTATTAACAGATGAAAATGTTGAACATTTCCTCTTTAAGTCCTCTACACTTTACATAGCAGCTCTTACACTCAATTACATCAACTCTTTTCACTGCACTTCACTTTCTTCCCAGGCACATAACATACCCTCCTCTCTCTTTATAGAACCTTGCCCACAAGGGAAGAGAATTTATCACACAATTTCCAATAAGCTTCCCAAGTAGCCTCCACCAAAGTAGCCTCTTTCCACTATACAAGAACCTTTATCATTGGCCTGTTATTCACTTTTTTTGTTCTTCTTTGCAGAATGCACTCAGGTTCTGCAGCTAGCTCACCATGAAAATTAATTGGAGGTAATATGGCTATGGGAGAGATCAAATGGCATAACTTCTTATTTAAACATGAAACACGAAACACGAAACACTAAATGCAAACTAGAAGTTTAAGGCAAATCTAGCTTGTATGCCATATAACCAATTCTTTTAAGGATCTGAAATGGCCAATAGAATTTAAGAGATAATATCAAGCTTCTCTTAGCAGCTAAGGATTGTTGCCTAAATGGTTGCAACCTTAGAAAGATCCAATCCCAACTTGGAATACCCTTTCTACCTTCAGTTATGGACTTATCAGCTTGATAGTTCATCCTCTCTTGAGCTGCTTGCAAATTAAGTTTTAACAGAGCCAAAATTTCTTCCCTTGTTCTTAATAACTCTTCCACTTCTTGATTAGTAGACAAACCAAGGATATAAGATTGAGGTTTAGTTGGAGCTATGCCATAAACCACTTCATGAGGGGTTAACTTGGTAGAAGTATGACATGTGCTATTATACCACCACTTAGCTAAGGTTAGCCAATCAAACCATGATCTGGGCTTGTTAGCTACAAAGCTTCTCAAAAAATGCTCTAGGCATTTATTAACTGTCTCAGCTTGGCCATCACTTTGACAATGATAGGCAGAAGAATAGGAGAGGGTTACTGCTTGTAATCTGAACAATTCCTTTCAAAAGGAACTAGTGAAAGTAGCTCCTTGATCATAAATAATATTATGAGGCATACCATGCAGTTTAAAAACATGGTCAAAAAATACAAAGACCATTTTTGCTGCTATAAAGGGGATATTTTAAGGGCGTGAAATGTGAGTACTACAGCCTATTTACCACAACCATCACCCTTGAATATCGTTTAGAAACTGGCAACACTTCCACAAAATTCATGGACAATTTTATCCAAATATTCTAAGGCGTAGGCAAAGGCTATAACAAGCCACCAAGTTGAATGTTTTCTATTTTATTTCTTTGATGGGTTCATTCTCTCAAATGAGACTTTTCACATCTTTTTTTAATCTAAACCAATAAAAGTCACATCTTGTTCTTTGTAGGGACTTATGAAATCCTGCTTGTCCAACATAAGAGCTAAAGTGTATAAAATACAAAAAATTCATCTTCAACTGTTAAGAATTAGGCACATAAATCTTACATTTCCTAAATAACACCACATGTTTCAAAGTAAAAACAAAATGAGAGCTAGACCCATCTGACATCAAAATTAATTGTTGCTGAGTTATTGGATTTGTGGCATAAACTTGTTTAAGCTCCTCTAACCATACTAGTGTAGGATATGAGATGGCATACACTGTAGCTTCATCTTCTTGGTAGACTTTTCAAGATAAGGCATCAACCACCTTGTTCTTTGCTCTCTTTTTATATTTAATGAAAAACTCATAGCCCAACAGATTTGAGATCCGTTTTTGTTGAAATGTTGTACCTACTTTTTGCTCCAACAATTATTTTAAACTAAAATGATTAGTTCTTATTATAAAACCTGACCCTAATAAATAAGGTCTCCATTTTTAATGGTCAAGACCAATACTAACAGTTCATTCTCATATGTCGAGAGTGTCAAATTTTTTCCTTTCAAAACTTGGCTAAAAAAGGAAATAGGATTTTGATTTTGTATCAACATAGCACCCACCCCTACTCCATGTGCATCACATTCAATAAAAAACTTTGAGGTAAAATCTAGCAGTGCTAACATAGGTGGACTCAACAACTTCCTTCAATTCTTCAAAGGCCACGGCAGCTGCTTCATTCCACAAGAAAGCATCTTTTTTTAGCAAAGAAGTTGATGGGGCTGCAATATATCTATAGTCTTTCATAAACTTTCTGTAATAACCAGTTAACCCAAAAAATCTCTTAAAGCTTTAAGAGTTTTTGGAACTGGCCAATTAATCATTGCTTCTAATTTCTTTGGGCCAACTCTCACACCCTTCCTAGAAATCATATGGCCCAAATATTCAATCTCTTGACATACAAAATGATACTTAGACTTCAGATGACCCAATTTCTTGTTTCTTGAAAGATCACAGCCACAACCACTGTCCAGCATTCGCTTCATTGCCATTCTATCTCCATTTATCTGATTTCTTATTTTCATTCTCTACTTAATTTCTTTGAGATTTTTAGCTTAACATTATTTAATTTTGATATTTTATTTTCAATATGCTAAACGTTGGTATTCTAAATTAAATTCTCTGTTTTCATCATTAGATGGTTAATGGTTTTAGTTCGCTTGCTTTATAATTTGGTGTTTAGTCAATTTTAGATTTTAGATTTTATATTTAATGTGTTGTTAATTAAATTAGTTTAATGAGTTTATTTTTGGTTAATTAATTTAGTGAGTCTAGTTTAATTATTAACTTATTGTTTTACATCTTCACTTTAATTTTTTTTTTACTTTATACTCCGACATTCAAAAATTCAAAAATATGAATATGGTCCATAACCAGTGCATTTTTCATTTCTGTTACACTCTTTCAATCATTGCACATACCACCACTTATATTTTCTTTCTGTAAATATTTTCATTATTTTACAGATGTTTAATTTAAGCGTCTTCCCTTAAAAATACGATTTAAGAATTTTATTCTTAATAATTATACGATATAATCCTATATTTGAAATAGCTTTTGCACTATTCACTTTTTAGTGAGTAAAATAAAACAAACCAGAGCTAAGTAATGAATTGTGGGGAACTTCATTAGTCCATTTCATATTTGATGCAAAACACTACACATGGAATGCTTCATCCTATCTTCGCCAAAATGAGCTTAATACGGCTCTATTTGGATTGAAGGGTGAGTTGAGTTTATTTCAACTTATCTCTATTTTATCATTACGTTTTTTCAATTTTTCATACAAAACACAAATTTCAATATATATTTTTTAAATTCCAGTATACATTTTTCAAATTTTAATTCAACTTTTTCAAATTTTAAAATAATAATAATATTAAAAAATAAATTAAATTTATCTTAATTCATTTCATCTATCAATCCAAACAGAACCAAGTTAAATGTTTATTACCTTGACGATGATGACAGTGCAACATGCCAATTTCTTTGAAAGAGGATGGCCACTTGGGCTGTGGTGAAAGGTTTAACAACATGACATCTAATCTAAACAGAATATTCTCTAACATTAAAGGAATATTCTCTATCACAAAATGGAATTTTTTTAACCATTGGAGCATTTTCATCTATGTCACTAAATGAACGTGAACGAGCATTGATAGTAACTGAAATTTTTTTTATTCATCAAATAATGGCAGAAGATCTCCTTTTAACCAAAATGCAATAACTTGACCGCTTTAGAGCATCCTCATCGGCTTAATCAAATGAGGAGATTGGTCAAATTTAAAAAATTTGAGATAAAAAAAAATCTATATTGATTTGGTAATCTTTAAAATTATTTGACTATTTTATACGGTAATCAATTATAAATAGAATATTACACTTGCATAGTCAAATATTAAAAAAGTATTTTTCATTTCAAAATGTGAGAAATATGATCTTTGAAAATAGCATTAAATGATTTCTAAAAATAGTATTTATTAATTTAATAATATTTTATTATTATATAAAAAATAAATAGTTAATCCAATATAAATCTTGAATTTAAATTATTTGGACAAATACAAAGAAGTAAGATATTAGATAAAATTTAAAGATGCATTTACCTAAATTAATAGAAATGCTCTTAATGGATAAAAGCAATTCATCACAAGTCCCAAACACAAGAAGATAGATATGGCTGAGAAAAGGTATACAATCAAAGATTCTTATTGTCCGACAATGAAATTCATATGATTCATTAGTTAGAGAGGAATTTTTCTTTGTTTTTACTTACTTAGGCTGTAAAAGTATTTTCCTAAACTTCAAGCAACGCACTTCTTACAAGTGATCATATATGAGAAGCTGTGAAATAGGTTCATAACATCAAGCTTTGTGCCAATACTCACTCCACTTACCTCCCTTCATTATATATATTTTTATTATAATCATTCATGCAAAACAAGACCATAAAATGGATAATTAGTTCCGTTTGAATAATGAGATCGAGTTTAAAGAAAAAAAAACTCAAAACTGTTTATAATTTTTTTAAAACATTTTTAATTTCAATTCTTTAACTTTTCATATAATTAGTATCTAATTATTAGAACTTTTATGAGTTTGAAAACAAAACATATATAAAAATCAATATAATTTTTGTAAATTCCAAATAAAAAATTATATTTATATAATTTTATATAATTTTATTTAATTTTTTGTTTTAATTTAATAAAACATCTTAAATCAAATAATTTAATTGTTATTTATAAAGTTTTAAAATATTCTGTGTCCGAATAAAATTGTTGGCACTGTACCCTAAAAGAAAGCAGTTTCCTTCTAATTTGTAAATAAATTGGTTTGAACACTGTTTCTAAATAAAGTTCATAAATATTTTTTTAGAGAAAATGCTATTGAGACCTATTAATTTGACCGAGATTTTGGACCGATTGTACTTTTTTTTAATTGATTAATAAAGTGATTATAAATATATTAAATTTTTAAATATTTTTTTAATAATATTTAAAAAAATATATAAAATGATTGAAATAAAAGGAAAAAAAAAATTGTACTAATCAGGGAACTTCTTTCGATAATTTATTAGTTCGAGTAGCTGTCCTCTCTTTTTAGTCATTTGACGTGATAATATGTTAAGAAAAAGCGTAATGTGAGGGAGCAGCCCACACACCGGCAGCCTTCTCACATGAACAATACAACTATACTGTAGTTGTACTGTTCATGTGAGGGGGCTGCCGGTGTGTGAGTTGCCTCCTAACACATCTCTAAGAGAAATGCTACTCTCCCTCTCCATTTTTCTTGAATTTAATTCTTGTCTAATGCGTGACACTCACATGGCAATAACTTAAAAATAAAAAGGTTACTTTTCTCCAAAATCAGATCTCACATTTTACTTGGGCTTCATCTCTTTTTCAAATACCCTTCATCTCTTTAAATGGGTTTTGCCTTCATCTCTTCTTCAAGTGCCGTTCATCTCCAACTGGAATCCAAGATGGTCATGTTTGACCACCGCCAGTTATCCTCATTTGACAAAACGATTGGCCGATTCTGATTAGATGAAAATGAAAGTCGCAGAGAACGTCTAGTTTTAAATATTGGGATTCATTTCACAATAGTGATTAGAAGTTTCAAAATGAACATGCAGAGAATCGATAAGGTGTTATTTTGAATTTATAGAAATTTCAGGTGGAAAGGAAAAGCCTTTGAAGGTGGAATAACAAAAGCTTTTGAAGTATTATTTTCAAAAAGCTTTCTGATCATAATATTGTTGTCGGAATATGTTTTTTTTTTTGAGATTCAACGAAAGGGCATGTGCTGAGAAATAAGAGAATTTGATCAATTCAAAGCAAGTAAGTTTTAAATGGAGAAAAGGGGGTGTATGTGGACCTTCTAGACTCAGTAAAAATGTTTCAGACACCTACAATTTGTGTTTAGCTCCAGTATTTTGTCTGGCTCTTTACAGACTTTGGATGTTGATCTCATATGGTATTCTTGTCCTTGTGGGTCATAAATTGTTGCAATTAAGCTACTAAATAAATTTAATTAGCAATTTGAAATTAAAAAAAAAATCACTGAATGAGTTAAGTGGGAAAAGGTTTTCCACTATAATATTATGAAATTGGGGAATAGTGCACCAGGAATTGAAAGTTTTATAAAAGGGAAACAGAACTGGAAGATGTATTGGGGCATTTCACTTGTATGGTAAATTTTCATTATGCTGCTCCATTATTCTTTAAAGTTGGGCTTCAATGAGCTGGAATTTTCTTGTTCAAAGCATTTGGTTTGTTGTTTCATTCAAGCTCGTGATAGTGATATGTCCCAACTGTCTGTTTGTGGTGACGTCGAAAATGAAGTTGTGTGTCAAAAATAGAGTTGCGTATTGAAAGAAGAAGCCGGAAATGTAATAGGCCAGTGCCGGGCTATCCTTAAAAGTCGGTGACCATTAAAGCAGAACATACTCGTTAAAGGAGAACGACCGAATGGCTTTTCAAAAGTTTTGCTCACTTTTGTTTTATTTATGAGAAAAGTTGGGGTCGGTCGAACCGATTCCCTTGAGAAAAACAGTCCGCCGCTAGAGGCGGCGGTGGCTGACACCGCCCACCTCATTGGGCTCCGGCAAGTTCATTTCTAACGGACCCATTTCGGGTTTAAAGCTGTCGAGGCTTCGTCGGAAGTCGTCGTGGGTCACCGTCGCAGGGGTGAACTCGCCGGAGTCCGTTGGTCATGATGGGGTGGGCAGTGTCGGCCTCCGCCGCTTCTGGCAGCTCCGTTCAGCTGAAGGTCGAATCTTCCTAAATTTCATCTTCATTTTATTCTTTTATTGTGGTTTTTATTATGTTTTAATTTTTTATTGTGTTTTTTTATTATATTTTTTATAGTGTTTTTTTTTTAATATTTTTTATTGTATTTTTTTATATTTTTATTGTGTTTTATTTTTTTTTATTGTATTTATCATAAAAAGGCAGCCCAAACGCCATTGAGCTACTTTTGATGTGAGAGACAGCCTGATCGACCCTCAACGCCTTTCTTTATTTATTTGCTTTTTAATTAGGTTTCATCTCACGTGTTATTACATGTTAGGCGAGATGGAGAATCGAAAATAGGTAGGGGTGTTTATCCGGGTTCCGGATTTGAGAATTCGTCACTCGGATTCAAAATTTCCTTAAACTTTTTTTAAAAAAATTTCTAAAGTATTAATAAATAAATAAAATTTTAAATTGTGCCGGATACAATCCGGCCTGGATGAACAGGCCTAGGAATAGGAGTATGTGGCTATAGAAGAACTCATATGTTAAAGTGGCCCAACCAAAAGTGAGTAACCAAGCCGGACCTACGTGTCAGAAGTTAATTATTGGAGTGACCTGTCACGTTCATTTTTTAATAAAAAAATATTAGAGATATTTATTTTAAAATTTCTACTTTTATTTCTTTTTTATTTTTATTTTTAAAATTATATTATTTTTACATAAGTGTTTTTAAATAATATTGTAATTTTATTTACAAATAAAAATAAAAATCTTATTTTTATATTTTATTTACATGATTTTTTAAACATCTTAAAATATTTTTTTAAAATATAAAAAAATCACAACATTATTTAAAAATACTTATATAAAAATCATTTAAATTTAAAAACCAAAAAAAAAAAAAAATAGTAAGAAACAAAAGTAAGAATTCTAAAATAGGGATTTTTACTATTGCTCTTTTAATCAAATATAATTATAAAATGTGTAAGTATTATATAATTATTTTTAAAAGGTAACATTATGAAAAATAATTTTTTATATAAATTTCGTATTAATTATTTTTTAAAACACATTACATGACATTTGTAGATTCTACATTTATAAATATAATTTCTAAAATGAATTCTGAACCCACGACAACAACTTTTTAGCCGACAATTTGCCATCGGCTTCTCCGAAAAAGGCCCATAAACTATTAAGCTTCTGTTGTTATTCAACCAAAAACAAGATTTTAAGACTGGGAGTATGATTAGCCATCGTAATGGAAAGAATCAAGTTAATAATATGCTTTAGTGACGCATCTCCTAATTCCTGATCTGCTCATCATCACTTTCTTCTTTTATTCAACTATATATATATATATATATATACACTCTCCATGTAAACAGCATGTGTACTGTAAGGCAGTGGAGAAGGCTAGCGAGGGAGATCAGCTACCACGACTGAGTGAAGATAAATTTGTTGGGATGTTGAAAAGTATTGAAAATAATTGTAAATAATAATAAAAAATATGTGAAAAGTAATAATAAAATATTAAATAATAGTTAAAAAATAATAAATAGTAATAAAATAAGTAAAAATTAATAATAAAATAATAAAATATTATAAAATATTTTAAAAATATCTGAGATATTGTCAGATACCAAACGCAATCTTAACATCGAGGTCTCAGAGGTCAGATAATTATTTCAGCTTGTTACTTGAACTCACATTCCAACAAATTTTTATAGATTCTGAATTCTTAGCTTCATATAAAAATTATTGTTTCAAACCAACTACTTTAATATAATAAAAACCTCCCAAAATATCAATTCATTAGAATACGATAAAATTACTTAATAAATTTTTCAGTACTTATAGACTCCTTTTATGCTTAATCCACTATGCTTAAATCATCTCATTAATACTCCATAATCTTGATCTTCAACTGAAATATTTAAATTATCTAAAAAAAATTATGAAAATAAAGTATAATTTATCAACTGGGTAAGCACTGACAGGCCCACATTGGGGCAGGGAGGCTATGGCCCCCCCTCCCCACGGATCCCACATTTACTCTTAAAAAAAATTAAAAAATTATATAATATATGTTTTTTTAAAGAAAAAAATAAAATATGTTTATTTTTTATAATTTTGTAGGATGGTTTTAATTTTATTTTGTATTGGCATCTCTCTAAAAATTATCTTAATCTCTCTCTACAAAATTAATCTAATTTAAAAATAAAATGAATCTCATATAAAATAAAATGATATAATAACATGATGACATGTTTTTATTATAGATAAAAATAAAAATAAAAAAGAAGTTGAATGATTTCTAATGTATTTTAAATATATTTTTATTATGATGACATGTTCTTATCATATTATATACATTTTTTAATATATAAGTTGTATTAAATGTGTTTTATATCGCATATAAAATTGTATACAAATAAAATAAAAAATATTTTATATATTTTATTTTAACTTTGCTTGGCTCCTCCTAACCTAAATTTATGGCTCCGCCATTGTGAGTAAGTAAAAAATATATACTAGTATGTAAATATGAATACATAGTTTAGAATGCAAATCAAAATAACTTTACTTTTAGAATGTAGAAATCAAAATGTGTTATCAAAAATATCAAAGCGATCGAGTTCAAAATATTCATATTAAAAAATGTCATTTGACATAATATAACTGAATATTATCATCTCACCATATCATATTAGAGCATCATATTAGAACAGAAATCATGTTTAATTCATTTGATAAGGTTGTACATTTTACAGAAAGCCAAGTAGAACATAAATCACTATGACACCAAGGTGATTGCATTCAAAACAAAAACTACTATTATATCACGTGGTGAGGCCAAAGGCCACTATTGTATCTAGTGGCCATGATAAGATTAGAGGTCATTATTATGTTTAGTGACAGAGTCAAAGATCACTATTATGTCCCATAACAGAGCTAGAGATCATGTGAGATCAGAGGTTCCATTGTACAAAACATGTTGTCAATATTACTATTTCAATAATTTTTCTGCTCAACACCACACCAGCATTGATGAGAGAGAGAGAAAATGTTTAAGGAGAGATGGGGATTGGGTTTGTTGATAGGGTTTAGGATGTCCAAAGTATAGTGGTGGTCATATTTTTACGCAAGAAGTCCAAGAAGAGATGAACAATAGTATCGTTGGTGTATAAAGCATATAATCTACGTCACTTAGCTAATAAGATTTGGTTTGTTCTCAAATGAATTTGGAGCTTATTAAGGAATTTCATGCTGATGAGTGAAGGAAACATTGCAAGAAATGAACCTAACAAAGGCCTCGAAACCTGATGGCATGTGGTGGGCCCCTCCATTATTGGTGCTGTTCTCCACGCTCTAAATTTAGATGTATTTCCCTCTTCTCTAAATCATACACATATTACTCTCATTTTCAAAAAGAAACATCTTGTTAAAGTGAGTAATTATAGGCCTATAAATCTTTGTAATGTGGTGTACAAACTCATTGCTAAGGTCCTCTCAAATAGGCTGAAAATGATTTTGTCTGACGTTATTAGTGAGAGTCAAAGTGCTTTTGTTCTCGGACATTTTATTTTTGATAATATTCTAATTGCATACTAATTGGTTTATTATCTAAAACATAAAAGAAAAAAAATGGTTTTATGTCTTTAAAGTTCGACATGAGTAAGGCATATGATACAGTGAAGTAGGAGTTTATCAAATTTGTTTTGGAGGTGATGGGTTTCTACCATAATTTTATTTCTTTGATTATGTCTTTTGTAAGCTCTATGTCCTTTTATGTACTGACTAATGGGGAAACTAAAGAGTCTATTTTACCTTCTAGGGGATTAAAACAAGAGGACCTACTGTCCCCTTTTCTTTTTCTCCTTTGCATTGAGGGACTGATTTCTCTTCTTAAACATGCTAGTTTGAGAAAAGAAATTTCAGGATTGAAGATTTGTAAAGGAGCCTTAAACATCAATCATTTGCTTTTTGCTTATGATAATATTATCTTTTGTAAAGTAGATGTGGAGGAAAATAAAAGAGTGCAAGATCTAATGGCATAGTATGAAGCTATGTCAGGGCAGAAGATTAATAAGGAAAAGACTTCAATCGTTTTTAGTGGCAATGTTAGTGTAGATATAAAGGCGGCTATCAAGCGTTTGTAGAGCAATAATGAGATCCAACAATATGAGAAATATCAAGCTACCACCTATTGTTGGGCGATCCAAGTCCCGTGCTTTTCAATCCATAAAGCAAAGAGTGTGGTATAAACTTTAATCCTGGAAAGAAAAACTATTATCTTAAGGAGGCAAGAATGTTTTGGTGAAAGTTGTAACTCTCTCGATCCCAATATACACTATGAGCTGCTTGTTTCTTCCATTCAGTTTTTGTCAGGAGTTGGAAAGTATGATGTCAAGATTTTGATGAAGCAAAAATGATAGTGTGAGAAAGATCCATTGGGTGAGTTGGGATAAGATGTGCCAAAGTAAATATCTTGATGGCATGGGATTTAAAGATTTGCAAAGTTTTAACTTAGCCATCCTAGCTAAACAAGATTGGAGGTTGTCCAAGATGCAAATTCCCGTTTACACCGACTGTTGAAAGCAAAATATTTTCCCAATAACAAATTTTTGCAAGCTAGATTGGGTAAATGTCCTTCTTATTCATGATGAGGCATTTGGGAAGCAAGAAAATAGCGACTAGCAGGGAGCAAGTGGTGAATTGATAACGGAAGATCATTGAATATTTGGCATGATTAGTGGATCCCAAGTAACCTCTCTTTGCAATCTGAAGGGGCTGAAGTAAAAGGAGACTCACGACTTCATAATGTGGATTCACTTTTTGAGCATAGTGAGAAGGTATGGGATATTAATAAACTTAGATCTCTCTTCAATCCAACTTTGGTTTCTGGCATCACTAAAGTGGAGGATGGAATGGCTTGGTCTCTTGAGAGGAATGACCATTTTAATGTTAGGAGTTGTTATTGGCATATTTATTCTCAGCTTGGCATTCAGATTGCAAAGGCTTCTAATGGTCATGAGTAGAAGGTTATTTGGAAACACATGTGGAAGATAAAGGTTTCAAATAAGGTCAAAGTCTTTGCTTGGTGTGCATGTAAGGATGTACTACCTATCGGCCAGAAATCGTAGAAAGAACAGATCACAACAGATGGCATTTGCAGATTCTACACTTCAAAGGAAAACTTTCCTCATGCTTTGGCTAAATGCTCTTTCCAACAGGCTACTTGGGAGATTTATTTTCTAGATTTAATTAAGGACATATGCTGGATAATTAAGGAGATGCAAATAGATCTATGTGAAAGAAGAATGTTTGATAAACTGGATGGTTTCTTTGCATTGCTTTGAAGTTTCTGGTTCAGAAGAAATAAAATTATGTATGAACAACTCCTTCTAAACATGGTTGCTGATAATGCTTTGTGTATGGTGAATAGCTTTGGAAAAGTAAAGCAAACTCCCACTTCTCAACTCAAAAACATTACAAATGGATGCTTTCTCAAATCGATTGGCTTAAATTAAATGTTGATCGTGCAGTGTTTACTGATTTGGGAAAACAAGAATTGGGGTTATCTTAAGGGATTCAATATGGAAGGTTCTTATGGCTGCCACTAAAGCTGAATGTAATGTTGAAGATACATAAGCCATTGAATTATTATCTATCTTCAGGGGTATGCAATTATGTGTTACTATGTGCATATACAATCTCATGGTGGAAAGTGATAGCAAGATCATTGTGGATGCATTACAAACTGATAGCATGTTTAACTCTAGTTTAGGCATGTTATACTATGAGGTCAAGAAGTTGTCTTCTTATTTTGGTTGTTGTATTTTCACACATGTTTCGGGAGGGCAACATGATAGCTCATAAATTGGTTAGAAATGCTAGCATGGTTGACAATATTAGTTTATGATGTGATAGTATTTCAAACTGTATTTTTCAAGCTGTATAACTTGATAATTGTCTATAATCAGTTTATCCATTTGATTAATGAAATTTTCATTTCTTATCAAAGAAAAAAAATATTTCTTAATACATCTGCTTCAATTACATCGTTATTTTTTTTCATGAAATATATCTTAATTTGTAATTTTTTGTTGTTTGTTTCTTCTTTTTGTTTTCTAGGGAAATCCAAAGAAATATTTCCACTCACAATATTAGTTATCACAAAGCTTTTCTTTCATTAATTACAGAATTAAGAATTATAAGTAGTCCATCATCCATCCATATCTGCTAATTAATTAGCATCATTTGAAAGAGCTATTTTCGCTAGCTGATAAGTTATCTCATTTGCTTCTCTATAAATATATTAATGGACTCTTCAGTGTGGTCTTCTTTCTAGTAACCTTATATTATCCTGATCTATAAATTGCCCATTACATGTCCAGATACCTTCTCCACTATCGGTTGCTTTGTTAATAGTTTAAGCATCTCTTTTGAATACCACAGTACTTGTAAAGCCTAGCTCCTAGCAAAATCGCATTGCCATTTTCAGTGGCTCAAAATGAGAATGAGCAAGTCCAACCGAGTCTCTCAAAATGACTCCAAGTTCCACTCTCCTTAAATGAGCATTAATAACTATATCCCAGTTTATTTTTACTTTAGTTTTTCTTATGTTTTCCATTTGACCAATTCCCTTACATTACCAATTGAGTTTTGTTGTTCCTTTACTTTTGGTTACTTTGAGCTTGGTGAAATTCCTCTAAACCTATTATACCTGCTTGAACTACCATCATTACAAGAAAACTGTTTATCTGTGGCCAGCTATTTCTTGTCAAAATGACTATTTTTTTTTAATATCAAAATGAGCATGTTTTTGTCGCAAATAATCATCTTCGTTACAAATAATCTGTCACGAATATTCTTTTTTCTTGTAGTGTGCATTCTCGAACATTCAAATTGATTTTCATAGATAAGTGCATTAATTCTTTTGAACCAAATCCTTCTCAATATTGTAGTGGCCACTAACTCTAACTCCTCAATTTGTAGCTTCATTATCAATTTCTCCTACAACTCCATTATCTTGACCATTTTTGTACGGGATAATCTAAATCGCCCACACATCACTTGCTACTAGACAACTCCATCGAGAATGACCAACTTACTCCACATATTTTTCACAGATTCGACAAAAGCAAGTACATATTATTTGACTCTTGCAAAGGTTTTATCTGGTTGCAAGAATATCATGGTTTGCTTTCCAAACAAAGTGTTTTACTCTATATACCCAGGATTTTAATCCTCTTATTTGTTGCCAACCTGTTTGATTTGCAACATATTGCTTTGAAGTTTCTCATGATCTCATTATTTTCTTTCTGGTATGTTCTACATGGTAGAAAAAATTAATAGAATAAATCCCATTTTTTATATAACCCCATATCATTTTGTTTTTAGCTCTCATTCTGCTAATTGGTATGCTGCAAATCACTCACTACAACAAAGTTGGGTATTTTCGACTATTTTCTCAGTTGTATAAACTATCAAAATTAGCTGCAATTAAATATATACAACGTTATAATAGGTGCCGCACAGTGGTAGCCACTGTTTGCTTGTTCTTGCTTTAAATCGACTAGTTGAAAATCTATCACAGATATGGGTGGCTATTGCAGCTCAACATAAATGTCGCAAACCCATGGATAATAGCCGCAAATGACAGCCCAGGTTGACAGAGAATGCAAGGCGCTGTTCTCAAGTCATGTTTGGCCGCCCTTCAAAAGTTTGTTGCAACAGAAATTTCGTTGCATTTGTAATTCCTTGCTGTAGTAAAAAGTCAAATGCAGCTCTAGTATTATGCCGTAAGTGGTTGTAAGTGTTTTATGAATTCATGCCATTGCTGTTGTGGCATTTTAGTATTACGCCGATACACGTTTTTCTTAATTTTTTTTCTTGCTTTTATTTTTAATTATATATACATTTTTTTGTAAATATTCTTTTTCTTTAAATTTGATTGGGTAGTTGGTGTGGCATCCACGAATACTAGGGTATATGTACCTTTATAATCTGATAATTTATAACCAATTTAATTTACCAAGACACCAGAACGTTTTATAAAACCAATATGTTAACATATATAAATAGTACAAATACACACACACACATATCCTTATATATATAGTACGACTTACAATAATTGTACATGAATATAAGGATTTACCATTTTGTTTTTTTTATAAGTAAAAATATTATATATATTTAAAGAAATAACCAAGTACACTGGATGTATATAAGGATTTACCATTTTGTTATATATAGCTAATACATCATATCATCCTGAACAGCACCATTTCCAATTTAATTAGCATGTTCCAAATCTAGTACCTCTTACACTCAAGAATTCTCAAAATAACATGCAGGCCAGGTGTCAACGCCATCTTCCTAGTTGTGAAAGGAAAATAAACCCCCCAATTATGGCACAAAAAAAATGACAATAAATTCCATGAATTGGAGACCATTGCTACCCATATTCTTGTGAAATATACACTTTCCATTTCAAACTTCAGTGCACTAAATTCCAGTAAAATGAAACAAATTTCTCTTTTTCCAGAATTTAATTAGTGCAACAACCATCTCAACTAGTATAAAGTGTTCAAGTATGAATGTAGGAAATCTTTTTATGCATCCATTCATCAGCCAAGTCAAAACTTAATAACAAATTTAACTACATTAACATGAAATTGTCATATAGTTTACATGAGCGAAAAGTTTACACCCTATTACATGACACTAATTATAATTACACATGGCACTAGAGACATTATCATCAGGCCGGTATGAAGAATATATATTGTGGTGCATTCATCCATGCTAGCCAAGTTTTTGTTAAACCAACAACTAATAATTCCAACACTATATTGCTACTTAATAAAGATAGGACTGAACAAACCAAATACTGACTAGAACTTGCATGGGTGTACACTTCAGCAACATATGGGGAGTATTACTTAACTTCCTGGAAGCAGGTCATGAGAACCTGATTTGAGAGATCTGATTATTGCCAAAAGCTCCTCAACTTAGTGTTGATCTTTCACTGCCCTCAGCATGAAAGTTTGGCAACATTCCCAACAACTCTCAACCTGGAAAGGATTGAAGGCTTGCTTCTTTCAATTTGTGGATCCAGAAACTGTTCTCCTATACACCACATTGCCCAACCATAGAACTGTATCCCAGATAGATCAATCCACTAGTACCCAAAAACATCATCAAGATGCTCACATGCCTATTTATGAAAAAAGGGTTTAGTTCCCTTGATGCACACAATATGATAAAATAATTGTGAGAATTCGTTAACTTCTTTCTCAATAACATATTTGTATATATTGGAAATGATGTTGTGGCAAGCAGACTTAATAGTAGCAATGGGAATGTTTTACAAGACTCATGCAATGCCAGGTCCATTAAAGCCCAACAAAAATTAAAAAAAAAAAAAAATCTTTGTCCAGTAACAACATTGGGTGAACCTTAACATCGAGAAATAAAATTTTCCACTAAATACATTAAATAGCCATCTTTGTTGTTGACAAGCAATAATGTTGTCATGCATGGAAGAGTTTGGTCTGAAGTGCATTGATATAATTAATTTAACTAAGATGGTGGGAGAGTTAAAATAGAAGTAACATGTTACTTTATTGATGAAACAGATACTATTGTCACTTTCCAGCACTATAGGTAATGGACCTTAGCAGAATTACCCACTATCACTTTCGGATTGCAACTCCACAGAAATACATAGAGTATAATAAGTTACAAATAGAATTATACGGAATAAGAATGCGAAACAATTGATAGTTACCTCGACT
Source organism: Platycarya longipes (assembly GCA_036559045.1). NCBI lineage: Eukaryota > Viridiplantae > Streptophyta > Magnoliopsida > Fagales > Juglandaceae > Platycarya > Platycarya longipes. The sequence goes on along the minus strand of CM071798.1, from coordinate 45,096,122 downwards.
CCTTTCATAATGTATTTCTAGCCCTCTAACCTGAAATGCATATTCATAATCAGGAATTATTTTTGCCATTGATGTTTTGACCACAACTCCAAGTTCTAGTCCCTATAAAATGGATTGGCATGCATGCATCATATGTTATATGGACTACCCAATATTTAGTGTGTCCACAAAAATTTAGAAAAAGAAGTATATGTGAACACATAAAAATACAATCATTACAAAGTGCAAGATTTAAGGTCAATACCTTACATGCACTGCCTAAACAGAGTCATCCTAAATGAAAACAGAGTTTGTAAAATGTCGTGTCCGCTAGTATTTGATGCCCTTCTTCCATAACAGAATCTAGATTGCCCCCCCACACCCCCCCTCCCCCCCTAGGTTGACTTCAAATTTACTTGTGATTAAACACAATTAAAAACATCATATATTGCCATTGGAAGAATGCATATCATAAGTGCTAGAAAATAGTTTACACCAATATAATAACTTACACTGGGACACCACCAAGTCCTCTTTACCCAGTCATACTCTTGCTGGACATCCATATTTTAGGGGGCATATTTTATACCTTCCATGGATAATAGCCGCAAAATTATATAGAAGGAATGCTCAAATATGTCTATTCATACAAAAATATGTATTACAACTTTTTCCAAAACTATCATTAACCAAAAGCCAGCCACCATGTTAATCCTCAAAAATTTAAAAATATATATTTTCCAATGCAAACCACAATGAACTCGAACGCGTACCAGTGAATTGATTTTATTGAACCCAATAAACAAAGTCAATTAGCCAAGAAATTAAAGTGGGTTAAATGCAAACATAACTATATATATATATATATATATATATATATATATATATAAATAAGGAGTATCAAAGGATCACATAAAACTCATACACTTCCACTCTAATATTATTACCAAGATGCCAAGATATCCATTTTTGTCTTGAGGAATTCTAAGAAAAATTGTGTTGCTATTTTTTCTTGAGTTCCTAGTTATTACTCGTTCAACAACATGATTTTTTCTTCTTTCCTTAAATTAGTTTCGAAGAAAAGAAAAAATTAAGTTGAGGACCTGAACGTCTTTTGAATTGTTGGTTTGTATAGCAACCTCCCAAACAGGGTGTCCTGTCAAGAGGCTGCCTGGTTTTTTACTCATGAAATCGGGGGCAGCTTCTGCTAGGCCGGAGTCATGATCAGAACTAATAAATTTGACCACCTTTGAGTTAAACCTCACAAACTTGAGTAAATCAAAGTGCTCAGCATAGGAGTGTAAATATCCCAGAATCTCAGTATGAGATCCTACAACAGAGTTGGGTATTTCCCAAAAGTAATTGCGATAAACTACTACGATTATGCAAATAATTATAATTAAACACTACATAAATCAGTTAAATTCCATACCTTTTGGGAGTAACCGGCCGGTGCACTGGGTTTAGGTGGAAATCCCACGCAGTGAAAGTTTTTTGGAGTGGTGAAACGCAACAGAGGGCCGATCAATCTTGGAAAAGGATATGAGAAACTGGGATAGGGTTTTGCGAGAGCAATCAATCGACTTTGAGTGAGGCAACAGAGTCGAGAAAGTAGTTCTCAAACATGGGAGATGACATAAGGTAAAGTTAATGTGAGATCCTAATAAAGTTAATGTGAGATCTCAGATTTACATGTATTTTTATATATTATTTTATTCTTGTTGTTGATTATTTTAAATTAATTTTAATGATATTATTAGTTGTATTTTATTTGTTTAAAATTATTATTTGAGCTATTAGTTAATTAATATTAGTCTTACGTTATTTTTATGTTGAAATATTGTGTTACGTTGCTTTTCTTATTAATTTAAATGTGAGTTAATTATTTTAACGGTTGGAATTAAATTTCTTTATTTATTATGTGAGTTTATTTGATGTGCTTTCTTTATATAAATTAGTGTTTTATATTTAAGTTGTTCTTTAAATTAAATTAGTTTATTGTGGGGCTTTAAATATTTTATTTCATTGATATTAAATTGTAGCATTTTCAGCTAGTTTTTATTTATTTTATTGTGTTTTTTTTTTCTAGTTGGCTTTAATTTCCTTTTTCCTCTTTTTTTTTCTTTTTTTTTTTTATTTTTCTCTTTTTTCTTTTTTTCTTTTTTTCTTTTTTCTTTTTTTCTTTTCTTCCTTTTTCTTTTTTTCCTTTTCCCCTGCCTCCCCCTAGCCCCTTCCCCTGCTTTCTCTCTCCCACCATTTCTTTTCACTCCACCCAGTACTGCTGTCGGCCACCCTTCGACGACACCGATCAGCCTACGACCTTCCCCACACGCCGGCGAGCTCCCCTGCACCGGTGGTGCACCTTTGGCAGCCCCCTATCCCATGCGTGAGCCTAAAACCTGAAATGGGTTATCTTGACTTTTCCTTCATTTTCCGGCGCCACCACCGGTCACCTTGGCCTCTGATCACCTCCATCAGGTTCCCCACCCACCGGTGAACTTCCAACTAGTTTCAGCGCCCTCCAACACCACATTTTTACCTCAAACCCGAAATGGGTCTTAAATGAGTTTCCCTTCGTCGCGTCGCCGTCTGGCCATCGTAGGCCTCACCACTGCCACCAAAACACTTCCCTGCCTCAGCCGACCACTCCTCTAACTCAGCTCCTCCATTCGTGGCCCCACCTTCCTTGTGCAAGCCCAAACCCGAAAATAGGTTTCCACCCATTTTGAGCCCGATCTGTCACATTTCGGTGGTTGCACCGCCATACCACCACTTTCATGAGATTCTCCACCCTCCAATGAGTATTTTCCTAAATTTTAGTGTCAAACCGAACACTCTAACCAAACGTACAAAATGACTCGCTGTGAACATTATGGATCGGCGTTTGCTCAATGATTCGGTTTTTACTTGCTGTAAGTATTTTTCAAATAAACTTTAAGAATTAAATATATTTTTGCATCGACAAATATTGTATTTGTTTAATGTTGAGATTTATTTGTTGATATTGGAATTTATTAACTGTTGGTTATTTTGTGTGTTATGGTATACATTGTGTAATTACACGCTTGATCATGTGTATATTTGGTGTTTGGATTTTAATATGAGATGTGATTATTGGGTTTATAGATTTTAATAGTTTTTTACTGAGTCATAACGGGGACAGCAATACTTAACTTCCGTTATGATCAGTGGGTGTGAATGACATAATGGAGACGGTGATACGTAACGTCCGTTATGGTCATTGTGTGTGTTTTTCAAATCAGGGACAACAATACGTAATGCCTGCTATGAAATAAGTGTGTATGAGTCATAATGGGGACGGCGATACGTAATACCCATTATGATTGGTGTTGTGTGTATATCATATCGGCGACGGCGATGCGTAACGCCCGCTATGATTGGATTTACTGATATCTTTTTCTGGAAAATGATAGATGATTTTATTGGAGTTTTATCGTGGACCAAAATGAGATTTTGGCGTGTGTTATTTTATTTATTTTGAGAAAGATGATTTTAAGTTTCAAGCATATGGTATCATGTTCATAAGTGATGTTGTTATTGTTGCATGAGTATATTTTATATCTTGTGGTTTGGTTGGGCTGTACTTACCTGCGATGTTATTTTGGCATTGTAGTTTTTGGATGCAGAGTTTTGTGGAGGCGACTCCGTTGTTGAAATATTCTTATTACAAATTGTTATTTTGGGAAATTGTTTTCCCCTTTTTATAAATATGTATTTGTTATATTTTTATTTCGGATGACTGCATTAAATCTCTTGTTGGAGAATATGTGTTAAATTAGTTTGTAACATAATTTTAAAAAATTATGGTACTTAGATATTGATCTCAAATACCCGCTACTTTTATTTATGCATATCACGTGTTCACACATTTAGAACTTGACGTTGGGGGTGCGTGATCCGTATTGTCAGCATCCTGACGCCTCGATTCCCGTATTTATTTTAAGGAGAATTTAGGGGTGTCACAGTTAAGTCATTGTTGCGACGAATGGCAAATGTCGCTGTCATTAAAGGCCCAAAAGCAAAGAATGAAGATGTCGCTAATTTAATATGTTTATTGCGACGATAAAGCCACCGTAGTAGCTACCAATGTAGCCGCTATAATGAATTTATTGTTTTAGCGCACATAAAATTGAATTTGCGCTATTAATTGCACGACGAAGACTCATTTGCCGCTATTAGGTTACTTATTCCATCAATTGTTATTGCAACAATACAAAAAATGTTGTTGTAGGCCATATCTCTTGTAGTGACTTCATCCTCTTCTTTTCTGAAAATTTCTTGTGTGACATTTTCATTCCATCTTCCTATATTGTCCTATCAATGAGTTCTTTAACTCTAGATTCTCTATCTAGGATTTTGATAAGAAACTAAACTCTATATGAAGAAGGTAACTCACTTATCACTCCAGATTTTTATCTCTTGACCATTTTTCACTCTCCATATTAATCATTCTTTAAACAAATTCATAGAAGAACACAAGCTTCTCCGTATTGAAGAGGGCCCATATCCTAGGTTTGCTTCCAGAAATTGGTCCTATGTAAAATATTTCTCCTCTATAATCTTAAATTGCAGCCATAGAAGAATATTAGTTATTCAACATCCTCCAATACTGTTTTACCAGCATGCATGGCTTTATTGAAATATTCTATATCTATGAAGTCCATATCCTATAGAATATATATAGTGTAAATGTGACTTTTACTTCTTTTTACCTACAAGAAGTCATTCGATAACTAAAAGAAAATTGATCTTTTGTAGTCAGTTAATTTCAGTCAAATGACTATTTACAGTTAAAATTAGTCGCAAATAGCATTTTCTTCGTTATTCATTGGTTACAACAACTCACATTTTTTGTAGTGGATGTGTAATCTTTGACCACAAAAAAAGCATGACACTTATATATTTATTTAGACCTAAACTAAAATACTAGAATATAAAGTTAGAATAAGTCCTAAAATACCTAATTCTAATTATTTTTAAGACCAATACTCTAGTTTATTATAAAAAAAACGAGTATTCATGACAAATTATTTGTGATGAAGATGACTATTCGTGACAAAAATATTCATTTTAGTATAAAATAATTATTTTTATAAGAAATAATTTATCATAAATAAATAATTTTTTTTTGTAGTTGTACTAGCCGCTGGTTAGGAAGAACATTGATCCAGTGTGGGGCCTAGTAGAAAATCTGACAGAATTTGACTTGCGGCGACAACTGGACAACTACCCTGGCCTATTTAATCTTTTCTCAAATTTTAATTGTTCTACTTTTTAGTTTGTGTAATTTAGTGTGGGTGTGTATATTTTATTAGAGTAATAATATCCTTTATCTTAATTAATCTTCTTGTTCTCAATCATATTTGAATATTAATATGCCTACATTTTAAATGATTTCCATTTAAATAGTTAATGGAAGAAACCACTTGAAATGTGCCTACATGATCATCAGATTAGAGATGATAAAATATAGAACAAAGAATAGCATTTTTCATTTTAATAATTATTTAATAAAAACTGATGTGGAGGATGCAAGTTGGGGATTTAAACTGCATCGACCTTATTAATGAAGTTAATAAATTCATTTATATAACTTTGCCAATAAGAAATTTTTTCCGAGGACGTTGCTACCCGGCCTGCAACTGGATTTACTACTGATCAGATCATGGACTGCTTGACTTGCAGGTAGTATCATGTGGCATTACCATGTCATATTAAAAAGAAAAGAGAAGGTAAAATTCCTTTTTTGCCTATATATTACCACCGGTAATAATTTATTGAATTATCAAATTCCTTAATAAACCCTCAAAATGTACAATTCAATTCATTACCAAATTACAATATTAATAGATTCATTAATGTAACAAAGAAAATATTATATGACAGCTCATAATTGGTGGCTCTTGTTTTGTAGTAATATTTAATACTATTAATAAAAATAAGAATTAATGGATGGAAAAGAAGATGGCCACACATTTGAGTAACAAAAAAACAATCGTTATCATGTTCTATTTTTTCTTCTTTCTTTAAATATGGCAAGGTTAAGCGATCCATTCAACGGTAAACTCAAACCAACGTCTGGTAACATTTTCTTTTTTGGTAACTCAACAATGATCTCAATATTAATTAGGTTGTCCCCAAATAACGTTCGACTAAGCTTCAGACTTTATATGTTAATTTAATGCATATGGATGCTACAAAGTCATTAGTGTTCGTAAAATGCACCAACGTCACTTGATCATCATCAACCCGATTTACCATATATTGCAATTGGTTACTCTCCAATGCATTCACCGTACGTATTAACTAATAACTAAACTTCCAAATGATCACAGAATTACAAAGCAGTACTGAAATTATGTATCTTCATGGAAATTCGGAATCGTACCGATATTAATACATAAAGGCAGCAGATTATTGTACGTACGCAGGTGACATGAACGAAATATCAGATAATGATGAGCACATAAGTAGCACATATATATATATATATATATAGCGTTATAAATACTGTAAGTTCATTAACATAGAACGACCGACTGGACTCACAATGGTGGTGACACACAAACATAGTGACTAAACCGTAAATATATATTATGGAGAGGCTCGCTACGTAGTGCAGCCCCATCCAGACTCGATCGAAGTACATTTTAACTTTATTTTCGAAGCTACATATATCCTGTCGCCGCAAATGGCTCCTCCATTATTCTCACTTGACGCTGCATTTAAAAGAAAGTCATGTTTTGATCATGTCTGTCATGAGAACGAAAGAACCCGTAAAAACTGTGCTAAAGTGGCTGCATCTGCTTTCTTCGTATTTTTTGAAGGATGGACCATTCCTTTTTAAAATTTTGCTTAAAAAAATTATGATTTTCTTGTCGGAGAAATTAATGATGAAGTTTCTATACGTATTGTCTAACTAAACAACGAACTATAAGTACTGCACCAATGAACAAAATGAAAATAACTTTCACAACTTGATTCTTAAAGGAGAAGGAAAAGTGATCTTGGTGAATTAAACTAAAATCCAGCTGGGAGTTAATTATATTCAAGAATCGAAAACTTGAGGGTGTGAGGGGGGTTACGTGTCGCAGTTGGTGGAGATGCTGATCTTATATGGAATGTTGACTTTGCACAAGGCAGGGAGACCAGCTGCATTCTTAGGGTTATAAAGGCCACCCTGCAAGGCACCAGCTGCTGATTTCAAGCACCTGCATGCGTTCCGACGGTCAGCAGTGGTGCTGGCAGCTTTGTTGAGATTGGTGATCGCCGTGCAGCATGCCTGAGAAGGTTGCCCGCCGCTCCTCAGGTAGGAAAGGCAAGGTATGAGGCTGCCTTGTATCTGGCTGCATGATAGTGGCGCCGCCTCGACGGCAAAGGGTGCACTTGATACCATCATGCACAACAGAAGCACGCAGTACGCCAACTTGAGGCTTTCCATTGTACGTACGTCTGGTACTTCTCTGAAGGAGAAAGGACAAAAAAGGCTTCGTTTTGGACAATATATGGAAGAGGAAGCTAAGCTTGGAGCCCGAGGGTGAGATCAAGCTTATCGACATGGCCATTATATAGATCAGAAGTTAAGAGCATGAACATTAAGGCTGGTAGCGAGTACTGTTACCGGGAATGGGTGGTGGTTGGACCTAATCCAATGCACTGTCACTTAATTTCTCGCCTTTCCAGACTGCATGTACATACGTAACGTACAGTAGCGGATTAACAAACAATATACAAATAAAATAAAAAAATATCTATTACAAAAATCACCGAAAATGTAATTATATATATATATATAGTGAAGAAATATTGATTAATATTTATTCTTGTGAATTGTGATGATCCCGTACTACGCCTTCTAATTATCTGAAACTTCTCGCTAGTTTTATGCTAAGTTGGTTTTACCTGATCGTGAGTTCTATGTTTGAATTTAGTCAATAATTTGGTCATCTACTCTGTTGATCATGTCTTACTTTATACACATGCAAGTCTGCAATTTGACGGCATAATTGATGCTCGCTCATATTCATTCTATATTATTATATATTCTAATTTATATATTATAATATAATTATAACAGGTCAGCTCAATAGGTTAGGAGGTTTAAGACTAAAATTTTAATTGAGATTTTTTTAAAATAAAATAAAATAATTTTTATTTTTACATTAGATTTTATTTAAATATAGTTTTTGTTATTTGTCTAGTAAATTACTATTTAATATTTTATACTACATTTTCAACTAATATTTTTAATTAATAATGTCATATGTAATATCTATTTGATACTTTTAATGTTCTCTTATTAAGTTAATTAATATTTTTAATTATATATATTTTTTTCTTTTTTAAACAAATTCTACTTAAATTTTTTTTTTTGGAGTTTTCTTCCATTAAGAGCCTTAGACAATTGCTTAAGTGACCTAATGAAAGAGCCTGAATTATACTAATAACTAATTATAATATAATAATAAGAATAATTTATAAATAGTCTAAAAAAGAAAAAGAGTATCTAACCTAGCTGATCATAGCTCTGTCCAAATATTGTCCATACATGATGTATAAAAAACAAGCAGGTATTATTGAATGATAAAATTTCTCAACTTAAAAAAAGAAGAATGGTAAAATTTCTCTTTACCAAGGAGAGGAGAAGATGCGGGTTCAATTCCCGCTATCTTGATCCATGTCATCCATCATTCTATGATCCTAGTTTTTTTCCTATCATTTTCATGAACATGATGAAGGATAATATATATATGTCATATCAAGTATATATGTATGGTAATATATATAATTTATTCTATGCCATTTGATACTATATTCATTGATTTATTTTATTTTCAGTTTTCCCTAACCTAGCTCATTCTCCAATAAATAATTTGAACATATGTTACGTATTCAAGCAGATGCACATTTAAGGAAAGAAAAACAAACCTTCAAAGTCTCCCTCTATCTCTTTCTCCCTTCTTCCATCTTTTTCTATTTTATTCTACCTATTTTCTAAAATTGTTTTGCAGTTGATGAATGCGTGCTTGATTCTGCCTATTTAATTAATAATTGATAGTTTTTTTGTTTTCAAAATTATATATATATAGGATGGGATGATCTGCATGTAGTCACTTCAAATCGTGAACCTCGTAGATTCTGGAGCCCATTAGGCTGCATTTTCGACGTACTTGGTTGGGAAATACACTATTGGGGTCAAATTTTCAAACGCCACACAAAGCTCGCTCCAGCCTACTGTCTCAATTAACCTCTTGGTGGTCAAGATCTGCAAGTAGTCATAACCTCATGATCCATTAATTGTTCATGCATGAGGGCATGAGGGAGAAATGTTATCCTTTGATCTGTGGAGTCATCTCCCACCCTTGCGAGGAAGTGTTCTTTTTTATTTGTTTATTATATATATATATATATATATATATTATTTTTGTTAGATTTAGATTTAGATTTAGATTTGTTAGCTTATTATATTTTTGTTTATTACGAACTCTTGTTGACATGACGATGATCACATCCAAACATTGACTACTAGCATATATTATAAGTTGATTATATGGCACATTAATTAACAATGTATTTGAACAAAATGATTCACTAGTTTTTATATTATTGTTGGCATACACATGCAAAATTAATAACGCATTTTCAACGTTAATAACGCCTCCTATATATACTTCCCTTTTCTAGATTCTTCCCACCAATGATATAATACATGCAATATACTAGATGTGAAAATTATAGCCAGGAATATTAATAGATAAACCGACACTACAAGATTTGAGAGTTTTTGAGACCAAAAAATTATCCCACCACTAACTGTCGTGGTTAATGGTGACTGTTGACACAAATTGTCTTCGCGGCTATTAAAAATTCAATTGCCCACGAAGTATCATGCGTTGACGGCAGTTTCAGGTCAACAATGCTATTTGCGGCGAGTTTATACCGCAGCAAAAAGATTTTCCACAAAACGTAATTTTACTCGTCGTTTTGATTTTATGGCCACGGTAATTTAACTTTCTTTTTCTACAGCCCAGATCAACCCTTCGAATTTATCCGTTCTTTCCCCTCATTCCATTTCCCCCCCTTTCTTCGACACCACCGAACGAGATTTCTCCCGGCCATTCCTCCAACGAACCCATGGCTAGGCTTTACCGTCGGCAAACCCAGCCTCACCGCCACCTTCGGCAGTTCCCACATCCTCCGGCAGTAGCACCCCACCGTCGAAGTCCCCTATCAGACGCTCCCTCGATCGCACGCGAGCACAGCCCGAAATGGGTTTCATGCTCGTTTCTCCCCCTCGCGCAGCCATACGCCGCCTTATTTAGCCACCGTCGAGCACCAAGACCACCCCAGGACCACCCCTTTCATCCTCCACTTGATGCGAGCCCACAGCTCTTCCGTAGACCCATGTACGAAACCCACCCGTTTATACACGGCTTCCCTACCGCACGCCGCCACCCACGCCTCCAACCACCATCAGTAGCACTCCTTCTCACCGGCGACATCCCCCTCCTCCCCACTGTCTCTCCATGCCAGGAAACCCTAGAAGAAGGTCGGGGAGCAAAAATCAAAGCTTAAGGTAAAAACCCTAAATTAACCCATTTGATTTTGGTTTCATTTTGGAAGCTAAGTAAGTTATTCTAGCTTATGTTTTGGTGTAGTTAATTTCCTATGTTACAAACAAATAGGAATGCCCTGTTTTTTGCCCAAACCGAATGTTATTAGTTGTTTTGCTATGTGTTTTTTTCTATTTCGAAAATTACATGTTGTTATTAGATTTGGTTCAGTGCTAGGTGATGTGTCGAGGAAAAAATTCTAAGAAAAATTGCTCTTTTTGTCTTTGTAACATCTCATAATTTGGGACCCGAGGAAAAAAAAATCTACTTTATACAGCGTAATAGTCAATGAATTAAAATATTAATTATGGAAGCCAATTTTCACTCTCAAAATCCAGCTCTTTTCTAGTATGAATTGCATTTTTTTAACAAGTAGCAAAATAGCGATTCAGAGTTTGAAAATCAAAATAACATTGCAGAATTTTCTCTTTCTTTATATTTGCTTTCTTAGTTTGATAGGCAACACAAGATGTGAACCAGAGGTTTTCTTTCATGGATTTGTTCTGTTGTGCCAGGTTTGAAAGGTAAATGAGAAAGCAAAAAGATACTCGCCTTGTAGAGATGGCTGTCGAGAAGGCTCATTTTGAAGCAATTCAAGCTAATGCCGATATCGTGAGTGATTATGCCTTTCACTCACACCACTTATTTTAGTCGCATGATGTGATTTCACTGCATAGTTTCAATTAATCTCATATGAGTATGTTTGTTTCAAGTAGGACAGATGACATGTAAATTTAATTTTTCTTAAACTGCAGTGTCAAAACATGCCCATAATATATATGCACTTATAAATATATATATGACCATGATATGCGATGGCTCAAACTCTAGCAAACTCTGCCTTCTTTGCATAATTATAAAGTGGTTCCTTGCGATGATATGAATGGTTGTTTTTTTCATAGCACCTTACACTTTTCATCATGCGGATGCAGATTCTCTCAAGCTTATACCCTTTAGAATTGAACTTTTCAGCCATACAAAATGTTTATTTAATTGAAAAGGAAGCATGTCTGTTCTTTTCAGAGTGTCAATGCATTATGACCCTTCCATTGTGAATTATTACTTATATAATTGTTTTTTCATTTGTAGGAAAAGCAGTATAAATTACATGAAGAGAAAAGAGATTTGATATAGCAATAAGCAGAGGCAAAGGCACAAATTTTTGGATGAAGAACTATGCCCTGTTCTCTGACTGGTTAGCTACTTTTGTGTGTTTCATACTTCTCTATAAATTGGGGTTCATGGCCATTTTGTCGCTTCTATGTTCCAATATCTTTAATTCTTTCCATATTTTTTTTTGTCTTTTTTAAGTCTCCAAAATTTTATTGTTGAGAAGGCAGCTATGTTGTGCAAAATAATTTAGTTTTATGCTTTATCTTGATGCAAACTTTTTATCTTCACAATTACTTTTGCTTCTTTAGATTAAGGGTTCAAAATTATTTAGGGTTTTGGTACCCATATTAAAAAATAAAATAAGTTCTTGAATAATTTTCGACATAAGGAAAAGTTCAATGTACTCAAGCAGGGACTTGAGGCCAGGTTTGAATAGCAAAGTCCTTCCAAGTCATCATATCTCATCTCAATATCTAAATACTATATTTAAGCTATATTTATGTCTTTTATGTGGTAAAAGTATGATAAATTCATAACTTTATGAGATTAAACAATCAATGCTAAACATGCTTCCCCTCCTTGTAGAGCTTGTCCTCCTAAAGTGTATACTTAAAGCATCTTCTCTTGAACTTAATAGATTAACTTTTTATGTGCAACACTTGATTTGTTTTGAAGAGAGACTTTCATTGTGATTATTTTACATTTATCGTTTTAGTCAATATGAATATCAATGTATAGTAGATTGCCAAATATTCAGGATTTCCTCTATATATAATTGTTCTTCTTCTTGTTGCTAGGTATCTTTGTTGTGACAGAGTTTCTTAAACAGTAAAAGTTATGGATTTTACGCCATATGTTTTAGGGGAAAATTTCTTGTGTTGGATGATAGCTTTTATATGATGTTAGTTTAGGAAGATGAAAATAGAACTTGGATCAAACTCTATAGCTAGCCTTAATAATCCAAGGGTGATTTGATAATGGTACATATATACTTGTACTTACATATTCAAATTTCAAAAAAAAAAAAATGTAGTCTTCAGATTCTTCACTACCTATTTGAATAAAATCATTTTACTTTTCTGATGACCATAATGGTGACACCAAAAGAAGTTATTACAAGAACTCTTAATCCTGTTACTGCATTGGGTAGCAGAGATGCATTAGCTAATATAATTTGATTGGTAATATAATTTCCTTAATGTTAACTCTTTGTGTGATTGTTCACATTTATGCATGGTGCTTGCATTATATGATTAGATTATTAATAGGAATACTTGACAGTCACATGTCAGAAGGAGAAATAAGTTTATGTTGTTTTAAGTCCTGTTTGCTTGGTTTTTGGGCTGTAATAAGTTTTAGTAATTTTACTAAAAACCTTTTGTAGAGAGGCTGCGTAGGCATATTATTTGGAACGCAAGCTTGCTTGTTCTGATTTCAATTTTTTTAGGTTTAGTTGGTATTGAAGAAAATGACACCAGTTTAGAAAATTAAATTTAGTTAATATGCTTAAAGTCTGCACAATTAAATTTAGTTAACACATCTATTTAACTCTCACCAGAGAAAAATATATGTATTTAACTATAGAAGAAAATGATAGAGATTGAAAATATCTTTCACCCCTGCTGCCTGCACTCTTTAACTTCTAGTTATTGTCTCAAAAGATATAATATGTTGAAAATGTTGTGAGGAATCATGTCTAAAATTCAGATCTGTTGTTGTTAGGGATCACATATCTCCACTTGATGTGAGGTTGTTGCAAACAAGGTGAAGCATATACTGCGACACTAGTGGTAAGTTTTATTTTTTTCACATATCCCTACTTGACATAATTTTAGTTGTTCTGAAATTTTTATTAGTATTAATTTGAATCTCCAAGTTTTATATATAATTTTTTAGCTTATATTATGAAGTTGTTTTATGATTTTTATATTTTTTTTTTTCTGAAATCTTTTAGTATTTGCTGTGAACAAAACTTGTGGCAAATACTTTTGCCCACAAAGACTATTTTTTGCTATGAAACTTCTCCGTGGGCACATAGAAGTACATACGATTAGACTTGGTGGTAAAAGAGCATTTGTTGCAAGTTGATAAGAGATAACACAGTGCTAAAATCCTTTTTACCACGAATTGTTTCATAGTGCAAACTTATTAGCAACGACAAGATTTTGTAGCAAAAGAGTAATAGCCACAAGGTTATAACATTTTTAAATTTTATTCCCACGAGTAAAATTGGCTATTACCACGAAAAATGTTGTGGGAAAAAATATCTATTTGCCACGGAAGTATATGGCCCGTGGCAAATGCTCTTTTACCGGGAGTTATATGCCACGAACGTCCCACAAGTCAAATTGGTGGGAAAAATACTTTATCCACGAAAATCCTATTTTTAGCCACAAGTACCCTTCTTGGCAAAATCTCGAAAATCTTGTAGTGCGAACATTTGTCAATCAAACTAATAAAGAGCTACCAAACTTATATAATACAAGGAAATTAAGAAATCGTACAAGGTATGTCATATGTGCGACGTGTCTGCATGTGGTGAGTTTGTCATGTTTGTTTATATGATGATCATGAATTGAAGCAAATTAAAGAATATAGTACTCCTAGTACTCGACGAGTACGGACGGACTAAAATTGGTTTTTATAATTCAGAGATCAGTAGTGGTAATTAGTAGGACGCTTTCCAAATCACGATCCTTCTCTTGCGCCTCTTGATCTGCTGCTGCAAGAGTCAGCTCCTCAGCCCTTTTAGTTTGATGCCTCCAATCTGTACGGATCAATGCGTATCCCATCAAAAACAAACAAGAAAACTGTGCTGACAGTAGCCCAAACCATAAACCTAGAAACCCAACCTTCCACACGAAACAACTCAGAATAACCATTGGCAGTCCAACCACGTAAAATGCACACAAGTTTATCCGGGCCCCCAGCTTAGGACGTGCTGTACCGGTCAAGACCCCACACGCAGCTGTTTGGGGTGAGTTGGCGAGTTCGCATAACCCCAATATTGGAAGTGCAGTTGAAACCAGATCAAGAATCTGAGACTCATCTGTGAACAATTTTCCCCACACAGATCTCACTGCAGTCATGAAAATGAGGGCCGAGAGTCCAAAAGCAAAGGCCACGATAAGTCCAATAATGGCTGCCCATTGGGCCAGGGATGGTTGACCAGCCCCCAAAGCATGGCCGACACGTGTTGCTATGCCACTGTTTAAAGAGATTGGAACCACATATAGCAAGCCTGTTGTTTGAATGAGGATGCCCATTGCAGCTAAACTTGCCTCTGGATCGCTCAATAATCCACACAGAAACAGCATTATTTCATACCACCACCATTCCAAGCAAATTGAAGCAGCGCTAGGCAGTGCTAAACTTAGCATTGGCCCCCAGCCTTGAAAAGTAGAGCTAAATGTAGCTCCATTCCATGGTTTTAATGGTCTTTTGGAGACCATAAGATAGATTATCAAGCCCAAGTTTAAGTTGAGAGTATTAAAACCAACAGCCAGTGCAATACCTTTGACGCCTAATTTCAAATATGTAGCGAGGAAGTAATTAATAGGAAGGTGAAGGAGGGCTGCAAAAGTGGCTGCTATTGTCAGTGGGGTGGTTAATCCCTGGGTTCTCAAGAAGATCCTTAATGGGTGGAGGGGAGCTTGAGCTAGCAATTCAGGAATGGAGAAAACTAAGTAAACCTTAGCAACTTTTGTGATGCTTGGGTCCTGACCCAACCAACGAAAGATGGTGTCAGCGTTAAGCCATATGAATGAGATGGATATGGAAACGAGTAGGAGGAGACATAGTGTTTTCTGAAAGGTTTGGCTGAGAACTGAGTATCTTTTGGCTCCATAGGCTTGGCAACAGATGGGGTCCATCCCCATGGATAGGCCTCTGAGGATTGAATTGCCTGTGATATTCAAAAAACCAATCGCCAGTGTTCCCCCAGCTAGCTCTGCTGTTCCGAGACGACCCAAGAAGAGCATGGAAATAACGGATCTCGAGTATATAAGCAAGGTTGTCATCGCAATGGGCCCTGCAATCTTGCACAATGCTTGAA
Source organism: Platycarya longipes (assembly GCA_036559045.1). Lineage (NCBI taxonomy): Eukaryota > Viridiplantae > Streptophyta > Magnoliopsida > Fagales > Juglandaceae > Platycarya > Platycarya longipes. Next base: position 45,080,342 of record CM071798.1, on the reverse strand, counting down.
CCTCTTCCCCCACCTGCAAGGATTGACAATATTGTTAATCTACAATGATAAGAGGAGTGCTGCACCTACAATAAGATTATATATAAATAATTTCACAAACTTGATGACGTGACTCCATGTGAACCGTTAAATTAATATTATAATAAAAAAAAATTTATAATGTCACGAATACATCAAATTAACCTATTAATTGTTAGATTGTTTTTGAATAATTACTCTCTGGTTAAAGGATTTTTATTTTATTTTTCCAGCTTCTACTAGGAATTGAGTAGTACATGAGAATGCGGGGCTTTATTACCCACGTGATCATGAGCGATATATTGACACAACTATGTATACGAGTTAACTATATAGAGATCAGAGTCGAGATTATGCATGCATATATACATGATTATGTTCCCATTCATTCATTACATGGTAGAAACTCCTTCCAATTCTTTGTACAAATTGGATGTTCATGAACTATAAAAAAATAGAGAAATTATTAGATGCATGCCTATGTAGAGTTTTTCCTCGTTTGTGATCATTTTATTCCTATTATTTGCATTTTAGTAAATATTTAATCTAATATGTTCACTTTGTCCAGATGATCTTCACATGATGAACGTTAATTAATATTAAGTAAATGACGAAGATCATGTGTCCGTATATCATTTCCATATATAATTACTCTTTAATTGAATGATCTGGTTTGTGAGTAAAGAAAAGATTTAAAAATCATGACTTACAGCTAGCATTTTCAGCTCTCTTGAAAAACGTAACCCAGTAGTGTTACAACCAACAAAAGAAGAAAAATAAAAGAAGTCAAGCTCGTGCTCTAAATGATCATCATATTAATGTTGGATCGATGTGTCATTTATAATAAGATATAAAGTGTAACTTCGGTCCGGTTCGGGGTTCTAAGCCAGCTAGCCTTGGCTTTATAATACCCTGATGCTCTCACTGGCTTTGCACCCAGCTCCTCTCTCTGTGGAGCTGGATTCAGCTATTCCACTTCGTTAAATGTATTAAAAATCTCTACTCATCCTTTTCTTTCACTGCCTTTTGTTTGTTCGCTTGTGAAACTACAAGAATGACAGTGGGGTTTGACGAGAGTTGACGCAGTACATGATTAAGAAAGTGGAGGCCGAAACACGAAACACAGACTTGGAAATGATTCAACTACGAAGGAACTGGACACACACGTAAGACACTTGATGAGCTGGAAGAACTGGATGTATATCATAAAAGAATGGCTGAAGTTGCAGGATCTGAAGTTTCAACTCTGATGATCGTAAAATATAATTAAACAGGCCAATGGTAGCATGAAGGAGACTGCTGAAATGAGGTGGCGGCATGGGTTGAGACCAAAAAGATGGAGGAATTACTCAGGTAAGGCCAGCTGAAGAAGCTGTTACGTACCCTAGCTAGCTTGCTCGCAGATCGTCAAGGCCATTTTCAAGCAATGGGATCGCCGGAGTTAATGAAGATCAATCTTGATCTTTTGTCTCCAAAGTTCAAAAAGTTGAGGAGCAACGGAGTTGATGATCGGCTCAAATGAGAACTTAGATTTTATTTGAGAAACGTTATAAGGTACGTACGTACATCCGTTGATTTTAAAAAGAGAAATACATCATCGTATATATATCAATACAGATAAGTTGAAAGTAGTTTTATTCTTTTTAAAAGTTAAACACGTACGTACGGCACCAAACTGCTAGCGATTATATATCAATATTCTCGGAATATAACGAAGGAGGAGGAGCGAAAAAAAAAAAGGGTTTATGTATGCAGTATGATACGTATGTTAGGGAGACAGAGAGAGTTACCTCTGTGAGCGGCAGTGTTAGGAATGGGCCACTGGGCTGTAGAAGACGTCGGAAAATGCCATTGAAGAATCTGCCTTCGCTTCTACCTGATCTCATACTGTCTTCATTGCAGCACTCATCCTTGGATTGCGAAGGGTCGGCATTTATAATTCCTCGAGATACGGTACAAGTGCACATGTTTTTTTTCCAGGGTTTGCAAAGTGGCGGATTGAAAACACAACCCTAAAAAAACATACAAAAACCGGACCAGTTCCAGAGAAGGTTTGTCCAATATTGGTGCCGATCGAGTTTAATTAAACAACTGATCATTACAAAGAAAACACATCATGACAAGAAACTGAGAGAGTATTAGTCATCATGAAATTCGAGTTCCTCCTTAATTGATATATATAGTAATATATATATATATATGATGTGTGTATATATATAATTACGTACGTACGTACGTATAACGAGAGATTTTACAAACCTTAAATTTTACAAAGCAGAAAAAACCGTATGCTGTCACCGTGCGTGGGAAGTCGTTGGCCGCACGTTTGTAACTATCTCATAGATCCGCCCGTGGCATTGGAAGTGTGCATGCTAGCTAGAAATTAGGAAGGAATAAGAGGAAATATTTGGTGCATTGGGAGATCAAAGAGATCTCAATTGGACCGGATCACTGGTAGCAAGAGCTCACAATTCTCTAGGCCAGCCTCTACTACTTTATATATTACTCATGTTGGTGTGCATGATATATTCTAGCTAGCTGGGTTATATATATTGTAATAGTTTTTAAGTACTGTACGGCCGAATACTGCATGCGTCCACTTAATTTTTTGGCTCAACCCAACAATTTATGATCGCGCCAAATCGTCATCATGAATCACCCAAAAGAAATTATCATCCTAAATTAATGGAGATCATATATAGCATGCTACTATAACAATTAAGGAAATCAGAAATGGTAAACCCAGTTTTTTTTTTCATCTTAATTTACAGGCTTTATGGGTGGAGTGGCCGCGAATAAGATACCAAATTAATAAGGCTCTAGCTTCATGGCAATTAAGAATTAGTAGAAGATCAAATATTGGCAGAAGGACCACATACACTATGTGGATGCATGACTTATATATACATACATACATATATATATAATATGATTTACTCAACTTGTGTAAAGTCACGGACGTTAATTAGTTTATACTTTGGGAGTTGGTGATCACTTTGTGCCAACTAATGATCATCCCATGTGCATTCTTTGAAAGACTAGGTTTCTGTATTATATATATATAAAGCACGTATATATAATATATGCAATGTGTATATATATATATTGTAACTTAATTCAAATTGTATAAGGGAATTTAATTAACTAGACAGTACTGTTACGGGATGCAGTAGTACTAGTGCAAGCTAGCACCAGCCTGTAAAGTATTCATGTATACCTACTTTAATTTATGTATGTAATTTTGCATGTATTTTCATCTTTTCGATGTATTTTTTTTTTTTTGGAAATCTTGAACGTCTCATGAGTTAAATATTATTAATTGTAAGAATGCATTAATTAGATATTCGAATATACGTACGTACGTACGTTTATTTAAAAAAATTGACAATACTTACTTACAAGAAATGTACCATTTTGCATCAATTCATTTGGTTGCAAAAAGTGGCAAAAGTTGATGATTTTGTTCTAAAACATCTGTTTTAGAGGCGACGGTGGTTGGATGCCGGCCTATAATTGGATGATTATCGTGATCATATAGTAAGTAGTTCCCTAAATATTTTGAAATTGCAATCTTATAATATATATAAGCAAAGTTTGCGAAAACTGGTTATAATAAGTACCTAATTCATCACTTTAATTCGGCACATTTGGTACCACTGATCAAGTCTTGGTAGCTAGCTAGCTAGCTAACTTCATGAGACGTACGTTCACGGGAAGCCATTGCAATTCATGATCAATTGGCTTAATTAGATCATTTACAAATGTTAGTATTGATTAATGTTAATTAATTAGCATGCATATATATTTTGTTGATCTGTATATAAATGGTCATTAACTACATGTGTAGGCCTAGGCCTGGCCGCTCTTCATATATATGAGACACCCTACACAAAACATAAACAGATTCAATAATAAACGACTACATGCAATTAATTAATTAATATTATGGATGCATGCGATCGGTCATGATCATTCAGCTTGATCTTATTGCAACTCTGAGCCAATTAAAGAGAAGTCGGAATATTATGCATGAATATACATACATATATATATATAGATGCACGTTGATTTATTTTCAACGATCAATCATGTGCATAATTAATAAGGGGATCAAACGGGTGACGGATCAGATGCTGCAATTTACGTAATTATAGCTTGTACTACGTACATGATCATGAGTAGTATCTATGAATGATTTGTTGTTGTCCTATATATATATATATATAGTTTGAGAATCGATCTGATCTCATGATTTTAATTTATATATATTATAATATTGTACAGTAGAATTGTATTTTGAAATCCTTTTTTTTTTACTTGAGTTTATAATTATAACTACTGCAAGCAGTTAGCAGCAAAAGCAGATGGTCATGAGATATGAATTACTACGGCGTTATTTTCATGATTTGTTTGGACTTTTTCGGTAGTGCTGATCAATAGTTAAAGAAAGAGAACCAGGCTAGCTAGCTAGGCCACGGCCTGCATGGATTTCTTTCGTTAACTATATATAGAATATATATATATATATATAGCTTTTTGGTTCTTAATTTTTAGAACAAATCTGATCATCATGTGTTGATGTATCATGAACGTACTCGTACCGTATAAGATTAGCTAGGAATTACCTGGCCGTGAGAAGGAAATTATAAAGGGGATCCATCAGGAAAAACAGTACTACAAGACCGTACGAGCTAAATTTATATATGATAGATTAGCGCCACTATATTGTACTGCTTTTATTTATTTTTATTTATTCTATTTTTTTATTATTTTAAAATATTATAAAAATATCAATATATTTATAATCACTTCCTTAATTTTTAAATAAAAAAATAAAATAAAATACATAAAATATCAAAATAAGATATCAAAATTAAGAAGCAATATAATAGCATTATATATATATATATATATATATATAGGATCTCAACTCGTATAATAGTAGTATTCGTAGAACATGAGGGTACGTACATGATGATCTTATATTTATAAGTTGGAGCGACTGCAAGTTGAGAGAGAAAGCAAGGCAAATCACGTGGTTTCTCCACATAGTGCTACCCGTAAGAGTATTAATATTGGACTTATCAATTTTTTTTTCTTAAATTTGATAGAAAGTACAAATTTAATAAAAAGAAAATACTTAAAAAAATTCTATATTAGACTTATAAAAAAGTTTTCATCATATTTGACGAAAAATGAGAAAAAGAAAATATGGAGAATAAAATATAAATATTTTTAATTTGGCTTTTAAATAGTATTCCTCAAAGATGAATGATTACTATTCAAAAGTCAAACTAAAAGTACTTGTATGTTATTCTCCATACTTTATTTTTCACATTTTTCATCAAATATGATGAAAGTTTTGTGATGAGTCAAATGTACGATTTGAATCCAAAAATTCAACTCAACATTGTTCACAAGATTTCGAATCTTCTTTTTTATCCCTGATTACGCGATAATTTCCATAGTGCAAATCCCACTTTTTATAGGCCCAAAAATTCTTTCACAAAACAATCAATCTTTTTCAAGTTTATTAGTTTTATAATGAAAAGTATAGAATTTTTTAACCTCTCCAACTATCTCTCCATTGGGTAGGATTATATTTGCCCAAGCACTTATTTGTTAAGGAGAAACTGACCCAATTTGAAGTTGTTAATGTTTATACTGATCAATCATAGAAGAAAAATTAAGCTTAGTCTTACTTCACCATCGAGAAATGAAAGAAGACTTTTGTCTTTAAGTTTAACTCAGATGTAGCTCGCTTCTTTTTGAATTTCTACTATTCTATTTATCAAATTTACATTTTTTCTCTAAGATAAGATACACAAAATAAAGGAGTAATACCAATCCTTTTGGATTAATTATGGGATGCATATATCAATAATTCAGTGTGAAATTTAAATGTGATAAATTGTTTCAAATTCACATTAATAATTGAAATTAGTGATTGAGGTTACAAAAAATTAGAGTTTTAAAGGTGTTGCATTTTCATTAAATTTGAATTTTTTATTAAATTTTGAATGAAAATTTTAATGAGTCGTTAGTGTTCTAACTAGATCTTCAATCTCCATTTTGGGGTTTTTTAATTTTAATTAATTAATTTGCTTAATTATACTAGCTAGCTAGGCTGTTAATTAATTAGTTAATCCACCAATGACCACGAAAAAACAAATTCCCTAATTATATTAAACAAACCATATATAGCCTTATGTATTATATACATATATATATATATATATATTGTTTTCTCTCACTGTTAGGAAAGCTGGGAGAACGTAATGATGATGATATATTTTGATATATATATATAAGGTGGTTGGAATCAAAGGTACAGTATTGGCCGCTTGGAATGATTCTCCCACACGCGCACGAGAAAGCTGGGCGGAGTTACTTTGGCCTTTTCCACCAGACCATCATGTGAACATTTTATTTCTTTAAGATAAAGAATTCACAAAAAAGTATAACTTTTATACATAATTAAGATCGTACCATTAACATTTACTCTATACATGCATTCCGCCAGAAGCACCTGCGCGAGCCGTGGTGAACGGAACCAAAGCGAGAATGTCGACATCAATCTGATGTCTATCCCTGTTAATGGTTTTGTACGAAGAAAGGAAGGATCCCAAATAATCAATATTTTTTTAATTGTTGAATCTCTCATTATTTGATTAATATCATGTGATATTCGAAATCTTTCATTACTAAGGGACATTTATAATTAATTATTTATAATAAAAATGATTATTTATAACAAAAATTGATTCATTTTAAATAAAAATAATGATTTTTATTAAAAATAATTAATTATAAATAAATAATTTTCTTATATACACACAAAAATTGGATATATATATATATATCAGTCTTATGCATGATTATTGTGTATATATAAAGTACTGGATTAGAACTTTAAGAAAAAAAAGAGTCTCCAATGCAAGTAATATTTAGAAAAGTTAATTATGAATTGGTAATTAGGGCAGACTAATTCCCACCCTGGCCCACTCTAGCTTGTCACTTAATTCGATCCTTGGATTATACGCTAGCTTGTTAATGTGCCCGTGCTCATTCTTTTTTCGTTTAAAGGTCTCTTTTTTCTTTGTCCCTTAGAGTTTGCTCGTGCCCCGTGGTCATGAGACACTTTCCAAGGTAGCTTTGCACTGCATAGTGCATCATGGGTTTGGAATCCCATTCATTGGATAGGTTCCAGCTAGCTGTACATGATCAGCAAAGTACGATAAAATGTTTGGAGTTGAGGGTACCGATTGACTAAGCAGACCAGAAGTGGGAAAAGGAATATATCTATTTCCTCCAATCTTTGCCTTCTGAACTACTCATCGTTTTTCTTAAAGTTTGCTAACACAGATACTAAATTATGTTGAGTGGAGATCAACCATCATAATTATGATTGGGGACATCTCGACAGAAGTGAAACTTTTCTAATTATGTATTTCTCTTTAGAGTATTATATAATTATAAAAGAATTATATAAAATAAAATCATTATTGTTATGCCGACCACCAGGGCGTGAGGCTTTTTCAGACGATTATATATATATATATATATATATATATATTTTATATATTCCCGTCTCTTAGATAGAGTTTATAATTTATCTAATTTATTAGATTTATTTTATAATAAATATAATTTTATAATTAAATAATCTACATCAATTAATAATTACATCAATTTATAAAATTAATTTTATATAATAACTTTATGATTAAAGTATTTTATATAATTTTAATTAGTTAAATTAGTTCTAATCATGTGATTGGTCTTTAAACTTGTAATTTAGTCCTCTTTTAAATTTGAAAAGCATTTTATTTCATTTTATTTAATTATTATAAATTTTTTAACTTTTCGTACATAATAAATAATTATTATTTTTAAATATCAAATTAATAATAATATTAAAAGATAATATTTTAATGAATCTTCATCTTTCATATTAAATTATATTATCTCAACCGATCTGAATCCGAACCGGACCTAATGAACAAGCATTAATGAATCTTCATCTTTCATATTAAATTATATTATGCCCATGATGCCCCACTTGGGCACTTTACACCTTGAACTTTGGGATCTAAATAGAGGAGCCATTCATGATCATTCATAATGTTGACAGGGCTTTTCCAGGCAAGCAGAACGTACGTACGCTAATTTAGCTAGCTGCCTGCTTAATTAATTAGAAATATTGTGTTCATGTGTGCGCGTGTTATATGAAAGCTATAAACAATTAAATCAAAGTTATGGGAGCAAATATATAAGAATATTTTCCCTGTTTCTTTTTTTTTCTTCCCCACCCACCATCTTTAATGGCTTTCAGTACAGCTTCATGAATTAATTGTGTGAAAAAACAAATGGGTTCATGATGGTCTTGCTTCATGTCCCCTCCTCCCCAAACAGCTTCCTGATTCATGCATTGAAAGTCTTGAGAGAGATAATAAGGTTCATTAAATTTGTCATTTGGTCTAGCTTCCATATTGCATGTAGGCAACGACATATATAATGGCCGGGAAAGACTCTCGATTGATCAATTACTTACCGTCCAATAAGAAGTTGATCATCATCATCATGCTGCAGCGACTTAATTATATGTCGTGTCGAAAGCTAGCATTTAGGATCGAGTTTTATAGGTACTTCATCATCATTGGGTCACATTGTTATTTATATTTTATATACTAATTGGTCTTTTTAATTAATATATGTGTCTAATGCTATGTCATTGGATTCTTTCAAAATATTCCTTTCGTTGTAGGTTATATCTGATCATCCTGATCAGAAGTATTGATGCCTAACGCTTAACAGATCAGTTACAGAATTATCTTCTAATTAGGACATCTAACGTGGATGAAGGGACAATTTAACTTTAACATGAAGGAGATCATGTCCAGCAAGCCATGTTGGAAATAATTAAAGACCAACCCATGGCCGGATTATGGATTTCATTCCAAAGTTTAGTAAAAGAATCCCACAAGATCACCTCCTGCATGCAGCAATGTAGTGGGCCGGCCCATGGCCGCCTACGTCCAAGACATATATGCCATATATACCTTGTTGGTCTCATGATTTAAGTGGCTCACAACCCATATCCTATTGGACTGATCATGGCTAATTTCAGCTCAATCAAGACATATATATATAAGCAGCCAGCTCACATGCTGAACGGCTATCTATCCAAATATTATAAGCGCTTCTACTCAATGTTTTAAATATTATGTTGGTGGCGTACCAGTCATGCTACTTTAATAAAATATTTTGATATCGATATCATTATATATATTATTTTAAAATAATTTATACATAAATAAATTAAATATATAAATATATTTATAAATCATATTTCAAAATAATAGTTAATATATGAATAAATTATATATAAATATATATATTTATATATATGTAGTTAATTTAATCTGAATTGAAGTTAAAAAATAACAAAAAATGAAAAAAAAAGAAAGTGAGAGGCCAAAATCCGATACCGACTGGTACGGCCAAAAAATTGCCCAAAACGAAACACATCTATTTTTGTACCGGACAACGGCCAGTTTGGCGTATTTCGACCGGTATGGCTGATATTGGTACAAAATTTAAAACATTAGCTCTGCTAGGTATATATAAGCAGTTTTGTGCAATAATCGCGTACCAATTACTTAGGTGGAGTACTGTTTTATCAGATACTAATTTTGTTTTAAGAAATAAAATATAGTGAAAAAAGAGAGATTAGAAAAAAGCATATGCTTCATCTCCCTTTTCTAATGCAGGTCACTCTTATGACGTGCAGACTTTTTCATTCTCTTAGGTAATATTTTAATCTTTCTTGATTTTGAAAAAGATAAGTTCATCTTTTTGATTTTCATCTGCTCTAAATTCTTTCTTCTCTCTGGTTTTCATCTGCGCGAAAAGGCTAAGTTCATCTCTCTGGTTTTTATTTGCTCTAAATTTTTTCTTCTACTTTTTTCCTTTTCTTTTTTTCTCTTGCTTCTCTCGTTTTCAACCACTATGACATATCAAATCCAAAGAGATAAAAAAATTTAAGCCTTTTCTCGTTTATCTTTTGTCAAAGAAAACTTTCATGAACCAGTCAAAATAAATTATATCTTAAGTAGCGCAATGTTCATAGTAGAAATTTTTGATTGATACTATGTTTGGCTGTTGAGAACACTCACTAAAAATCAAAAATCATCCTTACTGCCTTGTAAATGCATCATCTTCTCTTCTTTAATATTTTCTTTTTGTTACTTATATTAGTTACTACCAAGACAAAAGCAACTTTGAAAATACCATCATGCTCGCATATGTTGCATTTGCATTTTCTGAACTTTCTCAGCAACCAAACGTCAGCTTTTGGTGCACGTCGGTGGAGTTATTCCTCATAAACGTGTGATTCGCCCAAATTCAGCACAATCCATCCCAATTTGTGTTTCTCAACGTGATAACTTTTATCTCTAGAAAAAAAAATGGAGTTTTAAGGTCTTAAGTTTCCGTGTGAGACTCAAGATAACAAAAGCAGGGCTAAGAAAATCCATGGAGTGGAGAAGATGAAAAGTCAAGGCTTCAAATGAGGCAGAAAGAATAAATGAGTTTTCATTTTGTGGATCCCATGCCTGATGGGTGTGCAATAGTTGCACAAATTTGCTTACGTTTAAAGTTTTTCTATTCTTAGATGGTTTCATTTTATAAAAACGTCCACACATTATAGGAGTCTTATAATATTTAATTAATGACAGTTTCAATATTCAGTTTTATCAAATAATTGAAAAGAATCTCATATATTCAGATGCGGCCTTCCAAGGCCATTTTGTAGCATACCAACAAAAATGTTAGTAAAATTAGGGTTTTTTGTTTGGTTGGCAATGCCAGTAAAATCAATCTAATAACTTTACAAACTTGGATTAGATCTATGTTATTGTCACGTTATATCCTCGAAGAGAGTTTTAATCGGATTATATAATATGTTGTTATATATATATATATATATATATATATATATATATATATTCTAGCAGTGGCACTACGTGCGAGGCATATTTGTCCTATATTACTATAAAATAAATTGTTAAAAAATATAAACATCTAGTATACAAGAAAAAAACTAAAGTAATTAATGAGAATAACATAATTCATTCAAGTTACAAACTACTAATTCAAACTACAAAAAGTTTAGACAAACCATAGGCTCAAACAAATTCGAAAAATAAAAGATCATATTTCAAATCCATATTGCAAAATAGGACATAATTCTTCTCTTCGTCATTGAAATGACAATTAAAAAGTTTTAGAAATTATACGTCCAGAAGTAGTATATTCTCTTTATTCGTAGTATTTATAAAGAGAATATTGATTCTGCTGTGTACTTTGTTTGATTATGCCGTATTTTATGTAGTTTGATGTAGCTTCTAACATATTACTTCTAAATCATATCATATGTGCGCATTAAAGTGCATTCGAAAAGCAACATACCAATATCCATCCATGAGAACATGAATGAATACCGTACTTTTACTTGTTTGGATTAGTAGATAATTATTTATGTCATTCTTACTAGTAATGATAGGATTATTATTCTTTTTCAACTATAAAATGCATTACTATCATTGAATAAATATTTTTTTTTTCATTTTAATTCGATCACATGATCATCTGGTGATCAACCATTCAAAAGCATTGAGAAAAATTATTTAAAAAAAAAAATTATTTGTAAGTCCTATTTTTTACATATTCAACTAACTGTTGATGTCTACATGATCAGTTATGCTAAAAAATTAGTGATTATTTAGATTTTTTTTAATAAAGGTTCAAATATAAATACTAGTCATGTGTTAACACACGTGTTCTATTTTTTTGTAAACATAATCGCGTTAAAGTTGTAACTCTAACCTTTTTTTTACGTACTTATTAGTTAAATCATTAGAGAATGAAATTGAAGCGTAAAAGCGGGATTCTTCATTTTTAATACGCATGTTCATCAATTAAGCGAATATCATATCCACAAATTATTAGGAAGATTTTACTCCATTTTCATAATAAAGTTGCATTAAGAAAATTTCACATCTTCATCCACACCTTACCAAATGAAAACTCTATTGGAAAAACGCGCTTCCGTTGGAAAAATCACATGAGTATAACTTCGACACATCCAAAGATATATTTATTAAAAAATTTCTAACTACCATGCACAATTCTTCAAGTTTGCATCAGATTTTGCTTTCCTTACCAAACCTTTAGAAATGAAAGATCTTTTGTTTGTTATTTCAACTTTTTCTGGGTTGAATGATGTTGGATTACCTTTAATGATAGATAAGCACAATCATTATAATCACAATCAATATAAGAAACAATGAAGTTTCCTTATATTTAGGAAATATCATGCATATGAAAACATTTTGACAATAACTTTTGTTACAAGTTTCTGAATGACGCATAAGACCATAGTTTGAAAAAAAAATCAATTCTCATGTCGTGGTCACTAGGCTCTACCTAGTGGTTCAGATTTGGGTTCTAAAAATCATGTCCCCATTATTTGTTTGTTGTAAATGACATCTTGGGTTCTTATCCATATTATTAGACCATAATATGATTTTGATTTTCTCAATGAAAACTACATCAAAGATTTTTCTAGGACAATCTTCCATGCATCCACAAAACTTCAGACTTCATGTCAAAGCCTTTTTTCCAGCCTATGTGCAGCTTCATTTGCTTGTCTTCTAACATATTGTTTTACTATCCATTCTTGCCTACTATCCATTCTTGCCTTCCGAGTTCTAACTTAATATCTTTGATAAGTTGGTCATAGTTAGTGAAAGAATAGAAGAAGGAAATGGTTTGGTACAATACAAACCAGTATATATTATTCATCATATAAATAGCTATGTGGCTTTGTACAGATTTGGAAAGAATAAAGACATTTACAAGTAAGGAAATATACATATGTGGATGCTGAATTACAGCAGAAAATAAATCCTAAGAGTAGTCGTATGTCAACTATCTTCTGTATTAATATCTTAAGATATGTTGCCTTTCAGGTAGTCCTGAGATTGAGCATCAGACATGTGCTGTGATTGATCCCGAGATTGAGTAGTAATATTAGTATGGTTAACATCTTCCCGCAAGCTAATGGGTGTAGGACACACTTGTAGCTTGCTCTAAAGAGCAGAAAATGAGCCGAGGTTAACCTTTTGGTAAAGATGTCTGCAATTTGTTGAGCTGTTAGGATGTAATTGATGGATATGTCTTTCTGTACAACCTTGTCCCAAATAAAGTGGTAGTCAACTTCTACATGCTTGGTTCGAGCATGAAGAACAAAGTTGGATGCAAGGGATATGGTTTCAATGTTATCATACCACAAAGTAGGGGTGTGTGTGAGTGAAATGTGAAGATCATGAAAGAGCATCTTGAGCCAAAATAACTCTGTAGTGGCCAAAGCAAGGGATTGATATTCAGCCTTTGTACTTGATTTTGATACAACAGGCTACTTCTTAGCAGACAAGCTGATGAGACAAGCTCCCGGAAAAATGGCATAACCTGTGGTTGATCTTCTGTCATTTGGGTTCCCTGCCCAATCCTGAGTCAGTGTAAGCATTGAATTGTAGAGATCTAAGTTTGAAACACAAGCCTTGTTGTATGGTGCCTTTGAGATATCTAAGTACCCTTTTTGCTACTACACAATGAGTAGTGGTTGGATTGTGCATAAATTGGCACAGTTGGTTGACAAGAAAAGCAATGTCAGGTCGAGTCAAAACGCAGTATTGTAAGGCTCCAACCAAATGTCGATGCTCAGTAACATTATCCAGTGGATCTCCATCATATTGGGACAATTTTGAGCTACCAGGAATTGGAGTTTTATCTGGCTTTGCTCCAGCCATTTTTGTGGTCTCGAGAAGCTCACTGATATATTTGAGTTGAGACAAGTAAAGTCCACTGGCAGATTTGTGAACCTGGATTCCCAAAAAGAAATGCAAATCTCCAAGATCTTTCATAGCAAAGCTTTGTTTCAAACATGAGATTAGATGACTGATGGTAGAAGGATTATTTCCAGTGACAATTATATCATCAACGTAGAAAAGTAAATACAATTAAACATTTGATTTGTGAAATACAAATAGAGAATAGTCAACTGATGATTCCACAAACCCGTAAGCTAAAAGAGTGCTTGACAGCTAGTTGAACCAAGCTCTAGGAGCTTTCTTTAACCTATATATGAACCTTTGAAGTTTGCAGACGTGTGGGGTGTTGAATGTCAACAAAACCTTGAGGTTGTTCCATATACACTTCTTCTTCAAGTGTTCCATGAAGAAACGCATTGGAGACATCTAATTGTTTAATTTGCCAACTGAAATTAACAGCCAGAGCAAGGATAGTGCGAATGGTTGCTGCCTTTAACACTAGGCTGAATGTTTCTGTAAAATCCAAACCATCTTGTTGCTCAAATCCTCTTGCCACTAACTTGGCTTTAAACCTTTCAATTGTGTTATTTGCCCTTTATTTAACCTTGTAGACCCACTTGTTGGTCATGATATTCTTATCAGCAAGCCGAGGACAAAGAGTCCAAGTGTGATTAGTTTTGACTGTCTGAAACTCTTTCGGCATAGCTTGACACCATTGAGCAATTTTATTAGCCTGTGTAAAATTTTTGGGAGCAACAAAGGGTGCTTTTGCTGTGTAGACCTGCAAGGGGTACTTAGTATAATACACTTGATAGTAAGAAATTTTTTTGGTTTTTCTAGAACCATCTTGTGACCGAGTTACCATAGAGTGTAAAGGCTGAGTATTTAAAGGGAAAGGATCAGCCTGGAACTCCTGTGAAAGATTGGAGTCTTGACTCTAATCAAGAAGTGGTGCCTCTATAACTGGTGGATCAGGTTCAGCAGAGACTTCATTGGGTTCATTTTGAGTGACAGACACAAGAATCATTTGTTGGCTCAACAACAATGGGGGATATCTGAGTTATTATATTGAGCTGAGAGGGAGCAGAGGGTATTACCTGTGAAGGACTTGTTGATGTGAGGCCAGAGTCTGTAGCAGAGGACTTAGTAGAATATGGGACCCAATCTTTGGCAAGAAATGAACCTTCATCGAAAATAACATGCTTGCTAAGAATTATTTTTCTAGATGTAGGATCAAAACATCTATAACCTCGATAGTTTGAGCAGTAGCCAAGGAATATGCATTTCTTAGATCGAAACATCAGTTTATGCTGATTGTATGGTCGAATTAAAGGATAACAAGCACATCCAAATACCTTAAAAAAGGTATAGTCTGGTTGTTTATTCAGTAATTTGAAATAAGGTGATTGATGTTTCAAAAGGGTTGACGACATGCAACTTATGAGATAGACTGAAGTGTTAAAGGCATCTACCCAATATTCAAAAGGCAAATTGGATCGAGAGAGCAAAGCTAGACTAGTTTCCACTATGTGTCTATGATTTCTCTCTACCAATCCATTCTATTGGGCAGTATAGGGGCAAGATAGTTTGCGAGTGATCCCATTTGTTTCTAAAAATTGATTGAATATGTTTGAAATGAACTCTCCACCACTATCAGAGTGAAAAGATTTAATTTTCTTAGATAACAAGTTTTCAGCCATGCATTTGAATTTGACAAAACATTCAAAAGTCTCAAATTTTGCATGTAAGGGGTAGATCCAAGTGAATCTTGAGAAGTTGTCAATGAAAGTCACATAATACTTGTAACCATTGTTAGAGATTATGGGTGAACTCCAAGGATCCGAATGTATTATTTCAACAGGAGAAACAGTGACATTATGAGATTCAATAAAAGACAAAGCTTTAGACTTTGCTAAATGACAAGATTCACATAAGGTATACTGTCTAAAATTCTTGGAAACAAGAATTTGCACAAGAGATTTTATTTTATCAAAGATAGAAGCAGCAGGATGGCCAAGCCTTCGATGCTAGTTGAGGGAATCAACAGTGACACCAAGGAAAGTAGTAACATGCTTAGGTTTGCTTTTGAAATTGGAGAGGAAAATTGTATATAACCCATCTTTACTGTGCCCTTGCAAAAGTATCTGACCCGTGTATTTGTCCTTCACATAATAATGAGTTTTGGTTAATATAAATAGGCAATGGTTATCTGAACAAAATCTTTGAATTGAAAGCAAGTTTGCAGCAGCTGAGTGACAATACAAAACATTGTTCAATTTAGAATGTGTTTCAGATTTAAAAAGGGTGGTAGAACCTTGATTGGCAATAGTTAAACCTATTCCATTGCCCACAGCAATTTCCTCATCACCTTTGTATGGTTCTTGGATGGATAAGTTCTCCAATGCAGATGTCACATGGTTGTTTGCACCACTGTCTGCATACCAAGGCTACTCTTGAGATTGTTCTATAGTAGAATTTGATATTGCTGCCATAGCAGCAAGTTGAGCAGGTGGATGCCTACCTTGATAAGCATAGTCCATACGCTTGTAGTAGTCCAAGGCTGAGTGTCCAACTTTCCCACAAATTTGGCATGGTGGTTCGTTAAAGTCTGCTTGAAAGAGACTTCTATTATTGTTATTGTTGTTGTCTTTCTGAGAATTTGGTTTGTAATTGCCCTTATTCTGTGAAGGTGGCTTGCTTTTCCCATTGTGATTTGTCCATGTAGGTTTTGGTTTGTGAGAATAAAGGGCAAAATTTCTAGAGGCACCAACGAATTAAGTTTGATTGCTGAAAAGAGTCTTAAAATTTTAGAGTTCAGCTTGAAAGTCCTAAAATGCCATGGCAATATTATGAGTTGCAAATTTGTAAGAGTTGATAAAGAGAGTGTATGCAGGATTCAACCCCCCCCCCCTAAAATGATATAGGAGATGAGATCATCCTCATCTACAATTTTGCTGACAGCTATCAATTGGTCAAACCATGTTTGGCAAGACCAAGATACTCAGGACATGATTGAGATCTTGCTGTAGAGATTGAAGTTGGTGCTTCAAGTAAGCTACTCGAGATCTCAATTGAGAAAAAAATCTCGATTGCAAGGATGCCCATACCTGTCTTGAGGTGTTCAGTCCATAAATGGAGGAAATAACAGTCTCAAACAGAGTAGTTGTGAACCAGCCAAGGAGATATTGATCCTTCTTTTGCCACACTAGATAATCAGGATTGATTGTAGTGGTTATTTTTCCAGTTTCATTAGTAAGGAATTGATGGGAGCATGGTTCAATACCATCAACGACACATCAATTCATGGCTTATGATAATCGGAAGAAATTGGGAAACCCAATTTAGATAGTTTGTACCATCTAATTTGGTGGAAATATGATGTGTAATGCTTGGTAAAGTGAAGGTGGTGGTAGAATGAGATGAGTCCATGTTCAAAGCAGGATCAAAGGAGTGCTCCTATGACCGCTCTGATGCCATGAAAGAATAGAAGAAGGAAATGGTTTGGTACAATACAAACAAATGTATATTATTCATCATATAAATAACTCTGTGGCTTTGTACAGATTTGGAAAGAATAAAGACATATACAATTAAGGAAATATACATATGTGGATGCTGAATTATAACAGAAAATAAATCCTAAGAGTAGTCATATGTCAACTATCTTCTGTATTAATATCTTGAGATATGTTGTCTTTCAGGTAGTCTTGGGATTGAGCATCAGATATGTGCTGTGATGGATCCTGAGATTGAGTAGTAATATCAGTATGGTTAACAGTTAGTATGATGAAATCACTATTTGTCCCAAAAGTTTAAAAAATTTAAACTAATGGGAAGAGTTAGATTTAAAAAATTTAAGCTAATAGGAAGTCTGAAAAGTTTAAGCTAAGGTCATATTCTTAGCAATCTTCCTTGCGTATGAGCTAGACTCTGCTTTAATGAGTAACAAAGTCAGAATTCAAGTCCACGACTTCTGCTCTGGTAATATAATATGTAAAATTACCAATTATCCCAAAAACAATTAAGCTAATGAGAAGAAATAGATTTAATTATTTTGTATTATATTCTTAACAACTAATCCTTGATTTTTCTTAGCTTCGATAACCATGAGAGAGTCTCATTCAAAG
The DNA here is from genome assembly GCA_036559045.1 of Platycarya longipes. Taxonomy (NCBI): domain Eukaryota; kingdom Viridiplantae; phylum Streptophyta; class Magnoliopsida; order Fagales; family Juglandaceae; genus Platycarya; species Platycarya longipes. The sequence continues at coordinate 45,062,302 of CM071798.1, read as the reverse complement.
CAACATTTTGAGATGTCGATCATTTTACAAAATTCTATAGTCTTCCAAAGAGCAACTACTTAATTAAGCAACGTGGGATAAGTGATGTTCTGGACTGGAACACTCATTGAGGCTAGGATTTCTCCATTTGTATCTTTAACTATTGAACATTGAAAATAATACATATTTTCCAGTAATTATCCTGGGTGGGGCATCTTAATTAAATTTCAACATGTTAAAATTTTGTTTTTTCCACTTCAATCTATGTTGTAGTTCTGTAAATTTGTTTTGGACTTCTGGTCCAAAATCATCATTAAGGAGGTTTGAAAGTCTTCCACCATAAGTTTGCTTCCTTTACTACCATCCCTAGTAAGGTGAGTATTTTGTTGAAAATTAAAGTCATTTCTTTGTAACCATATTCTTCTCATTACGACCACCACTGATGATTGAACACGATTTATATTTAAACTTGACATCATATTTCCCTTGATGATTCATAATTCTATAATATATGTGCTTTGACCTCATATTCTGCTCACACGAATGGGTTCAGGATTGTAGTTTTCCTCGACAAGAGTTTGAGCTTAGTTGATAGAGCTCATCAATAAAATGGGTTTATGATAATGACGGGATGAGACATGACTATAATTTGTGGTAGAATCAAAAATCAAATCGTACGAGTGATTGGTCATGATGTGTCAAACTAAACCATACTTAAATTTAAAAGGGAATATTGAATTCTAAAAAAAGTGTTTATTAGTATATGACAGATGACCATACGGTTTTGCTCCAATCGCATTAAAACAAATAAAGCAGGTTATCATGTAACATATTCTACAACCACCACCAATAATGGTATATTATAGATTTTTCTAATCACATAAAAAAAACATAAATATATTATAAATATATTAAGGTGAATCAATTAATGTTTGCAGATGATACCATATTATTATGCAAGCCTAATATGCAAACCAATGCAAACATCATGCAGCTTCTAGAGAACTATGAGCTTGCCCCGAGTCAGAAGGTCAACAAGGAGAAAACAAGTATGATTTTCGGTAGGAATGTACAAAGAGGCCTTCAATAGAATCTCATGCAATTATGGGGTGTCACTCATTGTCATAACTTTGATAAATACTTAGGTTTATCATCAATGGTGGGGAGAGGAAAGAAACAAGCCTTTTCACAGCTTAAATCCAAAGTTTGGCAAAAACTCCAAGGATGAAAAGAAAATTATTATCACAAAAGGGAATGAGGTTTTAATCAAAGCTGTTGCACTCTTTATACCTAATTATACCATATCTTACTTTAAACTTCTAGGTGTATTGTGTTCTGAGCTTGAAAATATGATGAGTAATTTTTGGTGGGGACAAAGAAAAGAGGAGAGAAAGATTAACTGGCTCAGCTGGAAACGAATGTGTATTGCAAAAGCTGAAGGGGGTATGGGTTTTAAGGACCTAAGGATGTTTAAGATGGCTCTCTTAGCCAAATAGAGTTGGTGTATTCTAAAGTAGGATGATTCTCTGTTACATCAAAGTTTTAAGGCTAAATATTTTCCTCTAACAGAGTTTCAAGAAGCTAAGCTTGGAGCAAATTCCTTTTATGTATGGAGAGGAATCTAGGAAGCAAAAAAATTTATATTTCGTGGTTGCAAGTGGAGATTGGGATATGGGAAAGCAATAAGGATTTGGTCTAACTACTGGCTTCCAAATCAGAAGTTAATTCCAAGAACTGAACAGGGTCTATGCTCTCAGATGAATTAGATTGTATCTGAACTAATAGATGAAGATACAAAGGGATGGAATATGCAAACGGTAGGGGTGTTCATCCGGGTTCCGGATTCCCAAATCTGGAACCTGGATTCAAAAATTTCTTAAACTTTTTTTTAAAAAATTTCAAAAGTATTAATAAATAAATAAAATTTTAAACCGGGCCGGGTACAACCCGGCCTAGATGAACAGGCCTAGCAGACGGTGAGGCGATACTTACCTCCAATAGAAGTTGCTAAAGTGGTTAATATGCAACTTTATGAAGATGGGAGAACAGATTGTTTGATATGGGAGGAAGAAAAGAGTGGTCAATATTCAATCAAGAGTGATTACATATTTTTTTATGAGAGATGAACAGGATAACTCGAGGAGAGGAATCTAAGAGAATATTAGAGAAAGCTTGGGAAGCTACAGGTGCCTAGTCAAGTTGAAGTTTTTGCATGGAGACTTTGCAAAAATGTTCTGCCTAAGTTGACTAATTTAGCAATAAAGAAGTTGGTATCTGATGTTACATATATGTGGTGTCAAATGGGAGAGGAAGATATCAACCATGCAATTATATATTGTCCAACAGTACAACAGTTTATATAAGCACAAATTGAGTTCCTACAGAATGTGCTGGTGCAAAGGGATCTTATACAGATTGCCTCTAATTTGATTCACGCCCAAAGATTTTCTTAATCAAGTCGATTCTTTGTATGTGCGTGGGGGCTATGGAATAGACGAAATCAGATGTACTTTGAGGATGTTAAATTAAGTCAAGAGGCATCAGTAAATTATGTATTCTCAGTGGTGGATGAACATCAAATGTTAGTAGCAGACAAGTCAAGTTATCAGAAATCAACAAGTCGATAGGAACCTCCTTCCTTTGATGTTTTGAAGCTAAACACAGATAGAGCAATTTTTCCCAACTTCTGCAAATCTAGTATTGGAATAGTTCTTCGTGACAGTAATGGACAGGTGGTTATGGCAGGAAGCAAGCCAGAGAATGAAGTTATTGACCCCATGGAGATTGAATTCTTAGCAGCATTGAAAGGGCTCCAGGTGTGCTTGCCATTGGGAATTAGAGACCTAATTGTTGAATGTGATTATTTATTAGTTGTCTAAGAACTTAATCGAGAAGATGAATCTATGTCTTTATGAGGCAATCTAATGCCAGAGATTAAGTTGTTGATTTAGAGGTTTCCATAAGTTGTGCTTCAGCATAAAGGACGTTTTTCTAATATTGTAGCTCATAATTTAGCTAGATTGTCTAGGCATCTAGATGACCTTATAGTATGGTGGCACTCCTATCTAGAATGTATTATCCAAGCTATATGGCATGATGCACAAGCTTTGATGTAGTTCTCATTTCTAGTTTTAATGAAAGGTGGTTCATTTTGCTATAAAAAAATAAAAATAAAATAAAATAAAATCCATTCAACAAAAACCGTGTAAAAGAGGTCGTTCTCTCTAGCGAGCCCAATGAAGGCCTAAATCGCAATAGGCCCTCAAAACCCTCAATCACCACTAAGTGGAGATGGCCTCCAGGTGACTCGTCGATAAAGGAACTGAAAATGGGTTAGGTCCAAGAGAAGGAATGTGAAAGCTGTGCATACAGAGCACCAGAGCGTCGCAGGAGAGGGCTTGCCATATTGGCCTGGTTTGTTTTTACAAACAATCTCATCTCATTTTATTATTACTATTTTTTTAAATCTCCATATGAAATAAAATTAAAAAAAAAAATTAAATTTTAAAACAACTTTTTTAAATTTCATAACAAAATTAATATTAAAAAATATATTATAATAATCTTTTATTTAATTTTTAATTTTTATCTTATCTTATCTATAAAAATAAATAATGCATATATGGCCAACAGTCCTACACGACACTAGTGGCCTCGTTGTTGCATGTCAATGTTTCTTGCCATTGTAAATTGCAAAGTGAAATAAATTTTGACAGGCTATAGTGAATAATATTGGTCAACTTAATGTGGGAAAAAAGCTTAGGATGTTTGGGGAATGAGATGAAATAAGAAATGTATAAAAAATACTAAAATAGTTCGTAAATAATAGTAAAATAGTTTGAGTTACGATGCTTTATGAGATTTTTAGAAAAAGAGAGATAAAAAGTTAGATAAAAACATTATAAAGTTAAAATATTTTTAAAATATAATTTTTTAATATTATATTTATTTTGGTATTAAAAAAAGTTAAATTATTTTTTATTTGGCAGTTTGGGAAGTTTAAAGAGGGTATAAAAATGAGTTAGGAGGTGAGGAAGTCCAAGGGATATGGAATAGTAAAACAAAAATGTTATTTGTACACGAGTTGTATACCTTTTGTGTACATGCCGTATAAAAATACTTAAATACTATTTTTATGTATCCTCTAATTTAACTATTTTTATTTTTGTTTCTCATCATATTTTTATCTTTATTTAATATATTTTTTTTAATGTTTTAGTTGACGTGGCATTATTGCCACATCACCAATTTCACAAATGATACTCTAGGCCATGTACATATAACATCAGTCATTACTCATAGTAAAATGATAGGAAGGGTTAAAAGGTGAGAAAGCCAAAAAGAGAGCTGAGAAGTAATAAGAAATCAATAACCATTATAAGATAAAGTTTTTTTTTCTCCCTCCCCAGTGGCTTGCTAATAAAAATGGTAGGAAACCTTTTGTTTCGAACTTCTTTTTTATTTTGAATCTTAATGTTAAAAGATCAATTAAGTTTATTATTGTAATAAAGACAATACAATGAAATATTGTTTTAGCATGTCAAGGATTTGAATAGGTCAATAAAATGAAATGAAATGATGAGTTGCTCAACAAACTATAAAGAATATGTTTTAGAAATTGCATAGGTCATAGACTGTATAAAATAAATAAGACCAAAGCTTATATGATTGGGTACCATGTGTAACGTTCAAAAAATATCCAAACCATATGATTTATATTCTAAAAAGATTAGCTAATGATACAACTAAAGTTTCATTGAAATTTTATAAACAGCAATAATTTTTCATTTTCAAACAATGTGAGATCTCATACACTACTTACCATTATCTTATTATATAGGATATCACAATCTATTTTTCATAAGTTTCCAACATTTTCATTGAACTAGTCCAATGTAAATGATACGACTCAAATCCCATATTTCTTGTTAGAATAGTACTCAAAAATTCAACTGACTTTTCATGTGTATAAACTCAAACATTTTTTAAAAAGTGGGTTTGGCTGGCTGAGTGTTATAACGTCCCTTAAAAAAAAATTTCCTCCCCAAAATTTGTTATACCTAAAGTCAATTCTCTAAACCTTAATTCTTTATACCTATTAGCACACATTGTATTGCACTTCGAAAGATCCAAATCAACCCTAAAGTATAGACCTCAACAATGTAATTAAACCTAATAATAATTTTGAACTCTCCACAAAATCATTGAACCTTATGCAAATGGTGAAATAAGCTGCCAAATTACCATATTACCAAAACCACGCTTCCGTTACGTATTCTATCAACTTGTAGCTCTATACACGTTATATCTCAAAAATCATCAATGTCGTATGCAAATTCTAAAACATCATATACCAACAAGTTTATTTTTTGCAGTCCGTACAATTCTAAATATCAAATCTGGAGAGTATTTCCTAAAAAAAATCTCTGATAACCCAAAACATCATAATTTTTAGTCTAATGGACTCCAACTTGAAATATTCACACAAACATCTCTTAGCCCTCCAAGTTTTTATACTTCAAATACAAGTTACTTCCTAAACTCACAAATATCCAAAATCTCATATGCTATAATCTGCAAAACCTATAATCTAGTTTTTGGTCAAACTTATGTCAACTTCAAAATCTAATCTTAAATCATATCAAATTCATGTTCTACAACCTATAGAATAAGCCAATCGAATCTAAACCTCAAATTTCCAAAACTCTAATCTATAAAGTCTGCAGAATTTCAAACTTGACTGTCATACCATTTGTAATACCCCATTGGAAAATCTAAATTACATGATCTATATTTTAAAAAGATTAATCAATAATATAATTGGAACTCTATCAAAACATTATAAAAAGTAATAAATTCTCTTATCAAATAATATGAGATTTCATACATTACCTACCATTATTTGATCATATGGGATACCATTTTGAGCAACTGATGAGTAAATGTTTAAAATAATATCGGAGCTCCCATATGCCATATATGCTCTCTTTTACTAGGAGAAAAGGAAGGAAAAGAGAAAAGGAAAAGCCAACTCAAATAAAAGTGTGATTTTTTTATACAAAAATGATAGAAATCACAACAATAGATAAAAATATTAAATGGAATTACTTCATATTAAATAAATTTTAATATGTGCAAGGCCCCTTGTTACTAAATTTAATACCTAATAAAAAAAATATTATACTTAATATAGTAATTTTTTTAAATAAGTTGTTTTTAACTTTATTAAATTGACGCCTAAGACAAAATTCAAGATGACGCCTCAGTTTAAATTCTTATATTAAATATAACGTTTAAAAAGTTCATCTAAATTTAACAAAGCCTCTTATTTAAGAAACTAAATAATATTGAATATGGTAATTTACATTTCATTGTCTTATAAGTAAAATGCCACATTTTTTTTAAATATTTTTAAAAATATAAAAATTGCCAATACTCAAATAATCACTTACTCAATTATTAAGTAAAAAAAATTATATATATATATATATATATATATATATAAAACATCAAAATAAGATTTCAAAGTGAATAGGCAAAATAGCATTTCTCTTTAAATTTTATCCAACTCAAGTTAAGAAACGAATGAAAACTAAAGAAAAGTGTCAAATGAGAGCCACAATGGATAATGAATATTGATGCAGTCTCTGTATTGATTGCTTTGAAAAGACTGTTAATAAGAAAAAGGAAGAGAAAACAAGAGTCTATGATCAAAAGCGTTTGTCTCTACTAACGCATGTACTTCATTAGCAATTGACTCATTTTCTACCCACTAGAAGATCCAGCTTAAAGAATTTGAATTCAAGTCTTCACAAGTTTATGGACATCAAATCTTACAACAAATATCTAAATGAAAGGAATTTGTTATTTTTAGACAGAAAGTGTATTAGTAATGCCCTGTGAATCTTTTTGTTAGTAAAATCAGATATTATCCAAATAAATTAATACTAATAATTTTTTTTAACATTATCCTATCATCATTTCATGAATATGATACTAAATAATTGAAAATTATTTACTATATTTTACTTGAAGGTCTGTTATTTAATGCTACATCAAAGAATGTTGAGAAAATGATGATAAATAATTTTTTCAAATGAAAATAATGGGAAAACGATTTGTTTCTACAATTTGCATGGCTATTTTGATTTATAGCTGCTATGGGCTTTACTCGGTGCGTCCCAAAGGCTCAAAGGAAGTCCAAATATAAGATTCAGCCCAATATTTACCTCAAAGCCACGTCACTTTCACGAAAGCTGGAGCATGAGATGGTGGCCCACCATGAGAGCCTAGGCCCAAGGCTCCCATGGCTAGTCTGCCTTCACTTAGTGCATTTTTTTTTTTTTTTTTTTTTGTTATTATCGAGATTAACTTATAACCAGTTACACGATTATACACCTACCAATACAATTTATTGGACACAAATGTGAATTTTCGACTAATAAAGTTTAAGAAAATCCAAGTCTTGCGCTGTATGGGATCTTTTGGCGCCATCCCCCTCCCAATTCCCTTCTCTGTGTGCGCTCTCCTCTCTCTCTCTCTCTCTCTCTCTCTCTCCTTCACGAAATCCCTCTCCTTCTTCTCCTTCTTCTCCTTCATCTTCTTTTGTTTGATATGATGCATTCTAAAATTAAAATTGCAGTTCTCCTCATCTTCTCTTCCTATTAAACAAACTACCCAAACGAGAAATGGCTTTTTCTCTCGCTTAAGCAAAGTCTTCCCTTAGGAACGAGTACGTTTTCTCTTCCAACGTATTTGTGTATGTGTGTTTTTTTATTGGGTCTCAAAGCTCTGAACCTCCCTCCGTTCAAAAAAAGCTAAAGCCCATCAACTTTGTCTTCTACCTCTCTATTTGAAATTTTTTATTTTTCTAAATATTTATTTATCTTCAAAATTTTGACAAAATAAGATAAAAATAAATAATGAAATTTCAAAACCCTAAATTCAGCATTGCAGCGAGGAGTAAATTTACATGTCCTCATTTCATTGAAAGAATTCCTGATCTTTTTTCTTTAATTTGTCTTTTCTTTATTGATTGATTATGTTAAGGTTTATTTGTTTCCTCTTCATGTTTATACAATTATTGTGTTTTTTTTTTTATCCATTATGAGTTAATGGGAGACGAACTAAAGGTGACAATATGTTACACGACTCGTTAATTCAATACGAATACGGCACGATAATAGCGGGTTAGGATTTAGTCTCACGAATTTTGGATCAAAACGGGTTGATCCGTTACGATACGATTACTTAACGGATTGATAACAGGTCAACCTGTTTTATTACAATTATACCATTATATTTAAAAGTAAATTTGTTAGAATTTTAATTTTCATATTTTTATTGTTTAGATAATAATTCCAGACTTGTAGTTAGTATTCGAGTCAAATAATTTGTAAGCGCACAGAATCGTAACAAGTGGTAAAATATTTTATAAAAAATAGATGTCGAACCCACCGGGATTAACTATGTTATTGAATACCGAAATTCACTAAAAAAATAACTATTTGGAAAATCGAAATTAAATTTAACGTTTCTACTATCTAAATTAAATTAAACTACTTAATAAGAATAAATCTACGAATCAAAAATAACAAAACTTAAAACCTAAGTATATGAAAATATAATAAGAATGGATTTAGAGCGGTTGATTTCATCTAGCAAATTGCACACAATTCATTCTTCCTAATTATTAGATTCCAACAATCTCCTCTTAATGATTAAAAATTTCTTAACTGTTCAATATCTTCTCTTGAATAATATCAAAAATATCTCCAACTAACAACTTCATATTTCTATGTGAATTTAATTAATTGGAGACTCATTATGCACTTTAAATTTTCTGAAAAATCACACTAGTCGCAATAAAGTATCTCTACTTTCGCGCAACTAATGGTGTTTAAATCTAAAACTAAAACCACAAATCACTCCTCGGTCTCATCGTAATTCAATTGATCAAACAATAATTTGTAAAAATTTGTAAGCATTAAGAATAAAAATTAAATACTCAATCATGGAAATATCAAAAATAAAATAATTCGAAATATAAACTGTGTATTCAATATTAGACTACATAAAATATAAAATTTAGTTCATAATAAAATTAAAAAGAAAACAAATAAAATTCATATTTTTCATCGGAGTCAATTGATGAATATATAGTTTTCGCTTCTATCCTTCAGATCTTTCTCCTCATAAAAATTCCAAAAAAAAATCTCCAACGACTGCACAATGTCTCTCTGCTTTCTCTCCAAGTCTGGTCTGCCCCCCTCTTCCGAGTTTGGTCTGCTCTTTTTATATACGTTGTTGGCACGTGCTTCTGGTTTCCCCAATTCCATCTCCGTATTCACGTATGAGTCAAAATCTAAAGAATTCAAGTGTGCAGCTTCTCTATTTGCATGGGCCTTTGTATTGCCGAGTTCCAAGCGTAACTGTAAAACTCTTAGCATCAAAACATGTGGGCCCATGAATGAATTATCAAATTAAGAGAAGCGGCCTACTATTATTTTTAAGTCCCATGCAATTGCCGTGTTGTGCATTTGTAACGTTGGCTCTTGATCTTGCTATGTGAAGCCCAAGTTATGAAAAAGCAAAGGAGGGCCCATGAATATAGATCCCAAAGAGATGGTGTGGCTGAATATATCCATGCCCTTGTACGTATATGTTCTTGTGCCCAAGTGAATCTAAATTGAGTTCTTTTGTGATTTTCTCTTTCTTTTCTTCCCATCCTTTTAACACAAGAGAATAAATTAAATTAAATTAAATTAAATTAAATCAAATTAAATTAAAACTAACAATTTTTATAAGTAAAAATATGATTAAAAAAATCATGTAAAAATTACACTCATCAGTTAGTGTTATAATTTTAATAAATATTGTGATTTTAACATTTATATAAAATTATATTAAAATTAATCAGGTCAAACAGATTAATTTTAGGCATATTCAACCAATTTACATAAATAAATTGAAACAGATCATATTGTATCGTGTTAATCTATTTTGTAATATTCAATAATGGATCTTTACGAGTTAAAACAACACGACACATTATGTTAACCGGTCGTGTTAGGATTTGAAATTTTGATACGATAAGCTTAATGGATCGGGTTAGAGTTGACCTATATAGTATAATGTATATGTTTTGATACGACACGAACACGACCCGTTAACACAATTTGATACTCCTAAAATAGATTAAAGGCAAGAGAGAGGGTCGGGAGGAGGTATGTAGTGTGCACTATGCAACCGAAAATCCCATGCAGCTCAGCAACTTGGGTGTCTTCATTAAGCCCATATGTCACATTTTCATATGTGATAAATTAAAGCATTTCTCTTATCTATATACATACACGATACAAGGAAATATTAAAAAAAAAAAGTACTAAAGTAAAAGGGAAGACATTTTTCTTCTGCTTAAAAGGAGGAATTAATTTTGCTCCATCATGAACTTGAGAATCTATAATATTATTAGATGGCAAGCAAACAATTAATTAGTTATTAAGTTATTTGTCGGAGACCTTTGCCATATATAGGAAGAGATACATTAATTAAATAAAAAAACTATGTGATTAAGTTAGCAATTAGCATACCTTGAGAGCGAATGTTATATCGAGGTGATTTCATGTGTGATAATGGGGAAAAAAATAAAAAACAAATGGAGGATCATTGATTTGCTCTCATGATCTTTAGCATTGATAATGAAAATAAGAAGTCATGTACTTTGGGTCCTTCGGACTAGGATATGGGTCGCAATTTTTTTTCAGAAAAATGTTTGTCTAAACATAAGTTTTACGTAATAGAATCTACGTATACGTAGATTCTATTGACCTGATATGGGCGATTTAATTGCAATAGACCCTCTGTTTTGAGTAATCTCTGCCTTGGCTCTATTTTTTAATTTGATATGGGTCATTTATTCACACATTGATTTTTTTATTGAATTGGTTTTAGTAGCTGGACAGCCACAAGTGGTTGAAATATATGTGGCATTTTGGTTGCAACTATTGCCAATGCATTTTTTGTAGGGTTTTGTTATTTTGTTAATTTTGTTGGCATTAACTGTTTTGGAACTACTTGGAAGTCATTGATTATGTCACAAAAACTTTTGGAACTACATAATTTTGTTTCCCCAGATTCATTGATCCTTAGATCTTATTGGAATGATTCTTAGTGAGTTATCCTGATTAAGTTACCTGCATAACCTATAGCCATGTTATTTTCATGTTGGCCATAGGTATTGCTTTAGGTTTATAATCATGTTATTATAGTTGTCATTGGACAGCAAGCATGCTATTAGTCACGTTCATGAATTCCTTTAGAATGTTTCCCATTGGAGTTTTAAAGTTGTGGCTTAGTGTTAAGTATGGAGGAGGTTAAATGGGTTGCTTTGTAGTTGATTTTCTCTAAGTGAGAAAACGCGTTTCTTCAAGACAACAACATTTTTCATCTGCCATTGCATGCAATAAAACTCCAGAGTAGCCTCTTTACACTAATTATCCTTCACTTGTGTCAGGCTAGGGAGAAATCAATTAACACATAACTTGGATACAAACGAAATTTAAAAGAAATGCATTACAAACTTACTCTCATGTTAGTGATTAGATCATTACTTGAACCACATTCATCTCTAAACAGTCAAGCTACATGCATCAATGTCAACAAATCATTCACAAATGACTACAGTTTTTTTTTGTCATGGGAATTGGTAGTGGAGGCAGTCTCTGGAGTTGGACAGCACCTTAAATCCCAAAATTCTAATGTTAAGGTGGTAATTCATCCTCTGCTCGCATTGACATATATATATGATATTGTTTCTTTCTTCTTCTTCTTTTTTTGTTTTTGATATTTTGGTTGTTTCCTTATGTTAGATATATGGAGTCCAGCCTTCTGAAAGTAACGTATTGAATGTCTGTTACAGGTTTTGCTGCTATCTTATGTTAAGGTAATTATTGATATATGGTTTTGCTGCTATTTGTTCCAATTTTTTGTGGCTTCTTTGACTTGTAGTTCCATGGAAGAGAAATAGAAACTTATAGTTCGTCCTTTGCTGTAATTAGTTTCTAGAGTAATGAATTGTTTGCTCTGTTCTTGGATGAAATAGAAACAATTGTTTTGCTGCTCTGTTCTGTTGGAGGAACAACAAAATGATTTAAGTTAATTATTGTACACTTTTTTGCATCAAGATTTTTACCAGATTAAAGGCTAGGAGTTAATGTTGGTCCAAGATGCTAGTTTCTGAGATGGTAGATGGACAAAGAGTTTCCCGTATATGGAAGAAAACCGACATTGACGACAATATGCCTCACTGAAGTAGATGCAGACCTGCATATCAAAGCCAAACAGAAACCTGGAGTACTTATAAAGTCCAACCAGAGTTGTGGAGGGTATAATTTCACTTGCTCAATGGCTGCCATCATTCTACATGTTTTATAGATGGAAAAATGCACCATTGTAGTAATTGTCTTGGGACCACTAGGTTGTTAATCATGTACTTCAGACATTTGGATGACTGAATAAATTTTTCATTTGGATGACTGAATGAATTTTCATCTATGCTTGGCAACAGTTTGAATGGTTTATTTAATATAGATCCAGTCGAAGGAGTGCAAAATAGATGTGTGGGTGCAAAGTATTTAGTTGCTTGCCTTGGCTATAAAACTGCAATAGGCGGGGAAATGGTCAAAATATTCTTTAAGTGGCACATATAATATATAGTTATTGATTCCAGATTATAATTACATTTTTTGGGTCTAAATTTTTATGTTAGTCAAGTCACAATATTGTAGACAATTAATGAGTGATTTTCTAGTATGGTTTTATTATTTGAAAAATCAAGTTGTGAATAAATAGGAATTATAAATATTTATTATTATATTTATATTGGTACACAAACTGATCATGAAAAATAGCAAAAGTAATATTAATGCCCCAAATTGTATCCAGGCTCAATTAGGAGATTTTAGCATTTCACAATAATAGATGAATGCATGCCCAAAAAATAGCCAAGGAAAAACAAAAAATTAATATTTAAAAAAAAATGCATGTTCTAGCGTAATTAATATTTTGATGAGATAGTGCACTTGTAACAGCGAAAATTTGGTGCTGCAATAACCTGTTAAAACGTAGCAAAGATCTATTGCGGCGACTTTACTTCGACGTAATAGATCCAAGTTGAGGCATCTGTGGAATTGTCGAGAAAGGGGTCACTTGTTGCAACGATAATCAAACTTATTGTGGCGAAACTTGTCAACGTTACAAATATATTCCAACGTTTTACAGGGTTGTCTGGACAGCCATTTGCTGCGAAAAATTGCCCATTTGCGGCGAACCAAAATCGTGGGGAAAAATGCAATAATTGCAGTGAATTTGTAAAAACGCTGGGAAAACCTTTTCTAATCAAATACTTTTCCAACGATGGTGCGGCTAATTCCAAACGACGAAAATTAGTTTTTGCAGCATTTTTGCTATGCTTTTGCGGCAAAAATAGGTGCTGCAAAAAATGTATTTTCTTGTAGTGGTATACGCTTACAATGGCGTAATGTGATATACATATAAAAAATTTTTATTATAAATTAGATCTGACTTAATATACTAAACTACGTGAAACAAGAGGTAAATATTGTTGAAATAGATTTGTAATTACACACCAGAAATATTATGATCTCTTTCTCATATATAATAATCTCGATTAAAATATAAATTTCCGATGGCACAGCATACAGCAGTACTGCTTGTTATAAACTTGAAGAGTCCGCGTGTTGTTATTGCATCAGTACTACCGAACACTAGCAACCACGAAGAACGTACGCATAAAACCCGTTATTATAGATATATATATATATATATATATATAATAAACATCAAATAAACACATAGTTAACAACATTAATGTGGCTGTAGCCTGTAGCCTGTAGCCTGTAGCCTGTAGCCTAGCTACCTATTCTTTTAATCAGTCCAATTCTTTTTCTTTTTTCTTTGTCCCCCTAAAAGAAAGCGATCGAGAGATAAATATATACGCGACTGAATGCATGCACGCATGCAGGTAGAACGTACGCACATTATACGTTCGGTGAGGATCGGAGATTAGTAGTAAAGCGAATATATATCGTGGCGACGAAGCAAAGGACGCGCGGTTTTGGTTTGAATTTGGCGTAGTCATGTACGTGATAGTGTCGGCGAGGCGCAAGGAGATGGAAGAGAGAGAAAGGCGGAGACATCGGACAAAAACTCAGAAGAGTCAAGATAAAGGACATAATAGCATATTTAAAAGCTGGAGATTCTGGGGTTTTTTTTTCGCGATCCTGTCGCCGTTGTCCATCTTCCTCCCAAAAAGAAATTTCTAAGAGGCAGATAGCTAGCTAGCTGTTTTAGTAATTTTAATAATACTAATGTTACCCGAGTAATTAGTCCGATCCCTAGCTAGCTACCTAGCTAGCTGCTATATAATTGACATCTAGATCACCAGTACTCCCGTACGTATTGTAGCCAGTTGCACGCCCACTCCTCCTCAGCTAATTTACAATATAATTGGCTTCATCATGCATGATGCCATTCAATCTCTGACTGCTATTAAGTACTGATGATAAATATAGAACGCGTTACGTACGGCCATCAATAATATATAAACACGTACGTTTGTTGCCAAAAGACGACTCATGCATATACGATCACAAGAAACTTCAAGCAAAAATTAGTTCATGATGTTGATATCCCTCAACGATGTGAGAACATGACTCATGAGAAGGCCGGGCCCCGGGCGGAAAAAGGGAGGGTGGAGGGTGTACGTGCGCACGCGTGGCAGATAATTAATATATTGAAATTCTTAAATTTGGTCTCTAATTTGGCCACATACGGAGAACAAAGACATGCGTGTATATATATATATAATATATATATATATATATATATGAGGATAATAAAAAGTCAACATGTATTTATGATTAGAGAACAAAAAGTGAAAGATAGGATTGAAAGAAAGGCTGCTATAGACTGAGCAGAATGTAGTGTACAGAGAGGTGCAGAGATGAGAATAAAAAGTAAAGCAGTAAAGGAATTCCACCTACACACGCAAGGGAAATATCTGATCGTACTGATCGAAATTTGGCTATAAAAGGACTTGAACAGATGAAAGAAAGGGCTCTCTGGACTCTCTCCTGCTGGAACAATTTTGACAGCTTCTTCAGCCTTTTTCGAGAGCTTCAACCAGCATATTTTATTCACATATTTATATATATTTTTCTTGTACAAAGTGAGCTATGAGAGACTGTAAAAATTTCTATTATAATGGATTCTCATCCCCAAATATCCCTGGACGTAGGCATTTGCCGAACAACGTAAAATTGCGTGTCCATCTTTATCTATTTCATCTGTTATTTACGCACGTACAGCCACGCCGGGGCCCCGCTGGGAGCTCCAAACGATCTCAAATGAAACACAATTCGCACTAGTGGGTTGAAAATAATTCTTTCTCTCACCCCGACCTATTGGCCGATTTTTATGGCGCCAACAGTGGCGCCGTCTATGGGATCTTTAAGTCGGTGATGGGAGAATGATGACTTTCTAGCCCACTGAATAAAAGTTTCCAACCGGCTCAGCAAAAAATTTCTCCCAGATAATTGTACTCGATCATCTGACTCCTATTATTATCTCTATTTTTATTACTGATGCGGTTAGTCCTAAAGATTTTATTTCTAGACCCGTTGTTTATGTATCTTCCCGATCGAGGTGCGCACAAAAATCTCCAACATATACATAACACTTGCACTTCAAATATGTTGCACAAGGAATGGTGGTTAAGTACACAATAAAGCTTGGGACGGCATGAAAAACTTCATACTCGAGGCGGCACTATGCACTTAAGTGCACAGTGCACGTCTATTGCGCCTGTCGGGAACATGCACAGTGAATTGTGCATCTCCGAACGCATGTACAGTAAATTGTGTATACCCGAATACATGCACAACCAATGCGCATACCCAAACACATGCACGACCACTGTGCATGCCCGAGCGCATGCATAGTGCTCGGGAACATGCACAACAAGTTGTGGACGTCCGAGCACAGTGTTCGGATCATGCCCATGCATGCACGTCTAACGTGCATACACGGCAAGGTGAGCCCAAGGCTCATGGCGCGGGCGTCGTGGGCTCGAGCCAACCGCTAGCGGTCACCCAGTAGTCGCCGGCAGTTTCTGTCTCCGGCGAGGTAGATGCCGACCACACGTTTGCCGAAAACACTACTCCTGGACTCATATCACCCAAACGATGAGGGCATGCGGCCCAAGGCAGCCACGACATGTCGGAGCCCCGCGGCCACCAGGTAGGTCGCTAGCGTCGTCTAGGACAGACGACCCCATCCCCAGCTAATCACCTCGTCGGAAAACCCTGGGCCACCCCTACACCTCTCATACGTTGGAATCAAGAAGCCCAGTCCCGTTGGAACATGGCTGGCCCACCAGCGACTCCAGGGTAGTCGACGGCTCTGTTTGACCTTGCCGAGAGGTGGCCGGCCCACCGGCAACTTCCAGGGCGGTCGGGCCACCTCTCGGACCCCTCAGCTCGGTCGGACTCCCTTTCGGATAACCCCAGCTCGAGCCACCTCTCGCACACCTTTAGCTCAGTCGGATCACCTCTCGGACCCCTCAGCTCGATCGGGCTCCCTTTCGGACAACCCCAGCACGGGTTCGCTAGCACCACCCACTCTGGACCCTTCACCTCTCGGACACCTTCAGCTCGGTCAGGCCATCTCTCACACGGACACCTCACGCCAACTAGCCCAACCGCCCACTAGACTTGGTCTCCTGCTCGGATCTCCCCCAGCTCGGGGACGCCACCAGTTTGGTATTCATCAACTTGGACACCTTCAACACGAGCTCCATCAACCTCAAGTCCTTCAATCCGAGCTCCACTAGCTCGAGAATCCATTGAGCTCCCTCCCTCTCTCCCAAACTTGTCACACAGACTCCAACTTAATGCACTCATGCTCACCATGCAACAAGGGAGACCGACTCGAGGTTACACCCTCGGCCAGCTCAGGATTCACTAGCCCAGGCACCACTTCGCTTGGGATTCCACTAGCTCAGTCGTCCTCCACGAGCCACCACACAACCAATCACATGCGTCGCTTGGGATTTTTTGCTTGGTCAGTTGCACCATCACGCGGTCGATTACACCATCACACGAGAGCACGCTCACACCACACGGGAAGCTCACTCAATTCTCCCAAGCCCCACACACTTGGGAATCTCTGTGGAACGAGCATCAAGCAACTTGGATACAAAACAGGAGCAATGCTAAAAAACAAAACGCCCTCACTAGGCACTCGGGATCCTTCAAGCAGGCTCCTTCAGCCTGGATTTCACCAGCTCGGGATTCTTCATGCAGACTCCCTTAGCTTGGAAATCCTAAAAAGCTCACCAGACATTAGGCATGCTGCGATTTCGTGCCAAGCATATGGGAACTCGCCCTCACCAAGCAGGAGCCCAAGCCAGCTCAAAACTCACTTGAAAACAACTCTCGGGTGCCTCACCTAACACAGCTCAAGAATCTGCCAAGCTCCTTCCCTCTCTCTTGAGATTTATCGCACTCGCTCCCACAACACCGTGTTTAGGATTTCACAGTCCCACTCGGGAAACCTTCTTCCTTTCTTGTTTACAGGAATCAGGCAGTCACCATTCCCGGTTCTACGCTCGACACTTGAGGACTTTTCACCGCTTAGAAGCACGCAAACCACATTACCACTGAGATTGGATCGGATATTGCGCCGCACCATCACTAAACCTGAAAATTCAAATTGAACCCAGCATCAACTCGGACGGCACTTTGGCCCACTCAAACACTAATCGTTCGCCACAAACAAAAACATCAGTATGTTTCTCTTGCAAAATGTGAATTTATTCTTACTGGCAAAATTATTGTCTCTAGCATGCGACGTCGGCACAATTCCGCGGGGTCGCTCTACTCACCTACGTGAAGTAACAGAATCCCGCGAGGTCCCAAGCGATGCACTCCCGTCAGGTCTCACGCGATGACTCCTCCCGCGGGGTGACGGGTGAACACTAGTCTTGTGCCTCGGCTCACCTACATGATGACCCCCCCGCGGAGTCCCACGCGATGACACTTCCTGCGGGGTGACAGCTGAGCACTAGCCTTGCGCCTCGGCTCACCTACGCGATGACCCCTCCCGCGGGGTCCCACGCGATGACACTTCCCGCTAGGTGACGGCTGAGCACTAGCCTTGCGCCTCAGCTCACCTACGCAATGACCACTCCTGCAAAGTCCCATGCGATGACGGAATAGGCTTTACACCCTCATTACAGCGGAATCTCACTCGATGGATTGCGGGGTTGTCGGATCACTCACATCCCGCTCGATGGATCACGGGGCTGTCGGATCAACTACATCTCGCTCAAAGGCTCGCAGGGTTGTCAGATCAACCATAACCCTCTCGACGACTCGTGGGGTTGTCGGATCAACCACATCCCGCTCGAAATCTTGCGGGATTGTCTGGCCATCCACAACCTACCCGAAAATCCACCTCCACGAAGTCAATAAATTCCCGTGAGGTTAACCTACCCACCTACGCGAAAATTACTAAAGTCCCACGGGGTGATAGCCGAGCCCCAGTGTCACGCCTCAACTCACCTACGCGATGATTCCTCCCACAGGATCCTAGGCGATGCACTCCCGTCGAGTTCCATGCGATGACGGGATAGGCTTTACGCCCTCATCACAGCGAAATCTCATCAACAATCCCTCACGGGATTATTGGATCACCCACATCCCGCTCGAAGACTCACGAGGTTACTTCAGGCTTGGAGAAGGAATCGACATCTTCTCAAAACCCAGAAATAGGATATCAACAAGTAAATTCCTACCACCTCCCTTAGTGATAAAAATTTGTGGGGTACCGTGAGGATAATAAAAAGTCAACATGCATTTATGGCTATGGGACAAAAAGTGGAAGATATGATTGAAAGGAAGGCTGTTGGGGACTGGGGCAGAGTGCAGTGTACAAAGAGGTGCAGAGATGAGAAGAAAAAGCAAGGCGGTAAAGGAATTCGACCTACACACGCAAAGAAAATATCTGACCGTACTGACCGAAACTTGGTTATAAAAGAGCTCGAACAGATGAAAGAAAGGGCTCTCTGGACTCTCTTCTGCTGGAAAAATTTTAACAGCTTCTTCAGCCTTTTTCGAGAGCTTCAACCGGCATGTTTTATTCACATATTTATGTATATTTTTCCTATACAAAGTGAGCTATGAGTGACTGTAAAAACCTCCATTATAATGGATTCTCATCCCCAAATATCTGTGGACGTAGGCACTTACCGAACCACGTAAAATTGTGTGTCCATCTCTATTTATTTCATCTGTCATTTACTCACGTACAGCCACGCCGGGACCCCGCTAGGAGCCCTAAACGATCTCAAATGAAACCCAATTCGTACCAATGAGTTGGAAATAATTCTTTCTCTTACCCCGACCTGTTGGCCGATTTTTATGGTGCCAACAATGTATGTTTATGAAAACGGCCGGGTTGTTGAGTCTCACATGTCTTTTTTTGGTATCAATATTTGTTGTGATGTGAGCTCTCACCAATATCATCCATATAAGTTATTTTTTTCCTTACATATATATATAATATTATGTGTGTGTGTGTGTATAATGTGATTATGATATGTTCAATTCAAGTCACCTCATGTAAGCAGATAATTAATTTCCACACATTTTGTTACATCCATGCCAGAGTTTGCAACCTCATAGTAGATTTGTGAATGGGTAGAAAATAAGGATCATCCTTGCATGCTCTATCTATGATAATAATTTTGTAAGATACTTCGAGAAATCTTAGGCCTCCTTGGTTTAATTCGAGAACAACCACAACTCCCAATCAACACAAGGTTGAAACCAATACTTATAAGATAATTTTACTCTTGACCTCAAGCATTTAAATAGCTGAACATCCATTACAATGAAAGACATTTCTCAATTAAGGAAAGCAACCTCTACGTGAATAATTTAGGTCATATTTATTGAAAAAGAAAGACAACAACATAACAAAAATTAAATAAGGCAGCTGGCCAATCTTTCTCCATCATTCGTGGGGTCCCTAACGGCTCATCTTTCCTTAAAATTTTTCTTGTTCTCAAAGAGAAAATATGGAAATCGTGCCTTGAAATCAGCTTGATTCTCCCATGTGGCATCAAAAGGTAATAAGTTCTGCTAGTGAACAAGAATTTTGGCTACCCCTTAACATTTCTAGTTTCCAAAATTGCTTGAGGTAATGGATGTGGTGTGGACTCTTCAGTTATGGAAGGCAACATGGGATAAGCAATGTCTTAATCTCCAATTCCTTTTTTTAGGAGTGAAACATGGAAAACTAGATGTTGTTTGGACTCTGAAGGAAGCTCCAACTTATATGCAACTGCCCCAATTTTGGATAGAAATTTAAAGGCCCAAAAATTTTAGGGCTGAGTTAGAGATCTTTTTGTTAAGCTAGAGATAATTGAAAATATAGACATAACTTGAGATACACAAATTTTTCAACTTGGAAATCTTTTTCTGTATGCTTCATATCGTAAAAATTTTTCATCATTCCTTGCGCCACCTTCAAATTAATTTTTGCTTCTCTAATACGTTTATTTGAGGAATCGAGCAATATGATTGACGCTCTAATCACTTGTCCGCCTAGGAAGCTCCACTTCTTTGGACAAGTGCCCAAGGTCACCTGCTCCATTGGTGGATCAAAATTAAGCCTCTACACTCCTTCGCTTGCAATTGTAGAAGATCAAATTTAAAAATACAATATATCATCCTCAAATTAGGGGTTGCAAATTATGTTTGTGGATCTAATATTATATGGATTATTCTGAACTCAATATGTTAAGTTAAACATGTCAAATTCTAAAACCTAATCCGACACATTTAAATAATTGATCATGTCGTATGTCACTCATTTTGATTCTCTTAATAATTAATTGGAAATAAGTGACATAACTCATTTTAAGTAGTTGTTCCATGTACATGGATTGAACTAACACTTAACATAATTTCACATAAAAATTGAATTCGATATTTATTAGTAGCCACAATATCTAAAAAAATAATAAGGCTACCCATTAACAAAAAATTATTGATATTTTACAAATTTTAACATATAATAAAATCAATATTATAAACCCCACAATAATTAATATGAACATAGGTCCAGAATTACAATATCAATAATAAAAATATAAGCTCAATACCAGTATTACAAATATTCAACAATAATATAATTTTAATTTTGAAATAAAATTTAAACAGATTATTGTAGGTTGACCCGTTTATTAATAATGTCTTAACGGGTCAATCTGTTTTGATCTGAACCATTTTATATCAAACCAAGACCCGCTAATTTCGTGTTATATTCATGTTGGGAGGATCGTGTCATATATTTCCATCCCTACCTAAAATTTCAGCAAAAACCTCCTGCACCCCTACTTGAATGGTAACTTTGTCTTGCATCTAAGGTTGCTACTTGCCCATTTAAGTTGGGTAGTACCATCACCTATCATTTACCTCCACCTAGGTAAGTTGATTTTGACTCTATTCGACAGTTGGAGAGGCAAAAGGTGTAATGTGCTGCCATTCACTCTTAATCATTAGATTAACATAAATTACTTCCAAATCAAACAACATTCATAGTCTATAATAATAGCCCAAATCAAACTGAATGTAATCAATCTCATGGTGCACATAAGAGACTTGTGCATTGTAGACCTATGGCTTGGTTTAAGAAGGAGGAGAAAAGTAATACTAACAACAGATGAGAACTATTAGATATAAAGAGATTATACAAAAAAATGATGACATATGAAGAAATAAGGTAAAACTATTGTCTATTATTTTTCTTTTGAGAACTATTAGATAAAAAGAGATTATAAAAAGTAAACTTATAAGCTAACATGGTTTTATGAGATCCATTAGATCTACTTTATAATAAACTAAAAGAAAAATCTATTTATAGTTGGCAAACTATAGTCACTACACACTAACCAAAGTGGACATCCATATCAACTTAGCGAAGCAATGTGTTTAGTGCTTTGGTGTGGGTGAAGCAGAGCAATACGTTTGGATGGGAGAAGGAAAAAAAAGAAGCTAAGTATGTCCAAAAGAGGCGGAGTCTTCTCTTTCTCGTCTTTTTTTATAGTCACCAAACGGGACAAAGTATTTTTTTTTTTTTTTGGTAAGACAATCCTTCTCCCTTCCAAATTTCCATGGTAAGATTAACATATGATATCCCACTTGCCTTGTGTAAAGTTAAAATGGAAGCGAAAAATCCATCTGACAAAGTTGCACCAACATGTCTCATATTTATCCTGACTCACTAGTTTGCTCTGCCTCACGGATGCCTCCTTCATGCCTCTTTCTGCGCTTTTGTTTTCTTTCTAGTTTATTCTCTGCTTCTTTTGTCCTTTCTAAAAGCTTCCATCAGTTGGCTAAGAGTTTTCTCATTCATGAATCATTGGATTTTAAGGCTTAGATTTTAACTTTTTAAACAAAAATCAATTTTTTGTGGAACTATCACTTGTTCTAAAAGCTTAACTAATTGCACGAGATATATTTTATTATTTATTTTATATCTTAGCCCTCTTCTCACTATGGGCCAAAATCTCTTTCAATGAGTGATCCAACATGTGGAATATTTAATTAAATGGAATAAAGTATAGAGTATAGTTCAAACTAAGGACATATGTTCTAATAAGAAGAGATAAAATTTACTATTATTTTATATCTTCACAATTTGTACTAAAAATCATTGAATAATGAATACAAATAAATTTTGAGTCTTGGAGTCCTCATTTCAAAACAAATATTAGACTTCCTAGCATTTTCTTGCCAACCAAATGCTCGAAATATTATTGTTTTTGCTATGTATCTATAGAGAAGTGAAGTATTGCACTAAAAATTGTTGTATAAAATGAATATTAATGCATTTCGAATCCAAAATCCTCCTTTCAAAACAAACATTAGACTTTTCCATATTTTCTCTCCAACCAACGCACAAAATATTCAAACTCATACAAGAAAAGGTTCTGCTCGATAAAAAATCTATATCACTTTGGTGCTCAAAGACGATCACAATGATTCCATCTTAGAAACAATCAAGAGATCGTAAATCAAAAAGGATTTGTACCATCAAAGAAAGTGAGAGAGAGAGAGAGAGAATATCCTTTATTCTTTCTTTCGAGGCCCAATTGCCCACGTCAGATATTAAAGCACAATGACTGCGATAGTCGACTGTACATGACATAAATGATAAAAGTTACTTTACAATTTAATATGCAATATCAAGCCACATTAATTTGTAAGTTTACTTTTGTATAATATTTTGTAACTAAATATATTTTATACGCAATAAGGTGAGTAGATAATGTAAGGGAATCCAAATCAGATGATGTTGAGCTGTGAGATTGAACATTAATGGCACTGAGATACCTTGATTAGAAAATCAGTACAAAAATAGCAAATGATCGTAATCTTTTCCTAATCGGAATATTTTTTTGTACGTTTTAGTATTTTAGCCATAATTTTAGCTACCGGTAATGGAATCGCATAAAACCCCAATTTGAAAAGCTATTTTCAACGTGCACAACATGGTCACCCAACTATGCTTAGTGTGTATCATTTTCGGCCTTAGATTCCATTGTTTTTCCTTTCAAATTCTCATTTTTAGTTATTCTATGTCTTTTTTTGGTAATATTTCATTTATGATTTAGAAAGTGATTTTAAACCTGATTTGGGCCAGATCTTTGGGAGAATATTTCTTTATTTATGTATTTGGTTTTGGCACGATTATTGAAATTTTGCTATTTTTAGTAAAATTTCGATACAGACGATTCTGGCTATACAGTCCTGCTTGTGGATTGATTTTCAATAATTGCTTATTTTGATCATTTCTAATTAAACATCAGAGACGTTTTTCCTATATTTTGTGTGTGGCGCTTATGACTCTCTCTGGGATTTAGAGGGACTTGTGACACCGGGATAATCCTCATACAGGTCAATCATCCCACTGCTTAGTGCTCCAAGCGTGTGTGTGTGTGTGTAACATGCATAAGGTGTACAATAAAATATTCGCAGTGGAAAAATAAAAGTGGTCATTCATTCTAGTACCAGAAAATTTAAATCCTCATTCACATTCGTTGTTCCTTCGTTTCCAAAACACTGATTTTCGCAACCCATTTTGCACCGCATTAGAAATGGTGGGAGGGAGATAAAAATCGTGCATATGAAAGAAACCCATTTTGTAGAGAAACTCATTTTGTACAGAATCCATTTCGCACCGCATTCAATCGTGCATCTTGATATACTTTTATGTTTCTGATCTGATCCATCTCCACAATTACTTTTGTTTGAAAAAGTCATTAATTGAAATTAAAATTTGGAAAACGTCGACGGGCTCGCAACTTAGAGACCAAAGAGAGGGAAAGGGGGTTTGGATCCCTTGCATTGCACCTAACTTTTTTTCAAGATCCTCTTATATGGTACACTGTAATTTATCTCCAATAATTAGGCATTATAGGTTCCTAGTCCGATCATAAGCATTTCCCATTTTCAATTTATCACTTTAAGCCTTAGAAGTTGCATCTTAATAATATCGTTATTGTCATTTTGCCAATAATAAAGAGTAGAAAAGCCGAATGGCGGTTAATTACCTTCCTACCAATATAATGCTACACCAGCATTCTAATTAGGGATGTAAAAAAAATTGAAAAATCAATAAACCGGCCTGAATTGGCCCAAACCGGTTAGACCGGATTTGAATCAGTTCGATCCGGAACTGGTTTTTAGAAACACAAAATCGGTAAGATCCAGTCCGATTTCGGTTCCTTTCATTTTAAAACCAGACCGGACCAAACTGAACCGGTCCTAATAATTATATATTTTAAATTATTTTTTTAATATTATATATAATATGTTTTTACATTATATATATATATATTTTATATATAATACATAATAACATAATCATATATAAATAATACTTTAATATTTATAAAATAAAATTTTAATTCTAAATATGATATTAAAACAGTTTTTTATAATATTAAAGGAATTTTTATGTTATAGATTTTTTTACATAGCAATTTTTTGTTAGGCTAATCGATTTTTCTAATGAAAAAACCAATTTTAAACCAATTTTTTTAAAAAAAATATAAAAATTTAATTTTTAAAATTTATAATTTCTTAAAATAAAAAAAACTAGATCGAAACTGATAAAATGAGTACTAATTCTAATAACTTCGGTTTGATGATACCCCATATTGACAATTTAAATATTATTTACATGTACGTACGTTTGTTTTAAATGTGCTGGCATCAGAGCATTCGGATGGACTCCAATCCATTGTTTTAAATACCGTGCCGTACCCGCCGGTACAAAAAAGTTAATATTTCGTTTCGGCCGATTTTTGCCGAAAAATGTCCGGTACGGCCGGTACCGGCCGTACCGGATTTCGGCCTTCCAAGTTTTTTTTTTTAATTTTTTAATTTATTTTTTACTATGTTTTAACCTCAATTTAGACTAAATTAATTACATATATATATTTATCTATATAATTTATTTATATATTGACTATTATTTTGAAATATAATTTATAATTATATTTATATATAAACTATTCCGAAACGGTACACGAAACGGTACTGGTACCGAAATATTTTGTTTCAGTGACTTGACCGGTATCGGTATCGGTACGGTATTCAAAACATTGCTCCAATATTTTTTTTTTTTTAATTTTTGTTTTTAGTTGGAAAGAAAAAACTCCAATTTCATTAAAAAAGATAATAAAGATAAATTACGAGGCTGGTAATACAACCAGTGAAAAGATAATGAAGAGAAATTACAAGGCTGATAATACAACCAGTTCAGCCATCTCTTCCGCTAGCAAAATTACAAGGCTGTATTACAAGGCTGATAATACAACCAGTGCAGCTTTTGCTAGCGGAATGATGATTTGACTTTGACAAAAATTTGATGTAATTGTTATTAATTCTCATTTTTTAATAATACTTTTTTTAAATGAATTTTCAATAAGACTCGGAGTCTTGGCCGGCTGACCAAAAAAAAAATATATATATATATATACCTTTTCTACTTATTTATAATTTCTTTATTATTTATTTTATTTTTAATTTTTTTTCTTAATAATTAAGAAAATAATTATTAATAAAATTGTATATTTTTAAGATTTTTCCTTAATGATTAAAGATGCTAAAAAAAATTTTAAAAATAATAAAAAATAAAAAAGCTATGGATAGTAAACAAATAATAATATAATTATAAGAGTATCATTTACCCAAAAAATAATTAACCTTATTTTTCTCTATATTTGGCTAAATAATATAGACTACTTGCATTTATATTCTTGTCCAGTCTCATATACATTGTGAAACCACGTAAACTATGTGACTGATTCTATTGCTAATTTATTCTCTTAAACGTTTTTAATACAATCAATTATGTTAATTGAGCATCTTTATTAGTCTCATCAAAATTTATTATTAAAATTTAATAAAAAATATATAAATTTACACATACATCAAAATTTTTTTGTCATATTTAATAAAAAAATAAAAAAGAATAACATAAAAATATTTTTACTTGACTTTAATTACTACTTAAAAATCAAATAAAAAATATTTTATGTTGTTCTCTTCACTTTTTTTTTATTAAATATAATAAAAAAAAATTTGATGTAGGTATAAATTTTTATTTTTTTTTATTAATTTTTAATAATAAATTTTAATAAAATTAATGAGAATGCTTTAATAATCGTAGACTTTTTGCGAGGACGTCACGAGCAATTGTAATTAGAGTAGCACGCATGATGGGATGTGTTATGGAAAGAACGTCTTTTTTTCTTTTGTTTTTCACCTACTCCATTTGCTAATAATACACCACCTTTAATCAGTATATTTTAATACACTACGTACTGCTGCAACCAACCTTAATTATAGGGATTACGGTAGGGATTTGCCTCCTTTTCCCGCGATATAAGCCACATCTTTTTCTGAAAAGACTTTGATTTGTACATCTTAACTATCATTTAAAGTGTGAAAATATAACAAGGTTTTATCATTAGATCTTCTAACTGTGACATCTCAACCTAATAAATCACATCTTTTTTTTTTTTTTTTTGATGGATGATAAATCACATCTGTTTTCTAGCTATTATATAGCCACTAATTAGATTTGTTAAAAATTATTTTTTTAAAAAAATATTTTTGTATAAATATTAAAAAATAAATTTTATATTTAATCAAATATGACAATAAAATATGTAAAAAAATATTTATAATAAAACTAAAACAATTATCAAAAAATTAAAATAATTTTTAATCAATACAATAAAAATACTGTTAAATGAAACTCATGTCAAGCTTTAAGTCACGAGTTTCCATTGAAATTAAACATTCACCTTTTTGAGAAATGCACATGCAGTGCGCGCTAAAATACACAAATATCGAGTAGTTATATTGAGAAAGAGTAAGAATGTTTATTATTAAAAAATTATTTTTTTATTATATAAATATCATATTTAATCACTTTTTTTAAAGAAATTATTACTACAAATATTATTTTAAAACTTTTCATGTTAATTAATGGTAGGTGTGACGAGCTCGAGCCTCTCCTTGTTCCGCAAAGAGGCGACACTAGATTCGATGTTTTCTTGTTTAGGATTGCCTGAGATCACCTTTTACTCATGTTGCTGGATATATGGTATATGGCCGTAAGGTTCAACTTGTATTGAAGGTTAGGCAGGCATGTAACATGAATCCATGATCATCATCTTCCGAGTAAGCTGCCCAGTCCTTTTAAATGCTTTAATTAGTCCGTGTCTGAGTTTTGGAAGTTTGGAGTACTACTGTCTACTGCTTTTGAAATCTTCGAAGCAACTTTAATGTCAAAGTTCAACTTTAGACGACAAAGCTAGAATTTTTGAAATCCCTTTTTTCTACGGTGCAAAGCTTCTTGCGGTTTAACACTGTTTCCAGAGATTCAAATTTGCCTTTTCGATGTTTAATTTAACTATTTTTCACCTTGAAAGATTTTGAATTCACAGCTTTTTCCTCTCTCTCTCTCTGTCTCTCTCTCTCTCTAGATTCTAGTGGTGGGGAAGGGAGAGTACTGCATAAACTAAAACAACTAGGAAAAACATCTTGGTTTCTGAAATAAAAACTGCTTCTTGTCCTGAAAGGGTACCGTCTTTTGGGCCAAGAATACATATATTTGATGGAAGGCACTGCCAAGCGTCGTACGTGAGGGTCCCTTGACCTGGTTTTGCTCTATTAAAGCTTGACGAGTATTCCCCAAGTAGCTTTGATGCAAGCAAGTACTGAAATTCAGGGACCAAAAAAATTTCTTCTTGTTTTTTCTTCTTTTCCTAGGAAGGAGACCCAGAGCTAAACAACAAACGAAAGAATACATACCCCATAAATGCCAACTTTAGTTGTTGAGGCTCTGTAAAATCAGAATACGAACAAAACTATTTCCATATAGTTGCAGAAGGAAAACGCTTTAGCCCATTACACAAAAATAAATTCAGAAATTGACTTAGCTTGACGTGGTCGCTAAATTGTACAGCAGATCTAATATTGCCATGAAACTACATTAAGTAGTGATTTTTTTTTTTTTTTTTTATGTAATCTCTTTATGTTTGTAAGAGTTTTGTACAAATCAAAAGAACACCAATATCTTCAAAAGTGAGATACCATATACTTCGATCCACTTTCACCATATTAGTAACTGTTAACCTATCTCCATGTTCAATCCAAAATTCGATATAAGAAAGACTATTTGTTGTTTAATTTGATGTTCAATCCAAAATTCGATATAAGAAAGACTATTTGTTGTTTAATTTGATGTTTTTAAGCTACAGAAAATCAGAACTTGAATAATAACTAAAAGGATTTTATTAGAACATACGTAATTAATATATATAACAGAAATAGTTTTAGACAAAGAGATTATTACTTGGGTTGGACGTCGGTCAGATCAAACCAGATTTGCTTGAACACCTTGATAATGAGGTCATGGTATTCATCTGAATTTAAAGAAAGATAACAGGCAAGAAGATCTTCGAGGTCCTTTGACGCCTTGATGTTGTTCTCCACAATCATCTCCACCATCGAATCCCTGAAATCCCTCTGTGGATCAAACGACGACTTTACCACTGCAAAGCTATCCGAAAAGCTCCTCCGCGAGCTTGAACTCGAAACACTCGACGAGACGCTTCTCCGATTTTGTGTCTGAATCAGCTTTCTACTCGCAATTCTCGGGGAATGGATTCTGAGCCTCACTCCTGGAGGGGTGATGGAAAATCTTTTTGTAATTCTTTCTTCCTTCTCAACCTTAACCGATAGAGACCCATGATCATTTCTCTCCTCAAATCTGGCTGAGCTCCTCCTCCTATACTTGGTTGGCTCTTTTGTCGCCGTCTTTTTCAGATTATTGAATTCAGCTGACTTGGTTATAATGGGAGGAAGTTGATTAAACTCTGATAAAGAATCAAACTCATCTACCTTCCCAAACTTGCCAGAAAAAGGCTTATTATCCACGTCGATAATAACGTCAGCAGCATTGGACATAGCTTTGCAACCACAAGTACTGTTCGACCACGGAGCCATTCTATCAAAAGATTCAGTAGCGAGAATACGGTCAGACCTGAATTCGGGCTCAAGAAAATCTGGGTCCGGCGAGCTAAAAGGAGAAGATGAGTACTCGGGTGGGGAATCAGATTTGGTCCAGACTGAGTCAAGCGTGGCACGGCAGCTACAACTAGCAGAAACAGAGGAGGTGACAAGCTTGGGTGAAGACCTCAAGGTTCTTTTCTTAACTTTTTGTTTGGATGATTTT
The DNA here is from genome assembly GCA_036559045.1 of Platycarya longipes. NCBI lineage: Eukaryota > Viridiplantae > Streptophyta > Magnoliopsida > Fagales > Juglandaceae > Platycarya > Platycarya longipes. The sequence continues at coordinate 45,032,416 of CM071798.1, read as the reverse complement.
CTTGGTGGGTCAGGAAAATGGTTGTCTGAGACTTCTGGGTTTATGGGAGAATTTTCCCTAGTGAAGTAGTAAGATTTTCTTGGATGATATAGGTGGGGTTGGTTTGGTTTGAATGGCTTCGTTTCTGAACCTGACGATGACTGTTTTTTCTTGTTGGAGGAGGGTGTGTTTTGGTGATTTCTGACCCTGCCCATATCTTTGAGCTTGTAAAACCAGGCATTGGGGATCATGTCTGATAACCTGAACCTGTAGTTACCCATGAAAACACCTCATGCACGCGCGCGCGCGCAACGATGCGTCGATGTTTATGGAAGTTCTAAGCTACTAAGAGTACAGTCCCCTGTGATTGTCTCTCAAGTGTGAGCAATGACATGAAGAGGATAACTCCAACAACATCTCTGCTTTGGGACGGAGAGAGGGTATAGATAGATAAATTGAGAGCAAAAGCTTTTGGAATTTCAGGTACCGTTGGGGTCCACAAAGGATGAAAAAGTTTATATAAAAGAAAAAGCAGTGGGCCAGGTAGGGTCAGGCACAAAATAGCTTTTCCCTTTTCCTCTGTGTGTCTCTACTAATTCATTTCTTTTTCCTCTCGTGATTAACTTTTGGTTACTTCTTAACCCATCATTATTTGCAAGCGATTCTCCAATTGGAAAATATCTATTTCTGTCCTCACTCTTCTATTCAAGTTTGCTTTCCATTTTGCCAGAGTCGTAACTAGATAGAAGTATCATGCGCTAAATTGCATATTTGCATCAGTTCATCCCAAGCATTCTTGTTTTTCTTGTTTGGGGATAGAGAATGGTATAAAAATGTACAAAAGATGAAGTAAAAAAAAAAAGACAAAGAAAGCTACTTTGGGAATGCAAGTTTGCTGTCAATGTGACTCAGCCATATATATACAAAGTCCAACACATCTTTAAGAAATAATTTCTGTTTCAAGGGCTTTGGTGGTGTTATTTTCCTTGATCTCAGTAATGTCGCGGTAATAATGTGTCATAGGGCTATGGATGACAAGGGATTGTTGGGTATATATATATATATATATATATATATATATATATATATATATATATATAGATCTAACACGGGCCCAATATTCATGAGTCATATGCACACGAACTAATTGGAGAGAGACATTCTCTTATTGTACAAAAGGTCCACTACTCAAGTGGTCAACTGGTCCCCCAACTCTGCCATTGCAAAACCAACACTACAGCCAAATGCCACTAATACCTTCAAGCTTTGCTGAGTTTTACAGTGGGGACCGACTTACAAATTACAGGTTCTGTTTTTTTCTTTTAACCAGAGTTGCATGAATTAAAAACAATTCAAAGACAAAGAAAGGGGTGAAGGTCCTAACAAACATGTACGTACACCAAATTCATTTGGTATAGTTCGTCTTATGGACTGAAAGACATGATTGGGCAAATTGGACATAACAGAGTAGGATGACTTTGAGCTGTAGCCTGTAGGAAAAGAAACTAGTACAACCAGTAGCACCCAAAGCAATGATATCAAACCGAATATTATCAATTACCTGCAAAGACGTTTAGAATACTGCAAAAACCAATTTACCACCAACGTAGAGTCTAGTTCTACTTCCATCTCAAAAGTACCCAAACTATAACATAAACACAAGTTATCCTTCAGAGCTGAAATTTCTACTCAATTGTTAGTACGTGCCAATTCCAAGATACAAAGAAAAACCAAACACAAGGAACCACGATGCTGAAATAAAAGTTTCCTTTGTATAAGAGCACTTACAACATACTCAACAAAATTAATGTTTGGCCAAATAATAGCTAGTGAGCATGAATATGAGATTGCAACAGCCTCAACAAATAAATAGTAAAAATAACTTTTAATTGTTTGGCTCAACAAATGTAGTTAACTCTTTAGGCTTATCAAATAATTTTTTGGGACTAAAATATTCACTCCACCCCCTAGTTTACTCTCGTGCACATTAAACAAAAAAAAAACTTTTTCAATTTTCATTTTCGTAAAACTTGCGAGTCCTTTCTTCATAAGTATTGAGTGTGAAGATTAATAATTTTACTTTATTGTTTCAAAAAAAATTAATGTCTTCATTTTTACAGCCATTAACCGTTAGGAATCATATAAACGTTAGAAAAATAATGTGTATTTTTTAATAGTGAATAAATATTCAAATTACAATTGTAATTAAAATAAATAAAAAGAAAAAAAATTAATATCTTAATATAATAGCTAGTGATTTGTTGAGTCTATTATTTGGTATAGTAAAAAATTGCTCACTAAAATTTATAAAATTGAAATTTCTAACTAGAATTTAGCCAAATAATAGCTAGTCTATTGTGAATGCTCTAAATTTCTCAATCTTTACAATGAGGCAGAGCCCCTATATTTATACACGTACAATCAATACAAAGAAGAATACTCTTTACAACGGAGAAATGTACAGCTAATAAAAAGATGTCGCTACAATGTGTGATTTGAGAGTATTCTGAATGATGCTCTAGCTGTTGAGTGCTGCTGCATATTTTGGATAGAGCCTGCATTGTGTGTTGTCTGTGCACTACGTGTTGCATGGCCTGCATGTTGCTCACTACGTGCTATATAACTTGCATGTAACGCAGGTGTTGCTTGAGCAGGCTTTGTACTAGCTACTGGCTGTGCATCATGGACCGCATGTGATGCGTCATTTGCTTGAACAGGACCCCTCAACTCAAGCGGCAATGAAGATAATCGCAAACTGGAACAGAGGTGTTGAAACCTCATAGCAGACAAAGGTTTTGTTAGGACATCGGCCAATTGGTCTTTTCTTTTCCATATATAAAAGTCACACTCAATGACTTGTTAAGGACTCGATCCCATACAAAATGAAAGTCAATTTTGACATGCTTTGTTTTATCACGAAAAACGGGATTAGAAGATAGATATGTAACCCCCAAGTTGTCGCAGTACAGAACTAGTGCAGTAGTGAGGTTGATGCTGAGATCTCGACCCAAATGTTGAATCCAAATGACTTATGTAGTAGCATTGGCTACTGATTTGAACTCAGTCTTGGTGGCTGACCTTACTATGGTTTGCTGCTTCTTTAAGGACCATGATATCAGATTGCCTCCAGGGAAATGGGCTTCGTTGTGTTTAATGCCGTTGGAGATGTAAATTCTTTTTGAAGGGATGCGGTAGCAGATGGAGCCTTTGTGGGCTAGGCTTAGACCAGATAAATACACTGCATGCCCCTCTAATGAAACTTGTATTTATTATTGGGCCAAGTTAAATCAAGCAAGCTGATTGAAGGACATATAAAAATTTGTAGTCATGATCCATTTGGTGAAGAATAAGAAATCGTGATGCATGATTGATGGTTGGATGTTGATTAATCTTACGGCATGTTGAAAGGCGTAAGGCCAGAATATAAGAGGAATGGATGCATGTACAAGTAATGCTAAACTGGAATCCACAATGTGCCTATGTTTTCTTTCCACGATGCTGTTTTGAGTGTGAGCATGAGGCCATGTGACACAATGGATAATGCCTGAGGTGGAAAGAAGTTCAAGGAATGTCCTGAATTCTCTATACCAATTGGTTTGAATTTGCTTAATTTTAATATTAAATTGTAACTCAACAAAAGCTTTCAATTTTATAAAGACAAACAAAGCTTGTGATTTTGTTTGGAGAGGAAATAACTATATATATCTAGAATGATCATCTACAAAAAAAAAAAAACACAAAATCTGAAACATCAGGAGAAACATGAGGTGAAGAACCACATAAGTCACTACAAAATATATTAAAAAGAGACGTAGACTTGGTATTTCTATCATGCTGGTACACGATGGTGCTTGGCCATAGCACAAGCATTACAAAAATACATGGAAAACATTTTATCAAAAAGAAGAGCATGTTGAAGTAGAACAGTGCAAACAACCTTGAAGGAATGATGGCCTAGGCGTGAGTGCCATAATGGGACATAAGGGATGAAGCTTGAATGAGCCTGAGGAAATTGAGATGAGAGTGTGTAGAGACCATAACTTCTTGTCCCTTGGAGCAATATGTTCCCCGTGATGCAGTTCTTTAAGAAAAATTAATCATAAAAAAATTGAAAAAAGACATTATTATCAAAACAGAACTACTTAACAGAAAGAATATTTTTAGTAAATAAAGGAACACAAAGTAATTTTGTTAAAAGGAAATGAGATGAAGAGTGTGGTAAAAGGGCTGAACCAGTATGAGAAATCAGGATGGAAGATCCATCACCAACTCGACGTTGGTCTGCACCATTGTATTCAGCAAAATGAAGGTTAAGGTTGCCAAGCTCACTCGTGACATAGTTCATTGTCGTGAATAAATTTCTCCATCTTTACAGTAAGACAGAGCCCCTATATTTATACACGTACAATTGATACAAAGAAGAATAGTCATTACAACGGAAAAAATGTATAGCTAATAAAAAATGTTGCTGCTACAATGGGTGATTTGAGAGTATTCTGGAAGATGCTCTAGGTGTTGATTGTTGTTACATATTTTGGACAGAGTCTGCACTGTGTGCTGTCTGCGCGCTATGTGTTGCAGGGCCTACATGCTTGCTGCGTAACCTGCCTGTAATGCAGGTGTTGCTTGAGTAGGCGTTGTATAAGCTGCTGTCTGTGCATCATGGATTGCATGTGATGCGTAATTTGCTTAAACACACCAAAACCTTCCTCTCAAGGATTACCTCTAGAAACATCAACTACATTAAGCTTCTAGACACGTATGAGAGGATGCAGGCACTTATATGAATAGATATCCTTCCTTTAAGTTGAATGGGAATGATATTAAAGAAATTTCAAGAGTTATCTTAATATAGAAAGATATGCACTAGATAATACTGAGTTGTGAGATTGCATGTTAACAGTGTCAAAATACCTTGTGGTGGTAGATCAGTGCAAGAAGTTAGAAAATTTTGATATTTTCCTGATTGGAGTAGTTTTTGGTATGTTTCGATGTTTTGGCTATAATTTTGGCTACAATAATCGGAATCACTTATATGATCCTAATTCAGAAAGTTCTTTTTGATGCGCATGTTTTGGCCACCAAGCTATGCTCAATATTCATCTTTCTCGAGGCCAAAATCCATTGTTTTTTCTCGTATCCCATTTTTATTTATTTGTTTTCTTTCATGATAATATTTTATTTATCGTTTATGAAATAATTTTGAATTCAACTTGGGCCAAATTTTTGGCAGATTATTTCTTTAATTATAAATTTCTTGTTAGCGTAATTATTGAAATTTTGTTATTTTTGATAAAATTATGATATTGTTACTTTTCAGATAATAAAGCCCGGCTTGTGAGTTGATTTTGTTATTCTTGAATTTTTATAATTTTGAACTAAACATAAGAGTCGTTTGCTCTGTGTTTTGGGAGATTCTCTTATTTTCATTTTTTTGTATATTATCTATTAAAACTAATATGCAGAATAATTGTTATTCTATCTTAGCATTAGATTTCCATTTGGGAGAAAGAACTACTTTTAGCATAATCTGAAATTTGTAACCCATAACCACCAATAGACCTGCCTCATGATACCAGAACCCTTTACTAAGAGTACCCTCAAATCCAGATCTATTCCTTGCAAGCCAATTCAGTGATTTTTCTTTCTTCAGAGTAGGCTCAATGATTAAGAGAAATTAATTTGCGCATAAGAGAAGCCAACCAAGAGGCAGTACTGGTGTAATGAGGGAATGTTTTCATGCATCAATTAATTGACAAATACACTTAGAGAAAGCCTAAAACTTTCTCAAATTAACTGCAATAATATCCCAACATATTGTGTAAAAGGAACCTGAGAAGCCAAAGGAGATAAATCAATATTCTTGAATGCGTATATATTCCATGTCTTGAATGTTCACTTCAAGCTTTTCAATTTAGAAAGTGAGAACAATCAGCTTCCCAGAATACTTTAACAAATCTGTAAGAATCTGGACGAGAAACCCTCATTCTCTGGAATTTAGAGGTACCTTGTTTGCTGCTTTGAAGATTTGGAAAAACGGAAGAGGATGATCGAGAGCTAGTGTCCTTCAAGATGGAGAAGGAAATTAAAATGTTTAGAAACCAAAAATTCCAAACTGTTTTACAAGGGTCCAGCCTCTCCAACAACCTTTGTCCTCCTTTCAGGTAACAGTTAACACACTGTGAATTTGGAGCCCTACGAAACACAACTCATTTAAAATATCACTACCAATAAATCAAATAACCCCCCAATTCGAAGCCTTTTCGCCAAAACCTTCCTATATATATACCCAATGCGATAAGGATTCCTAAAAAACATTATGGGCTATATAGTTGAGGCCGTTCCCGAGTTGTCCCAATTGAGCAAAGATCTTACCATTAATGAGGTAGCTGGGCCTTCATAAAATGCAATATGACCATGCCCATTATTAGTAATCATTGAATTGGATTCTTGAAGGCTGAATTAGCAGCCCATCAATAATACTCAGGCAAATTGCTTCGTACTGAGACAGGCAGACTTGTAACAGATGATGACGGATGATAAACAAGCAGTCCTGAATGGTTATGGGAACTCAACATGAGATCTAGAATTTTATTTGACTGAGGCTAATTGCTAATCATGCATGTAAAATTATTATTTGTCTTAAAAATTTAAGTTGATGAGAAAATATAAATTTTATTATTTATTTTATTTCTTAATATCTCCCTCATGTGTGAGCCAAATTCTTCTTCAATAGATGATTTCATACGTAAAATATTTAATTAAATATTGTAAAGTATAGAGTTAGAATTCGAACTCTTGACTTATGTTTTAATATTTTGTGAAATCACCGATAGCTATAAAAATTTAAACTGATAAAAATAGATAAATTTTATTATTTATTTTATATATATATCATAACAATACAGACTTCAATATATGATTGAAATCCATTGAAATCTTATAAAGGGCTTCAACAGCTTATCCTTGATCCCAAATAATATGAGATCTCATTTCATCACTGTATTATATACCATCAGATCAAGTATTGTACCTATAAAAATATATATATATATATATATGAAAAGAATTGGTATTCAAATTCCGTTTCACGCACACTTTTATTAGAAAAATAACATAAAATTGAAGTTGATGCAATTACATGAATAAATTATATTCAATTGGCCACTTGAGCTCAGCTCAAATCAACAATAAACAATAAATATGCTTGGATGGGCCACAAACGAATTTCATGGGAAAAATTCTTCATTTTTCACGAAAATCTTTTCGGTTGTTATAATATTATTTGTCACTCATTACATACCACAAAGCTTCCGCGATAACATTTGATAAAAAAAAAAGTTTTTCACCACCTATTTCCAACTTTTTGTGATCATTATCCTTCGTGACAATTTTAAATTGCCTATTTCTTGTAGTCTGGCCAAGTACTGATTATCTCATTGTTTTGTTTTTTACTTTTTTTATCAAGCTAAGATTTCTTTGATTACTAATCTGTTGAGTCTACAACCTTAATAAATGTTGCTCATAGAAAACGTCAACTCTAGTATTAAATAATAAATATAAGTAAAATATATGTAGATGAATATAAAAAGTATTTGATTCAAATTAAAAATTAGATATCGGAAAGATTGATCGTGATCCTGTTACATCTTCTTCAGTTCTTTTCACTTTATGTACATCCTTATAAATGTTAATTTGGACCACCCAATGTACGATATACATTGCATTTATTGTGTTGCCATGTCATCTCATGTCATGCACGTGTTCTCCAAAAAAAAAAAACATCCAAGTTCTGCCGCCCACTTTTACGTACATACACAAACGGCCGATATATATTCATTAGTAAAAAATAACGTAAAAAGCACGTTTTTTTAATTTACTTTAGTAATTATTTTTAAAAATTGATAAGATTTTGATAAAAGAATAAATTTTAATTAATAATATAATATATAGAAAAAAAATGTAAATTCTTACAAATATTCAACAAATAATTATAATTAAGTAAAGAATAATAATTACATATTTTCATACATTATAACACAAAATCATTAATTAAAATAGTAAGCTAGTCCCAAAGAGGGAAAACTTCTTATGAGTGTGGTTTGAATATTTTTTTATATATACTTATTTAAAATATATAAGTATAAAAAAAATTGTTCAAATATGTTTTTTTGCAAAGATTTTTGAAAAAAGAAAAAAATTAAACCACTTTTGATAGTTATTTCTAGTATTTTATGCAAAAAAAAAAAATTCTATACACTATAATATCATTCCACACCAATGAGAATACAAACTAAAATTGTAAAAAATTCTTATGTGCCCAAAGAGTGAGATGAATCAGAAAAAATAAATAAATAAATAAATAAAGGAAAAACATTATAAGTGTGGTTTGAATTTTTTTTATACCTATTTTAGAATATATATATATATATATATAAGTATAAAAAGATTGTTCAAATATGTTTTTTTGCAAATATTTTGAAAAAATGCAAAAAGAATTAAACCACTCCTAAAACCTCTTTCTAGTATTTTAATCAAACCTCTCTCATTAATGCCACACCAATAGGCACACAAGCGAAAATTGTAAAACATTTCTTATGTGTCCAAAGAGTACTGAGATTAATGATAAAAACAAGAAAAAAGTGTGATTTGAATTTTTTGTATACTTATTTTCACATTTTTTTCCCTTTTAAGTTTTTCTATTTTATTTGTTATCGTACTTCTTATTTTAATGTGTTAGTTTTCATTTTATTTTATTTTATTTGTTTTATTTTGGTTTGGACTCTAATAGCTTGTGGATGTTTTAATTTTCAGTTAGGCTGGGTGTGTGTTTTTTTGTTTGGGCCGGGTGTGTATTGTTTAGAGGAGCCCAGCCCATGTTTGAGTTAAGGAGCCCAGTTCCCACCCCCATTCAACGTCATTTTGTAGTATTGAAGACATAGACGGAACTAGGATTTGATGTTTGGAGGGGGAGCGATCGACAAAAACTGTCCCAATTTTTTAGTGTTGCCTATATGGATTCAACAAAGTTTATTGTCAAATAAGAGAGGAAGAAAAAGGGATGTAACCCAAAACCAAATCAATCATTCATCTAATATTACTAAGGTTGTAGCATTATATAGCACCATTAGTACTGATGGAGGTATGGGCCATGGCAATTAGAGAGAGTAGTTGGATCTTTGATCAATTTTTTGGGTCTTTCGTGTAGGAAAAAATTGTAGGAAAAAAAAAACCAACAACAAGAACAAGCAAGCAAGAACTAAAAGCTCATAACAAAAAAAATTATGCAGGTAAAGAAAAGGAAAACAAAAACAAATACAAGCTAAATCAAAAACTAAAAAAGAATACCATAACAAAAATTGCAAACCCAGCATAAAATTTATTATTAAACCCTTAACTATCACTCAATCTGGACTTGAACTCTATTATAAAGTTAGGGTTTTTTCCTACATTGAAGTTTAGCAATATGGTAGTATTGGGAGTAAGGAAAAACAAAGACCATGATTTATAGAAAAGAAGATGATAGCAATAATGGCTTGTAAATGTAAACAAGGGAAAGGAAAAGAACAAACCATCTTAAAGAGGGAGGGTGTGGAGAAGCTAGTTAAGTTGGTTTTGAGGAATAATGCAAGAGCGGGTGGCTCTGAGACAACTCCAACAACAATAGCATTTGGCAACATGCAAGCAACGATGGAAGCTGCTTCTAAGTTCTATAACTGAATATCTTTATTTATTATTATTATTATTTTTTTTTTTTTTTGAAAAGCTCAAGGTATGAATGAGTCTATGACTATGAATATATATTTTTTTAAAGCTGAACATATCACATGCAGACTTAAGTATGCAGGGCAGCAGCTATGCTCTGAGACCAAGAAATATAGCAAACTTGTAGTATGCTACTGCTGGATAAACATGTGGTTCAATGAATATTGTTGTTGCCCGTTGGTTGCAATTCTTAAATGATTATGAACTGGAGGTCCAAACGCATGACTTCTCTGCACAACAACAAGGGGCTAATTTCAAATTTAGTTCGTACCTTGGATGATATATTTTTAGTATTAGAGGGCTATTTTCTGACAAAAAATTGTAGGTAGAAGAAATATTTTACTTTTTTATATACTAAAACAACATTTTGAAAATTTTTTGGGTTGTGGGGGGGGGAAAGGAACCATGTGGTTTCGCCCCTGATTGAAGGAAAACCCTTCTAGAGTTTCATCACTTTTACTCTGGCGCCGCTCACCCCTCTCCCTATTTCTTTCTTCTTCTCTTGGCTTTCTTATCGTTTTCTCTCCCCTAGTTGCAGAATCGTGAGAATATCCTACGTCGCTCCCTCTATTCTCTCTCTCCACCTCACGGCCGCCAATGCAACCATTATTGATTATGTTCATGAGTTTGGGGTTGGACGTGAGGCCATTTGTGGTAAGTATCTAAGTTGGGCCTCCATACTTGATGTCCCTTTGTACAATATGTTCTCTCTGCTTTTAATATTGTGAAATAATGTTCTATCATCTATAAAAAGAAATATATATGCTTTTATAAGATCATGTTCACAATTACTTTTGTTCTCTCTTTTTGCTTTTCTCCCTCTCATTTTGTTTTCTTATTAGCGCTGTTAATGCAGACATATCTGGTTTGTGATTTTCCTTTCCCTCGTTTACATGTACAAGCCATTATTGCTAAACTTGAACGAGGTAGGAAAAAAACCCCAAAAAGATGCCATTGTTGAGTTTAAAGAAGCCATTAGAGTTCAGGTCAAGATTGGGTGATAGTTAAGGGTCTAATTGCAAACTTTATGGTGGGTTTGCCATTTTTGTTATAGGTATTCTTATATAGATTTTAGCTTTGCTTGTTTCAGTATGGGTATTTTTTTCTTTCCTCTATTTTATTGTCTCTTTGTTAATTTTAGGTTTTTTAATGTGAATGTTTAAAGTTCTGGTCTAAATAGAAGAATGCATGTCAATGTGAACAAAAAAAAAAACCAAACACGTGTAAATCACACCCAAAATTACTAACAATGCTATAAAAAAAATAAAGAAGAATACAAAAAAAGGTTCTTTAGATATGAAAGTATGCTATCAAATTTGATGGAAGGAAGACTAAAATAGAAGTACGAGCAAAAAAACTCCAACAACAAATGAACAAAACCATATAATAAACAATTATTTCACTCAACTTCTTTCCAAATATTTTCTTTATTAAAACGGTGACCATTCTTATCAACACAAGTACTAAAAAAAAAAAGGAAAAATAAAAGCTATGTTGAAAAATAAACAGATTTACAAATGAGGCTCTTGGGTTTTTTCACTAATTTTTTACCACATTTTAAAAATATTTTTTGTATATTCATGTGGATGAAAAAAAAGGAGTTTATAAATGGCATGTTCGATGCATTAATTTCTTCATGATTCCATCAGAATTAGGTTAGTAATTAGTTTACTATTGCAATAAACAACGAAAATAGAAAAATGGAAGAAAAGTAAGAATAGAATAAATACAACATATATTATACAAAAAATTACAATAAAAAATAACCCACAGAAAAACAAACGTAGAAAAATAGTAAAAAGAAAAAACTATTGAATACTTGTACTCAAATTAATACTTTAGAGATCAAGAACAGAATATAAGATATAAAAGATTATACATTCTAACCAGACTTTTACCTCCACTCCATTGTGGGATTTTTGTAATTCATGCGGGTATATTGAAGGAAATTGGTATTCTGTTTTTGAGTATTTTGAATTATTGGACTAATGGAATTGGGAATGCGAATGAGAATGAGAATATGAATGAAGAATATAAATATAAAATTTTTTGCACGTCCGTCTTGACTTTTCAACTGTGTTATGTTATAAATATGTGAATATGAAAAGGTATAGGTTTTGAAAATAATCTTAATTGACAATAAATTTATTGTACAATTGAATTCTCAAGAATACAATATGTCTTACTCTAATTGCATTATGAAGATTAATTGTATTACCAAGAATACAGATGGACGTGAATAATTGTATTTTCTGCAAAGCGTGCATGGGAGAACAATAAAAACAATAGTATTGGGAATACAATCTATCTTACTTTAATTGCATTCTCAAGAATACATATGGACTTCCAACAGAGGACGCGAATAATTACATTTCCGTTGTTGATCGCGATGTGAATAATTGTATTTCTTTAAACCAATTTAGATTGAGGTATTTAATGATATTTAATTCTTTTTTAAGTAACAATTCAAACGGGTGGTATTAAACGGAGTTAAAACAGAAAATCAATTGTGAAGTATAACAATTTAACAAATATGTTAAACCAACACTTTTTTATTAGGTAGTCATATTATATATATAAAGATATATATATAATTCTAAGCGTAAATAAATTATAAAAAAATAATTTTATAAATTGACGTAGTTGATATGATATGACTCGATTGTAAAATTATATTTATTATAAAATAAATTTAACGAATTATATAAACTAATGTTTATTTATAAAAAATTTTTATGTAATTTATTTATAGCTGCACACTAGTCAAAATATTGTTCGGGGCATGCGTAAAGATAAGCATATTATTTATATATATATATATATATATACCTATATATATATTATCAAGAAAAGGAAACCTCGAGAACTCTTCTATATATTTTACAATACCAAAAAATAGCCAAAATGTCAAAAGCGCTTAAAATAAAACATTTACACGTATTTATACTAAGAGCTAAAATAATAAAAAATATAATACAATTACACATATAAAAAATTATTTTACATCTTAATGCCCGCTTCAAGATGGAGAGTAAATAAAATAAACTCTTATCTTGAAAATCAAAAAAATAAAACTATTGAGAACCGGCTTGGAAAGAACATCTTCAAGTTGGTGCCAGGAAGCAAGATGAAAAGTTTTGATGGTGCCAGCTTGTATCTTGTCTCTAATGAAATGACAGTCTAATTTAGTGTGCTTAATTTGTTCGTGAAAAGATGGATTAACAACGATATGTAAAACAGCTTGACTGTCACAAAAAAATTGAGCACTATAAAAATGAGGAACAATATGAAAATCGAAAAGAAGAGTTAGAAGTCAAACTATTTCATAAGTAGTGGATGTCATTACCCTATATTTGGCCTCAACTGAAGAATGAGAAACAATCTATTATTTCTTAGTTTTCCAAAAGATCAAATAATCATCCAGAAAAATATAAAAATCAATAGTAGATCTTCTATTGTTAGGACAAGAAGCTTAATCTAAGTCTGCTAAAACCTCGATGGTTAGTAAATTGTGAGTAGGGGCGTAAGAAAAAATTAAAAAAATCATAAAACCAGACTGAGCCAACCCAAAACGGTGGAATCAGTTCGGTTTTAGACCAGCTCGGTCTAGAACCAATTCCCGAAATGTTAAAATCGGTTGATATCTGTCTGGTTACGGTTTTAATTTTTTTTAACCCGGACCAGACTAGATCGGACTGGTTCGATATAATATATATTTTAAATTAAGATTTGTAATATCATATATAATATATTTTTATATTAAATATAATTTATATATATAATATCTATATATAATAATATAAATTATAATTACATATAAGATAATATTTCTATAATTTATTTAACATAAAAGTTTAATCTTAAACATGAAAATTTAATTGATCATAGGCTTTAAAATTTAAAGTAATATATATATAAATAATAATAATAATATTTTAACATAAGAACAACTAAAATTGAAAAAAAAAATACTTAAAATAAAACAGTTTTTTTTATTACAATTTTTTTTAGTAAAATATATTTTTGTAATATATTATAGTTTTTTCAATAAAATAAATTTCTTAAACAGTTTTTTTTTTTTTAAATAGATTTTGTTATTAGAAATTTGCATTTTATTAAAATCAAAAAATAAGATCGAAATCGATAAAATCGGTACTTTCGATTTTAGGGGATAATCAATACATAATTAGTTTTAAAAAATGAAAAACTGGTAGAACCGGTTCAGTTCTAGATTTTGTCTGAAACAGAATCAAATCGAACTAATTACATCCCTAATTGTGAGCTAAAAAAAGACCAAGACTAGGAGCATTTTTAACATATTGCAAAATTCTATGAGCTGCATTCAAATGAGGTACTTGAGGTTTATCCAAATATTCATTAAGTCTCTTAAGTGAATAAGATAAATCTGGTCTTGCAATAGTAAGGTAAAGAAGCTTACCAATTAATTTTTGAAATACTGTAGAATCTAGTAGCAAGTCACTATCATTTCTTCCAAGTTTAAAATTTTGCTCCATGAAAAAAGAAATTAGTTTACATTCTAAAAAACCAGCATTATGTAATATTTCAAGAGCATATTTTCACTGACACAATAAAATACCACTGTACATAGTCGCCTCAAAGCCAAAAAAATACTCAAGAGAACCAAGATCCTTGAGATTGAATTTGAATTTGGCATCAAGTAAGGATTTCAAAGAATTCACAGCCTCCAAATTATTACTAGCTATCAAAGTATCATCAATATAAACTAGTAAAGCAACCAAAAAAAAAAATGACTAGTGATTTAGTAAACAAAGAGTAATCAGATATGAACTGCATAAACCTCAATCAATAAGAGTGGTAGAAAATTTAGAAAATCATTGTCGAGAGACTTGTTTGAAGTCATAAAGTGACTTATTCAACTTGCACACTTATGACTCCCCTTTAATATGATAACCAAGAGGTAACTTTATGTATACATCCTCAAAAAAAAAATTATCATGCAAAAAAACATTATTAATATCAAGTTGAATAAGATGTCAATTCTTAATAGCAGCAAGGGCTAATAAAGTTTTGACAGTAATCATTTTTGCAACTAGAGAAAAGGTTTCAGAATAATCCAGACCTTCATTTTGAGTATGTTGAACCCAAGATTTCAAGTCTCGTATCTACGTATAAATTTTGATGATAACAAATAAATTCAAAACTTAAATTCAAGTTGTCTACGCATGAAGAGAGCTAAGCACATTAAGAAATCAAGCATAAACAATAACAAGAACAATTCTACAAATGAAACACATAAAATAATTTTGTACATCTCTTAAAATTTGAAATTGGATTAAAACTCAAAATTAATATTTTCTCATAAAATATCAAAATACATTTTTTACATTTGCATACCATTATTAAAATGTTTAATTTCGAAAATTATTTTTTTTTTCCACATATGCATAAATGTTTGAATTTGTAAGATGGTTGATTGTTATCTTTGACATGTGCATGTTTTGTTTGAAAATCTTGAAGGATGGTTGTGTGTTTTTTTTTTACAAATGCAAAAGATAGATGATTTTGTTTGAAAATCTTGAAGATTGGTTGACAAATGTAAAAGATAGATGATTTTGTTTAAAAATCTTGAAGCGTGGTTGTGTATTTTTTTGACATATATAAGAAGAAGATGATTTGATTTGAAAAATAAATCATATTCATTTTGTCATGTATGAAAAGTAAAAGATTTGATTTGATTTCTTTGAAAAATGAATGGAGTTGTCTTTGACAAATGTAAAAAAGAGATGTTTTTATTTGAATTTTTTGAAAAGTGAATAGTACTCTTATTTGACACGTGAACATTTTCAAATTTGAATATAAAGATTCATTTGCCTATAAATAGCTCGTTTGAGTTTTGTAAAAATAACAACAAGAGCTTACACATCAATTGCTAAATTTTACATCATTTTTTCAAAGTCCTCATTCTCTTTTCTCTAAATTTTGTGCCTTAATCCTTATTCATTTTGAAAGAGATATAAGTTGCGCTGTATTGTTCTTATTTCACTCATTGATGAGTGTACTCTGATAATCTACCCACTATCAGTTCTTGTATTTGTAAGATGGTGTATATAATCCTTGTATGTGTAGAAGGTATTCTACACAGGGAATAGTTGAATGACCAAGTGTGAGGTGATTGCAAGTGTAGAGGGTGTTCTACACGAATTTTTTTGTAGAGGTATTGCTCAAAAGTGTAATAGGTTTCTATCTCCACGAGATTGAATAGTGAATTTGGGATCCTCAATGGGTAGCTTGAGGCGAGAATGTAGGCAGTGGGGCTGAATCTCGTTAAAATACTGAGTTTGTTTTTTCTTACCCTTACTCTTTATATTTTCTACTGCTTCATATTTTGTTTATATTTTATATTGTGTATTTGTTTTATAAGTGTTAATTTTTTTAATATAACCCAATTCTCCCTCCCTCTTGTATTAGTCATCTGGACAATAGAGTATAACCTTTAGCAACGAGTTTTGTTTTGTATCTTTCCACAGTATCATCAACCCAATACTTGATCTTATAAACTCGCTTATAGTCTATGGGTTGTTTACAGGAGGTAAATTGACAATAATCCATATCTTATTGAGTTTTATAACCTTTAGCAACGAGTTTTGTTTTGTATCTTTTCATAGTATCATCAGCCCAATACTTAATCTTATAAACTCACTTATAGTCTATGGGTTGTTTTATAGGAGGTAAATGGACAACAATCCAGATATCATTGAGTTTTAAAGCAGCAATCTCAATAGTCAATGCATCTCTTCAATGACAGTGCTTAACTACGTGACCAAAAGACAAGTGATCATAAGACACAAAATTGGCAATATCATATTTGATTGAAGAAGGAAGGGTCGAGCAATATATAAAATCTATTGGAGAAGCTGATTTAGAGTGTGCAATGGAAGAATTACATTAATAATGTCGCAAACGACCAGGAGCTCCTCGCATTCTAGTGGATCTTCTTGGTGGTAAGGATAAAATATCATTTGTTTAAGAATCAGAGGATGGTAAAGTGGTTTGGGATTCACTAGGTGATGTTGAAGGAACATTAAGTATATCAAATGTTGAAGATTGAGAAGGAAGTGGAAGAAAAATTGAGGAAGGAGAGTAAGAAGAAAAATCAAAATGAGAGGAATGAAAAGAAAAAATATGTTCATGAAAAAAGACATGTCTTGAAACAAAAGATTGTTTTGTCTTGAAATCATATAATTTGTAACCTTTGATACCTTAAGGGTAACCAAGGAATACACAGATCCTAACTCTAGGATCAAATTTATTTTTGAACCTTTGTAATGCAGAAGCAAAATACAAGCAATTAAAATTCTTTAAATGCTAGTAGGAAGGAGAAATCTGACACAGGGTTTCAATAAGAGATTTATTGGTTGTAATGGGAGAAAATAGCATGTTAATTAAGTAAGTGGCTTTTAAAACAACATCACCTAAAATTTGAGAGGCAAATGAAATTTGAACATCAAAGCCCAAGGAACATTTAGAATATGCTGATGTTTCCCTTTCTTCTCCACAATATAGTTTTATTGCGGAGTTTCAACATAGCTATGGTAGTGAATGACATCTTTAGATTTGAGATATGAGGATAAAAGAAATTCAGCACTATGAACAATACATTTTTTTCTTTTTTAATCTTTGTTCTCAACTGAGTTTTGATCATTTGAAGAAGCTTTGAATTAAAAATGAAACCTCGAAGTTATTCTTGAAAAGATAAAGCCAAGTAGCCCGAGTGCAATCATCAATAATTGTTAAAAAAAAATATAACCTTCAATAGTAGGGACTGAAAAGGGATCCCAAACATCATAATGAATAAGCTGGTCAAAAGAAAATTTAGACAAAGTATTATTATTTGGGATATGCAACTTTCTTTGTTTGACTAATGGACAAACAATGCATGGGTCATTAGACACAACCAAATTAGGCACAAGTTTATTTAAGAAAAGTATTCATGAAATAGATGGATGTTCTAATCCATCAATTATGCCAAAGGTGAAACAATAAGCATTTAGAAGAAGTAAAACAAGTGTTGATAACAACTGTCATTACAATTTTTAGGGTGAAAAGTCCTTGGTTATTGCAAGATATAGAGTCCTCCTTATTGTCTACCCACTCCAATCAGTCTCAAGGTGGTCAAGTCCTTAATTAAACAAAGGTTAGAGGAAAAAGTGCAACAAATGAGAGATTTTGTGAGTTTACTAACAGAAATTAATTTAAAAGTAAAAGTGAGAACACAAAAAAATCTTTCAAAACAAGATGTCTATGAAGGTGAATAGTGCCAATATGTGTAATTTAAACATATTGACCATTTGGTAATTTGAGAGATTTATTAAAAACAGGAATAACATAGGTAAATGAATCGATAGAGAAGACCATATATGTAGCCCCCATATCATGTATCCAAATAGAGTTATAATGACTAAATGAAATAGAATTACTAGAAGTAAAAACATAATGTTTAGAAAAAACAATACCAGAGAAAGAATGAGAAGACGAAACTACAACATTAACCACATGGCTAGAACCTTTAGATTTATGCTGAGGATTGAGAGTCAACATAGACAACAACTGCTAATATTGATCCTTAGTCAAGCAAAGTAGATATGTTCCTGAAGAATCATCACTAAGTACAATTTGATTGGCCATTGGTTACTATCGTGGCTTTTGCTTGTAATCCAAAGGAAAATCATAGAGCTTATAGCATTTCTCAATGGGGTTATGCTACATATAGAAAATTAAGACTCCACATCAATTAAAATAAAAAATAAAATAAAAATAGAAATAACTATTTGTCAAACATAAACAGAACTGAAAATTAAGAAAGCTAAAACGCAAAACACAATCAGAGATAAATTACAACCTATTTTCTACCCAAAATTTATAGCAAGTATCATTTTCCTTCTCAATGACATGACCAGTTAATTTACAATACTTACAAATTGGTTTCTTTGAAAAAGATTTACAGATCTGGAATTATTGGAGTTAGTAACAAAAGTATAAGCATCAACAAAAGGAGGAGTAATATAGATTCCGCTCTATTGCTTTTTCTAAGAACATGAGAAAAAACCTTATTAAGTGACAGTAAAGACTCCATCAATAAAATTTGAGCCATAGCCGAATAAAATGACTCATTAAGTCCAATAAAGAACTATAAAATATGTTCTTGTTGAACATAAGGATTCAATGTATTCACAACACTACAAAAACAAACAGGAATTGGCTTGTAATTAACCAATTCATCCCCATAAGCCTTCAATTGAATGAAATAAGCACTAATAAAAAGTTGTCCCTGAGACAAAGACAGAATAGATTTCTGGATTTGAAAAATCCTCTAGGGCCATGCATTCTTTTTTAGAGAAACTCTTCTTTAAATCCTTCCAAATCTCAAAAGTAATAGTAACATATAGGACACTAGTAGCAATTTCAAGGGAAACAGAATTAAGGAGCAATAAATCACCATGTTATTAGAACACATTCATGAAGAGAAAAATGAATTGGTGGAAGCAGGTATGAGAATCATAACATTCACAAACTCTAACTTATTTTTCATAGAGAGAGCCATATTTATTGAGCGAGACCATATGTGATAGTTGTCTACAAGCAAGGATTGTGTGACCATAACAATATTGAAATTATCGTTAGGATTAAGGAATAAATGACTCACAGCATCTTAAGAAGAGGAAGAAGAAGGATAATTTGAAGCAGCTGACGCCATGAGAATAGAAGAAAGGAGGAAACCTTAATTTTGAAAAAAAATTTATTCCAATTAATAAAAGGAAATCTTAGGAACTCTTCTATTTCAGAATATCGAAAAATAGCCAAAATGTAAAAGTTGCTAAAAATAAAATATGTACAAGTATTTATACTAAGAGCTAAAATAATACATAATAAAATACAATTTCACGTGTAAAAAAATATTTTTCATCTTAATATATAGAGAAATCCTGGGGGGCAGACCGTCTGCCCCCCCCCCCCCACACAAAGCAGCCCCGCCGCTCCCGGTGGCAGTGGGCGACACCGCTCATGCCATAGGGACCGGCAGACTCAGGCGACCTTACCCCTACGATGGCGAGCTCCAGCGAGCTCCAGTGTGCCCCCGACAGCCTTAAACCCATTTCGAACCCGTACGGGTCCGAAACGGGTTTAAGGCTGCCGGGAGCACACCTGAGCTTGCCGTCGTAGGGGTGAGGTCGCCTGAGTCCGCCGGTCCCGATGGCGTGGGCGGTGTCGCCCACCGCCACCGGCAGCGGCTCCGTTCGCTCCATAGCCGAATTCCCTTAAATTCATCTTCATTTTATTTTTTTACGGGTCCGAAACGAGTTTAAGGCTGCCGGGGGCACACCGGAGCTCGCCGTCGTAGGGGTGAGGTCGCCTGAGTCCGCCGGTCCCAATGGCGCGGGCGATGTCGCCCACTGCCATCGGCGGCTGCTCCGTTTGCTCCATGGCTATATTCCCTTAAATTCATCTTTATTTTATTTTTTTATTGTGTTTTTTATTATATTTTTATTGTGTTTTTTATTATGTTTTGTTCATTTTATTTTTTTATTATATTTTTCATTTTCATTTTTTTATTTAATCATATTTTTTATTTTATTTTAATGTATTTTTTATCATAAAGCAGTCCAACTAGACTACTTTAAACGCTAGAGACAGCCGGACCAATCCCTAATATATATCATGAGGAGAGTCTTGCAAATTTCTTACTGCATGCGGGTGGCCTTCTCACATATTGTAATATAACAATGGGAACTACTAGGGCTCGCTTTGATTGTCATGGTACCCTTTTGACTGTGCAGCGCCCGAAACTAATTCCAATTAATGAGCTAGCTAGCAGCTGTACTGTGCACGGTAATTGATTGCATGCATTAGTACGTACGTATAAGTTTAATGTTTGAAAATTGAACTACTCTTGGATCTGTCACTCTACCGTTACGTACCTAACGTTTCTCATGAACAAAATAAAAATCTTGATCCATCGCATCAATTTCATTTCATCTTAATATTTAAAAACTATTTAAATAAAAATATTTATCAACTTTTATGAATTTTATCATACGGGCAGTTGGCCGTATATAAGAAATCAGCATTTCATCATTATAATCTTTTTTTAAAATTTTTTATATAAAATATAATAAATAATTTAATTTTTAATTTTTTTAAATATAATTATATTAAAAATAAAATTCTAATAACAACCACCAAAATAGTAATTAGTTGGTACAAATTGATATTTTATAATTGATATTTTATAACAAACACAATAAGTCGGAAGTGCTTATGATAGTAAAACTTGATATTTGAGTTATATAATGAATTTTATACTAGCTAGATATTTTGGGATGTTGTTGTGACGAGCTCGTTCTTGGAATCTATGACTCAAATAAAATATTTAGCAATAGGAGGGGTGTAACGCTGTAAAAGAAAGCTCAAATTAGTTAGTACATAGCTTATACATCATTTATAAAGTTGTGATATCCCATATAATAAGGATAAGGGTAGGTGGTTTATGAGATTTTACATTGCTTAAGAAGAAGAAATTTTTATTTTTTATAAGGTTACTATAAGATTTCAATTATATCATTGATTAATTTTTTTAGAATAAGCCATGTTGTTTAGGCCTTCAATTAGGACGTTTTAAGGGGTCCTTGATCATGCTTAGGTTGCTATATTAATCACTCTCACTTCTTCTTTTGCAAAAACAAAAAAAAAAAATCGCTACAATAAATTTGCTTATTTTTAATAAGTTATTTCTAGCGAAATAACTATTTTGATCTAAAATGAATATATTTTTTTTACAAATAGTCTTTTTTGTTATAAATAATTAATCACAAATGCCTGTGTTTATCTTATTATAAATATTCTAATAATATTTTATTCAATTATAAATTTTTATCTCAATTTAACTCATTAGCAAAATCGTGCCCTAATATTTAATCATTATAATTTTATCAATTTTTAAAAATTTCAATTTTCAAATATCAAAATAAAACTGATATAAAAAAATATATTATAACGATAACTTACTTTTACAATATTTTTATTTAATTTTTCTCGTTACTTTCTCAAAATTTTATAAAATCTCATAACACAAATTATTTTATCATTATTCACATATTATCTCACTATATATTATTTTTAAATTTCTGATCTCGTGGAATCTACGTAACCGAAGGCTATTAAAATTCAAAAACTTGGCCGGTAGGCAGCAGGCTAGCTCGTAGGGGTAGGTGTCTTATAACTAGTATATAATAATTTGAATTATTGCATGCATGTTTTATTTGCTAACTCATTGAAGGAAAATGATAAAGATATCATTATTTAAGTCTCACGAGTCTCATTTTTTCTATTGATTAAAAAATTATTATTTAATAATATTATAATTTTTTTCTTTTTTTGAAAATATTTGAAAATAAAATAAAAATATATATATATATATATAACTAGTGGGTCCCAACTAGCGGTGGCTCTAGCAGTCCCATTCATTGAAACCCCCTTTGACTTTTAATTGATTTTTAATTGATCTATCGCTCCAAGTCGGGCATGATCAATTCATGCATGCTTACAATTGACCCATGCATGCATGTCTCTATAAGGGTTTAATGATGATCACCCGACTGAGAATATAAATTATATTTAATTCAATAATTAATTAATAACGGTAGCGATAACATGACGAAGCAGCCTCTATAGTCTATAATTTAATTGAAGTTTACGTATCAAAATTAGAAGGGATCGATTGGGACTCCCTTTTTGAATGCATATTTTGAATGGTTCACTGGAAATATTGGAAATGGAAATTGACCTGGCTACGTATAACCTTGATTATATACAATTTTAATTAAATTCCTCAGGCGGCCTATTCCTAATTAACTAATTTCTTATTAACTAGCTAGCTAGGTTATACATAAGTATTATTAGACATGAATGTCAATCAGTAAGTGTTTTTTTTTTTTTTAAATATTACTGATCTAGTCAAATATTTTCAGATTATTTCAATATTGTTATTTACAAAGTAATATTTCATAACTATATATTCACAAATATTGGAATTAATCATTATAAAAAAAATTATTTATTTGTGATAAATTACTTTTTATCAAAGTGATTATTTTTTATTAAAATGAGTCAATTATTAATGTCACAAATAGTTATTATTGTTGTAAATAATGGATCATAAATATTATTATTATTATTATTATTATTATTATTATTATTATTTTATATAATAAATGCTCTATCCAACCGAAGTCTCAATTAATTATACGAGAGTACGCGTACCAAAAGTACCCATTTTTATTTCGTATTCTTAAATATGAGATGCTTTTTCTGTCATGAGAGAGCTGAGTTCCAAACTTCCAAACTGTTGCACATTTATCCGGTCATGGACATCGGACAACTCAAAGGGACATAATTTGGTGGTATTACCAATAATGAGCAAAGCCAATCCATCGATCTTATCCACATTCAAGATAGAATAAGTAGAATATTTAATGGTCATGATCAATATCTACTTCTAGCTTGTTTTGTTAATTATCCTAATTATTATGTGCTTAGTTAGTACAATCATAAGCGCACACACATAAATATTTATATATATATATATATGAATATTATACATATATTTTATATATATAATATCTATCTATATATATAAAGAGCCTATCTAACAGAATTTCTTGTTTTAACGGATCTGTTAAATCTTTATATATATAATATACAGGATTTACTGGTTTAACTGTTATCTGTCAAGCAAATAACGTTTTCCGTCTGGATATCAAATTGCGTTTTTTTCTTTATTTTTTTTGAGAAAATCCAATTGCGTTTTTAACCCCGTATTAAATTTGTTTACCGCTTTGGTTCAGGAATCAGAACACAAATCGTTTATGTCGTCTGGTCTTCCTCCCTTCCGAGTTCTCTCTTCAATTCAAAACCCCTATTTTTTTTCTCTCTCTCTCCACCGCACGACCACGACACCAGAACCCTCAAGAAGGCCTATGCACTTCCATAAGGAGGCTGGGTTTTATGGCAGTCACGGTATAGTCGGGGCTCAAGTACCGCTAGGCTGTGGCTTGGCCTCCACATAGAAGTATTTTAAAGATGGACCGTGGCGTTCGCATTGTACAGTGACGGTGCGGCTAATCAGGGTCAGCTTTTCGAGGCCTTGAAAAGAGCTGTGCTTTGGGACTTGTCGGCAATTCTGTTCTGCGAGAACAATCATTTTAAGGAAATGGTAGATTTAGGGAAAATATGATTTATTTGTCGTATATCATGCGCGCTTTAATTTGAATGTGCTTGGGATTTCCGCATCGGATTCTTTGGGGTTTCTTTTTTAAATCTGTTAATGATTGATTAATTTGACTTTCTTCTATAGTGAGGATTTTTAGGTGTTTTTAGTTAGTTGTCGTTGAAGATCTGGGTAATTCAGGTCGACTTTGAAGGACCTTTTTTTTTCGTTCCTAATGTTTTGTTTCTGGGTGTACTTTTTCTTGGTTCATTTTCTTCTGGGTTTCTCTATTTCTATATTCGAATGTTTTTTAAGCTTTGATTTTGGCTCAAATGGTTAAGATTTATGTAAATTATTGGTTTTATGTGCTTGAAGTAGAGAACTTAGAAGGGTTTGACTGTTTTTATTTTTCTTTCTAAGTGATGGAATCTTTATCTAATCCCTCACATGTTCACCCATTGTCTGGTGAAAAAGATGGCGTAAAGGGAACAGATTCACTATTGAATGGTAGGCCTTATAGTAGCTTGCACTGAAGGAAAAACAAGTTTACTGAACTAGCTTTTATTTAATTCTTGACTCAAAATTTCATTTTCTTGTCATTTTTGTATTGTCATAGCAAGGAATTGGGTGACTATTGATTTATGAGAGATTTAGTTGAAATAAGATAATGCCTTTTTGCCGTTTTGCCTTTTTGTGAGTAGATATTTCAATAACTATTAACAGTTTCAGTGCCAATACATATTTGCATATGCATTATTCATTCTCTCTCTATTATATGTATTTTATTTGCAGATGGTATTCCAAGAGCTGGTTGCCCTGTGATGATATTATACTTTCTTTCTAGCATTATTTACTTGGCTTTCTTATGTCAATTTCTGTTATCTATTGACATAAGAAAACATATTCGAAGGAGAAATCTCAAAGTCTTTATTCAAGTTGAAGCCACTCAAATTTCTGTAAGTACCAGTATATTTCCATTGACTAGCCTCAAGATTTGAATCTCACAATTTTCTTTTTTGCATAATTATTTCTTTTGATATGGTTTGAATTAGTAATACAGACAGCTGATATTGATATAGACAGATGATTATTTCATTTGATATGGTTTGAATTGTAAGCATTTAATGTTCTCAATATTGAGGAAATGCAAGATGATGGAAATGCAGGATTGCCATCCTAGAATCACCTTACAATCAAAATTATCTCAAACAAGTATCATAAAACTATAAGAGATGTTTATTTATGGGACTCTGTTATTTTATGTTATTGTATTTATGGGACTATGTTATTTTATGTTATTGTATTTATAGGACTATGTTATTTTATGTTATTGTATTTAAGGGACTGTTATTTTATGTTTATTTATGGGACCAGTCCGGTTTTGTTTTTCAATTTGTTTTTGTATTTATTTTTAACTTCAACTTCTATATTGTTGTTCCTTCAAATTAATTCTCAATAAAAATAATTCTTAAAAAAAAAACTAAACAAACATGTTTTGTACGTTACTTTCACCTAATATATATATATATAAATATATATATATATATCTGACATATATAAACATTAATGATGACGGCAACGTCCCGAACAAAAGAAAAAGAAAAGCAAAACGTACATAATTAATTTTGCAGTCTAGGCAATCAGCTGCATGCTTGAATATATTTGGTTTTAGTGACCCACTTCGTTAACCTTGCATGATTATTTGTCATTGAATTTGGTTCGGAATTAAAGAGTTCATGAATTGTTTGCGTTTTCGTGGCATGTGGACGTTGGACAAGTTCTGGGTAGCTATACGCAAGCAAACTCCTCCACATGGTTCTCTTTCTTGAATGCGGACATTATTTATGAGAAAGCAATTCTAGGTACTGGACAGTAGTGGACGGGATCAATCGCGAAACAATGAATTTTTTCACAACCTTATAATTTATTGACGCATCGAATATTACAATATTATATAATATTGACTATATGGAAGCATATATATATCACATAATTAATTAGTAGTATAATATATTTTAATTTTTTTTAAATAAATATTATGAAACTCAATATAAAATAGTTATAGAAGATATATGTAAGCTTTAACTTATCTCATGTAGACTTATCGATTATTAATGTCTTATCTACTCCATTAATCCACATAGCTGACGATATATATATGCAAGAAAACTCCAATATCGATCACATGGTTTTCTTTTTTGAAACATGAGCAAGTTATTAATGGAGGGGACCCATGATTTTGAACCAATCATCATCATGAATAATTTTCGTGATTTCGGGACCAGCTAGATAAAGTTATATATATATATATATATATATATATATACACACACACACCTGGTGTATGCCAGCTAATTAAAACGAGGGCATCGGAGACGGTATTTGTCTTAAGAGAAATTCTATACGAATAGAAACCTTACATGATCATACACTAGTACCTCTACCTCATCACGGATTCACGAATATATATGTAACTGTCATATTTTTCATTCTATCTTAATGCATAGATTGTGTGCGCCTCTTTAAATATAAGGATCATAAAAATGATAAATTAGTTATATGTTGGTTTGGGCACTATAAAAAAAAATAGTTAGAAATAATTAATTTGATACATTCAAAAATATTTTTGTTCAATTTTTTTTGTAGTGGGAGGAGGTGTGTGAATATGTTGAGATGTGGCTTGAATGAAGCGCATCAGTTTGCACTTGGAGTTTTCAACCCGTAAGTTCGCTCGACCCTCGCTCGACTCTCGCTTGAGCGAGACATCAAACGGAGAGTTTTGGATCCAGGCAGAGACTTCGCTCGACTCTCGCTCGACCTCCCGCTCGAGCGAGAATCAATCTAGGGTTGCATCGCTTCCAGAAACTAGGTTTAGCGCAGTCTGGAATAGTAACTCGCTCGAGCGAGAATATCTCGCTCGAGCGAGATACAGCCTATATAAGGATCGAGGGCCATTTGCGCAGGAGAGAGCGGAAGCAGAGAGCTGTGAGTGAAGGCGATTTCGCTCGAGCGAGAAGGGCTCGCTCGAGCGAGATTACGAACACAGGTGTTCCGTCTCCCTTTTTTCTCCTTGTTTGAATTTGTAGATCAGAGAGAGCCTACTTGTAAAGGGTTTGAGAGTCTTGAGAGAGAGAGCTTTGTAACCTCCAAGAAGTGTACTCCATCTTTGTTTATTATAGTGATTTAGACCGACCCAACAGTGGATGTAGGCTCAGTTTGAGCTGAACCACTTCATATCTGGTGTCCATTTCAGTTCTCCGTCTTTAGTTTTATTTTTCTTGGTTGAATCCGCTGCGTGGCTCCATATTTGCTGTTTGTTTCATCGGTCGTTTCCCCAACAAACTGGTATCAGAGCGTTAAGGGATGGCCTCAGTAAATTTTGGAGTAGAGAAATTTGACGGTCAGAATAGTTTCAGTTTATGGCGCTTGAGGATGAAGGCTTTGTTGCGTCAGCAGGGTCTGTTCAAGGTTGTAGAAGGAGTGACTGGTGAGTCTCCTGCATCGTCAAGGAATGAGGAAGAATTGGCTCACAGTACTATTCTACTATCACTATCAGATGAAGTTTTGAGGGAAGTTGCAGAGGAGGAGACCGCGATTGGTCTGTGGAACAAGTTAGAGAGCTTGTACTTGAAGAAATCTCTCACTAACCGGTTGTTTTTGAAACAACGGTTATACACTCTCAAAATGGAGGAAGGTACTTCTATTTCTGCACATCTAGATGAATTTAATAAGATTATTATGGATCTGAGGAACATAGACATTAAGATTGATGAGGAAGATCAAGCCTTAATTGTTTTGTGTTCATTGCCTATTTCGTTTGATAATTTTGTAAACTCAATGTTGTATGGTAGAGATACAATCTCCTTAGTGGATGTCAAGTCTGCTTTGAATTCTAAGGAATTGAGAACAAAATTTGGGGGTTTAGGCATGAACAATCAAGCCGACGGTTTGTTTGTAAAATGTTCCTCTGGTGATAGATCCGGGGAAGGATGTTCAGGGAAGAATAGAGGTAGTTCCAGTTCTAGTAGCTCCAGATCTAACAAGAGAAAAGTGAAGTGTTACCACTGCCATAAGTTGGGTCATTACAGAAGTGAGTGTCCTCAATTGAAAAATGTCGAGGAAGAGGAAAGTTCCTCTAGCAGTGATGACAGTGAAGAAGATGACAGTTAGTCTCTACTTCCTTGAGGGCAGTGTGGTGACAGGTGGAGTATCCTGACATGCTCCAGATTCAGATATTCATTCGCATGTGTCACGTGCGGATCAGCCAAACAGGATGGTCATTTATGAGTTAGCAGCTTTTGCTTGGTGTGATCAGAAGACAGTAATCTTGATTTTTTGTTTGCATTGTATTCTTAGGAAGCAGTATAGAATCAGGGTTCCTGCAGTATTTCTGATCAGGATACATCTTGTGTAAAGTCTTGTTTTGTATTAAACTCATATTTGTTTTATGATCATTGGAAGTTTGGTTTTGTCTATCTGTTTCTTTGTGACGTGTTTGGTGTTCAAACACTTTTGGAGAAGACAGTGATCTACAGACAAGAAGGTAGAGCGTTACTCAGATTATACAGTTTTGTTTCACTCTACGGAGTAACTGAATGGAATGAGGTGGGCTTTGAGTGACAGAGTCTACAGTTTGCTTTTGGTTTACCAGGCTTGTCTACAGATCGTCAGTGAAGCGGACAACGCATCTTGCTATTTAGTGAATTTTTTTTTTCTTTTGTTCCCACAGAAAGGAGAGACAGTTATAGCAAGAAGGTGGAGTTGCAGAGAGCTTCATTGTTTATTGGCATTGGTGTACAGTGAGAGCAGGTCTACAGCTGGTAGATAAAGGGGGCAGTTGGTCACCTTTTGTGTATGCTCATGCAGGCTTTTTTTGTTGATTCTTACTTTGGCTGAAGAATATTTGGTTGTCTTCATTTGTATTCAGAAGCCGTTTGTTCAAGTAAGCAGTCTGTATTGTGGTGCATTGCCGTTTGGGTGAAGATAGTGAATCTTCAGATGTTGTCTATGTTGTTGAAGACTTTTGTGTGGAAAGTGAGTTCTTCAAAGATAGACTTCTTATTTCGTGTTGGGTATTCCTTCCGTGGTTGAAGGATTTGTGGGTCTTTTGTCCAGAATCATTTTGTGGGGCTTATTCAAGCCAAGGTGGAGATTTGTTGAGATGTGGCTTGAATGAAGCGCATCAGTTTGCACTTGGAGTTTTCAACCCGTAAGTTCGCTCGACCCTCGCTCGACTCTTGCTTGAGCGAGACATCAAACGGAGAGTTTTGGATCCAGGCAGAGACTTCGCTCGACTCTCGCTCGACCTCCCGCTCGAGCGAGAATCAATCTAGGGTTGCATCGCTTCCAGAAACTAGGTTTAGCGCAGTCTGGAATAGTAACTCGCTCGAGCGAGAATATCTCGCTCGAGCGAGATACAGCCTATATAAGGATCGAGGGCCATTTGCGTAGGAGAGAGCGGAAGCAGAGAGCTGTGAGGGAAGGCGATTTCGCTCGAGCGAGAAGGGCTCGCTCGAGCGAGATTACGAACACAGGTGTTCCGTCTCCCTTTTTTCTCCTTGTTTGAATTTGTAGATCAGAGAGAGCCTACTTGTAAAGGGTTTGAGAGTCTTGAGAGAGAGAGCTTTGTAACCTCCAAGAAGTGTACTCCATCTTTGTTTATTATAGTGATTTAGACCGACCCAACAGTGGATGTAGGCTCAGTTTGAGCTGAACCACTTCATATCTGGTGTCCATTTCAGTTCTCCGTCTTTAGTTTTATTTCTCTTGGTTGAATCCGCTGCGTGGCTCCGTATTTGCTGTTTGTTTCATCGGTCGTTTCCCCAACAGAATATATATATATACTTCTTATAGCATTCTCTACCCGGCTATCATCAAATGGTAATGGGGAGGACATGATCATTTAGATCAAAATTTATTCATGTCAACTATTAATTAACTCTCTCTCTCTCTATATATATGCATATAGTTTATAATAAAACCTCCTCAAGATTGCACAACCATTTATCACGTCAAAGATAAGATGACCAGTACGTAAGTACTCATGAAACCGATCATCGATATATAATTGACATTGAAATAACGTACAATTCTTATATTTTTGTCGTTATTAAACAAATAATAGATCAATCGTGATATAAAAATACAGGGCAAGATTCGAGAAGTAGTTACCATCTATCCGGTGCAAAAGACCAACAAAATCCTTACACACTATAAGAAAATTGACTTTTTGTGATATTAGATTTTGTCACAAAAAGTAGAAAGAATGCTGCAAAAAAGTATTTGCAGCAAAAATAATCATTTTAACTGCAATTAAAATATCATAAATAACTATTTTATACTTGTCAATTATCATAATCATCATATATCCATGCAACACTTTATAATTAATTGATCTCTTTGACTTTATATGTGAAACTCGATCGTGAAGAATAGCCTACACCTTAATTTACTTATAAGTTCACAGTAAAATAAAGTCAGGGCATCCTTACAGCTAGCTCTCACGTTAATATATATTCATATATATGTGTATAAGAGAGCTTTGTTACTCATCATCTTCCATATTACACATCACATTTTTTTTTTTATCAAATGTTTGGTATATAGATAATGAGTAGAAAAATTCAATTAGCTTAAGAAGAATAAATTTTAAATAAATTAAATAAATTAAAAAAAAGTGTAGTGTGTGGCGTGGAGGATGATGAATATCATTTTTCTATATATATTAATATGAAAAAACCTCGGAACCAATCCGACTTTTAATCTTTAAAAAGCAGCCCTCCAATCATGCAGCGACACTTAAGCGATTTCATGGACTTCAGTTGACTCTGCATTTCACCCGATCAGATGCCCTCACTTGACTCCATCACTTCTTCATGCTACTAACTAGCATTCTCCTTCGGTTTTATCCCTCACGATGATCCACTCAGATAATGGCGACCCAGGCGACGACGACAATCTAGACATTGATGGCACTTGTGCCAGTAGGTGTATTTCTCATCTTCTCCTCTATATTTCATTTATGGGCAACTATATTGGTTAGGGTTTCCTTGTTTCGGTTTGGGATGTTTTCGAGTATTAATTTTCTGGAGCTTGTCTCGTTTGGGGTTCAATTTCTTGGGCTTTTTCACCATTCGGTTTGCTGGTTCATGGTAAGATGTAAAATGTCAATGTTCAACATTCGGTTTGTTGGTTCATTGTTTTGATTTGGGGTTCGATTTGTTGGTTCAGTGTTGTATTGGCAAGATGGAAATTGTTGATTCATGATAGATGAAATTTGTTAGTTCATGGTGCAATATCAAAAGCTGTTTTCTTGGAAACGGTTGGAGTTTTCAATTTCTCAACATCGGCCTGAGAGATCTAATTGGCAGCAGTATAAAGCTAGGGTAATAATCTCGACTTTAACCCAAAATCTTGATCTAGATTATCGTTATATTATTCAAACAATTGTCAGCTTATGTTCTTTATGAATCTAATCATGTAGGGACATGGTTGTTGATAGCAGTTCACGTACAATCAGGACCTTTGGTTCCATCTGAGCCTTCTTCTGATTCATGGTATAAGACTTTTGTTCCCCTTTCTCTGGAAAAGTGTCAAAAAAACACATCTTTAGACCTGTTAGATTTCCGATTCTTTCTAACAAAACAAGAAAATTATTTAGGTGATTGCTGAGGGCTCCTTTTGCAATCATTAAAGTGTTGAGGGCTCATGCATGATTGCTGAGGGCTCACGCATGATTGTGTTTTTCTAGTTAACCAGTGCTTGCGAGTATACCATTTGTGGTGTGATTGTTGAGATGTAAAAAGATAAGTGGAGGGATGTTATTCGCATAAAAGGAGTTTGATTGATTCCTAGCATTTCGCTATATATATACACATATATTTCGAATTAGTTTATCACCATGCAACTCAAGAATAAACTTGAATACGCAAGATCAATATCCCAGGAAACCTAGTTACCATTTTTAAAGGAGTTTAATTAATCAATGCATGAAAGTGCTTATCTTTGATAAGCCAATTAATTATTAACTGGATATTATATACATGCTTCATCGCACATGCAATACGTACATCATGTTGAGAAGGTATTGAGATATTGATGTAGAGATAACATGCTCCAAGTCGGAAAGGAAAGGATAATGTGTAAAAGTTAATTGAAATCTCGGGCTGGCATTTCGCGTGGTGCATGATTTTCGGCTCATACTCTCATACTCTCTTTCGTCTCCCTTAAAACCTTAGAGTTCCCTCCTCTGTTCTGCGTCGTTGGGAGGTGGGAGTTTTGGCTCCCCCTCCCCCCTCATTCTTTCCTCCTCTACGGTTTGTTCCTTGCGGGTTTCTCTGGTTTTTTTCATTTTCATTTTTGTTTCAGGTAACAACGATCCAATAGCGAGTGGTGCGTGATTTTTCGATAGTCCGCTGCCTTCATGTGCTTCATTGGGAGGCTTCTCAACTGCCGATCTACCCACCCACCGAAGAGTTTGCCGGATGGAGAGAAGCGTGCTTCACACGCTCAGGTTGGCATTTCGCGTGGTTTCCACACGCGACCACTATGCGAAAGCACTTCTAGGCATAACTTCGGTGGAGGATGTTGGTCAGATGACCTGGCCAATCTCATCTAGCGCGTGTCTTACAGACTCTACTTCAGCCGTGTTCCTTGGCTGTTATTGAGTTGTTTTTGTTTTATTTTAATTTTAATGTTCTTGGTCCGACCTATATTAGGATCAGCTTTTGTTGATGTTTTGTGTTTGATTAGGTTGGAATAAAAAGGAATGTTATTTCCCTTTGTTTGGTCCTATTCCTCTTTGGAGGAGTAGGGTTTGGTCCATTTTCTTTTTGGAGAAGGAGGGTGTTACTTCTCACTCTTTCTTTTGAGGAAAGGAGTTAGGTTGCCTCTATTTATCTGAGTATTTTACTCTCTGAAAAATTAAGATTGAAATCTCTAATGGTTTTGTCTTACGAAAGTGTATAGGAGTTAAAACAATATTTGTTACAAATTTTATTTGTGGGCGGGATACCCCAAACAGAATAGTAGTTTGGTTGTAATTTGGGTTTTTTTCCTATATTTCAATCATAGTTATAATTCTAACTTATTGAATGCAATGGATCATTCTCTTTCAAAAAAATGTGTAAAAGCTACTTGTGTTTTTATAGATAAGATAATATAAAATAAAATAAAAAATAAAAATGAATAAAATATTATTATAAAATATTTTTTTAATATTAATATTTTTTTATAAATTCAAAAAAATAAAATTGTTTATTTTAGTTTATATAAAAATTTAAAAATTAAATAAAATTTAAATAAGATAAAGATAAAATCATTTGTGAAAAGAAATTAGGCTTTAATCATATTCCTATAAGAGGAATGTTAGGCAGTATGAATAATAAAAATACTATTAATGTGAGAGGACTGTTCTGACTTTCATAAACAATAAGTTGCTGTCTAAATTTATTCATTCCTATAATGTTGAAAGAAAAATGATGGAGAGTATGTATATATTCAGAATACTCTCCTTTATTGTCGTGTATTATGTGAAAGAGAATACCTTGAATATGAATAGTCCTCACCATTTCCACGCTGAAAATGGAAAATGGAACATGCATGTGGCCCTAGCTAATTACCTGGAAATCTCACACGTACGTACGTCCAAGGATTCTGTCCAGGCCAGTCACCAGTTTCACATGGATCATGTATACATTTCAATGGACCGTAATCAATGCTGGATAATGATATATTTATTATTTATCTACTATTTTTTTTATTTATTTAATAATTAAAAAAATAATTATTAGTATAATTATCATTTTTTAATTTTTTTAATGATTAAAGATGTTAAAAAAATATTTTTAAAAAAATATAATAATAATAATAAATAAATAATAAACTAATGACAAGTGTATATTACTCATTAATGCTGCATGGTACGAATTGCCTATACATGAGGGTTTTTAATTTTACCACCATCACGCACCAATATTAATTATTTATTAACTACCTGGATCTTCGATCCAACGACGGTATACGTACTCTCGTAGGGTCAGTTGCAGATCGATCGATCAGATAGGTCATGATCGATATTCATCCGTTAAAAAGACTATAATATTATATTATAAGTACACTCAGAAGGTGAATCTAACTGCCATGCATGGCGTACTTGTGCTGTGCATGTTGATCGTGTTAACCCTTGGTGATCATATAAGGACGAAAAGCTCCCTCGCGCGCCCCATACCGCCCGATCGAATAGCTGGCCGTGCTGCATGTGTTAACATTTACTGATTTGGCATACTGCATTAATAAAATAAAATCATAAATTCTGGATGTCTTTGTTGACATAACTTATCACGTGGTCCTGCGTGACTCGTTCTTACCAATACCCACCACATGTCTAAAAGTATCTCTGCCCTTAATTCCGCACTCTGGTCTATTTAGCATTATATTTCTAACAGTAACCGTGTTTTACCCGCAACAGTACGTACGTACACTTAATTGGACCAATATTTTTTTTCAGTAAAATATAAACGCGTATATATATTGCCTGTACGTGGAGGGAAGACCGTCCCAACATTAACCTTTACCTCATTAAGCTTCGTTTCCTCCCAGCTCTACCTGCTTCTTCCCATTCCTTCACTTCCGCCCTTCAACAGCTAGACAAACTACCCGCCCCTTTAAATAGCTCCTTCGTGTCTCTCTCCGATGCCAGATATTCAGATAATGGTCAAGGATTCCACCTCGGGAACTCCGTCGTCGACTGGAGATCCGGACTTGTCATCGTTGGAGGTGATCACTTTGTTTGGAAAATACGAGCTGGGGAAGCTGCTTGGCTATGGCGCCTTCGCCAAGGTGTACCACGCCAGGAACATACTTACGGGTCAGAGCGTGGCAATCAAGGTGGTGAGCAAGCGCAAGATTGTCAAGGGCGGTCTCGCTGAAAATATTAAGCGGGAGATTTCCATCATGCACAGGCTGCACCACCCCCACACCGTCAAGCTCTTCGAGGTCCTCGCCACCAAGTCCAAGATTTTCTTCGTCATGGAGTTAGCCAAAGGCGGCGAGCTCTTCGCCAAGATCTCCAATGGACGTTTCAGCGAGGATCTCAGCCGTCGTTACTTCCAACAGCTTATCTCCGCCGTTGGATACTGCCACTCTCGAGGCGTCTTTCACCGGGACCTCAAGCCCGAGAATCTCCTCCTCGACGAGAACTGGAACCTGAAGGTCTCCGATTTTGGACTTAGCGCCGTCAACGACCAGGTCCAACCGGATGGCATGCTACACACTTTGTGCGGAACGCCGGCTTACGTCGCGCCGGAGATTCTCTCCAAGAAAGGCTACGACGGCACGAAGGCGGATGTCTGGTCATGCGGCGTCATCCTCTACTTACTGAACGCAGGTTACCTTCCGTTCAACGACCCCAACCTCATGGTAATGTACCGAAAGATCAAGAAGGGAGACTTTCGGTACCCGAAATGGACGTCTCCTGATCTACGCCGCTTCATCTCGCGCCTGTTAGACGCTAATCCGGCGACGAGGATCACGGTCGATGAGATCGTCCGGGACCCTTGGTTCAAGAAAGGGTATAAGGAGGTTGAGTTCCACGGCGAGAAAGATGACTGTTTTGCCCTGAAGGACCACGAGGACGACGAGAACTCCAAGTACGTTAACGCTTTCGATCTGATCACGTTCTCGACCGGTTTCGACTTGTCTGGTTTGTTCAATGTCGACCCCGAGACTTCAGTGGGCGGGGAACGATTCATGTCGGAGGAAAAACCGGAGAGGATAATCCAGAGAATTGGAGAGATGGCTGAGACGGAGAATGTGGTGGTGACGAGAAAGGATTGGGGAGCGAAGCTGGATGGGCAGAATGGCGATCTGGCGGTGACAATCCAGGTATACCGGTTAACGGAAAGTCTGGTGGTGGTTGAGATTCATGGGAGGGAAAGAGCCGTTGGATCTGG
Organism: Platycarya longipes; assembly: GCA_036559045.1. Taxonomy (NCBI): domain Eukaryota; kingdom Viridiplantae; phylum Streptophyta; class Magnoliopsida; order Fagales; family Juglandaceae; genus Platycarya; species Platycarya longipes. The sequence goes on along the minus strand of CM071798.1, from coordinate 44,996,476 downwards.
TCAACAAATTTGGAAAGACAAGTTACGGCCACAGCTCGCTGATTTGATCTATCAACATTCAGTACCGTCTGAGGTTAGCCATGATGGTCAGGGTTCTGCGTAGTTGACAGCATATCTAAATCGGGAAGATTAATGTAAAAAGAAAATCATATATATATATTTTTTAAAGTCTAACTTTGTTGTTTCCAACGTAGATATCTTGACAATCATTAACCTCTGTTAGGATAATAATATTCTTGAAATAAAATAAAAAAACATTTTTAATATAAAATTATAGAATAAATTTTAGAATAGTTTGTAGGGTATGATTGCCATTATCTAGTGGGAGATGGAGAGAAGCTACAGTATCGACCAGTGGCAGAGTTAGGATTTTGTTTCAGGAGGTTGAATAAAATATTTCTTCTTTTATTTTAATATAATTTGCAGTATTTTAAAAATAAAAAACGGGGGATAGAAACATCTATAACTAAAATTGTAGGTTAAAAATCATTTAATATTTTTTTATAATAAAAATTTGTTGTCATATTATTAGATTAGATTAGATTATTTTATTTTAATATGAAATATATTTTTAGAGAAGGGGTCAATATAAAATATTATTAATATTATTTTATTAAATTATAAAAATTAATATATATTTTTTTCAAGATTAATATGTATTATATATTATTAATATTATTAAATTATTAAAAAGAAAAATGATAGACATATAATATTTTTTATAATTATTTTAAATGAGAGATATTCTTATAAAATAATTTATAAAAATAATATTACTTTTCATAAATATTTTTATTTTAACACATAATTATATAAATAGTTATACGATATAATTAAAAAAAATCAATCCTATTAATTAATTTTAAAAATCAATCCTATTAATTAAATATTAAGGAAAGGGAAGTGCTACTGCTCTCGTTACACTGCCATGGATTTGACAGGTCTCATTCTAAGTTTTTTGTTTTTTAGTTTTTTATATGATTTTTAAGTTACTGTTTTAAAATATTAAAAAAATATGTCAAAAAATCGTTTTTTTTTTACATAAATTTTTTAATATTTTAAAATATTTTTTAAAAATAATTTTTTTTATAATATTATTTTAAAATATTTATTTAAAATTTATATAAAAATATTTTTTAAAAAAACTCAGAACGAGACCCATCAAATCCATTGCAGCGGGAGCAATAACATTTTCAAAAGGAGGCAGGGGGCCCATGAATAAACGAGCTAGGTAGGCCTGTCAATTCCATTCATTTTGGGAAGAGAGTCCACACATGCCAGAGCATGAGGAGACAAGTAGGAGTCCATGATTACAGGGAAGAGAGTCGTTTTGGGACAACCCAAGTGGTTGTAGGGCCACACACATTGCCGCTGAAGTTTGGTCAAGAGTTGCATTTCCATTGTGCATGCTCTGGCACCCACTTGCATTTCCATTGGTCAAGAGTTGCAGTTCCATTGTTCATGCTCTGGTCAGAATAATTATTTTAATAATTATTATTTATGATTAAAATTATAATAAAATAAGAAGGAGAGTGGAAGGACGGTTATCGCCCTTTGTTTCACTATTAAAATTATGTGAATGATCCTATCATTATTATTTTAAATATTACATAGTAACTTGCATAGTGACTTACATAGTGACTTACATAGAAATTTGTATAGTAATTTCAAAACTTATAAATAGGGGCTTTAGTTGTTATGAAATTCATAGGAAAATATAGACAGAAGAAAATTTCAGTTCTTAAGAGTTTCAAAGAGTTTCTTATATATTTCTCTCTTACAATAGTAATTTTTTTCTTTAGTTTTATAACACGTTATCAGCACAACGGTTTTACCAATTCTAAAGCTAGTGGTCTTATTTCTCTATAAGTTTTTCAATATATTATTTGTAGTCTTTGATATATTTTATTGATAATTATTATTTAAAATCTGTGTGAATTTATAAATATATTTTCTGAGATACACATATTTATTTCATTATTTATATGTGTAGAAAATGACAAATTTTACAAAATTAGAATTTGTTACTCTTGACATATCTGGGAAAAATTATTTATCCCAGATACTTGATGTTGAAATCCATCTTGATGCGATGAACCTAGGTGAAACAATTAAAGAAGAAAATCAAACGTCCCTGCAGGACCGTGTTAAAGCAATGATTTTCCTTCGCCACCATCTTCACGAAGAATTAAAAATTGAATATCTTACAATAAAAGATCCCTATATTTTGTGGAACAGTTTAAGGGAGAGATATGAACATCAGAAAACTGTCATCCTCCCAAGAGTTCGTTTTGAATGGTTGCACCTGAGGTTGCAAGATTATAAAAGTGTTAGTAAGTATAATTCCGCACTTTTTAAAATAAGCTCAATACTAAAATTATGCGATGAGAAAATAACCGATTATGATATGCTAGAGAAGACTTATACTACATTTCATATCTCGAATGTGTTCCTGCAGCAGCAGTATCGAGAGAGAAAGTTCAAGAAATATTCTGAACTTATATCATGTCTTCTATTAGCTGAACAGAACAATGAGCTCTTATTAACAAACCACCAGTTACGTCCTACTAGCTTAATATCATTCCCTGAAATGAATGGTAATAAGTTTGCATCATTCCCAAAAGTGAATGGTGCATCCTTTAGAAAAAATTGGTGGCATGGACGTGGTAAGATAAATTATAAAAATATTGGTCCCAGAAGTAACAACATTAAAATAGATAATAATATACCGTATCACTAGAAGTTGTACAATTCAGAAATGGGTAAAAATCCCAGAATAATTCTTCAAAAAAAAGTGAAGAGGTGTGCCATAGATGTGGAATGACTGGACATTGGTCACGTACCTGTCGTACGGTCAGGCACTTAACTGATTTATATCAAACATCTATTAAAGGAAAGAATAAAATGCATGAAATAAATTTAGTAGAACTATCAAATGATTTATTAGATTCAGTAGATGTAGATATTACTCATCTTGATGTCTCTAATTTCTTTAATCATCCTGAAAATAGAATTGACCACTTAATTAGAGATAGAAGTGTTCCACTCAATTAATGTATTTTCTTTCTATTATCTGTAATAAAATGTTTTGTATATTTTGTAAAATCATGGATCACATTGATGAGTTTTTTATCTCTGAGTTGAATGATAAAGATATATGTTTGGCTGATAGTACTACAACTCACACAATTCTTAAAGAAAATAAATATTTTCAAAATCTAACACTAAGTAAAGTCTATGTCCATACCATATCAGGTTTATCATATTTAATTGAGGATTCCGGAAGAGCTTATATTGTATTGCCTAATGGCACCAAATTTTGTATTGATGATACTCTATTCTCTTCACAATCCAGAAGAAATTTATTGAGTTTCAAAGATATACGTCGTAATAATTACCATATTGAAACGACCAATGAAGGCAGTAAAGAGCATCTTCTTATTACTAAAATAATATTGGGCCAGAAGCTCGTATTAGAAAAACTGTCTGCTCTATATTCTGGATTGTATTATACAAAGATGAGAACAATTGAATCATATGTGGTAATGCATCAAAAGTGCATTGACTCCAAAATATTTATGACTTGGCATGATCGCTTTAGACATCCGGGATCTATAATGATGAGACGAATTATTGAAAATTTGCATGGGCATCCCTTAAAGAATCAAAAAATATTTCTACCCAATGAATCTCCATGCTCTACGTGTTCTCAAGGTAAGTTGATTATCAGACCATCTCCCTCAAAAGTCATTGTTGAATCTCCATCTTTTTTACAAAGGATTCACAGAGATATATGTGGGTCTATTCATCCATCAAGTGGACCATTTAGATATTTTATGGTTTTAATTGATGAATCTAGTCGATGATCATATTTTTGTTTGCTTTCCACTAGAAATATTGCATTTGCTAGACTTCTTGCTCAGATAATCAAATTACGAGCACAATTTCCTGAGTATCCAATTAAGACCATTCGATTGAATGTCAATAGGAATAGATGTTGAACATTCTGTTGCCCATACACACACACAAAACGGTTTAATTGAATTTTTGATCAAAAGACTTCAACTAATCGCTAGACCTTTACTTATGAAATCAAGACTACCTGTTTTTGCTTGGGGACATGCTATAATTCATGCAGTATCTTTAATTCGTATTAGACTATTTGCATATCATAAATATTATCCATTACAGCTTGCATTTGGTCAATAACCAAATATTTCTCATCTTCGTACTTTTGGATATGCTGTATATGTTCCAATTGCACCTCTACAACGTACAAAAATGGGCCATCAACGTAGACTTGGGATATATGTTGGTTTTGATTCTCCATCTATTATTAGATACCTTGAACCCCTTATAGGGGATATGTTTAAAGCAAGTTTTGAGGATTGTCACTTTGACGAATCCACTTTTCCATTAATGGGTAAAGAAAAGTCGATGCCTGAAGCACGATAAGATATTATTTGGGATAATAAGACCTTGTTTTAATTTGATCCTCCTACAAATGAATGTAAACTGGAAGTTCAGAGAATTATTCATTTACAAAATGTTGCAAATCAATTACCGGATGTATTTACTGACACTAAATGTGTAGTAAAATCTTATATTCCTACTGTTAATGCTCCACCAAGGATTGAAGTCCTTGAAGGACAAATTGTCAAAATAGCAATAAGTAAGTCTAAGGTACGCCTGAAGCGTGGAAGACCTATTGGTGCAAAAGACAAAATTCCCAGAAGGAAAAGAATACAAAATGAATTTGGTATTCCTGAATAACACGTACCCACAATACAGGTTACAAATATAATTGGTGCTCCTAAAGAGCTCAAATATTCTATTCCAGAACCTCCTGAAGAGTATAAATCTCCTGAAAAGGGACCTCCTGAAGAGGTGTATCATGAAATGTTCCCTGAAGAGGAATAGGTACCTGAAAATAATGAGATCTCAATGCATTTCATAAATATTGGAGAAATTCTGGATAGAAATAAAATTGTTGTCAACAACATATTTTCATATCAAATCGCCCTTGACATTACCAGAACTAATGAAAAAAGTGAGTCAAAAACCGTCGAAAAATGTCGACGTAGAAATGATTGGCCAAAATGAAAAGTAGCTATTGAAGCTAAATTAAATTTGCTAGCAAAGCGAGAAGTATTTGGTCATGTTGTCCAAACACAAAGGGTGTAATGCCTGTTGGATATAAGTGGATATTTGTACGGAAACGTAATGAGAAAAATCAAATTGTGCAGTACAAAGCACAGCTTATCGCACAAGATTTCCTGCAGAAACCCGGGATTGATTATGAAGAAACACATTCTCCCGTTATGGATGCAATCACATTTAGATTTTTGATTAGTCTGGTTGTTACAAAAGGATTATAAATGCGGTTGATGGATGTGGTCACTGCATATTTATATGGATCCTTAGACCATAACATATATATGAAAATCCCTAAAGGATATAAAATGCCTGAAGCATCTAAAAGTACATATAGAAATATGTACTCTATCAGACTACAAAGATCTTTATATGGGTTGAAACAATCCGGACGCATGCGGTATAATCGCTTAAGCGAATATCTATTGAAAGAAGAATTTGAGAATAATCATATATGCCCATGTGTTTTTATTAAGAAATTAGAATTCGGATTTGTCATTATTGTGATTTATGTTGATGATTTAAATATTGTGGGAACTCCTGAAGAGATTTCAAGAACCGCTACATATTTAAAAAATAAATTTGAAATGAAAGATCTTAGCAAAACAAAACTTTGTCTCGGCCTGAAACTCGAGCACTTGCCAAATGAAATTTTTATTCATCAGTCCATGTATACTGAGAAAGTCCGAAAGCATTTTTATATAGACAAATATCATCCTCTGAGTACTCCAATGATTGTTCGAACACTTGATGTAAAGAATGATCCATTCTGTCCTTGTGATGACGATGAAAAAATTCTTGGTCCTGAAGTACTATATCTCAGTGCAATTAGAGTTTTGATGTATCTTGCAAATTGCAGTCGACCAGATATTACATTCTCAGTTAATCTGCTTGCAAGATATAGTTTTGCACCAACTTGAAGGCATTGGAATGGCATTAAACATGTCCTTCATTACCTTCATAATACGGTTGATATGAGATTATTTTATCAACGTGGATCAAGTCCACAATTGATTAGGTATACAGATGCAGGTTATCTTTCAGACCCACACAGAGGTAGATCTCAAATTGAATATTTATTTACTTATAGAGATATTGCTATGTCATGGAGATCTGTTAAGCAGACACTATCTGCTACTTCTTTAAATCACTCAAAGATCATTGCTATTCATGAAGCAAGTCGAGAGTGTATTTAGCTGAGATCATTAATTCAACATATCCAGGAAAAGTGTGGACTTCAATAATAGCCCAACAATTTTATATGAAAATAATACTGCTTGTATCACTCAAATCAGAGGAGGATATATCAAAAGTGACAGAACCAAACATATTTCACCTAAATTCTTTTATACTCATGAACTTCAAGAGAAATGTAAAATTGATGTCAAGCAGATACGATCTAGTGATAATTAGGCAGATTTATTCACAAAAACATTACCAACTGCGACATTCAAGAAGATTGTGCATAACATTGGAATGCGAAAATTCAAAAATATATCGTCATGCACTTTTCAGGGAGAGTAAATGTCATGAAAACTTGTGCTGATTGTACTCTTTTTCCTTCGCTGAAGTTTTGTCCCACTAGGTTTTCTTCTGCAAGGTTTTAATGAGACAATCTTAAAGCACTTGTGGGTACATAAGAAGACTGTACTCTTTTTCTTTCACCATTAGTTTTTCTTCCCACTGGATTTTTCTTTGCAAGGTTTTAACGAGACAGATTCTTTATGGGTGGTCATTCAAGGGGAATGTAATGAAATGAGAAGGAGAGTGGAGGGACGGCTGCCGCCCCTGTCCCACCACCAAAATTATGTGAATGACCCCACCACTATTATTTTAAATCTTGCATAGTAACTTGCATAGTAACTTCAAAATCTATAAATAGGGGTTTCAGTTGTTATGATATTCATAAGAAAATATAGAGAGAGAAGAAAGTTTCAGTTCTTAAGAGTTCCAAAGAGTTTTTTATATATTTCTCTCTTGCAATAGTAATTTCTTTCTTTAGTTTTATAACAAAAATAGATTATTTTAATTATAATATATATGTAAAAAGAGACGTTGCGGCCGGTTGGTGTCCCCAACCAAAAACAGTTCATTATTATAATATAATATAAAAATTTTAAAAATATAATAAAAAAATTAAAAAAATAATTAAAAAAATAAAATAAAAAAAATAAAAAAATACAATAAAAAAATAAAAATATAATAAACAAGTAAAATGAAGATGAATTTAATAGAGAATTTGGCCTCAATCCAGACGGAGTCGACATCGGCAGCGGTGGGCGATACTGCCCATACTATCGTGATCGGTAGCCTCCGACGATCCCATCCCTACGACGGCGACTCCCGAAGACTTTCAATGTGCTCCATGTAGTCTTAAACTCGTTTTGGGGCGGTGTAGTCCACCGCTATTGAAGTTGTCGACGTTTATTTTTTTTTTAAATCGAATGGATTGATCTCCAGATATTCTCATATGTAAATGGCTGTATGAGAAAGAGGCAGATCATAAATTATAGCTTTGTCTTGTGGTTTCCTTCAACTACACGATCTACTCCCACCCTAAGTCGAGATTTGTCCTAATATAAATTCTAATTATTTGGTTGTGTACGTACAATCCAGAAGATATCACACTCTTATGATCTGCCTTGTCCACCATAAACATATTCAATAATTAACACATTTATCAAGCCAAGAAGATCGTAGGCTAGCTAATAAAATAATATTTTTCAGACAACCTTCGATCTTTGGTCTTTAATTAATCTCTTTTTAATCTAATTGGCTGCTTAAGGCTATTATATATACACATATATATATACTAGGAGTAAAGCAACGTGCGAGCCACGTTGCCCTGTATTACTATAAAATAAATTAAAAAAATATAAACATCTAGTATAAAAAAAACTTAAAATAAATAAGAATAACATATTTCATTCAAGTTGCAGGCTACTAATTCAATCTGTAATAAGTTTAAATAAACTATAGATCCAAGCAAATTTGGAAAATAACTGCATCACATATCTTTAAGGGGAAAAAACAAACAAAAAAAAGTCTAGAGCTACTAACAGTACTTCTTGAAACAGACAAGTTACTTTTTTAATCAGTAAACAAATTTATACTGATCAAAAGAGTAGGCAAGAGCCCAAGTATATGGTACATATATAAGAGTAACACCTAAGCATGCAAAACAGACAAGTTGCTTAAGCTTTTATCAGGAAAATGATTGCTATTCAAGATCCAAATATTCTGATCGCCTATTGACATTCACATTTAGAATAGTTAGGTATCTACCCGCATTCTCTGCTGATTCAATCCTCCATCAAGAAATACTTGAATGTATCCTTGAGATTTTTCAGGTAATGCTGCTAAAGATAAAGTGTCAATCCATGAAAAGTAAATGCTTGATCATGATTAATAAATATCAATACTTAATGTAGTATATGGTAGGTTTAAGATAAAGCAGAATTCTTTATTGTTAGCCTGATTTCTCATCACTTACAAGAGCTTTTTGTTGATTCAATACAAGGTCTCAATCCTTGGTTCGCCAGAGGAATCCAGAGATCCAATTGCTGTGCATTTGTCTAGAAAAAAAATATCATGAAGAGAATGATAAAACTGTGATAGTCTGCATAAAACTGTCACAATTTTCATTTATCATGTTGCTTCCACCTGGATAAGTACATTGACAATCTTTAACTTACTAATTCTAATCTTATTCCATAATTTCAATCTCCATAAATTATGTACTGAACAATAAGAAAATGATAAAACTGTGAAAGTTTTCAAGAAGCCAAACATATACAAGAGCAAATATGACAAAGTTTTATGTGTAAATTAACAAATTTCTGAAGAGCCTCTCACAGCCATATTAATATATACCATTAATGTTTCACAGTAGGTCAGGCACATAAATAAATAAATAAATGCCACTTAACCATCAAAATAAACGTGCAAGTTCTTACCTCCTAAAGATTTGAACTATCCTGTAAGTTCTTTCTTATGCCAAACAGATTTTCCATTGAAAACACAGCAAAACATTTCCAAATATGTTGAAGTAATAACAGTTTCCATGTTTAGAAAGTTAATACACAACATACAACTCAAAATGAAGAAGATTTATAAGTAGATTTGGACCATAAAAACATCCAATAGAATTAAAAAGGAAACTTAAACAGAGACATGACTGATAACAAATGAAGTTAACGAATACTTTCTCACATGAGCTGACGATGATTGTTGTTTATTATAAATGAGTTTCTATGAATTCTTTGAAGAATGAATGCTTTCAAATATAGAATCTGAAGACCACCTAATTAAAACAACATTCTTTACATAAAGCACCATCTAGGTGAACAATTCTTCTTTCATGTATAAACTGCAACGGCCTTGCAACCTGTGCAAATCAGCCATTGGAAATCACATGTAAAATGATATAAGAAAATTCATATTTAAGATGCTCTAATCAGTTATAGAGTATGAAGCATCAAGTTTAGAAAGATTAAAATAAAAGATTGTGCATTTCATCCTTTTTTTAGCATTGAATAATGTGTTCATATGAAGAAAAAATCTGAACACCAAATTAGAAATACAATAACGCTCAAAATTTAGAATTCTTCAGAAAGTTTAACGATAAAGCTTATAATTTTGTATGACAATCATGGACGCTTTCCAATATTTCACTTAACATTAGAATATTCAAATATGTCTATGTGGTTGAAATGTACTGCACAAAAGAAATAAGTTGCGTATAAGTAAAATATTAGCATTTAAATTAGAAGTAGTGTAACATGGAAGTTGAAAAACATTTGTGAAAATAATGTCTAAGCAGTGAATAAAATGTGATTGGAAATAGCCTAATATAGAGACGCATAAAAATCTGATATATACAAGCAACTATTAGAATTGGTTGAATTGAAAACCAATAGATTGAAAAAAAAATTATATACATAAAAGAGATTATACGGATCAGGAAAAGATAAATAATAATTACATTTTATTTGGAAAGTATCAAGAAAAAGACCAATAGGCTAAAACATATCATAGTTGGACATAAGTTTAACAAAAAAAAAGTAACAGGTAGGAATTAAAATTGCAATTTTGATCCTAAAAGCAGCATATAAGATGTAAATATTTTTAAGGCTATCAAAGTGGTTCTTGCATAGCCCTAAGATGTAAATTCCATTCCCTTTGTTCCAATATTTAACCTCAAATAAATCTGTAAGTCTCTCCACACGCACCTTAAATGTCACAAATAGATCAAGAAAGCATAATCATTTTCATTTCAGTTACAAAAAAAAATTGCCAAAAAATCAATTCAATCGAGGCAAGAGCTGGGCATACCAACCTCACAATTGAAGTCAAGTTCCTTGGGTGTCCTCTCAGCATCACACATGCTCATTCTTCCACACTTTGACACCTACTCAGGAACAACACCAGATAAATTATGTATAAGTTTCGATAGTTGACAAATACTTACAAAGATAATCATTGATTGTTGGAGATTTTTTCGGTGATATTTGTTAGCAATAAGGAGATAATTATGACCTTTCTTAACCATGATAATGCTTTAGAGAATTGTGAAAATTAAGAAAAGCAGCATGTTGGTAATGACTGGCCAAAATTATACGAGTGCATAGCATGGTCAAATTGGATAGACATGAGAGAACATGAAAAAAAATCTGATATAGAACTGGCAAAAGTTCACCTAAGAAACTGATATAAATAAGAGATAACAAAATTCATCTATTAGTTTTAAGACACTTCCAAATATAAGCCTAAAAATTTGATAAATATTTCTAGCAGGCTTGAAACATAACTTTACATGTATAAGAAGCATCAAATTAAAGGAGCATGTTATATCAGATGATATTAACATCCTTACATTGAGGGATGAATGTAGAAATTGAGATCATTCCCATTGCATGTCATTTCCCTATTTTCTGCTAATAACTTTACAGATTTCAATTTGCTTATTATAAAAGTAAACTTTTTGTCTCTGCCCCTCTTAAGCAAAATCATAACTAATAAACAACATATTGTCATATGAAAATTTGAAATAAACATCTAATTCTAAATCTAAGTGGTGCCATATTACATGTTATTTAAAATAGATGAGAAAAGTTTATCAAAAAAATGAAAATAGATGAGAAACTATAAACAACACAACGATAACACCATCAATCACTAATTGTAAAATTAAATTAAAAACAACACCAATCTCCAAAAACCACTTCCAAGATAATAATCTACATGAAATTTATAAAACATTACAACAATAGTGCTGCTAAACAAAAATCTCAAATAAATGAGGAAATCAAGACACAAAATCAACAAAACTCACAAACTCACTAAAACAAAGAAACTCCCAAATAAAGAAACCACATAACTATTTGCTAATAACTTCACCTATAACTCCACTACACTCATGATCATAGACCATATTTCAAACAAAACTTAAAAGAAAATATCAGCCAAGATTTCCATATCACAATCACTCGAAATGATAATCGGCAAAATTATAAAAGGGGGGTTTTAGATGTAAGCGTATCCCATGTGACCTCACCTGCATTATATATGCATGCATGCCTTCCAAATATTTTAAAACCATTGTTTTAATAAATATATGGGTGATGACTAAAAGAATGACTTACTGCATTAATGAATATTAAGGATGAAGAATATTAAGGGAAACAGTAGAAAATAACATAGCAATCTCTCAAAATACACAAATGCAACAAATATATATATATAAAAGAAAAAATTTAGTAGCTTGTTTATCTAATAAAAGCTAATTGAAACCAAACATTCTCCTAGTTGCGACATACAACTTCAAACCAAAGTTAAGTAGAAGCCACGGAAGGTGCAGAAAACAAATCACCAAATTTGAGCAGCTAAACTATAAAAATATGCATAAAAATAAACCAGTCCGAAGTCCCTGAAAAAAAAAAGCCACCAAGTCGGATCAATTAAATTAAAAAATAACAATGGGAATAAAACAATGTCCTACAGTATACAAAATTTTTTTTAATCGAAGACATACAGAGTGCAAAACATCAATAACCTCACTGTGTATTATACAGTATACAAAATTTTGAAAAAGTACCACCCAATTTTTTTTTATCTCATTGTGTATAATTTGATATCACTGTGTATAAAAAAAATTAAAAGCGACAAAAAGTATTCCAAATACAAACATGGCCATAATTTTAGATCATCAACCCAACCAAAAGGACAAATAAGTAAAAGTAAATAGAGAGAGAGGGGGTAAAATAACAGAGCTACTTTTTTTCAAATAGTCATCCATAGTGAGTCATGATCAATCATTTGGGAACGCAACTCCAATAAGAGTGCAGCATGCTAGCCATTTACGTATTAAAAAAAACCAAAAAAAAAAAACAAAGGACTTAAACAGCAAAAGTCTAATGACCATACCTGGTCTGCAGTGGTTTCAACTGAGAGCTACTTCCATTTTTTATCCAGAGCAAGCCCCTGTTCAGAATTCAATTAATTATATAGTTCATTGATTTCTAAGATCTATCCGATACATTTAGAATATAATGTAACGTAGAAATAACTAAAAAATAGTTTTCGAAAATTACAACACACCTAGAGCCTTGCAAAGCAGCACCTTCTGCAGCATTTTTTATACTTTCAGCTACGACGGGGATTAGAAAATCCTAGAAGAGAGTATATTGTCTATGATCGACATTTTCACCAATTAATTTTAATTAAAAACAAAAAGGTAAATTAAGCCCAGGAAACAACTAATGCAGAAAAGGTAAAATAAAAAATAAACTTCATGTGTAGTCATCAAAAATTTTCATTTGCATTCTTTACCTTTAGTCTCTTACATTGTTCAATATGATAGATGCTTTTTAAGTATAAAGATATGCCAGTAATTGGAATAACATTGACTCTACGTATATAGATAGGAGTCATGTTAGAGTTATTTTTGTTTAAACAAAATAGAATTAATTAAACAGAATAGAAGTTATAGAACTGATTAATCAAAAATATTTAATGGATATATATATTACTTACTAATCTATTGTTGGCTAGAGTAGAAGGTATTATTATTTTGAAGAAGTGTGGTGGTGGTGGCAAGCTGCTACTTCCACTTGCCATAGATTGCTTATCAAAATTGGGAGAAAAGGAAAAGCGAAACCTTGGCTACATAGTTGGGTTGAGATAGTAGACATCTTAAAGAAAAATGAAATAAAGAAGAGAATACAGTTGCAAAATTTTCAAGATATGCCAATAATAACAAATAGTTGAAGAGAATAAAAAAAAAAAACAAAAAAACAATACATCGAACCCAAAAAAGAAAAAGAAAGAATTACTAATATGGTTATATTAAGAAAATGAATGAGATTTCAATATTATTCATAAATACACGATAACTAACATCAAACTTTAATAATCAATATATTAACGCCATCGCAATAGCCCATAAATCAAAGCACCTATTAACACTTCATTAAAATAGAAAGTAAAATAGAGACAAAAGACAAAAAAAAAATAACAAAAGAAAAGAATCACAAAAGGCAAAAACAAACAATGGAAAAAAAAAGAAGGCAAAATGCATTAATTGTGTTAACAAATAATGTGTCTTCAAAGTGGATTTTTTCATTGTTGGTCCTTCATTTATTTTATATTAATCTCTTAAGCTATTGACTAAGGGCATTTTGAGGTTACATTTTTTGAAATGAAGAATTCCAATTTTATTTGCTTCTTCGTTTGCTTTTCAAACCAAGAAAAAAAAATCTAATGCATTTAAGTGTACTATTTGTTACATATAATATCATGATGGTATCTACTATAGAAAAAAGGAAAAAAAATTCATATTCGTATGTGAGTGTGCTTTAATTATGTTTTATAGTAACCTAAGCACAATCACAATCATAAGAGATTGTTTGACATTCAAATTCTTCCTTGCAGCTTACCATAAATTCTTCTTCAAAGAAAAAAAACCTACTTCATAATTTTATTTTTAAATTTATACAGAAAAGTACATGTAGCCTCATATGGCAAACTTTGTTTCCTAGCATACAAATTCAAAAAGACAAACCTACATCAATTGAATCAGAGTTCTGGATAAAAAATTAAGGTTTTATTCATTATATCTTGTTTAAACTAAAATAGAATACATTTATAATTTATACCTTGCTTTTTAACTAAAATAAATTGTGTTTTTATTTTAGTTAGTTTCAATCTAAGTTGTACCTTTGCATGCCTATTTAGCTAGATATTGGTTTCAATCTGATGTTATGAAATTATGCTTCATTAAAGAATATATATATATATATATATATATATATATAATACTAAATAATTAGTGAAGCTGCATAAAGCTACCCTTTCTTCTTAATTTTTTAACTTTTTTAGGAGTGTCAGCAGAACATTACTAATATTTAGCCTCATTACATGGTAGAATTATAAGTAAGAGCCTAAAACCAAACCACTTGAATATCAAACAAAGAAATTATTAAAAAAAATTGAGTATAGGTGCAGAACGTTGAGTATAGGTGAAGAAAACTATGTGGAGTTCTATATTTTTTTAATGTTTCAGCTATACATCTTGGGATTCTAAAAATATTTCCTTTACTTTTTGTACTTTTCATTTGTTTTTGAAGCTCATGGATATCGACATCCTTGGTATAATAGGAATTTTGAATGGAAATATATTTGGAGTGGATCAGTTGTAATCACTCTTTGGTAATATTAGCATTTGTTGGACAATGTTTCAATTCAAGTTTCTATAAAGCAACCAAATGAAAAAATATCAGAAATTTTGAAATGAATAAATCATCATGAAGCACTCACATAACTGAAGTCTGAATAGCTAAGCATGCCAAACAAAAATCAAGAGGTTGCATATGTTTTAATGTTTTAACATTTGTGAAAGCTGAAGTCTTGATTTTTTTGAGAAAGCATTTGTTTTTTCTCATTTGAGTAATAAAAATACTTTATAAAATGAGAAAGCATAAAAACATAAATAAACAAATAAACAAATGAATAAATAAAGAGATGGGAAAGTACAAAAACATAAATAAAGAGAAAAAAAATAAAAATATTCTCTTTATACATTTGTTTATTTCTTATTTATGTTCTTATACTTTCACATTTCAGTATTACTCAAATGCTTTCTCATTTCAGTATTACTAAAAAAAAAAAATATTTTTATGTATTTGTTTATTTCTTATTCAGCTAAATCAAAAAAAGAAAGAGTTGGAATGCAGAGAACACAAAGAATGTTCAAAGATGAGGAATCTCATGTCAGACGCCATGTACAGAATGAAGGAGGTTTGCACTACCACAATAAAGAAAATCAAAATGTTATGAAATGAGTATAAATTTGCACTGCCACACCAAATTTGATTCAAGATTGCCACACTGAAAAAATTGATTTCGCACGACAGTCTTAGGGATATCCTCCAGCATCATTTTAATCATCAAAAAAGCGAAAACAACAATGAATTATTCAGAAATTCTAATCCAGAAAGTTAAGAATTGCAAGTGGGAAGGTTTAATATAATAAATATTATTTTATTTGCTTTGAGGGGTGTGTTTGGTAAGATTGGACTTTATGGTATTTAGGTTATTATATACATTGATTAGCTTAACATAATATGTTGTTTATGTTTTTATGCAGCTTTAGAAAGTGAAGTATGATTTGGAGAAAATATATCACTCTCTTTATTTTTTCTCTAGAAACTTTAATTTCAATTTCAATAGTGACCCAGAAATCCACCATAACCTACATCAAACTACCATAATCAGTATATCAATCCTACTACAGCGTTCCATAATTCAAAGCTACCATTAATAACTCAACAAAACATCAATACACATCAAACTTTTCTCCATTTAGAATTCCACAAAAATATCCAAAAATAATCAGCACCCAACCATGATCACTACTATTTATCTCACAAATAAAAACCCACTTCCATATTATTTTCCAACAACCAACCAGTACTACTGTGTCTCAAAGTACAAGAGTCAGTGATGTTAGTGAACAGAATGGGGCTGTCCAATAACTTATATACTGTCGTGTAAGCCAGTAAAATAACTCCAACACTATGTTTTGAAAATTCTAAATGTAGAATAAATACTAAGATGCACAAATAAATGCATAAATATAAAAAATGCAGAATAAAAACAACAAAAAATATACCAGCAGTTATTTAAAGATGGGAATGAAAACCACCAAAAAAAATATAAATGCATAAATAAACAAATGCACAACTAAAAGAGTTTCTCTCTTCCAGCCCTTTCTCAAAAAATATAAATACATAAATAAACAAATGCACAGCTAAATAAACAAAAACCATATCAACAATTTCTCTCTTACAGTGCTCTCTCAAAAAAGAGGATTTCACAACAAATGTAAATAAACAAATGGCTAATAGAGTTTGGCAAGCAAAAAATAAATGGAGAACGCAGACCACAAAACATACCCGACGCCTCGTTTCTCTCTTTCAAAAGCACTACAACAGATGATGAAAAACCTAAAGTTAATACTCTGCCCTCCATCCCTCCCGTCAACAGTGAGAACATGACAAATGCCACACTACAAAATACTACAAATTAGCAAAAATAACCAGATGAAGGAACCCCAATGAAGAAAAATTAAAACCATTACCATAAAAAAATATTGAGAATAAGCAGACAAAGAAATTCTGAGAATGAATAAAGCTAACGAGAGTAACCAGACCCAACGAGGACGAAACATCCATATGCAAACTGGCAACCTAATAAAAATAGGAAACACATTTACATGACTAAATATGCACAGTCTGGTTTCAAACTAAATGAAGCGCACCGCATTACACACCGAATAACAGACTAAAACGCATTGTTTGGCATAAAAACACATTTAATGATTTAAATGTCTGAAAATGCACCGTTTTAGGATGACAGGAACCATTTTCTCATCCTCGATCTTTCTCGGTCCCTCTCTCCATCTCTTTCTCTTCACCGGGTCTCCATTCTTCTCAACCCTAATCTTCTCTTCATCGGGTCTCCTGGGCCTCTCCAATATATTCGGCCTCTCTAATTTATTATTGTTCTTGTGGGATTTGATGGAAGGGTTTCTCTAAACGCACCGTTCGAAATCGAAGGGGAAAGGGTTGGAAGCCGTGGGTTTTGTGGGTCTAGGGAGGAGCTGCAGGCTCCGGGTGAAGGAGAGGAGGAAGGGGTGGTCTTGGGTGGTCGCGGTGATCTACGGTGGTTATAGTGGCTGCTTAGGGTGGCATATGGATGCGCGATGTGGAGGAACCCATTTTGGATTCTCGTTTCATTTGCCTGCGTGCGGCGGAGGGAGGCCCTAGCAAGGGCATTCGACGATGAAGAGTTGTTCGTCGGAGCCTAGGGGAGATGCCGGAGTCGGCGGAGAGGCTAGATAGCCGACGGTGAACCCTAGCTCTGCGTGACTGTGTGCGTAGCCGAAGGGAGATGTGGATGGGTTTGAATTGGGAGAGAATCTGGGAGGGAGAGATGCGAGATTTGTGGTTTGGATCGAGAGGGACATAAACGGAAATGAGAGTTAAACAAAATCAATTTTAATTTTACTGTTTATTACTGTAGATAATCCGATAGCCACTTTTTAAGTATAAAGATATATACTAGGTGAAAGTAACGTGCAAAATACGTTTACTTAGTTGGATAAACTTGACAAATGCGGATTTCTATACATGTACACAAGCAAATATGCAATTTAGGATTGCACAATTTGAAACCATAAAGCCTCGTTTGGATTCGAGCTGCTTAACTCATTTCAAATTTATTATTATATTTTTTTAAATTTTCATACAAAATACAAATCTTAATATAACATTTTCAAATCTCATTTCAAATTTTTTAAATCTCAAAATAATAATAATAATAATAATAATAATAATAATAATAATAATAATATTTATTCAACTTTCAAAATCCATCTGAACTCATTTTATCTCAACTCCAAATCTAAATGGAGAGTGCTGGATGTATGCATCAGTTTTGCCTTAAGGTAAGATATGGTATTCGTTTTTATTTTTTTGGATTGGCATTAGTCAGGACTCCTTGTTTGGATTCAAGCTACTTAACTCATTTTAAATTTATTATTATATTTTTTTAAATTTTAATACAAAATACAAATCTTAATACAACATTTTCAAATCTCATTTCAATTTTTTTAAATATCAAAATAATAATAATAATAATAATAATATTTATTCAATTTTTAAAATCTATCTCAATTCATTTTATCTCAACTCCAAATTCAAATGGAGAGTGCTGGATGTATGCATCAGTTTTGCCTTAAGGTAAGATATAGTATTCGTTTTTATTTTTTTGGATTGACATTAGGCAGGACTTTTTGGGACACCTGTTGCCATTAAAAAAAAATTACATGAATATCGTTACACCATGAATTACAATACAGAATATTTACAATACAGATTGCTCCAATTAACCTTGTGTGTGTATATATATATATATATAAATACTGAAGGAATTGCAGTAGATGAGGACGCATCTCTTTCACTGATTTTATATACACACACCATGATTCTACAGGACCACATACTACATTTACTTCAAATTAAAAATAAAATACGACATACAAGTTTAACCAAAAGAAAGAAATCAGAAAATTATTTAGAAGAGGAACAATTGTGAACATGTTGAAGATATTACCGCATACAAGCAGAATAAATTAGTTTCGCTGAAACAATTGCAGACAACTCACCTTTGATGTTACATTCGGACTTCTATCTCTATCAACAAATAGCTAAAGAGTTGGATCCAGAGCCAGTGACGCACCCACGCTTTCTTACATGAAGTGGGCATGCGACCCCAACACTGTGCTGCATCAAATATTTATCTACCTATTTATTACACAATAGGATAAAAAAAAATTATATTTATAATTTGTTTATTTATTTTCTCAGACTATCCAAAGAAGAAAAATACCAATTATCAGGGGAGGCATGAACGCCCTAATCGAATAAGGACTTGGCTCTATCTCTGTCTTTTTGTGTATCCCGTATCAAGTTCCTATACAGTGACAATAATTCTCCGTCATTGGGACTCGCTAATTTTTCTCTCCCATAGTACTCATCTACTCTCATTGTGTCCTTCTCCACCTTTTCAATTCTATCGATCAAAGTCCAAAAAATCACGAATTTTCAGATTCTGATTTCATTTTTTTATAAATAGTAAGTCTAGAATATAAGTTGTTTCAAGTACTGTAAAGATTTTTCGTAGTTTCTGAGCAAGAATGAATCTCTTGGGTTAGACTTTAGCATTTCCAAGTAGTACGCTCCGATCCTTGCCGTTTCTATTTCCATTTCCGATTCCGATTTTGGAGAAATTGGGTTCCTCAACTGGAATCTCGATTTCCGATCATATCTCGTCGATGGCTGACAATGATCCGATTTCATCATCATCGTTTTCTGAGAGAAACTCCTCCTCGGATATCCTCATCGTAAAGGATTGAGATCATCTAAGACCTAGGTGGATACCAAGAGGCGCTTATAAATATTATAAGTGAAAAGAGAGAACATGTAAATACGAAGAGACGTTTGGTGCTGGAAGCGTTATTTTCCTTACTCATAAATATTCTTTCCCAGCAACCATGAGACAAGTTTGATGGCCGAGACAAATTTAACGAAAAGTTAACGGAAAATCATTAAAATTATTGTAACTTCATTAAAATAAGAATTTTCGTTACATAAGCTCTTTATATATATATATATATATATATATAAAAGAAACAAAGCAAGAAGACAAATTGGCGTTCCCAACATGATATGGTTGGAGTAATGGACTAAAATGTACCTAATTATTCTAAGTTGAAGACAGTCAAGGCTTTAGAGATCAGAATGAGACCAAAGAGTTGTGTCCCTTGCATTGGACGTTTGCACTAGTTAGGTCAATTGTGTGAATCACATAACCAATTGTATTAATTAGTATAATACGAAGACTTAAATTAATTGGTCAATAAAATTTTTTTTTTCTTTCTTTTGAAGCAGTCAATAGAAGTTAAAATGAAATACTGTATTTGCACTTTTTCACGTATGTATTGAATTGGTCAATATGTTAATATTATAACTAAATCTCGGTCTCCCAACTTCAACTATACTATTTTATTTATTTTATTTTTTTAAAAATAAATAAACTGTATTCATTAATAAAGAACATTACAACTAAATATGAAACATATATTATAAGTCAACTAAACAATATTTGTAACTCTTTATTATATTAAAAATGATTGACATAATTTAGTTATGAATGCAAATCTTTCAAAAAATATTATATGAGAGACAGTTAAACTCTGTTCAAAACAGAATTAACAATATAATCAAATAAAATCCATCCCGTTCAAAAAAGGGATATGATAAAACTCTTTCGAACAAAAACTCTACAATTTAAAAGTCCTAAAGATAAAATGTTTTGATTTTTATTAAAACTAAAATACAGATAAAAAATAAAAATACTGAAAAAACTGAAACACAACCATTTAATTTTCAACCTTAAAAAGGAATCAGTCTACGAACCAGTCAGGTTCGACCCCGCCAAGACAAAAGGATTTTTTTTTTTTTTTTTTTATCAAACTATGTGATGTAAGTAGTTTATAATATATGCTTTAAATAACAATTCAAAAACAATTTATTCAATATACGAAACACGATTTATTAGTTTATCGCACAATTTTAACACTTGGATGAAAATTGAAACGATCCAATTTCGTTGACAATCGAGATTACGTAACCCTTCGACAACTTTTTACCAAATCAAATGCAGCCCCAGTTCATTTTAATTCATTTCTGCATTCCACGTTCTCGCTCTTATCTATTACGCTCTCTCTCTCTCTCTCTCTCTCTGTTATCACAGTTTCTTCGCTGGTAAAGGAACGAAGTAACCGCGCCACCGAGTCTGTCACCGGCTCCCAATTGCTTCTTGGAAATTCGGCTCTCATGTTATATTCTCTGTGGGCTCAAATTTGTAAGCCTCGAAGTCCCTCCTCACCCAATCGATTCATTATACCTCCTCACAACCGGAGCTGCTACCGACACCGATTCCTTTTGACATCCTAAGCTGATTAATATTTTTTTCTAGCTTAGTTCGCTGATTGATTTTCTATTGTGGAAACACTAATGGTGGTAATGGTTTTTTAATGCTCTTAGGGTTCTTCAAGTTTCCACGAATTAGTATCTTTTGGTATTTGATTTCTGTGAGGAATTAGGGTTAGGGTTTCCCTTTGAAGCATTTTTTGCGAAGGAGCTTGGAGATTTTTTCTTGATTTTAAGGTTTTTATTTTGTGTTCGGTTCGAGACGGGGAAGAAAGGCCTGGGGTAGAGGATAATGTGTATACTCTGTGTGATTCAGAAATGGTCTCGCCGGGTCGCTATGATGCTACCTTGGTTAGTTATTCCACTCATAGGACTCTGGGCTCTCTCTCAGCTTTTACCGCCCGCATTTCGTTTTGAGATTACGTCGCCAAGGCTGGCCTGCGTGTTCGTGCTATTGATTACGCTCTTTTGGTATGAGATTTTGAT
This sequence comes from Platycarya longipes, assembly GCA_036559045.1. NCBI lineage: Eukaryota > Viridiplantae > Streptophyta > Magnoliopsida > Fagales > Juglandaceae > Platycarya > Platycarya longipes. Next base: position 44,974,781 of record CM071798.1, on the reverse strand, counting down.
GCCTCAGCTGTCAGCCTGGCGGGTTCGCAGGGGTGAACGGCTCAGGGAGAAAAAGAGGTTTGAAGCGATAGAATTGCAGAAGCTTCGGAAAACCGCGACTAGGCGGTGCAGGAACTGCTTGAATCCCTATAGGGAACAGAATCCTGGTGGTGGCCGTTTTATGTGTTCATATTGTGGGCATAACTCGAAGCGGCCAGTTCTGGACTTGCCTCTACTGCCTGATGTGGGAAATAACGGGATTCTTAAGGATTTGGTTGGAAAAGGAGGGAGCTTATTGAATGGTAAGGTGTGGCCTGAAAATGGATGGATGTGTGGTCAGGATTGGTCGGAGAATGAAAATTGGGTCAGTGGGTCTGTTTTAGGAAACTCTAGTTATTGGAGGAAGAATGGGAGTGAGGTTTTTGGAGGAGATGAACATTGTTTGGCAGAAACTTCTTACTCAGGCGTTGTTATATATGTGTGCAAGCGGCTGACATCTTTTTTCTTGAGCATTAGGTGGCTTTGGAGAAAGACTTTTAGGATTAGTTCATCAAGGGAACATAGTTTGAGTGATGCTGAGCATCGGGCTATGATGGCTAATAAGGGCGAGAATGGGTTGAACTATCACGAAAGTAGAGGAGAGAAAGCTCGCAGAAAAGCTGAAGAAAAGAGACAGGCGAGGTTGGAGAAGGAACTTTTGGAGGAAGAAGAGCAAAAGCAGAGGGAGGAGGTTGCAAGGCTAGTGGAGGAACGTAGGAGACTGAGAGATGAGAAAATGGATGCTGATAAAGATCATGGAAAAACATCACCGCTTGTCAGGGAAAAGGATAGTAAGAAGGAAGCAGAAAAGAAGCACCAGGAAAGAAGGAAAGATAAGGACAAAGGGTCCAATAAGAGCAATTCTGATGCAGATGAGTTAGAGAAGAGAGCAGGTAAGGAAAGTGAGCAAAAGCGAGAATTGGAAAAGAAGAGTGAAACTGATCGTCGGGAACATCACAAATTTGGGACAGATGGCATTCGAGGCCAGGGCACCGAGACCGGACATGGGATGAAAAATATACCCACAAACAATTTTAGCCGCGGAAATTATGGAACTAGGTATCTGGATCATATGAGGGGTACGCTTTTTTCCTCTTCTAGACCTTTTAGTGGTGGTAATCTTTTTGGAAAGGGTATTAATACTCCTGCCACAATTTCAAAGGATAACAAGTCTAACAGCTCAGTAGATCACGTCCATAATTTTGCTCATAAGAAAGATCTATCTTCACATGAGCATGTTGCCGGAAAACTGAGTACAAATGGAGATGACAAGACCATCACTCGCCCTGTAAGTTGTCTTTGCTCTCTATTTACCATAATATGTCGTAGTTCTAGCATGTTATCTGGGTGCCTTGTAAATATTTAATTTTTTATTTTTATTTTTATCATATGGGATATAACCATTGGTCTTCATTTTTTTACTTGTAAAAAAAGGTATATGTCTTATCCTAATTGATTTTCTCTGTCGTGCGGATTGCATGTGCTTCACAGTCCATCATGATTTGTTCTGTACATCTAAGCTCTTCTTTTGGGAAAGTCAGAAATTTTTTTGTATAGTAACATGTGTAACCATCTTTATTGTGTGTTTTTAATAACTATTAAGTTTGCTCCTTTTCTCGATTGACATTTAAGCTTTATTTTCTGAATTTGGACTGAAATTTTTATTACCAGCTTTAGCACCAGTTATAGGTTTGATCTCTCACTCTATTATTGTTTAAATCTTTATGTACTCATAAATGATCCCAAATTTCCCACTCCCCCTTCCCCCCACCCAAAAAAAGGGTATTTTCTCTACGTCAAAAGCTTAGGTTTGTTGGGACTATTGTGTTAAGCAGCTAGTGGCTATGGTTTCCCAATGGCATGTCATGCATGATAATCTTAGGTGGATTGTTTCAAAGCATTCACTAGAGGAACTGCTGTTACAAGGTTGAGCTGTTGACCTGCAGGTGCTATCAGAACCACAACCTAGGGTGACACCTATAAAATCATGGCAACAATTATTTACTCGATCTTCATCCGTTCCTTCATCAAATCCAAGTGTCATAAGCAGACCAAATACAAAGTTCCAAGGCGATGTTCAAAGCCCACAGTTTTGCAGTCAAAAATCATCGACACAATCATATAATAATCCAATAAACTTCGGGCTGCCATCACCATTTACACTGTCTACTTATCCAAATGGATCCACAAGCAGCAGTTTAAGTTTTCCACCCGCAACTGAACAAATCTTTCCTCATTTTCGAGAACCATCCTCTGAATTTATACACGAAGAGCCGGACCTTTTTGAAGACCCATGCTATGTTCCCGATCCAGTATCCTTGCTTGGGCCTGTTTCAGAGTCGCTTGATAATTTTCAGTTAGATCTTGGCACTGGCTTTACAACAGACATGGGATTGGAAAGGCCTTATTCATTAAAAAAAGTATCTGCTTCATCTGACATCAACAAGCCATCTCCATTTGAGTATCCAATGCCACAAGAAAAGCATGATACTTCTACATGGTTTCCAAGTACCAATAGGACCCAAGATTTGAATACTTTACCTGTTAATAATGCCACTTCAAATGACGCAGGAACATGGCAGATGTGGAATACTTCTCCTCTTGGTCAGGATGATCTAGGTTTAATAGGTGGCCCTGTGAGCTGGATTTTACCCCCAGAACAGAACAAATTAAACAAAGAAGATTTTGTTCATCCTTCTTATAAAACTACGGCTTCACTGTTTACAAATGAGGACCATGTCCTTTCTGGCATTCATTCTCCTCAGAATGTTTTTCTTGGTAATGGGAACGCTGCGCCATTCAGCCCTGTTACTGGTTCAAGTGGTAATGACCCCTGGCTACAGAAAGCTTTCTTTCCACCACTGTCAGGAAATGAAAACCAGTTTGCTCTCAAACCTCCTGAAGAATCTACAAAGAATGAACTTATTTATCATGGTCCCAGCTCTGGAAGTAAACATCCATTTGAGATGTCTCCTGCTGATTCTTGGTCCAAGTAAGTGTGCTACTCTTTTTTCCTTTTTATATTAACCTGCATGTATGAAATCTTGATTATCTGTGGCATATATCATTGCTGGGACATTTTGATAGATGGGTAAAGTATTTTTATGTTGCCTCCTTGACTAGTGTGAGCTGTGGATGGTTTGGAATCTCTGCCAATACTTGTGATACCTGCATGTTTCTACTGATTTGACACATTTTACTGTGAATTTTTCCCAGATAGAAGATGATAGAAGGGAATAGTATTTATATTTTCCGTTGCATGTTATTCTTTCAGTGATGATGCAATCTTGCCAAATGGCCCATCTTTTATTCCACTCGCATTTCTATATGGTCCTTTGGATTATGGATAAAACCCGCTTAGAATCCCTTTTGTTTGTTAAGTGGATTCATGTATGCTTACCATGCGCTGGGGGGTCACATCCTCTTTATTAATAGTCTTTATCTTACTCATCAAGAATTTATTTTTTATTTTTTATTTTTATTTTTATGATTTAGTGAAAGAATTCAAAGTCAATAACTGTGTTGTAAGGATGTTTGGCTGTTAACCAGAGAGGTTGTCAGGTATTGCAGTTCATCTATCATTGTAACCTTATTCAAGGCATTGCATTATCCTTACTTGCAGGCCACACTCAATATATATAGATATATGTGTGTTTATGTACGTATTCTTTTGTATGCATTATTTATGTGCTCATTTTACATAAGAGTTAAACTGCAGTCCGGATTGGTGCAAATGTCAGTTTTGCACTATCCAATTATAATACGCCACATCCCAGGTTTATTGTGGGAAATCATAGACCATCATCTACCGAATTAGCTTGTCTGTGTGAGAGGACCCCAATCCCCCTCTGGGATTTTCTCCCAAACCCCTCACCCCCATTCCATCCCTCGATTCTCCATGGCTGCGATTCAGGCCCAGGAACTCGCCTCTCTCTCTCTCTCTCTTTATATTTTCTTTCTTTTTATATTAGCATTCATCTGCTGTTCATCAAATTCAAGCATTAGAAAACAGTAAAATCTGGGTTCCTTCTTTCCAAACCCAAACTCTAGAACATGAACGTATTTGAACGTATTTGTTGAGGAATGTGAACAAACCAAAGTGGTTGATAATTTATTTCTTTCTAAATTCCCGAGCGTGAATGTTGGCTTGAATTCCTCAAATATCAGAGCAAAAAAATCAGTTTAGGTACCAAAACTTACGGGTATCTTCAATCTTTAATTTTCTTCAAACTAAAAAAATAAGAATCTCGCATTTATGAAACCAAAGTGAGTTTCAATCCTTTGCTTGAGTTTCTTATTTTAAGCGGTGTGTATCAGTTGTTTTCTGAGTTAAATAGCAAGAAGTTAGTAACTATGGAACCAAAGTGCGATCTATTCATTTGGGTTTAATATATTTTGTATTTTGGACAATGAGGTTGAGGGAAGCGAATGGGAGGGGAGGGAGAGAACGTGAGCTTGTTTGTTGAGGCGAGAGAGAGGGCGGGCCGAGAGTCAGGGTCGAAAATCAGACCTTAAGGGGAGAGAGAGAGAGAGGGGGAGAGAGAGAGAGAGAGAGAGAGGAGACACGGGAATCGGGAGAGAGGAGAAACCTTCAACGAATTCTATTTTTTTCCTACAACCAATTTAATTTTACATATCTCACAGCTTATACGTGTCAAACTATGATTGGATGGTGTAAAATCCTATTTTTCACCCAATCCGGACCCAAGCATTACTCTTTACATAATAGATTTGAGTATTTCTGATAGAAAATAAATTAAGAGTAAACCAAAATTTTCATTATAATCTTTTTGATTAGTTAGTCATTCTTATTAACATTGGTAAAGATGTGAAACCTATGTATGCAGGAAGTATGCTTGAGACCACACTCTACTAACAAGTAGGAAAAGTATTTATGTTAAAATTTTGAACTTGCTGATTTGCTTTACGAGTATATTGACCATGGCTTGTTGTTATAATTATTATTATTGCTTAGCATGACGTTTCTTTGTAGCAAATAGTATGAAAACATTTCAGATGACTATAACATGATGGAATTCAGTTTTTGTATGACTTCTTGTTGTGGTGGTTATTTATGCTAGCTGGTTATTCTTGGCATCTTTGTGCATTATGAAAGGTGGACATAGCTTTTGTTAGATGCTTATTGTTTAATGTGAAAGTGATGCCAGAGGTTATGACCCATGAGAAGAAGAAAAGGTTGGTCCATGGGTCACTGCTGACTTAATAAAATTGTTTCCGAAAGTTTTACTGTTCCCCAAACAGACGAACTAGTTCAATGTAATTAGCTGTCGAATTAATAATAGGATCGACAATACTAGCCATGCTGTGATAAGTAGCGGCAAACCAGTAGTTTATGATATTGCAACTAGATGCCTAGGCTTTTATTTTCCATTGCTCTAGAAGAGATTTTCACAACTAACTTTTATGAAGGAGCAGCTACACTGCTAATGTTTTTTAAAAAAAAATCTTTTATTTTTGTTGTTATAGGTAATCAAGAGATTTTATTTATAGAAAAAGGAGGCATAACCCAAGTACACAGATGTAAAGATGAGAAGTACCTAACTAGGGTTTACAACCGGAAGTAGAAAATCATGGACATTAAGTCCTTTGAAATCAATGACCTCTGCCAATAAGAATAAGTGATGAGAACATCCTCCATTTATGTTTTATTTACTTTTGTATTATTTATTTTATTTTATTTAGACTTGTATTAATGGGCTTAGGCCATCCTCTATTTATGTGTTTTTATTTTACTTGGATTTGTAATGATGGGCTTGGATTATTGCAGCCCATTGGCTTTTAGGGTTTACCTAGGGTTTGTTGTTTTACTATTTAAGGGATGTAATGAGACTAGAAGAGGCAGACTATGATAATATTGAATTGAAGAGCTATTGCAGCCGTCGCCTCCCAACTCCTTTCTTCTTCTCCTTCTTCCTCTTGGTTTCTCCCTCTTCTCAGCTCCTTCTTCCCCCTTTTCTATCTAATATTATTCTATTTCTTATTATTTCTGTACTATCCTACATCAATAAGGTTTTAAAGAAGAAAAATTTAAGCTCATCCATTACCAATGTCGATGAGCTAGGTGGCTTGGGTGGTCATTTTGGAAACAAGCTGTTGATGTTTGGTTGAGGCTTTCATACATTATCCATTTTTAATAAAACCATTACTTGTAACTCAATAGGGTTGTACTACAACATCAGTTCACTAATTATTTTACTGTTGGCGGGTCGCTTTGTACGTGTTGTCTGGAAAGAGGACTAAATGATCATTCCTTTGCCGCAACCAGAAGTAAAAATTTTGGTAGATGGGAAATCCCATACTTTCGAGCCCTTGTGGCCTTCTGAAACAGATGAAGCTGGAAGTAGAACAGAAAAAATCCTTTTGATTGCGCTCAAACCTTGTCAGATTCTGAATCAAACTGGCTTCCAAACTTCGATTTGAAAGATGGCTTGGAATTCAGTTGGCAGAGCTAGATTGAATGCGACATGGAGAGGGAGCAGAAAGAATTGTGGAAAGAATCGTGATTTGGCAAGGGAGACACTGTGAGGGAGCTCGAGGAGTCCAGATCTGTGAAAGGGTGAACCACAAGCGGGAGTAAAATAGACAAAAATGATTCTGCCAGTCGTGCATAAAAAACTTCTCTACTACATCCTCAGACCATAATCCTCTCCTTATATACCTCCATATATATATATATATATAACATTTGAAGTATTTCAATCCTGACCCTTGTTGGTAGTGGAAAAATTTTCCGCCACCCAACCAACAGGTTTCAAAGACTGACATTGTGTAGGCTTTGATCAAAAGTGACTGGGCAGGTTGAACTGACAGATTAGTGAGCAATTTTAGTAGTAGTTGTCCAAATATGAGAGGGACGTGTTGGGTGGCTGCTGATATTTATTCTTCCCAGTGTCTATGCCTTTGAAATGATATTTTTCTTGCCTTTAGTTAATTCAGGATTTTTCTGTACAACTTTATGATTGTTTGTGTATCCATCTGTGGGCATGATCTTTTCATTTTAATGTTTTTGAACGAGCCAGCTATAATGTACCCGCTGTTCTGTTGCTGACTTGTGTGCATTTTCTACATCTAGTTAATTGCTCCTTGTCATGTAGATTTGATATCTTTACAAGGCTTGATGCATGGGGAATGATGAATTTGTGACAATTTCCAATTGCAAATTAGGATGTCCCCTGAATGACTGAGGAGTCCGTTAAGGATCTTTCCTTGTATGTTACAAGCAAACTAAGATATTATTCAGCCAAAGCATGGCCCAATTGCCTTACAACTTCGCATAAATAACATTTCTATTGTTAGTAGCTCGGGCTAGTGGTTCCTCAGTGGACTTATTTAGTCGTCCAAATGTTAAAATCTTTTTTTTTTTCTCCAAGTATCGAAATAAAACTAATTCTTTTTATATGGGTCCATGAGTGTATGTATATATATTATGTATTTTTTATAAAAAGTCTTTAAGTTCAAATATTTTGTACCGTATTAGAGTTTTTTTAAATTTGGAAAACACGTCCAGCATTAATTTTGGAATGGTAATAAAAATTTGCCACATGGTTTTTGTTATGAATTAAGATGATGTTCTCATGGGATGCAGGGAAGAACTTTTATGGGAAATGAGAGGCATCCCCTAAATAATTAGATATATGCACCGGGACTTTTAGCATGGCGATGTAGTTTCTGTTATAGGTGGTGTGGAAGTTAGGAACGTATTCTCTGGATTTTGTCTTGTTGCCCATTTCTCCAGGGTGTCCGAATTTAGTTTGTTTTGGTATTTTGATCTGATATGTCCTCCTAAATGATAATTTGTCCTTGCTATTTTTTGTGGTTTTGGATATTTAATTAGTAGTCTGATTTCATTTTTCCTGTTTCTTTTAGCAGAATGGACTGGACTGTGCAAGGTTCAAGGGAAGGTACTGGAAACTCATCTGTTGCGAGGCACCCTATTGGGGCGTATTTCCCACCCAAGATGTACAGTCACTTTGGTGATTCGACTGAAAACAGAGAGGAGTAGGAGATACTTAAATACACCCATTCTCTCGAGACAATAACCTCTTTTGGAGTAAAGTTTAGAATACTGGATGCATTTGATCTTCCTGCTCTTCGTTATAAGGGAGATTGATGTCTCTACTTACATTAGCTTCATAGGAATACAAGTGGCATGCATGCTTTTATGCGGGCAGGTAATATATCTAGGTTCTATGCATTTCTTATTCCCAATTTCTCAAGCTCCTTTTATGCCTTTTTTTTTTTTTAATCAAAAAATGAAAAAAAATGGGGGTGGAGGTGGGACCGTTGGAGTCTCCAGAATTGATTCTTCGATAAATTCGAATGAAAATATTTAGATGGGGTATTTATGTGCATAATATCTATTTTCATGGCTTGGTCCTTTTCCATCAATTCTTGGAGATTCCCCTCACCCTCTCCCCCAATTGGTGTTCTAAAGAACTCAGTAGTGGTTTTAGTTCTTAGTATCTTTTTTGAAGGGTTGTGATAATTTTTTTTTTAAAATTTATTTCTGACCATCCCAAGTATTGGGATGTCTAGCGAGTAAAGGTTTCTAGGCGGAGTTCTAGCTCAATTTGGTCCGACTCCTTGCGCTGGCTAGGGGAACCAAATGTTAAATGCAGTGAAGGGCTTGCGGTTGCGCGTTCTTTACTCTTTAGTATTTCTTTTGAGTTGCTTCTATTCTTTTTAAGATAAAGTCCCGATTGGATTTGGTGATCTCAACTCTTCTTAAACTCATAATTATTTTTTTTCAAATTCTTGTACAAAATATAAATCTTAATACAAAAATTTTAAATTTTAATTTATTTTTTTCAAATTTCAAAATAATAGTAATAATATTTTATTTTACCATCAAAATTCATCTAAATTTATGTCATTTCAATTCCAAATCCAAATCCAAATCGGGCGTCTAGATTGTGTCATCTTTAGTTGTGGTAATTGATATGACATTTTAACTAGTATAGAGTTTCCCGAAATTTTTTGAAACAAATTTATTTGAGTAGCATGCGTCAACATGCTCAAAAGAATATGTTATTTTTATAAATGGGCTGAACGAAGTTTCTTCCAACCCAATTTTGTCATAAAAGTTAAAACTATTTTAATCACAAAGTTAGTTAAAAAGCGACTCGTTAGATGATGGCTTTCTTTCTAAGTCACGAGCCTTTTTGTTTTTGGTGTTTAGTCACGAACCTTTGATCTATATTCACGCGCTTCTAAAACATTTAGTTTTCATGTCGTGTATATTGCCAACATAGTCATATAATAATCAGTGTATCTCACAACACATATGGTAAGGGTATTTTTGGAAAATGGTGTTTTTTTTACAATTAATGTACAAAAATATTCATCTTTTTAAAACATTATTATGAAGTGTTGTCAAAAGTGATGTGTATTTATCATTTTTAATTAATGACTTAATAATGTCATCCCCTACCCGTGTCTGAGGGATAGGTAAGAAAATAATTATTTCTAGAAAAGTAAATAACAAGTTCCAACACATGGATGATTTATCTAAAATGGAACTTACTTTAATCTGTCATCCAATTAGAATGGAAAATGAAGAATAATACTAGTAGGGACATGGATGGAGTCTCTTTCAGTAAAGAGAGCTGTAGATTCATAGAAAATGAGAAGTTACTTTGATTATATTAGTAAAGTGTTAACTCTCTCCTGCTACCTTTCTAAAGCAAGAAGCGCCAAACTTGACTTTGCAAAAGAAGTGTTGCTGTTTTATTGGTAAGTACGCTTGTTGTTTTTTTAAACCTAAGATTAGATGGCTAGGAAATAACATGCTCCTTCCAAAAGTTTAGAATCCGTTTGGATATTAACTTGAGTTGAGATGAATTGAGATTTTTATAAATATTAATGAATTAAAATGGTAGAATAAGTTTTGTGAGGACTATTTAAATTAAGTTTAAATGTGATTAAGAAAAGTTGAAAAATATTATAAGTCTTGTGTGTAAAGATATGTTAAATTAAAAAAAAAAAATTGTGAATGTCATTTATAAATAGGTTTTGAGTTAAGATAAATTTAATAATTTAATAATTGAGTGTTTGCAAACTAGACGTATTTTAAAATTAGATTAAACTGAGTTGATCTCGGTTCAAGTTCTAAAAAGGGTCTAACCTTTATTTGCAGAGGTTTGAATACCCACTTCACCTATGAAGAGGAGATGGATTTTTTATTTTTTATTTTTTAATTAATTAATTTATTTTAATGATAGGGAAGAGGAGATGGAATTATAGGTGTATTAGGGTAAATAAGTAGGTTTTTTGATGGAGATAGTCTTAAATTAGGTGTATTTGAAGACCAGTCACAAAGTGGAATCGTCTAATTGAGTGCTTATGAATTCCGATTATAATAAAAGTAAGCATCATTTTTATTTTGAGCAAACGCGTTTTTTATTAATATTATATGTTATTACTCTCTACATTTAAATAAATAAATAAAAAGTAGCTAATATCTTTGTTCATTTTCCTTGTCTGTCGGTGACCAATCATAGGAGGAACCTTGCACTCCAGTTGAACCGAACATTGTAGGGTGTTGATGCATCTAACAGTTTCAACATGTTTTCAAACTGCTACTTGCAATCCATGTCTCCACGGATTAGAGTCTTAGACCTTCATAAAAAACCAAAGAAGTGTGTATATTTAAGTAAGAAAACGAATCCAACCTGCCCGGATTCAAACAAGCGACCTAAGGATGTCTACTACATTTATTCAACCGAGCTAAGGTCGGTTGAGCATATGTTGTGGTTACAATGCTACTTGGACTTAACAAATAAAGGTGAGTAAATATTTAAATAGAATTGGTACTTGATATCGGACATATTTTATTGCATGATTTTTTTTATCATCATTGGGCCATTGAATTTTGGGGTTTTAGAATTGTGCAGAATCAGAACGAATTTAGTTCCTAATCTGCAAGCCTGCATGTTAGTTAGGAAGGAAGAGAGGTACGGTATCCGGAATTAATGTTATAAATTTGTCCCACCGTGAGCTAGAAAGTCAGTTTCCACGCTTTGACTTTGAGGATTCACTGGAATCATTTATTTGAAGTTTCAATCATACAAATAAGCTTGGATGTTCAGATTGCGCCCCCCCGTATTCAAAACAATCTTTGACCACCATTAGCATCAGTCATATGTTGATATCAAGCAATTAAGGTCAAGGTGCTACATGAAATAAAATTAGACAACATTAAAATTAATAACTGTTTTGTGTAATTATTTTCTCAAGTCACAAAATGATAAACTTCGAAGATCAAGAAAATAACGTTACAGACACAAACTTTATTTATTATTAATCTATTGGATACACGAGACTAATTCTATGAATCCGAAGATGAAACGAGCTGATGCGGAAGAGCAGGAGGTGGTTGTTCTTGTTCTTGTTGCTGCTGCTGCTGCTGCTCTTCTCCTTGCCAGGTCCAAACAATGTCCTTGAGACCTGGTCTTATTTCCTGTTTCAACATCTTTTGGTACTCCAGTGTATCTCCACTCGACTTCTTCATCTCCACCAAATGGAAAAGTGGAGTGATCTCAAAGATCTCGGTGTCAATTCCCACCAGCCCTTTCCTGCCTTCTTTGGACCCCTCCATTTTCAATAACCCCCCATCTTTCTTTTTCACTTTCAGTCTTAGTCGCTTTCCAATATCTTCCAGCTTCGAGATTATTGTTGAGGCAGGTTTGTTGGATGTAAATCGCACTTCTTTCTTCTGCTCAGTGTTCTCAAATAAACCAGACAAATCAAAGCCAGCAGAAAAGGAGATGATATCAAAAGCATTCAAGTTAGAGGGCGTTGCCATATCTTGTTTCGATTCTGTAGTGGAGATGTCATTCTCATTTTGTCCAAAAACTGCATCAGCATCCAGAGGGGCAGGCTGATCTTTCACCTCTGATTGAATAATTCTGGATTTGGGAACCAACCCCCTTCGGAACCATGAATTATCCATTATCTTGGCCATGGATATCCTGGTATTTGGTTTTGGATCCAAAATCTTTGACAACAATCTGCGAACTTCAGGGCCAAACCAGTTTGGGAATTTAAATTCACTCTTACCAATCTTTCTATACATCTCCATCAGATTTGCATCATGGAATGGGAGATATCCAGCCAACAGAACAAATAAAACCACCCCACAAGACCAAATATCAGCTTTCGCTCCATCGTAGCCTCTTCGGTTAATCACTTCTGGAGCAACATATGCAGGAGTTCCACAGGTTGTATGGAGCAACCCATCTTGATGCCTAGATTCAGCAAGTGCACTCAGTCCAAAATCCGAAACCTTTAGATTCCCATTCTCATCCAACAGTAGGTTTTCCGGCTTCAAATCACGATGGAACACACCTCGACTGTGGCAGTAATCAACAGCACCGATCAACTGTTGGAAATATCTTCTAGCAACATCCTCCTTGAGTTTTCCTTTGGCTACCTTGCTGAACAACTCACCACCTTTAGCATATTCCATAACAAAGTAAATCTTGGTTTTGCTGGCCATTACTTCATAAAGCTCCACCACGTTTTGATGTTTAACCATTCCCATGACAGAAATTTCCCTCTTAATCTGATCAATCATCCCAACCTTCAAGATCTTCTCTTTATCAATTACCTTAATGGCCACACTCATGCCAGTCTTAAGGTTCCTTGCATGGTAAACCTTGGCAAAGGTACCTTGGCCCAATTGTCTTCCTAATTCGTACCTCTTCATCAATATACTCCCTTTGTTTTCCATGACAAAATATTCTTACTTGTACCAGCTACTGCAATATTGTCTTCTATATATATGTATGTACGTAAGAGAAAATAACTGATCTCGTCAACATAAAAGCTCAACCATCTTCACAGACATCATATTTAGAAATTATGTGTTGTATTAAATTTTTAGCTGCATATGGAATTTGATCAAAGAAGCGTAATGGGGTATGAGTCAAATACCCGATTTCATTAAAGATAAACAAGGGCAGGCCAAAAGAAGCAACAACTACATCATCATCAAAGAAGAAACTCTCAGCTTTCAAGCACATCTTTCAGCATTCCCTGCTTTTTAAGATAACCCAGAGAACGCTGTAAAGCAGAGCAGAAGAAGTCGAGATTCGAGAAGCAGAGCAGCAACTAATTATAGTTCCAGTTTCGCCGGAAGATACGCAATATGCTCACCTGAAAAACATCTAACCCAATACACAATTAGCGGTAAATTTATCAGCAAAAGATAAAAAGAAATAACGAATGAAACAAAGAAAGAAATAAAGAAAACAACTTGTTATCAGAAACAACGTACCCCACAAATAAAAAAAAAAAAAAAAAAGTGACAAAATCATAACAAAAGAAGAAGAGAGGGAACAACAAAACTTGAACATGTAATAGACGTACGCAACTCCTCCTTCCATAAAATAGCCAACCACTTCTGTGATAAGGAAAAAAATTCAGAGTCCTAAAGATCTAACCTTTATGACAGATACTCATAGACAGAGAACTGTAGAAGCAAATAGAGTTCACAAAACTCTGCTTTCTTACCTATAGAAAGGGTGAGTAGGTTACCTTGAAAATGGAAGCAATCCCAAAACGGAGAGAGAGAGAGAGAGAGAGAGAGAGAGAGAGAGAGAGAGAGAGAGAGAGAGGGGCTGGAGGCTAGAGGAACGTCTGGACAAGGTACTTGTAGATTCGAGGCAAGATTCAAGAAGAATATGGTGTTACTTCACAGAGTGCCGAGCGGGCCGAGCGGGCCGAGCCTAACAAAAGTTGGCTATTGAATATTTTGATTTTGTATTTAAAAAACTTCAAAAAAATAGTCTTGATTAATAATACACTTTAAATAAATACAACATATTAAAAATTAATAATATTAGAAAAAGGAAGAAGAGTAGTGTTATATCTCGATAAATGTAATCCGAATTTATTCGGAAGAAGCATATATATATTACTTTTTAAATTTTTTATTGATATTTATATATTCTCAAATATTTTTTTTTAAAAGTTTAAAATATCTTTAGAAAAATATTATCGTAATTTCTAAATAATATTTCTTTTCATATCAAGATATTTTACAAAATAATTTAACATTTTTCAAAGGAAGAATATAGGTTGGCGGGCGACCAGGATATCTTGGTTTCACGTAACGGCTGCTTTGCCCAATGCAAGGGGGTCCCAAGTCCGAACGTTGGGACCATCTTTATTATTATTATTATTATTTCTTTAAATTAAGAGTTTATTTTATTTTAAGTTTTGGGTTTTTTAAAAGATTGTTTAATAGATTTATTTTTCTTTCAAATTTTCGATTTTCTAAATATTTTCTGATGTTTTTTTAGAAAAAATCCTTTGGTTTTGAGAAAATGCTAGTATGACTATTTACGTTTAATTTGTTTTTATAGATGAGATCGATCAGATAAATTGAGATAAAAATTAAAATTTTAATAAATATTATTAAAATATATATTTTTAATATTATTTTTATTGTGAAATATGAAAATTTTTTATTATTTATTTTATTTTATATAAAAAATTAAAATATTATATTGATTAAATATAATGAGATAAAATTAGATGAATAATTTGCACCTCAATAGTCCTCAAACTATAAATAGACAAAGTAGATATTTTATACCAACCAAATTCTATTTTATTTAAAAAAAAAAAAAAAATTATTGTGGTCTTCATTAGGTGGCAGCGTGCGTACATACCAAATAAAAGTATTTTTGCTTTTCAATTTTGAGGCCCTTTTTTTGTGTTATTTAAAAAAAGTGCTTTCTTCTTCTTCTTTTTCTTAAAAAATAAAATAAAAAATTGCAAGTGCTTCCATCATCCTTGAACTTCCAAATTTGGCTCCATGTGTGACTCAGTGAGATCGCTTTGGCGGGGTCCATGATGTTTCGTCTTCCACCAGAAAGGCACCGATAACCTAACAGTCTTGTCGTGACCAACCAAGAAGCAGACGACACGTGGATATGGTGCAATGTTCTTTATTGTCCTCACTGATAATAGGCGTCGACTGCAGTTTGCAGCCATACACGTATGTATGCACATTGATTTCTCATGACATTGACGCCACGCATTTTTACCCAATTTATCTATTTTTTTATTTTTTATTTATTTATTGTTCTATGATTCAATTTGTTTGGTTTAATTTGGTAATATTTTTATTTCTTATTTAAAAATAAATAAATATTTTTCTCAAAATAATACATAGAGTACAATTAATAAAGTGATTAACTAAAAATTGGATTCTATTTATTAATAGATTTCTATTATATATAATCATTTTTACATATTATTTGTATATATTATGATCTAATGGATAAAATAGAGGAAATAATTTAAAATAATGAAAAGAAGAATAAAGAAACAAAAGGAACAAAACTTATACGTGTAGCATCTGTGCGTATATTCCATATATATATATATATATATATATATATATATTATATGAGACTGCTACTGAAACCGATAATTTATTAATGAAATTAACCTATAAGTGCAACATATATATTTTTTTTCATGTTCTTTCAAGAATTATTTTTTATATATCTTTAAACATTTTAAAAAAATAAAAAATATCAATTTACTAATAGTCATTTTCTTAATCATTAAGTAACAAAATTAAAAATAAAAATTCAATCAATCATTTTTATCAGTTTAACTAGTATTTTTCTATATATATATATATATATATATATAAGTTATAAATACATTATTCTATTCCATTTTTATAATGTATGATGAACTATTTACCCATAAACTTTAATTTTTGAAAAAAGGAGCAAATTATGGGCAATACCCAATATAAATTTAGTATAATAGAAATAAGATGAAAATTTAATATAAAATGTGGACTATATGTAATGTAAAAAGTCTTTAAATATAATTACTCTTTCATATTATGACAAAGAATTCCATTAAGTAACCAAACCTTCCGCCCACGGTGTGCAAAATCAATGGACAAAGTATAACACCAAATCCAACATGGGCAAGCCAAAGTAACAAAGCTTTAAACCATTTACATAAAAAAAACCCATAATAAGCTTGTTTTACGGGTGTATGAAAAGGTGCACAATGTTCATGTGAGACAACCCACGTACACCCCGTGAAATAAGCCGCATTTGTGGCATACGATAATATTTTTTTTGTTAAGGAACGCAGAGCGGAGCTTTCCCACAAGAACAGGGCATAAATCTTATCCTTTTCCTTTTTCTGTTGGCTACTCGGATGATCATCCACCTTTTCTGACTGTACGGGTAAAAGGTTGCTTCCCTGCATTGCCAAGGGGGTGGCTACCAAAGAATGGTCCTTCTGGATATACCGCCGAAGCATTAGTTTGTCATGTTGAGTAGTGCTGATATGAGTCTTCAATTTGTTCATTTGATATGCTTTCTAATACAAATTGTACTTTTCTTTTTATTTCAAATATATATATATATATTTTAAATATGTTTAAATATTTTAAAAAAAATTAAAAAAAAAAAACATAAATATACTAATAGTTACTTTCTTATCAATATAAAAGAATAAAATGAGACAGTATATATAACATCGTTACTCTTGTCGTGTTTGTATTTGCTTGTGCGGATTCGACACTCCAAATAAAAGTCGGAAGAGTACCCTCCATTTACATTTGGATTTGGATTGAACAAGATGCTACTGTTCCTTTCCCATTTGGATTTGGAGTGTCCCCATTTCTTTTACATGAGCCCAGAGGGATTGGTTTACTGCTCGTTTTGTTTTCAAGTAGACAACCAAGTTCATTCAGTACGTTAGCTATGTGCTTCTTTCTTTCTTGACAATCGCATGTAAATTTACTGTTCATTGTTCCTATCCATTACCTTAGCATCCTCAGTTGCCCATCAAACAAGCAAGTACGATTGGACAAAATTAAAAAAACAAAAAAAGAAGTATGGATTCTTCTATCATATGTAAATTACTGAATGTGGTTGTGGAGAGAGAGAAAGTTTGGTCATTGATCAAGTCCATGGAAATACTTTGGTCAGATGTTGTAAGCGTTGTCACCATGTTTCCTCCTATTTACTTCTTAATTTTTTCACATGGGTTCATCTTAAATAATAAATATTATATCCACATCTAATAGGTAAGGATGATATCCACATCAAAGTGCGGAAAAAAGATATTTCCATAATTTTCTCAAAAGAAAATGATACTTGCAATTATAAATGGACAAACATCATTCAAATATTTTTTAAAAAATAAATAAATAAAAGAACCACGTCAAAAAACTAATTAATTTTTTGATAATTGACTTCACCCTTTTTTAAATCGACTATACAACATTTATATATTTCACGACCGTAAGTCTGTACGTAATATTACTCAAAAATACTTCATCATCCAAGTGTGTATTTTTCATCCTCGTTTTCCCGAAAAATTATGGGGAGTATCCACACTCAGATACTCCCTCTCACATGAACAGTGCATGACACTGTTCATACACTGTTTATGTGAGAGGGAGTATCCTGAGTGTGGATACTCCCTAGCACATCTCCGTTTTCCCACCCAACTGCAGTCCCCCTGTGCATCTGAAATAACTCAAAAAACTTTTATGAGACTTGAGAGCCATTTAAAACTGCACCAACGTAATGAGTGTCGGCATGCTTGTGTTTCAAGAACTAAGAACAAAGGCAATGGTGTTTCCCATAATTTAGTAGGTAAGAAAGGGGAAATCCAATAAATAGGCTATATACATTTTCAGAATCACTTTCGGGCAAGCATTAGATTTGGAGCACGTATCACATATTGTACAACATCGCACCAGTATGACACTATATTATTACGCACACACACCTTGAATGAGTATAATATAGCGTCTGCTCAAGCATTTTCATTCCACTCTGGCACAATTAAGAATTGGATAGCAAGGATATCTTATCCACATGTGATGCTTCATTGATATTAGCTGCAGGTGAATTGCAGGCGTGAAGAAGGGTGCATATGTCTGTTGTTTCCAGAAATTTCTCTGCATTGGCTAGGATCAGAGGTCCATACTCGAAAACCATTCTCTTGCACTGCAAAGAGTTTAGGACATTAGAAAATCAAGTATAGTGGAAATACCTAAATAAAAATTTTCTCTGATCATGTATATATCGTATTCTAAAACATATCTTAACAAAATAAAAATAAAAAGAAACCAAAACCAGGCAGAAGGTCTGGTTATGACCTTTAACCAGCCAACTTATAGCATCCTCATGTCATTAACCGTAAAGTTGCCTATTCAGTTGTCAAGCATGTTGAAAGAATGCAAATCATTCAAGTGTTAAGAACCTTTACATAGATAAGGACAAGGAGAAATCACAAAAATCATACATCAATTAATTCAGATAAAAAAGACTAATGCTAGGTACAAGCTTTATATGTACAAGCCTTATACAAGCATTTTGTAATAATGTGGGCTCCATCAAGAAAAAATAAGTTTTTCACATTTTTCCATGGTGGGGTCCACTTTTTTATAAGGAAAACACTAAAGCCACAAACAAATCCCACAAACAAAACCTACAAAATGATGTGTCATGTTTTCATTTGATCCCCTCCCCTGTTCTCTCTCTCCTCTCTCTCCCAGACTCCCTCCCTTCTCCTGCAGTTCTAACTTCTTTTTATCCTCCTTTACCCCTGCTCTCCCTCTTCCCCAGCTACCTTCCTTTTCCAGTCCACCGTTGCCATAATCTTTAGGACATTGGAATTTCTAACATCCTCTTTTACTCTCCAACCAAAAAAGCAGCCTTAGTCAAGATTTCTATGTTCTGAACAGTTAACGCAAACAGCCAGAAAGGTGAAAAGATGAGGTTTTCGAGAATCGAAGACAATTAAACTGAGATTTTAGAATTGAAGGCAATTTACGCAAACAACCAGAAAGACGATGTCTTCGAACTTGGCCTTCTTTTTTTTTTATTGGTATTGTTCTCATGAAACTAATACTTTAATTTTTACTTGATTGCTGAAACTAACATGCGATTTGACGGCGTTTTATTTTCTGTAGGTACGAAGACGAAGGTGTTTTTTTTGCAGGTACGAAGACGAAGATGGCATAGATCTGGGATAGTCGCATACAGACAAGAAAAATTTGGAAAAAATGCTAAAGAGAGAGAGTCGCATACAGCCATACATACAATAAACAATTTGGAAAAAATGCTAAAGAGAGAGAGAGACGACCGAAAGGGGAATGGGAATAAGATGGATGCAGAGAGATAGAGGGAAGGGGAAAGGACTGTTTATTTTCTGATAAAAAAAAGATTAATGCCACATCAGTTTGTGAAATTTCTTTGTGCAATTCTTTTGTGGCTGTAGCAGCTACCTTTTTATAAAAGGGTTTGTGCGAGACTTGTGCATTTGGGGCTTGTAAATATATCATTTCTCAAAAAGGTTAACTTGTTAAAATTGTTCTCACCTTATTCACATACTTCTTCTCCATGGAATTGCATGCCTTCAAAAGCAACTCAATGATTTCTAGCTGACAGAAAAGCAAGATAAGATGTGAGTTGCATACTCAGCACCATGCTCAATAGTATATCAGACTATATAGAGCAATGCTAGAGAGCATCCACTATTTTAGAGTATCTATTGCACTCACGAGTAATGTTTAAGGACGAATTGGTCAATTTCTCTTAAACATTACTCACGAGTGCAATGGATGCTCTCAAATAGTGAATTCTCTAAATATTTTCTCATATAATTATATTGTACAATATATCCCCCTTTTGTTCCATAATAGAATAGCAGTCAAATTTAAACAATGATATAACAGTGGCCATAGATCTTCTTTCAAAAATAAAATCATGACTTCACATAAGCTGGTAGCCATTCCATAACCATGTAACTAATTAAATTTCTATGATAAACTTCTAAGTTTCAAATATGTGTATGTATGTTCAGCTGCAGAAGTTTTCAGAATTTTCTTTACCTTCTATTTTCCAAATACAATTTTCCATTAATATTTCAATCTTTCAGTAGCCATCAGGCTTTCCAAAACATGCATCCTAAACTCCCAAAAAATGATCTACACAAGCGATCAAAAGCTGAAATGGTGATCTTTAATTTCAATCCTATAGATGTTGATCTGAATAAAGTAGTTGCCCCTGTTCTAAAAAATCATTAATTTCTTACTATATTTGTGCACTCCATTTCTTCTACTTTTGAACAAGGGCCATGGTTGTGAATTTTGCATATAGTTCATAGAGGACATAAGGTTGACTCGCTCAACTCAAATTTTAAAGTAATTTTTGGTAGCCTTCCAAAAGGAAAAAATCAACATGCAAGCAGAAAATGACCAGCAGAATCATGCATTTCCATGGTGGGAACGGATTCAATTGATTTTTTTCATTTGCAAATATAAAAATATGAAATATAAATATGCCTGAATTCAAAATCTGGTAAATCTTAAGTGCTATGTGGTACTTATAGTAACAGGAAGACCATGTCTTTATTAAAGGCCAGATGGTTGTAACGGGATGACCATGTGTATAAAGGTGAGATGGTTGCTTACCATAATTGGAAAGAAGTATTTGAAATTATATTAAACTATGTTTAGCTTAGGAAATGATGCAAGTACATACCTGTGTGTCAGGATCTTTCAACTTTTCTAGTATTTCTGAAACAGTACGGTGGCAAAGCCCACAGCTGTCTTCATGAAGTTGCAAAGCAACCTTGGCAATTTGTTGACAGAGGTTGACTTTTCGGCAAAATTCTTGAGGTTGTACAGAGGAAACCTCTAAGAAGAACAGAGGAGCATAATAGTCCACCAAAGTAATGCACTGTCCAGGGCAAAAAGAAGATAAATTAGGAGAGAGAAAAGAAGGGAGGAGGGGAGCAGCTATAAAGATCAGACACCACCCAATTTTAAGATTAGGCAATGCTTTATAAGCTCCCACACATTTATTTAACACACTACCATTGCATTTTCCTTGTTTCTACAAATAGGTATATGGGATTTTATAATATGTTATCAATGCTCTCATCTACACTGCATCATACTTTTTTTTATAAGGAATCTACACTGCATTTTACTTATAATTTCTAGAGCCTATCAGCCATTCAAACATCCTTGAATACGATCAACCAAAAATTTCTGCCACGTGGAAAATTATTCCTTTATGCCTTATGTGGTGCATTTGGCTTTAAAGGAATGATTGGAGTTTTGAAGACACCCATTTCTAGCGCCTAATCTGTAATTAGGTGCTATTCTTTGTATTCTTCTTGTGTACTTGGGTTGGAAGGAAATCTTTTTTCAAATCATAATCTTTTGCCTATTTACTTGATTCAATATATAGATATATATATATATATATATATTTTTTTTTTTGTTTTTTACTTATAGAAGAAATAACAATTTGTACTGGGAGAGACCTGATGCTGAGATTGACAATACCCTTTTCACCCCTCTTGTATTTGGGTAATCAGGGATGATGCAGACTGTTTTACAACAGATATACAAGGTTTTATCCATTATATCAACTTGGCTAAAGGGAGACATTACCTCATGTTTGAAAGAGCCTATCTGAGAGCAGGCCTGATGGAGGGCATCAAAGACCTCGGTCTGGGTCTTGTTTTCAGCAAGGTAATCAAGTGCCTGTGAGGCAAACTCCTCACACAATGTACAAACTCTGTCATTACCTGAAACTTCTTTCAAACTTTGAACTTCACTTTGTTCAATATCTTGATCCTGATAGTTGGTTTGCGTAACTGAACCAAAACACAACAACATCAATTTTTTGTAACATCCCCATGCCAAGATAAGCAATTTACATATCCAATACAATTAGAGGTGGAAATTCTCATTTGTGGGTCGTGTTCATGTCGTGTCAAGTCATGATTAGACTATATGGGTCAACCCGAACACAAGCCATTTAATTAAACGGGAGACTCTAAAACCCTAACATGACCCATATGAATAGTGGGTGGCACAACGCAACCCTCACAACCCATTTAATAACGAACCTTTATTAGATTATTAACATGGACACGACATGCTAAACTTGTTTCAACCCGTTTAAACCCATTTCATATAAATAAATTGGGCTGACTTGTATAATTATTTTTTAACCCAATTAATATAATTTCATATATAATACAAGGATAACCATTTTTTTTTTTGATAAGTTATAATACAAGGATAACCATTTAAATTACTCACCATTACAACTGAATTCATGTTAAAATATTTTACGATCAATATCCAAACTAATAATAAAGAAGAAAATTAACATTTTTATAAAATAAAATTACATATTAACTAAAAGAATTTAATTGTTTGAGATATTAAGAAGTCAAATACTAATATTAATATTACATCCCAACAACAATAAAGGCATATAAAACTAATATTTTTTATAAAATTTATTCATTTACAAAGGTTGATTATGGGTTTTGCGGATCGACCCGTTTTGACCTAAACCCATTTATATCAAACCCTCACCATGTCGTATTCATGTTAATTCACAGGTCATGTCATATATTACTACCCCTAAATACAATAAGAAAACACATGGACCTTAAAATTCTTAGCATATTCAATGAGAAACTATCTGCAGATTTCATTATTACAGAAAAAACTTTTTGTAAGTACGATTTAGTTCGATGATTCCTACAAGTAATTACAGTTACATCTCAAAGCATAAAGTTTTCCAAAATATCAAAGAACACATCCAAATGAAGAGATACAGCCCCATGCACTTGAAGTCACCAACTTTGTCATCTTCAGGTGACTTTTTTTTTGCTAGGCATAACACTTCAGGCAACCTATACAGCTGTTTGAAGAAAATCCAAACCAATTTCAATATGGAAAAGTCTATAGGCAACCGGGGTTGCGTAACCGGCGCATCCCCGGCTTGCCACGTGTATAAAAATAATAATAATAAAAATTACTTAGCGTGACCTGAGATCGGTATCTATGTCTCTCTTTTTTTAATCAATGTCAGAAACAAAACTGAGATCGGTCATTAGTTTTCCGGTCTGAATAATTTCCTGAGTTCGGTAAGTGATCCTCTCCTGTTCTCAGTCATTTTAGACTGTTTTCTGGGATTATTACAAAATGTTTGTTTGGTGTTATCATCTCTTAAACTCTAATTTACATGAAGCCTGTTTGGATGCAGGTTCTCAATTTGTTCAGAGGTTTCTGTTAAAAAAAAAAAACTGAAAACACGAAACGCAGATAGACCAAATCGATTTTTGAGGGAAATCAAAAATGGACTGAGACCTAAATGGAATAAGGAAGAAGGAAGATTGAAATCAAAAGTCCGTATTTTTATCATCGAAACCCATTTCTACAGAACATTCGAGTGAAAGGAAATACCCAGATCGTTGAAAAATGGCCACGAGATCCATGCTGGGAAGAAAGGAAAAAACACTTAGAAGCAAAAGGGAGTTGCGATGGAATGAGAAGAGAGTAAAATAAAAACGATGCCGTTTCTGTGCCACTGAGGACAGGATGCTGCGGCGGGGATACCCCCAGGGGGTGTTGAGCAATGCTCTTTCAATATTTGGCTGCAAACCATTTAAGTGAAGCGATTTTTCTAATTCAAAGGCATTAATAACGAATATCGCATTGGCAATGGATTCATGGAGAAGCTTAAGAGCAAGAAGCAGAGCTTACAAGGAAGAAAAACACAAAAACATGACAAAATAGGCAACAAAGTGCATTGGGACATGATTGTGGGATGTACATGGAAGAGTGAGCTTTGTGATTTAAGATTCAGTTGAAACCCCTACCTAGTTTATTTTGGGGTTTCAATTTTGAAACCCCATACCATTTTTGAAACCCAAACAATTTATGTATTTTTACATCATGTCAATGTTAGGAGTTTGATTGTTTGTTGAATGCATGGATAGTTAATCAAGTCCAAATACTAGCACTAGTGTTAGCTCCCCAACACCTACCCCTAAAACCAAGTTAGAGGGTAGTGACCTTAATAACCCATAAAAAAGTGTAATTATTGTAGTAAGGTTTATGAATGTCACTATAAACAACATGGTACATTTCAGTTGAAAAACCATTTAGAAGAACAGCGCGAGAAGAGTCTGATTAGATGTTCTTTACTTGAATAGAGTCAATCTAGATTAGAGATTGGACTTAAGAAGATAGCAGATGGGAGTAGTTGGGGAAGTACGTTGAATGGGTTTGTGAAGTATGATCTGGAGGGGTGTAGTACACATTTAGCTCATAAGATCATAATAGATGAGCTACCCTTTCGGTTATGGAGGATGAAGGGCTCCAAACCTTGCTAAGCACTTGGAACCTAGGTTTAACATTCATTCTCACCACACGGTGGTGACAAATATTATTAAATTATAGTGTACTGAAAGATTTGTTAAGAAACTTATTGAAAGGTCAAAGGGTTTGTCTCACTACTGATACATGGATATCAGTCCAAAACTCGAACTATATGAGTTTGACTGCTCATTTTGTAAAATAGTGATTGATAGTTACACAAAGAGATCATCAAGTTTTGTTAAATTGCCAATCACAAAGGTGACACCATTGAGAAGGTGATGGAGTCCACAATAAATGAGTGGGGTTTGGAGCAAGTGGTGGAAATAAGGTTGAAATGCCTTGTCTAACATTACCACACTTGAGTGTCTGAGCAATAAGGGTAGAGAGGAAAATATGTCAATATTCAGTGGTGAAGTTTTGCATGTTCAATGTTGTGCACATGACATCAATCTTATTGTGACCAACGGTTTGAAAGATGTTCATGACTCGGTTGAGTAAGAAAGGCAGTGATGTTTGTGAGATCTTCACTAGTTAGGCTTGAGAAGTTTAAGATCTTTGTTTGTGCTGCGGGCATTGAATGCAAGAAGATGTTGTATCTTGATGTTTCTACAAGATGGAAGTCAACCTTCTTGATCTTGGAAACAATCAAGAGGTATAGAAATCCCTTTGATGCCACGGGTGCGGAGGATATGCAATATGTCCGTCACTTTGAGAAGGATGAGGGGAGATCGGGGCGGCACAATGATTATGATTGGGAAAATATCTGGGTTTTTGTAGAATTTCCGAGGTTTTTTTTTACGAGGCGATGCGCACCATTTATGGGTCTTTGTATATAACATCCAATGAATATCATCGACAAGTTTATCAGATGAAAGAGTAATTGGATGAACTGTGCAAAAGTGTTGATCCTACTTTATAGATTATGGCATTGAGCATGAGACTCAAGTATGAGAAATATTGGGGAGATTTGAGTAGGATCAATGTTTTTCTATGCGTCTCTATTTTCTTGTGGTACAACATTGATGGTATGGTGTATGGCTTGCAAAGCATTAGTGGGAAGGGATGGGAAGAAAAACTTGTGATAAGGGTTAAGAATGTCAATAGGTTGTATGGTGAGTTTGCCACATTCAGGGGTGTTAATATAGAGACTTCACCATCCACCGCATGTCCTCCTCCTAAAGCTGATAGGCCTAAAAAGCATAAGTGAGTTATGAGGTTTGGCAATACCCTCAAGCTTCGGAAGAATTTACTGCCAATCGGACTTGGACATATACTTGTCGATAGACATACAACTTTATGCGGAGCAGTTTGATATCTTAACTTGGTGGAAGATGCCGTCAAATATCCGTCAAATATCCTATATTTTGGCCATCTTTATTTCTACCATAACCTCAGAATCCACATGTAGCACTAGGGATGCAAATTAGATCTATTTCAAAATTCATTGTTGCTAGCCTCAAATCTCCTAGCACAATGGAGAATTTGTTTGCATTCTGAATTGGATCGAAGGGAAGCCAATACAGGTTTCGAAGGTGGTAGACTTTGCTGAGAGCTACAAGGAGGACGATGTTGATTAGCTTGGAAGCGGTAATCGCTCTTAATTTATTATAATGTTTTTGCTTATAATATATTGCGTTACACTTATGTGACAAACTTGATTTCAAATTCAATTGTTGTATGGAGAACTTCTGGAAAAAAGGCTCCATCTCAATCTACACCAACCAACCGCAATTTGACTTTGAGACACCACCTTTAGTTTGTAAACTTTGTTAGTTAATTATTTGTAGTACATATGTCCCCCTTCCCCCTTTTTTCTCCCCCATCGTTGGGGCAAGGCCAGGGGCTACCTGCTCGGTTGGTATGGTTAGCACCCCTACAACAAATGATGTAGATCACATTCCTAATAGATCCATAGAGAAGCTTGAGAGTAATAATTAGAACTTAAAAACCCACCCGTGGGTAGTCCAAGTGGTAAGAGTGAACTTATGTGCATGAGCCCCATGTAACAGGGCTGATTCCCCATGTGATCAAACTGTGATTCAAGTGGGAGGTCATGGCAGTGGGTTGTGTGCTCATCTCCCCAGGTGTTTAGGTTTCATGCGTGAGTCCTAAGGGCTCTGCCATGAGGTTGTCCCCCATAATATAAAAATAAAAATTAAAAGTAAGAAGAAGAGCTTAGAAGGGAGAAAAGCACAAAATCGCACAAAATAAGAAAGGAAACACATTGAACTTAACTTATCCCCACAGATTCCTACAATTTGACCTAATTTAAACTAATGGTTTAAGGTAGTACATTACGTATGAAATTTGCATCTTCATCAGTTGCATGATAATAATCAGCCAACTAGGTGCTAAGAAGTGAGAAACAAAAATAATGAAAATGCAAATAACAAAAATAAGATTAAGACAATGGCTGAAAATCTCACCTGGTATCTCAGAAATCCTTCCATTCCCACTATCCAACTCAGTGGAGCCAAGTTTTCTAGCATCACAAGCCCAGATAGCACCCAACGATATAACAAGAGCGAGCCCAACTCTCATATCCATTGTGCCTGAAGTCACAAACATTAATATGTGTACACACACACACACACATATATTACAACCTCAATATGGCAATATAATTCTTGGTGAGAAATATGAAAAACATACTTCACTGTAATAGGGGAAAGTATTTTAAGACTATAAATAAAGTTGAAGACAGTGGTAGAGTACTCCATGATAATAGATATGCATAAAAGGCTCAGCCATTTAGACAGCTTTCTTTGTTTGACTTCAGCACATGATATCTAGAGTATTGATTATCAGCTAAGGCTCAAACCAACTGGGAACAGAGCTGAACACTCTCTCACTGGCGTTAGCTTACTGGTTAAATATCCCTATCATTTGCTGTGGTTTCCAAGGCATCATGCACTTGTGCTAACAAGCATCTAGCACAAACTTTTCTTGTCCAATTGTGATATTGTCTTATTTTGCCCCATTGATTATAACTTAAAGACTTATTTTTAGCCCTAACAATGATTTTGAATCGTAACTCTCTAGAACTAGTTACTGTTCCTCTTCAGCTTGTTTATCATCGGTGCCAGAATGCAGTTTTAAATCTGATACCACAAACCCAATCGACCCGGTAAGTAAGGATTGACAACGTCTAAATATAGAGCCTGCAATAGTTGCTTTATATTGTGTTTTAAGTTCATGAATAAGCCCAAAGAGGCTTCTAACTGAGCCATCACAAGTAGCTTGCCCCGCTGCTAACCTTCAACCAATATAAAATGGACTACCATCGTTATAGTTTTTCTGTTATAAGAGCCCAAAACCAGGCGCATAGACAGAACTTAGAAGAAAAAATAACCCTTTTTTTAAGGACAGATAGAAACAATAGGCCAGGTTTGGTTGTCAAACTCTACAAAGGATACACTACTTTAAACTCATTTCATCATCTAAACACATCAATCTAACACACTTAAAAGGAAATTATGCGGATCTAATAACTGTAGGATACTGTAGCACAATGGAACAGCACATTACATTACTTTTTCATCATTCCCTGACAGCTTTTTGCTTTTTTGATTAATTTTTTTTTACCGCCTGCCTCTCTCTCCTGACAGCTTTTTGTTTTTTGTTTTTAATTTTTGATTACTGTTTTTTACTCTCTCTCTCCCCCTCATGCACCTGGCAGCTTCGCCTGCACAAAAATTTTTGACAGTTTACAGTCCCCAACGGATTTGACAATACCTATAAATTTATTCAAATCCATCTAAACATTCAAACGTACTTTAAATTCATTTAAGTGAGTTTTACAAAACTCACTCAACTATCTCAATTAATTACTATTAAAAAAAACTCAACTCAATTCAATACATTTCGATATCCAAATACAACTTAAAACTTCAGAATTATTGTTCGGGTGTTGTGCGGCTACAGCATCACTAACATGAGATGCGTACGTGGCAAAATGGCTGTTTTCATTGGGTCATAAGCCCGACTAGCTAGAAGGTTTTCTCACAATTCAAACTATGCGTTCAATCAGGATACATTAAGGAACTCCGGTACGGAGTTTGAGAGGGGGAGAAGACGTTGTTTGTTTAAACTGTCTCCCAGTTTCAAAAGAGGCATATCATATAACAAAACATTCATTGGCAATCCCAGAAAACAGATATGCAACCCAAAACCACGAGTTTTAACGAAGGAATAAAACTTCAAAACAGGAAATCAAAGAAGAAGCAATTAAAAATAACATAAGAATCAAGAACATAAACCTAAGAGGCCTGTTTGTCATCTAAGAAACGTGGGCAAAGAAATCAAATTTCGTAATCTCATGATAAAACTGGGGGTCAAAATCTCACAGGAAAGATCAAGTTTTTACCTTTCGAGGGTAGGCCGGCCGGCGCTTCAGTCGGACAGAGAGAAAGAGTATGTGTTCGTTGGGGTGCTGGGTCGGCAAGTCGTGGAATAGAATGGTCGTTCGGACTCTTGGAGGTTGGAAGCATACGACGTTTGTTTGCCAGTGATAAGCAACATCAATGTTATTTATTTATTTATATATTTTTTCTAGGCTGCATCAATGTTATTAAATACGCCAATAATGATACACTTTCAATCAAATTTATAACTATTTTATAACTATTTTTTATTATTTAATTATTTAATTTTATTTAGTGATTAAGAATGTAAATATTAATAATTTTTTTAATAATTAAGAATATTAAAAAATACTGAAAATAAAATGATAAAAAATAAAAAACTTCGATAACACTACAAGTTATAAAAAGGTTGTAAAATTATTATACGGATATCATCAGCCTAAATACGCAACTTTACCACTACTCTCTTTCTGAAATTATTAAAATAAAAATAAATATCCGAACCCTAATTTTGAACTTGCCAAATAAATTTTCCTTTATTTATTTATTTATAAACCCATCACAATCATCTCATTTGATTACACAGACCAAATAAAATGAAATAAAAAAATTATAAGTAATAGTGAAATAATTTATAAATAATAGTGAATAATTTGAGTTAGAATTCTTTTATAATTTTAGATAATGAGAGTGTTGCCCAGATGAGTAACACAAGAGGGGGGGTGAATTGAGTTGTATTTAAAAAAATAACAATTATAAATCAAATATATAATATAAAATATAAACAAAATATGAAACAACAATAAATATAAATAGTAAGAGTAAGAGAGAAGCAAACTCAGTATGTTAACGAGGTCCGGCCCCACTGCCTACGTTCTCGCCTCAAGCTACCTCTTGAGGATCCCCAAATCCACTATTCAATCTCCTTTAGGTGGAGATAGAAACCTATTACACCTTTGAGCAGCACCGCTCCAAAGAATCCGTGTAGAACACCCTCTACACTTCCAATCACCTTACACTTGGTGATTTAACTATTCCCCGTGTAGAACACCTTCTACACTTCCAATCACCTCACACTTGGTGATTTAACTATTCCCCATGTAGAACACCTTCTACACACAAGGGTTATACACACCCTTTTACAAATACAAGAGTTGATAGTAGGTAGACTATCAAAATACACTCCTCAATGAGTGAGATGAAAACAATACAGCGCAACCTATATCTCTCTCAACAAGAACAAGAATTAAGGCTCAAAACTTTATAAAAGAGAGAATGAGAGTTTTGAAGAAATGATGCAAAACTTAGCAATAGATGTGTAAGCTCTTGTTGTGTGTTTTGCAAAACTCAAGTGAGCTATTTATAGGCAAATGAGTTTTCAATTTCAAATTTGAAAAGATTCTCATGTCAAAAACATAATCATTCACTTTTCAAAAATTTCAAATCTAATCTTTTTACTTTTTGCATGTGACAAAAGGAGCACACTTTACTTTTCAAAAATTTCAAACATAATCTTTTACTTTTTGCATATGACAAAAGGAGCACACTTTACTTTTCAAAATTTTCAAATAAAGACATATACCTTTTGCATAAGTCAAGAAAAGCATCTACTACTTTTAAAAATATTCAAATAAAACATGCACATGTGAAAGATGACAATCAATCATCTTAATATTTTCAAAGTTCAAACCTTTAATCATATCATGCACATGTGAAAGATGACAATTAATCATCTTAATATTTTCAAAGTTCAAACCTTTAATCATGTCATGCACATGTGAAAGATGACAATCAATCATCTTTCAAAATTTTCAAATTTAATTTTCAAAATATTCATGCACATGTGGAAAATGTATTTTAATGCTTTATGATAAAATATTTATTTTAAACCTTAATCCTAATTTCGAATTTTTAAGAGATTTACAAAATTACTCTATGATTTTAATGTGAACTTGTTCCCTTCTTGCTCATGCTTGGTTCCTTGATGTGCTTGATTGTATTGTGTAGACAACTTGAGCTTGAGACTCCTTTATTCTTTGAATTCATTTGTTATCATCAAAATCCATGTGTAGATTTACATGAATCTTGAAACCTTGAGTTCAACAATCTCCCCCTTTTTGATGATGACAAATACTTGATAGAACTTGAAACCTGTATGAATACTTAAGCTCCCCCTGAGAATGTGCGTTAGTTTTTCAAGCAAAAATATAAATATAATTCCAAGCATGTATAACAAGTTTAGCAAATTAAACAATGTTAATATTCTAGTCTAAAACTTCTCCCCCTTTTGGCATCATTAAAAAGGAATCATAATTAGCTCAATAAAATATATTCCTACAATAACCAATAGACAAATAAAAACGCTGCGTTAGTAGAGACTGTAGAGAATTCGGTGCGTAGCCACACGTGTTCGACAAAACCTGCAAAGGCTGGAGGCCTAGTTTCGGTAATTCGGTGCGGAAGGAAATTTTGTAAAGAGCTGAATAATTGAAACCACCCGTGCCCGACAAAACCTGCAAAGGCTGGAGGCGTAGCTCTGGCAATTCGGTGCGGAGATTTGATCCGCTTGATGTTGCTGAAAATTGAGATATCATCATGATTTATAAGTTTGTCTTGTTCTTATTTCCGTTTCTATAAGAGCAATCCTTAGCTTTATCTATTTCGCATCAAGCTTTCTTCTCATCTTTGCAATTTGCTTGCATTCTCATTCTACAATTTTTCAATGGCTCGTAGAATTCCCTTCAGTGCTTCTCTTGATCAAGATTTGAGGTATCCTTCACCTCAGTCTCAATCTATTTCTGCATCTGTCGTGGGTGCCATGAAGCAACAAGAGACTGATTTAGCTAATAAATCAGATCATGACGCCATTTACGAGCTTGTGGGTCTCGGAACTCGATACTCATCATCTATCGTTGCGTTTTCTGCTCGGTTGCAGTCCAAAACTCGCGAAATTGAGAAGCTTAACGAGACTGTATCTGTACTTCAACGACTTGTTTATGAGTCAAACAAAAAAATAATAGAGTTAAAGCTACAGAATAAGGATTTGAAATCCTTGCTTACCTCTTCATTTCGATTGCCTAATCCTTTAGACAAGGATGGCATGATGATTTATGAGGAGCAAATGCATTTGAATGATGAGGCTAAACGTCTCAAGTTTCTGTAGGTCATTTAAGATAATGAAATAAAAGTATCTAGCAGATATCCATGGCATGCATCATTCCTATTTCTCTTCTAATCATGCATAGTCTATCTTCTGGTAGGGGTTTTGTGAAAATGTCTGCCAATTGATCATGTGTACTAGTGAATTCTAATACAATACCGCCCTTCTGTACATGATCTCTAAGAAAATGATATCTAATTTCAATATGTTTGGTCCGAGAATGTTGTATTGGATTCTTTGAAAGATTTATAGCACTTGTATTATCACATTTGATTGGAATGTGATTGTACATAAGTTTAAAATCTTCAAGTTGTTGCTTCATGTAAAGAACTTGAGCACAACAACTACCCGCAGCAACATATTCTGCCTCAGCAGTAGATAGTGCAACAGAATTTTGTTTTTTACTAAACCAGGAAACTAGTGCACGACCTAAGAAGTGACATGCTCCACTAGTGCTTTTTCGATCTATTTTACAGCCAGCATAATCTGCATCTGTGTAGCTGATTAGATCGAAAGATGTGTGCTTAGGGTACCATAACCCTAAGTTAATTGTACCACTAAGATATCTAAGAATGCGCTTAACTGCAATTAAATGTGATTCTTTTGGAGAAGATTGAAAGCGTGCACATAAGCACACACTAAACATAATATCTGGTCTACTGGCTGTCAAATATAATAAGCTACCAATCATACCTCGATATACCTTCGAGTCAACTGTTTTGCCGGATTCATCTTTATCAAGTTTAGTAGATGGGCTCATTGGTGTTCCAATGTCCTTAGCACCTTCCATCCCAAACTTCTTCAGCAATTCTTTAATATATTTTGATTGATTGATGAATGTCCCACTTTTTGCTTGCTTAATTTGCAATCCGAGAAAGAATGTAAGCTCTCCCATCATGCTCATTTCAAATTCTTCCTGCATAGTCTTAGCAAAAACTTGGCACATATTTTCATTAGTAGCACCGAATATTATATCATCAACATAAATCTGAATCAAAAGAGTATCATCATTTTCGTATTTAATGAAAAGAGTTGTATCAATTTTTCCTCTTGAAAAGCCTTTTTCAATTAAGAAACCACTGAGTCTCTCGTACCACGCTCTAGGAGCTTGTTTGAGTCCATATAGTGCTTTTGTGAGTTTGAAAACATGATTTGGAGAAATATGATTTTCAAAACCTGGAGGTTGCTCAACATATACCTCTTCATTTATAAAACCGTTTAAGAAAGCACTTTTAACATCCATTTGAAAAAGTTTGAAATCTTTATAACAAGCATATGCAAGTAGCATTCGAATAGCTTCTAATCTTGCGACTGGTGCATATGTCTCATCATAATCGATTCCTTCTTCTTGATTAAAACCTTGGGCTACAAGTCGAGCCTTATTTCTAGTAATGACTCCGGACTCATCTTTCTTGTTTCTAAAAACCCATTTTGTTCCAATAATAGTATGATTTTTGGGTCTAGGAACAAGTGTCCAAACATCATTTCTTTCAAATTGATTAAGCTCTTCTTGCATAGCTAGAATCCAAGATTCATCAAGAAGTGCTTCATCAATATTTTTAGGTTCAATCTGAGATAGAAAAGCAGTATGATTGCAAATATTTCTAAGAGATGATCGAGTGCTTACACCTCGTAAAGGTTCTCCCAGAATTTGTTCCACTGGATGATCTTTCACAAATTTCCACTGTTTGGTTGCATCTTGTATTAAATTTTGATGATCTTTCTTGATGTCTCCATGTTGGACTTCCTCTATTGTGTTCTCTTTGTTGAGATTGAGACTTTCCGTATTATTTATACCTCCTGTTTCTTCATCAATAGATTTCTTGGAGAGTAGAGAATTAGATTCATCAAATACTACATGCATAGATTCTTGTACAGTCAAAGTCTTTTTATTGAATACTCTATAAGCTTTACTATTAGTAGAATACCCGAGAAATATACCTTCATCAGATTTTGCATCAAACTTGCCTAAATTATCTCTGTCATTTAAAATAAAACATTTGCATCCAAATACATGAAAATAACCAATGTTGGGCTTTTTCTCATTCCAAAGCTCATAGGGGGTTTTATCTAATTTGGACCTTAGCATAACTCTATTTATAACATAACATGCAGTACTTACCGCTTCGGCCCAAAAATAACTAGGCAAGTTGTTCTCATTGAGCATTGTTCTTGCCATCTCTTGAAGAGATCTATTTTTCCTCTCTACTACCCCATTTTGTTGAGGAGTTCGAGGAGCAGAAAAATTATGCACAAAACCATTTTCATCACAAAATGTTTCAATATTTTTATTAACAAACTCTTTTCCCCTATCACTTCGGATACTTGAAATAGTATAACCCTTTTCATTTTGAATTCTCTTGCATAACTTGGTAAAAGCATTATGTGCCTCATCTTTATGAGTAAGAAAGATGACCCAAGTATATCTAGAGAAATCATCAACAATAACAAATGCATAATATTTTCCTCCTAAACTTGCAACTCTATTTGGTCCAAAAAGATCCATGTGTATCAGTTGCAGTGGTTTAGTAGTGGAAATATGTTTCTTGATTTTAAAAGAAGTTTTTGTTTGTTTACCAAATTGGCATGCATCACAAATTTTGTCTTTAAGAAAATTTGCCTTTGGTAAACCTCTCACAAGATCATTTTTTGAAAGTTTGGAAATAAGTTCCATGTTGGCATGACCTAGTCTTCTATGCCATAACCAATTAGTTTCATTTTGAGCTGAAAAACAAATCGCATCTTGTGAGGTAATTTCTTCAAAATCAATTGTATAAACATTGTTACTTCTAAAAGCAATAAAACAAATATTACAATCATAATCATTCAATATAATGCACTTATCCATTTTGAAAGTAACTGTAAATCCTTTATCACATAATTGACTTATGCTTAAAAGATTATGTTTTAAACCTTCAACAAGTAGAACATCTTCAATTATAAGAGAAGACTCATTATCAATTTTACCTATTCCCACGATCTTTCCTTTCGAGTTGTCTCCAAATGTCACGTGTCCTTCTTCTTTAGATCTAAGATCAAATAACTTAGTCTTGTCTCCCGTCATGTGTCTTAAACATCCACTATCTAAAAACCATTTATTTTTGTTCGTGGAAGACTTCATGCACACCTATAAAAACAATTAAAATGATTTTTCTTGGTACCCAAGTTCTTTGGGTCCTTTATTTATTAGTATTAGAAGAAATAAGATTTTTAGGTACCCATATGGTCCTAATAGTCATTGTATGTTTTCTTCTAATAGGACAAGCAAAATAATTATGACCATTTCTATTACAAAAATTGCAAATAGCATGTGACATATATGAAGAACTTGAGTGATTATAATAGTATCCTTTTTTAACAAAATTATTTTTATGAAAAGAATTTTGAATATTGGATTTTGATGTAGAAGGATTATCAAAGAAGTTTTTATAAGATTTGTATTTTTGTTTTGGCTTATATCCCAAGCCTGCCTTATCAAAAACACATATTTGACTACCAAGAAGTTTTTCAAAATTTCTTTTTCCATTCGTAAAGTTTTCAATAATATTTTCTAAATCAGTTTTCTTTTTCTTCAACTCAAGATTTTCATCTTTCAAAACAATACTTTCTTTTCTTAAAATATCAATTTCATTTGTTAAAGAAGAATTTTTCTTTTTCAAAATAGTATACTTGATACCCAATTTTTCAAATTCCTCATATACCTCTTCTAAAACATTTTGCAATTCTTCATATGAAGGATCTTCAATATTATCAAAATTTGTTACCTCAATGTCATCTTTAGCCATAAGACAAAGATTTGCTGATTCTCCATTGCTTGCTTCACTATCTGAGCTACTTGAATCATCATTCCACGTAGCTTTCATTGCTTTTTTGCCTTTGTTTCGATCTTTCTTTAGCAGAGGACACTCTGGCTTGATATGACCAGGTTTATTGCATTTATAACAAATTAAAGTGTCATTTTTACCTGAATCTTTCTTGGAAAACTTATTGAAGGATTTCCTTGGAGGAGTTTTATTTTTCTTTAAGAACCTCTGAATTCTTCTTATTATCATCGCAACTTCTTCATCTTTGTCGTCATTTTCCTCATCTTCATCACTTTCACTTTCATATGGAACAGCTTTAAGTGCCAAACTCTTCTTTGAATTTCCTTCTTCTTCTCCTCTTTTCAATGTGTACTCATGGGTGATAAGTGACCCGATGAGTTCATTCACTTCGAGCTTTTTGAGGTCTCTAGCTTCAAGAATCGCTGTCACTTTTGATTCCCAACGTTTTGGTAGAGAGTTGAGAATTTTTCTTACTATCTCCACTTTGGAATAAACTTTGCCAAGAGCTGTCAAGCTGTTTATGATATTAGTAAAACGAGTGTGCATATTAGAAATAGATTCATCATCATTCATCTTAAACATTTCATATTCATGAGTAAGAATATAAATTTTTGATTCCTTGACTTGAGAAGTTCCTTCATAAGTAACTTCCAAGTTATCCCAAATTTCCTTTGCTGTAGTGCAAGTCATTACTCTATTAAACTCATTACCATTAAGAGCATTATATAATAAATTCATAGCAGTTAAATTCAAAGTATAAAGTCTATCGTCTTCACGATCAAACTCTTCTTCTTCCTTTTTGACCTTTACTCCATCAATCACTTTTGTTGGAATATAAGGTCCATTTACAATGCATTTCCAGATTTCTCGACCTTGAGCCTGAAGGAATATTCTCATTCTAACTTTCCAGAATGAGTAATTGTCTCCACAAAAGAGTGGAGGCCGACTGCTAGATTGACCTTCACCAAATGAAGCTGCAATGTTAGCCATAAGATCTTAACTCAAAAGATAGTTAATCTTATAATAGAGCTCTAGCTCTGATACCAAATGTTGCCCAGATGACTAACACAAGAGGGGGGGTGAATTGAGTTGTATTTAAAAAAATAACAATTATAAATCAAATATATAATATAAAATATAAACAAAATATGAAACAACAATAAATATAAATAGTAAGAGTAAGAGAGAAGCAAACTCAGTATGTTAACGAGGTTCGGCCCCACTGCCTACGTCCTCGCCTCAAGCTACCTCTTGAGGATCCCCAAATCCACTATTCAATCTCCTTTAGGTGGAGATAGAAACCTATTACACCTTTGAGCAGCACCGCTCCAAAGAATCCGTGTAGAACACCCTCTACACTTCCAATCACCTTACACTTGGTGATTTAACTATTCCCCGTGTAGAACACCTTCTACACTTCCAATCACCTCACACTTGGTGATTTAACTATTCCCCATGTAGAACACCTTCTACACACACAAGGGTTATACACACCCTTTTACAAATACAAGAGTTGATAGTAGGTAGACTATCAAAATACACTCCTCAATGAGTGAGATGAAAACAATACAGCGCAACCTATATCTCTCTCAACAAGAACAAGAATTAAGGCTCAAAACTTTATAAAAGAGAGAATGAGAGTTTTGAAGAAATGATGCAAAACTTAGCAATAGATGTGTAAGCTCTTGTTGTGTGTTTTGCAAAACTCAAGTGAGCTATTTATAGGCAAATGAGTTTTCAATTTCAAATTTGAAAAGATTCTTATGTCAAAAACATAATCATTCACTTTTCAAAAATTTCAAATCTAATCTTTTTACTTTTTGCATGTGACAAAAGGAGCACACTTTACTTTTCAAAAATTTCAAACATAATCTTTTACTTTTTGCATATGACAAAAGGAGCACACTTTACTTTTCAAAATTTTCAAATAAAGACATATACCTTTTGCATAAGTCAAGAAAAGCATCTACTACTTTTAAAAATATTCAAATAAAACATGCACATGTGAAAGATGACAATCAATCATCTTAATATTTTCAAAGTTCAAACCTTTAATCATATCATGCACATGTGAAAGATGACAATTAATCATCTTAATATTTTCAAAGTTCAAACCTTTAATCATGTCATGCACATGTGAAAGATGACAATCAATCATCTTTCAAAATTTTCAAATTTAATTTTCAAAATATTCATGCACATGTGGAAAATGTATTTTAATGCTTTATGATAAAATATTTATTTTAAGCCTTAATCCTAATTTCGAATTTTTAAGAGATTTACAAAATTACTCTATGATTTTAATGTGAACTTGTTCCCTTCTTGCTCATGCTTGGTTCCTTGATGTGCTTGATTGTATTGTGTAGACAACTTGAGCTTGAGACTCCTTTATTCTTTGAATTCATTTGTTATCATCAAAATCCATGTGTAGATTTACATGAATCTTGAAACCTTGAGTTCAACAATCTCCCCCTTTTTGATGATGACAAATACTTGATAGAACTTGAAACCTGTATGAATACTTAAGCTCCCCCTGAGAATGTGCGTTAGTTTTTCAAGCAAAAATATAAATATAATTCCAAGCATGTATAACAAGTTTAGCAAATTAAACAATGTTAATATTCTAGTCTAAAACTTCTCCCCCTTTTGGCATCATTAAAAAGGAATCATAATTAGCTCAATAAAATATATTCCTACAATAACCAATAGACAAATAAAAACGCTGCGTTAGTAGAGACTGTAGAGAATTCGGTGCGTAGCCACACGTGTTCGACAAAACCTGCAAAGGCTGGAGGCCTAGTTTCGGTAATTCGGTGCGGAAGGAAATTTTGTAAAGAGCTGAATAATTGAAACCACCCGTGCCCGACAAAACCTGCAAAGGCTGGAGGCGTAGCTCTGGCAATTCGGTGCGGAGATTTGATCCGCTTGATGTTGCTGAAAATTGAGATATCATCATGATTTATAAGTTTGTCTTGTTCTTATTTCCGTTTCTATAAGAGCAATCCTTAGCTTTATCTATTTCGCATCAAGCTTTCTTCTCATCTTTGCAATTTGCTTGCATTCTCATTCTACAATTTTTCAATGGCTCGTAGAATTCCCTTCAGTGCTTCTCTTGATCAAGATTTGAGGTATCCTTCACCTCAGTCTCAATCTATTTCTGCATCTGTCGTGGGTGCCATGAAGCAACAAGAGACTGATTTAGCTAATAAATCAGATCATGACGCCATTTACGAGCTTGTGGGTCTCGGAACTCGATACTCATCATCTATCGTTGCGTTTTCTGCTCGGTTGCAGTCCAAAACTCGCGAAATTGAGAAGCTTAACGAGACTGTATCTGTACTTCAACGACTTGTTTATGAGTCAAACAAAAAAATAATAGAGTTAAAGCTACAGAATAAGGATTTGAAATCCTTGCTTACCTCTTCATTTCGATTGCCTAATCCTTTAGACAAGGATGGCATGATGATTTATGAGGAGCAAATGCATTTGAATGATGAGGCTAAACGTCTCAAGTTTCTGTAGGTCATTTAAGATAATGAAATAAAAGTATCTAGCAGATATCCATGGCATGCATCATTCCTATTTCTCTTCTAATCATGCATAGTCTATCTTCTGGTAGGGGTTTTGTGAAAATGTCTGCCAATTGATCATGTGTACTAGTGAATTCTAATACAATACCGCCCTTCTGTACATGATCTCTAAGAAAATGATATCTAATTTCAATATGTTTGGTCCGAGAATGTTGTATTGGATTCTTTGAAAGATTTATAGCACTTGTATTATCACATTTGATTGGAATGTGATTGTACATAAGTTTAAAATCTTCAAGTTGTTGCTTCATGTAAAGAACTTGAGCACAACAACTACCCGCAGCAACATATTCTGCCTCAGCAGTAGATAGTGCAACAGAATTTTGTTTTTTACTAAACCAGGAAACTAGTGCACGACCTAAGAAGTGACATGCTCCACTAGTGCTTTTTCGATCTATTTTACAGCCAGCATAATCTGCATCTGTGTAGCTGATTAGATCGAAAGATGTGTGCTTAGGGTACCATAACCCTAAGTTAATTGTACCACTAAGATATCTAAGAATGCGCTTAACTGCAATTAAATGTGATTCTTTTGGAGAAGATTGAAAGCGTGCACATAAGCACACACTAAACATAATATCTGGTCTACTGGCTGTCAAATATAATAAGCTACCAATCATACCTCGATATACCTTCGAGTCAACTGTTTTGCCGGATTCATCTTTATCAAGTTTAGTAGATGGGCTCATTGGTGTTCCAATGTCCTTAGCACCTTCCATCCCAAACTTCTTCAGCAATTCTTTAATATATTTTGATTGATTGATGAATGTCCCACTTTTTGCTTGCTTAATTTGCAATCCGAGAAAGAATGTAAGCTCTCCCATCATGCTCATTTCAAATTCTTCCTGCATAGTCTTAGCAAAAACTTGGCACATATTTTCATTAGTAGCACCGAATATTATATCATCAACATAAATCTGAATCAAAAGAGTATCATCATTTTCGTATTTAATGAAAAGAGTTGTATCAATTTTTCCTCTTGAAAAGCCTTTTTCAATTAAGAAACCACTGAGTCTCTCGTACCACGCTCTAGGAGCTTGTTTGAGTCCATATAGTGCTTTTGTGAGTTTGAAAACATGATTTGGAGAAATATGATTTTCAAAACCTGGAGGTTGCTCAACATATACCTCTTCATTTATAAAACCGTTTAAGAAAGCACTTTTAACATCCATTTGAAAAAGTTTGAAATCTTTATAACAAGCATATGCAAGTAGCATTCGAATAGCTTCTAATCTTGCGACTGGTGCATATGTCTCATCATAATCGATTCCTTCTTCTTGATTAAAACCTTGGGCTACAAGTCGAGCCTTATTTCTAGTAATGACTCCGGACTCATCTTTCTTGTTTCTAAAAACCCATTTTGTTCCAATAATAGTATGATTTTTGGGTCTAGGAACAAGTGTCCAAACATCATTTCTTTCAAATTGATTAAGCTCTTCTTGCATAGCTAGAATCCAAGATTCATCAAGAAGTGCTTCATCAATATTTTTAGGTTCAATCTGAGATAGAAAAGCAGTATGATTGCAAATATTTCTAAGAGATGATCGAGTGCTTACACCTCGTAAAGGTTCTCCCAGAATTTGTTCCACTGGATGATCTTTCACAAATTTCCACTGTTTGGTTGCATCTTGTATTAAATTTTGATGATCTTTCTTGATGTCTCCATGTTGGACTTCCTCTATTGTGTTCTCTTTGTTGAGATTGAGACTTTCCGTATTATTTATACCTCCTGTTTCTTCATCAATAGATTTCTTGGAGAGTAGAGAATTAGATTCATCAAATACTACATGCATAGATTCTTGTACAGTCAAAGTCTTTTTATTGAATACTCTATAAGCTTTACTATTAGTAGAATACCCGAGAAATATACCTTCATCAGATTTTGCATCAAACTTGCCTAAATTATCTCTGTCATTTAAAATAAAACATTTGCATCCAAATACATGAAAATAACCAATGTTGGGCTTTTTCTCATTCCAAAGCTCATAGGGGGTTTTATCTAATTTGGACCTTAGCATAACTCTATTTATAACATAACATGCAGTACTTACCGCTTCGGCCCAAAAATAACTAGGCAAGTTGTTCTCATTGAGCATTGTTCTTGCCATCTCTTGAAGAGATCTATTTTTCCTCTCTACTACCCCATTTTGTTGAGGAGTTCGAGGAGCAGAAAAATTATGCACAAAACCATTTTCATCACAAAATGTTTCAATATT
Source organism: Platycarya longipes (assembly GCA_036559045.1). Taxonomy (NCBI): domain Eukaryota; kingdom Viridiplantae; phylum Streptophyta; class Magnoliopsida; order Fagales; family Juglandaceae; genus Platycarya; species Platycarya longipes. The sequence continues at coordinate 44,933,389 of CM071798.1, read as the reverse complement.
TTTATTAACAAACTCTTTTCCCCTATCACTTCGGATACTTGAAATAGTATAACCCTTTTCATTTTGAATTCTCTTGCATAACTTGGTAAAAGCATTATGTGCCTCATCTTTATGAGTAAGAAAGATGACCCAAGTATATCTAGAGAAATCATCAACAATAACAAATGCATAATATTTTCCTCCTAAACTTGCAACTCTATTTGGTCCAAAAAGATCCATGTGTATCAGTTGCAGTGGTTTAGTAGTGGAAATATGTTTCTTGATTTTAAAAGAAGTTTTTGTTTGTTTACCAAATTGGCATGCATCACAAATTTTGTCTTTAAGAAAATTTGCCTTTGGTAAACCTCTCACAAGATCATTTTTTGAAAGTTTGGAAATAAGTTCCATGTTGGCATGACCTAGTCTTCTATGCCATAACCAATTAGTTTCATTTTGAGCTGAAAAACAAATCGCATCTTGTGAGGTAATTTCTTCAAAATCAATTGTATAAACATTGTTACTTCTAAAAGCAATAAAACAAATATTACAATCATAATCATTCAATATAATGCACTTATCCATTTTGAAAGTAACTGTAAATCCTTTATCACATAATTGACTTATGCTTAAAAGATTATGTTTTAAACCTTCAACAAGTAGAACATCTTCAATTATAAGAGAAGACTCATTATCAATTTTACCTATTCCCACGATCTTTCCTTTCGAGTTGTCTCCAAATGTCACGTGTCCTTCTTCTTTAGATCTAAGATCAAATAACTTAGTCTTGTCTCCCGTCATGTGTCTTAAACATCCACTATCTAAAAACCATTTATTTTTGTTCGTGGAAGACTTCATGCACACCTATAAAAACAATTAAAATGATTTTTCTTGGTACCCAAGTTCTTTGGGTCCTTTATTTATTAGTATTAGAAGAAATAAGATTTTTAGGTACCCATATGGTCCTAATAGTCATTGTATGTTTTCTTCTAATAGGACAAGCAAAATAATTATGACCATTTCTATTACAAAAATTGCAAATAGCATGTGACATATATGAAGAACTTGAGTGATTATAATAGTATCCTTTTTTAACAAAATTATTTTTATGAAAAGAATTTTGAATATTGGATTTTGATGTAGAAGGATTATCAAAGAAGTTTTTATAAGATTTGTATTTTTGTTTTGGCTTATATCCCAAGCCTGCCTTATCAAAAACACATATTTGACTACCAAGAAGTTTTTCAAAATTTCTTTTTCCATTCGTAAAGTTTTCAATAATATTTTCTAAATCAGTTTTCTTTTTCTTCAACTCAAGATTTTCATCTTTCAAAACAATACTTTCTTTTCTTAAAATATCAATTTCATTTGTTAAAGAAGAATTTTTCTTTTTCAAAATAGTATACTTGATACCCAATTTTTCAAATTCCTCATATACCTCTTCTAAAACATTTTGCAATTCTTCATATGAAGGATCTTCAATATTATCAAAATTTGTTACCTCAATGTCATCTTTAGCCATAAGACAAAGATTTGCTGATTCTCCATTGCTTGCTTCACTATCTGAGCTACTTGAATCATCATTCCACGTAGCTTTCATTGCTTTTTTGCCTTTGTTTCGATCTTTCTTTAGCAGAGGACACTCTGGCTTGATATGACCAGGTTTATTGCATTTATAACAAATTAAAGTGTCATTTTTACCTGAATCTTTCTTGGAAAACTTATTGAAGGATTTCCTTGGAGGAGTTTTATTTTTCTTTAAGAACCTCTGAATTCTTCTTATTATCATCGCAACTTCTTCATCTTTGTCGTCATTTTCCTCATCTTCATCACTTTCACTTTCATATGGAACAGCTTTAAGTGCCAAACTCTTCTTTGAATTTCCTTCTTCTTCTCCTCTTTTCAATGTGTACTCATGGGTGATAAGTGACCCGATGAGTTCATTCACTTCGAGCTTTTTGAGGTCTCTAGCTTCAAGAATCGCTGTCACTTTTGATTCCCAACGTTTTGGTAGAGAGTTGAGAATTTTTCTTACTATCTCCACTTTGGAATAAACTTTGCCAAGAGCTGTCAAGCTGTTTATGATATTAGTAAAACGAGTGTGCATATTAGAAATAGATTCATCATCATTCATCTTAAACATTTCATATTCATGAGTAAGAATATAAATTTTTGATTCCTTGACTTGAGAAGTTCCTTCATAAGTAACTTCCAAGTTATCCCAAATTTCCTTTGCTGTAGTGCAAGTCATTACTCTATTAAACTCATTACCATTAAGAGCATTATATAATAAATTCATAGCAGTTAAATTCAAAGTATAAAGTCTATCGTCTTCACGATCAAACTCTTCTTCTTCCTTTTTGACCTTTACTCCATCAATCACTTTTGTTGGAATATAAGGTCCATTTACAATGCATTTCCAGATTTCTCGACCTTGAGCCTGAAGGAATATTCTCATTCTAACTTTCCAGAATGAGTAATTGTCTCCACAAAAGAGTGGAGGCCGACTGCTAGATTGACCTTCACCAAATGAAGCTGCAATGTTAGCCATAAGATCTTAACTCAAAAGATAGTTAATCTTATAATAGAGCTCTAGCTCTGATACCAAATGTTGCCCAGATGACTAACACAAGAGGGGGGGTGAATTGAGTTGTATTTAAAAAAATAACAATTATAAATCAAATATATAATATAAAATATAAACAAAATATGAAACAACAATAAATATAAATAGTAAGAGTAAGAGAGAAGCAAACTCAGTATGTTAACGAGGTTCGGCCCCACTGCCTACGTCCTCGCCTCAAGCTACCTCTTGAGGATCCCCAAATCCACTATTCAATCTCCTTTAGGTGGAGATAGAAACCTATTACACCTTTGAGCAGCACCGCTCCAAAGAATCCGTGTAGAACACCCTCTACACTTCCAATCACCTTACACTTGGTGATTTAACTATTCCCCGTGTAGAACACCTTCTACACTTCCAATCACCTCACACTTGGTGATTTAACTATTCCCCATGTAGAACACCTTCTACACACACAAGGGTTATACACACCCTTTTACAAATACAAGAGTTGATAGTAGGTAGACTATCAAAATACACTCCTCAATGAGTGAGATGAAAACAATACAGCGCAACCTATATCTCTCTCAACAAGAACAAGAATTAAGGCTCAAAACTTTATAAAAGAGAGAATGAGAGTTTTGAAGAAATGATGCAAAACTTAGCAATAGATGTGTAAGCTCTTGTTGTGTGTTTTGCAAAACTCAAGTGAGCTATTTATAGGCAAATGAGTTTTCAATTTCAAATTTGAAAAGATTCTTATGTCAAAAACATAATCATTCACTTTTCAAAAATTTCAAATCTAATCTTTTTACTTTTTGCATGTGACAAAAGGAGCACACTTTACTTTTCAAAAATTTCAAACATAATCTTTTACTTTTTGCATATGACAAAAGGAGCACACTTTACTTTTCAAAATTTTCAAATAAAGACATATACCTTTTGCATAAGTCAAGAAAAGCATCTACTACTTTTAAAAATATTCAAATAAAACATGCACATGTGAAAGATGACAATCAATCATCTTAATATTTTCAAAGTTCAAACCTTTAATCATATCATGCACATGTGAAAGATGACAATTAATCATCTTAATATTTTCAAAGTTCAAACCTTTAATCATGTCATGCACATGTGAAAGATGACAATCAATCATCTTTCAAAATTTTCAAATTTAATTTTCAAAATATTCATGCACATGTGGAAAATGTATTTTAATGCTTTATGATAAAATATTTATTTTAAGCCTTAATCCTAATTTCGAATTTTTAAGAGATTTACAAAATTACTCTATGATTTTAATGTGAACTTGTTCCCTTCTTGCTCATGCTTGGTTCCTTGATGTGCTTGATTGTATTGTGTAGACAACTTGAGCTTGAGACTCCTTTATTCTTTGAATTCATTTGTTATCATCAAAATCCATGTGTAGATTTACATGAATCTTGAAACCTTGAGTTCAACAATCTCCCCCTTTTTGATGATGACAAATACTTGATAGAACTTGAAACCTGTATGAATACTTAAGCTCCCCCTGAGAATGTGCGTTAGTTTTTCAAGCAAAAATATAAATATAATTCCAAGCATGTATAACAAGTTTAGCAAATTAAACAATGTTAATATTCTAGTCTAAAACTTCTCCCCCTTTTGGCATCATTAAAAAGGAATCATAATTAGCTCAATAAAATATATTCCTACAATAACCAATAGACAAATAAAAACGCTGCGTTAGTAGAGACTGTAGAGAATTCGGTGCGTAGCCACACGTGTTCGACAAAACCTGCAAAGGCTGGAGGCCTAGTTTCGGTAATTCGGTGCGGAAGGAAATTTTGTAAAGAGCTGAATAATTGAAACCACCCGTGCCCGACAAAACCTGCAAAGGCTGGAGGCGTAGCTCTGGCAATTCGGTGCGGAGATTTGATCCGCTTGATGTTGCTGAAAATTGAGATATCATCATGATTTATAAGTTTGTCTTGTTCTTATTTCCGTTTCTATAAGAGCAATCCTTAGCTTTATCTATTTCGCATCAAGCTTTCTTCTCATCTTTGCAATTTGCTTGCATTCTCATTCTACAATTTTTCAATGGCTCGTAGAATTCCCTTCAGTGCTTCTCTTGATCAAGATTTGAGGTATCCTTCACCTCAGTCTCAATCTATTTCTGCATCTGTCGTGGGTGCCATGAAGCAACAAGAGACTGATTTAGCTAATAAATCAGATCATGACGCCATTTACGAGCTTGTGGGTCTCGGAACTCGATACTCATCATCTATCGTTGCGTTTTCTGCTCGGTTGCAGTCCAAAACTCGCGAAATTGAGAAGCTTAACGAGACTGTATCTGTACTTCAACGACTTGTTTATGAGTCAAACAAAAAAATAATAGAGTTAAAGCTACAGAATAAGGATTTGAAATCCTTGCTTACCTCTTCATTTCGATTGCCTAATCCTTTAGACAAGGATGGCATGATGATTTATGAGGAGCAAATGCATTTGAATGATGAGGCTAAACGTCTCAAGTTTCTGTAGGTCATTTAAGATAATGAAATAAAAGTATCTAGCAGATATCCATGGCATGCATCATTCCTATTTCTCTTCTAATCATGCATAGTCTATCTTCTGGTAGGGGTTTTGTGAAAATGTCTGCCAATTGATCATGTGTACTAGTGAATTCTAATACAATACCGCCCTTCTGTACATGATCTCTAAGAAAATGATATCTAATTTCAATATGTTTGGTCCGAGAATGTTGTATTGGATTCTTTGAAAGATTTATAGCACTTGTATTATCACATTTGATTGGAATGTGATTGTACATAAGTTTAAAATCTTCAAGTTGTTGCTTCATGTAAAGAACTTCATGTCAAAAACATAATCTTTCAAACATAATCTTTTACTTTTTGCATATGACAAAAGGAGCACACTTTACTTTTCAAAATTTTCAAATAAAGACATATACCTTTTGCATAAGTCAAGAAAAGCATCTACTACTTTTAAAAATATTCAAATAAAACATGCACATGTGAAAGATGACAATCAATCATCTTAATATTTTCAAAGTTCAAACCTTTAATCATATCATGCACATGTGAAAGATGACAATTAATCATCTTAATATTTTCAAAGTTCAAACCTTTAATCATGTCATGCACATGTGAAAGATGACAATCAATCATCTTTCAAAATTTTCAAATTTAATTTTCAAAATATTCATGCACATGTGGAAAATGTATTTTAATGCTTTATGATAAAATATTTATTTTAAGCCTTAATCCTAATTTCGAATTTTTAAGAGATTTACAAAATTACTCTATGATTTTAATGTGAACTTGTTCCCTTCTTGCTCATGCTTGGTTCCTTGATGTGCTTGATTGTATTGTGTAGACAACTTGAGCTTGAGACTCCTTTATTCTTTGAATTCATTTGTTATCATCAAAATCCATGTGTAGATTTACATGAATCTTGAAACCTTGAGTTCAACAGAGAGAAAGAAAATTGAATAAAAAGTTTATAAAGTTAAAAGAGGTTTATAATATAATTTTTTAAAATTATTTTTTATTTTAGAATTTGAAAAAATTGAGTTATTTTTTGCATTTCGTTTAAAGATTTAGAAAAATTATAATGATTAGATGATAATTAGATAAAAATTTAAAATTTAAAAATTTAAAAATATTCATATTTAAATGGTATTTAAATATTAAAATAAGATAAGATAAAATGAGATGGTTGCAAAGATTTGGAAAACCAAACCGAGCATGTCTATAGGTTGAACCTAATTAATGGTTCTGGCGTTATGCATTAGGAATCATGCGTTGTGCGTTTTGGTGTTGAATCCACTAATTTTTAATTTACTTCTCATATTTCAAATTTAAACATTGTTTGAATAGTAAGAGAAGATAAGATAATTTTAGATAAAAGTTTAAAATTAAATAAAATTTTATTATAATATTATTTTTTAATATTATTATTAATTTGAGATTTGAAAAGGATCTCAGCTCAATGATTAAAATCGTAACATGTCACCTCATTTCCATCATTTTAATAAGTAGATATTAACGAGAAAACAAATTACCACTCACATCCGAATTGGGAGCTAAGTGGAAATTATGATAATTTATTAAAAAACAACTAAAAATAAAATAAAATTTTATTAATTTTATTTAAAAATTCTAATGTTTGAGGAATTAAAGGGTAGTTTTCTGGGATTTTTGGACCAAATAACACTATTATATTATAATGGAAAATGGTTAAAGTAGCTAGCAGAAAACTATTTATTATGATTGGAACTGAATTTGGTCAAATATTGTAGGGGGCATGTGTCTTGGCAGAGATCCTTTTCTTTTGGTAGGGATATAACCGTGTTTCTTCATCTCGGTGTGAGGATATTCGTTGATGCCAAATTTTCACATTATTATGCTTCATAAAGATATATCCGTCTTATACACACGCCATGAGACAATTATATTTCGGTAGAATGTTTACGCGAGTCATTTGAATTAAGGCAGTCAAACCTTACTTTATCGAGCCTAACGGATATCAATCGATATGTAATTTATAAGTATATATCCTTGGAAAAATATAGAACTATATATTATTATATAGCTGCCGACCAAAAGAATATGATATGTTAAAATCTTTTGGGGTTTTGGAGAACCACCAAGTTTAATTTAATCGTTGCTTCAAAGTTTGGTTAAGAGAATATGATATTTTTTTTAATAATTGACAGAGTGTAATTAAAAAGAATAAATCTATTCATTATCTTCTTTTTTATCTTCCTTTCATCATCCCATGATGTGGCATTAGATGATAAACTAATAAGTGAAACATAATAAATAATCTCTAATCATCTAATCCCACAGTATAAAATGATGAAAGGATGATAAAAAATGGGATGATGAGTAGCATTGCTTAATTAAAATTAACTATGCATAATAATATGGAACACATCCATCAATAAGATCAATGTGGTTTCATCAGCCACAATGATGGATAAGAAGAATAATTGATAGATAACAAACAGCTTTACAACCAGAGCATAACGAGGATGATATGGCAAAGTACAGACCGGGATACCCAATACTGAACCAAACAGTTAGCATAATTCTAAACCACGAACACTACAAGGAAATAAGGACAACTAAAACATAAATTAGAAGTCTGACCTTGATTGGGATCTTGATAAACTAGCTGCCTTACTTCAAGTTTGGCGTTGGCTTCTTTTTCTTCCTTTGCTTTGCCAAAAGAATTGAAAACTTAGCAAATCCAAACTTCTTTCTCTTTGCAGAGAACTGCTTCTGACCATTCTCCCTCTCAGCCTTCTGCGTAGAAGGTACAGTAGAAGGTGGTAGATCACCATGTTGTTTACTAAGCATCTGTCCCAGTGATACCTTTCGCTTCATGGAGCTTCTCTCAGCCACCATCCCTGGTCGAAACTCTTCTGGCACAAGCAGCTTCCTGCTAAGTATTTGTCCAATCGATAGTGTTGGCTTCAATACAGGTGTCAATCCATCACTGGCCAGATTCAGCCCATTCACATCCCAGAGATGCGACTCTCTTCGATGCTGAGATGGGCAAGGGTTCTTAAACTTGGTAGAATTATGAACAGAGCGTCTCTTCTGGCCATGATCGGATCTCCATTTGCGAAGAACCTCTTCAACTGCTAGCTTCCCCCTGTTTGCAGCTTCGACTCTGTTCAGAGCTTCTTCCAATGCCACCTTACTAGTTTTGACTTCCTCTGTAGCTTCCTCCACCCTTTTTAAGATTTCCATTTTTGATACGCTCGCTTCATCAACTTGAAGCATAGCATCTATTACTCTCCTCTTAGAAAGTTCTTCCGCATGTTGAGCTTTGCAGGTCAGAGAAGAGTACTCCTCAAATGAAAGTGTTACACTGTCAGGATTTTGCAAGTAGTTTCCAGACGAGGTTGTAGGATTCTCCAGAGCCTTGATATCTGCTAGTGCAACAGCTTCTGCTGCTCTAGCTGCTTCCTTCATTTTTCTGGCAGCTACCAACCTGATTTCAGCTGTTTTTATCTTAGTTTTTGTCTGTTCAATCTCGGAAACTGCTCTCAGAACTTCTGATTTTGCAGCTTCTCCCACTTTTTTAAATTGCTCTGCCTCAGAACTCAATCTTCGGAGCTCCTTTGAAATATCTATAGCCTCATCAGAACCAACTTTTATTTCAGAATCTTTTGCCAGCTGTAGCTTTAGTCTTGTTTGGTTTAACTCCTCCTCAAGAGAGGATATTTTTGAGGAATTGAGAGTTAACCTCTGACGAGTTTTTTCAAGAGATATCCTTTCCTTTTCTAATTTATTGTTAAATGATCCAACAGAAGCTCGAATGTCAGCAAGGTCATTAGTAGTCCTGGTGAGATTCAACTTAGCTTGTTTGAGTTCCATTAAGATAAAACCTGGAGCTGAAGAAGGGCATGATCTCAAACCTTCCGAATTTGGATTCACACAGTTCCCCTTATCTCCCTCTTTTGCCAGATTACTCATGTTGTTATCATCCATATTCGTGTCAAGTGGCACATTAATTTCGGATGCTTCCTTTTGTAACTTTGATTTCAATTCTTCGACAATTGTTTTGGTAGCTTCCAGTTCTTTCAACACATCCAGTGTTTCCCTCTCTTTTACAGTCAAGTCCTTCTCCAACTGTGCTGCCTGTTCCTCTAGTTTCACAATGTCAACCTCTCCCACGTCATGCTGCCAATAGAGAAAACTTGTCACAACATAATCAAGTATCATAAGACATACAGCATGCAGGCACAGAAATAAGGTGCCTAGTGTTGAGTTAACTGGTGCTAAATGATACTTTATGCCCATTCCAACAGAATCTGACAAACCAAACCGCTTCCCAGCCTAATTTTCAATGCTATGCGGCAGCCAGAAAAACTAGATTTCCAGGCCAAAAGAGGGGAAAAACACACACACACACAAGTTGGGCAACAACCCAGCTAATTCAGGCAACAAGTGCTCGGAGAGCTGCAGATTCAGAACATCAGCTCAAATGAACGTCCCTTCGCAAGAAAGAACTCACTGTGGCATGCCACTAATGATGGACACGGATATTTGAGCCTATTATGCAACAACTCATTTAATAAGCAACATTATCCAAACATGAAAACATCTTAAGAACATGTTTTGGACAATTCATATGGTTCCAGGCAATGCATTTTAGGCAGGGTAACCTATCAAAAACCAGCTTGAAAGATGCGGGTAAGAGGAACTCCAAAACAGTCTCATTGATGTTTCAAAAAAGAGGCTAGCCGCATTATAGCAGGTTCAGAACGATGTTCAGAAGTTTCCATGTGCGCTCTAACACAAAAATGAATTCTCTCTAACCGTTAGCCGACGACATTTAGAATTCTCATCTCTCTCTGCCCCACTTTAGAATTATCATTTTTCTCACATTCCCACTTTAGAATTCTCATTTTTCTCTGTCCCATTCAGAACAGCCGCTTTTTTGTTTTTTGGTAACTAGCCTTCACACATACGAAGGTGAATATCAGAGTAAAATTTGATAGCTAAATGGGTAGCATATGGCACTCTATTCCTTAAATTACCCCATTTCACGAGGCATAGTGTTTGAATCTAAGGTAACACTAACTGCAGCAAGGAATTAAAACCAAAAAGTAGCAAGAAGGAAACTTAAACCACTACACTATTAGACAAACTATAGACCCAGGTTGCTCTACTCTTAACATAAGATTAAGAATATACCTAATCTGCTGCAATATCAAGAGCTCTGAAGAAGAAATAGCATCCAATTACCCTCAAGTTCCAGGCTTTTCTTTTCAAGTAATAAAAAAACTACTCTTTGTTACATGCAAAAATCAAGAGATTTCTAAGAAAAGAATGAGAGAGAGAGAGAGAGAGAGAGAACCTCGGCATCAGAGAACTTGATGTTGTGGGGTTTCCAGTAACCGAGTCCACCGAATCGAGTCACCGCCTGCTTCACTGACTCAAACGGGGCCGAAGTATCGATCTCCGACCTGAAACTGCCCTCCTTCACATTGCCACTCCTACACATCGTTCCGCCTACAGTTGCACCCGAAGCGGACAGTCCGATGGTAGATCCTGGTCCCGCTTTGAAACCGCCAGTAGTTCCTAGGGTTTCAGCCATCGGAGTTGGGGGGAAAAACGACAAAGAATTTGAGCAAAAACTGGACCGTTTGGCTAATTTATTTGGTTGTTGGTGGGATCACTGACGAATGGTGATGATGTTGACGTTCGACACCAAGAGAGAGAGAGAGTCAGAGACACAGGGAGGGAAAGGAACAACAAAGAAGACAAGAGCAAAAGAATCCCTCGTGTCGTGTACGTTGGATTTTGTAATTTGTAGTTGATTTACGGAAAAGTCTACGGTTGTGGAGGGATTTTACGCAGTTTTGTGAGGTTAAGTGGGGAAAATAGTGAAAGCCTTTTTGCCCTTAGTGGGAAAGAGGAGGCTATGCATCGATATTTTGAATGTGAGACCCACAAGTGAAGTGATTTTTCAACGGCAATGTGTGCAGGCACAGTCTAACGGGCTTCTTCTTTCAAAAACATTATGAGCTTGAGACTTGAGAGCGCGTTAACGATAAGCACCACTTTCCTAGGAAAAAGTACTTCCTATTATTGACCATAAATTCCGTTTTGCCTAACGAATATTTAAGAATTTCTCCTCTTTCTCGCTATTTTTTTTTTTTTTTTTTTTTTTTTACGAAAAACTCCTAATTCCAAAAACAAATTATTCCTGTATTTAGGCTGTATTTGTTAAATAATATGAGGATCCGCTAATTTTGGACATTTATGGTTCTCAATAAAAGAATAGCACATAAGCAAGTCTACACTAAACAACATAAAACCAAAACATTCCATAATTTCATAATATCTCTTTCATCCATTTATTAAATCAAGTGAAATTGACCTTCTATAGAGTTGAATTTTCAACAAAGCAACTCAAATCACAAATCCAAACATGCATCAAATAATGACAAAACTAATTTAAATCATCACATGTTTGGAACAAAAAACTAGAGCATCAAATGATGATGCAACCAAATCTAGAGCTCTATCAACGACTCTCTCTTCATCACAAGGGTTCTATCTCGAGGGTTTTTGTCTTCATCATCATTAGATCCCATCCATCCCAAATCTAGAGCTTCATCAACAGACTCACGGCAGCACCCTCCGCCACATATCTGTTAGGTTTAGCTCCAAATGCATCACCTACCTCGATAATCAAAAAAGGTAGCTAGAGCCATGGATTGGAGGAGGCTTTAGTGGACTTCATAAGGAGGAAGGGTCCCGAGAGAGTGGGGGAGGATTCGACGTCGGTGCTGCAAAGGAGGGGGAGGGGTCTAAGGAAGCTGATTTCGCTTGGAAAGGTTGGTGCGATGGGTTCACCTCAAGTTCCGTGGGTGTAGAGTTTCGAGAGATGGTGGAAGGAGGGCTCGACGACTATGCGAGGTGGTTGCAAGGGCGAGGCAAAGAAGAATTTCACCTAAAAAAGAGAAGACTTTTATTTGTCTGTGATGTGGTGATAATGTTGGTAAAATGAGACTCATATGTGGCATTTTTTCATTGAAGGGCTGTTATTTGAAGAATAACATATAAATCAGGTTAAAGCTAGAGATGATCACAGAAGGGTCAGTGTCAGTTTCAGTTCCTAACCGACACCCCATTGACACATGAAAAAGCCATATTTTCGAACAGAACTGATCGACAGAGGGAAAGAGAATTGCCGGAGTTTGATCGGGCAACATAGATCGATTTGACGGTTTGAGAATCAGTTCCCTCGTTCCAGATTCACCATAAAACACTTTATCAAATTCACAAAACTCACTCAGAGGTTCACCAAACAAAAAAAAAATTCATCAAATTCACTCTTTCCAGATTCACCAACCAATCAACATGGCAACAAGTTAACAAAAAATTAAATGAAGAAAAGAGAGATTGATGTCCAGGAAGAAAAGAGTTTTAGCATGACCCTTGCTCCCTTTCACCTTTGCTCCCTTTTACCCTCTTGTCGTCCTCATTTCTCGCCACAGCTAGCCCCCAGCCACCACTTCCTCCTCTCTTGCTGACAGATCCCTCGGCATCAACTTGAAGAAAATCCCCTTCTCTTTTCTTCAAGTTGGTGCTGAGAGATCTGTCGGCAAGAGAGGAAGAGATGGAGCCACCACTCCTCCTCTCTTGCCGACAAATCCCTCGGCATCAACTTGAAGAAAATCCCTTTCTCTTTTCTTCAAGTTGGTGCCGAGAGATTTGTCGGCAAGAGAGAAGGAGATGGTGGCTGGGGGCTAGCTACGACAAAAGAGAAGGATGAGGAGAGAGTGAAAGGGAGCAAAGGTGAGAGGGAGTACGGGTCATGCTAAAACTCTAAGGGATGACGAAAGAGTGAAATCGAAAGGCATGGCTCCAACTTTTTTTTTTTTTATATATAGGAAAGACTTTAATTTCATTTCAGAAAATCGAAATTACAGCTTTAACCTAATAAATACAGAAAAAACCCAGATTACAAGCCAAACTATTCAATTGTTTGAGCACCTGCGCACACAAATTTCTTTATGACGGACATTGTATAAAATTTTATACCCTCTCAAGTGAAAAAACTTCTAGAGATTTTTATCTCGATTTTTCTAAGCGTATGTCACTCTGTATACATAGAATAACCGACCCCTACTTTCCAGAGAAGGACATGGAATTGACACCACTATCCAAAGGAGGAAGGGGAACTAATACCATCCTCTTCCAAAAGAAGGAGTAGAACAACTAAAGGAAATAGTATTTTCCTTTTTATTCATACTTAGTACAAACTACAACACAAACAATACAAAAAATAAAAAACCAAAACCCAAAACACAAAATACTAAGACAGATGAATGAAAAATGGGTATAGTGGCGCGTGTAGAACACACGCCACGCTTAGGGTGTCCGGACGAGCACACGTGAAGCCACCAACATCGTTGAATCCAGAAACATTGCGCATGGCGACATCTGAGGCCTTTGTTTGGAGGTGCATGGATTTCACGTGCGCGAGACTACCTGAGCGTGTGCAGAACGTGCTGTTCGTTACGGTGGATCCTTTCCCCGACTGGAAGAATGGCGCCTGACAAAACTCTTGGTTGGGCGTGTTGGTGTCGCTGGCCATTGGAGAATCCCATACTGCACCACCTCGTGTCGAACAAAAACCAAACCAAAGAAAAACAAACATAGCAGTGGCGAATGAGAGGAGGGAGGGAGGGAAGAAGGGAAGGAGGGATGTGGGAGCCGAGACTCCCACACCCGTGCGGCGGAAATTGCTTCTAAGGCGTGCAAGAAGGAGTCGATCTTTTGTCACTCCGAAATCGCTAGAGCTATGGGAGGAAAAGTTTTCTGGTAATATTAATAGGCATGGCTCTAACTTTAAACAAATAACTTATCACTGCCATTAATTTCTTCATCCAATTTTAATTTCTTCCATTAATTACACCGAAATAGAATTAGGATGGACTCATGAAGCTTAAACAACAAGCATTCGAGTTCATGTATTAAGATTAATTGTAATTTCCAATTTTATCTTTTTCAATGTTAAATATGCATTGTCTTATTGTGCCAAAGTTAAAAAATATATCAACATTTTTAAATGAAATTATTAGAGTTATACGTATTTGTATGAATCGTGTCAAACTTTATACGAATTACATCATTTAATAATCAATTATAATATTATTGTTGTCACTAACGATTTATTAAATAAATGAATCTTGTCAAACTTAAATTTAACCAAATTGATCCCAAGCAATTTATTGAACGGTTTTATTTATTTACTACACTGAAGAATAGTATCCCATTCTCTTACACCAAGTATAGGGTGTAATATTATTGGAATCACCTTAAAATTAAATTCTTGTCTATCTTATTTTAGTTTTTTTTTTCCATTATTTTGTTTTTGCGTGAACCCTAAATTATGTTTTAAAACTACAAAAAAAAAAATGGGAGATTAGTTTAAGAGAAGGAATTAGAAGAAGATCATGAACAAGTTGTTTGATCTGAAAAGCACGAGTGAAGTGGCAGGAGGGTCTGGGTGATTTTGGGCAATTGTGTTGCTAAGGTTTCTTCGTCGACGCATGGCGGTTGAAGGAGCCAAGGGTGACCCCAAGCCGACGGCCACCCACCGTACTTCTGCGAATCTCCTTTCTTTGGCCCCTCAACCTATCCCTAATGCTCATTTTCCTGTTAGGGCGCCGAAGGTAATGGATGGGAAAGTTTGTGTCTTGTTTTCCAAGGAAGAAATTACCAAATCTGCAAAGGCCTTGAGGTATTCGTTGGTGTTGGAATTCTTGAGTAGAGGCCATCTCTGAGATTAGAGTTTTTATCAAGAATAGATGGGGATTGGTTGGTGGTGTTGTTGTCTCGGCCATGCGAAAATAGAGAAATGTGTTTATACAACTTACTTCGGTTAAGGATTTTAGTAAGGCGTTTTCAAGAGAAGTTTGTGATGTTAATGGAGGTAGGGTATAGGCTTTTCCATTGGACCCTTGATTTTGTTGAAGATGAGGAATACTCGATTGTGCTTGTCTAGGTTTTCTTACCAGGTTTGACTTCAAAATTTTACATTCCTTCTATGCTTAGTTCGATTACGGCTCCAATTCAAAATTACATTTGGAGTGGTAATGCTACGAGGTGTGCTATGAGTTGTGCTACTTGTACTAATGGGGCATGAGTCTGTGTAAAATTGGATGCTGCCAAGCCTCCATTAATGTCGTATTGGATTGGTGTGCCATTTACTCTTGGAGGTGGTTTAAGAGACGTCACCTGCTTTTTGTTTGCATTGTAAACAACGAGGTCATAATCTAATGACTTGTAAAAAAGGCAAGGTGAATAATGCTAGTGAGAAAAAGCAAGGGAGGTTAGAATATAGAAAAGTCAATAAACTTGTTCCTGATTCTAACCCTTTGGTGACTTGGTCCCAATTGTTGAAACTCATGTTGAAAAGGGGGAGTTTAGCAAGGGGGTGGTTCTAGTAGATGCAGTTAAACCGAGTAGTTTGGTTAAGGTAGAGGAGGTAATGCTGCTACTTTGTGTGGAGGAGACTTGGTTTTTTTTCTTCATTACAGGGTGAGATTTCTTAAGATGTGCAAGCAGAAAATTGTAATGGGGTTGAAGCCTCCATTATTTAGGAAGTAGAGGGGGGATAAGTAATAGAGGTTTTGAAACCAAAAGATGCATCTGATGCTGATTTATTATGTGTTGTTAATAGGCAATTTGTAGAGGTACTAGATGAGAATGTTGTTGAGGTGGAAGTTGAGAAATGTGTTCGAGATGGTGATGATGGTTTGTCAATTGGCCCCAGGATTTCTATTGCAATACATGGTAGTGTTTCGTATAGTAGGGTTTCATGCAAGTTTTCTTTTGTATATGCTAAATGCTAGTATATAAAAAGGAGGAACCTATGGTCTGATATGGAAAGGGAGTGTAATTCAGGCCATCCATGGCTAATTGCAAGGGATTTTAATATTATTTATGCCGATTCTGAGCGTAAAGGAGGAAGATCTCGGCCTATGGTGGTTATGGATGATTTTAATTCATGGATTAATACTTGTGGTTTGTTGGAAATGAAATTTTTGGAAAAGCATTTTTCTTGGTGCAATGGGTAGTCTGAAACTTCTAGGAGTTGGGCACGTTTGGGTTGTTGGACCAACTTTGCTTAGATGCTTATCTAGACTCTATGGTAAGATATTTACCTCGTACTACTTCAGATCATGCCCCTATGGTGATTTCCCTTGTTAAGACTGAAGAAAATTATGGTCCATCTCCATTTCGGTTCTAGCAAATGTGGGTGGATCATGAGAATTTTCTTTATTGCGTTTGAAATTCTTGGTTTAAGAGTCCCTTAGTTTTGGTTTTCTTAAACTGGAATTGAAGGTTAAGAAGCTTAAACATGACTTGAAAGGGTGGAATAAGGCAGTTTTTGGTTAGACAGGTAGACACATTTAAGACTTGGAAGCTTGGATTGATCATCTTGAATAAAAGCTCCAAGAAGAGTATGTAGAAGATGTGGAGTTGGATCTCCTCACTTCTAAAGCGAACTTGATACTTGGTTACATATAGAAGAAGTCCATTTGTCTCAGTGTGCTAAGGTGAGATGGTGGTAGCATGGAGATAACAAATTCTCGTTATTTTCATACTTTACTTAATAAAAGGAATCAGTCTAAAGTGACCAAGATAAAGCTTGCAAATGGTAAAATATTGAATTCTCTCCAGGGAATTCATGAGGGTGCAGTAAATTACTTTCAAGAGTTTCTGGGTCAGTCTTCTAGTTCAGTAATTCCAGATTTGAATGAGTTGGGGTCTCAAGTTATTTCGGATGATGATAATTCCTTACTAGCCTTGGATTCTACAGTTGAAAAGGTCAAGCAAGCAGTATTCAACATTCCTATTGATAATAGTCCAGGCCCATATGGGTTTGGATTGGGTTTTTATCGCTCTTGTTGGGATTTGGTTTGGCCGAAGGTTGTGGTGGCAATAAGGGAGTTTTTCTGGGGGAGTTTATTTTCTAGATTTTATTCAACATCATTTGTGGTTCTTATACCAAAAATGGATCAACTAATGGGATTTGATAAATTTCATCCAATTAACCTATGTTTGGTTTTTTATAAAATCTACATGAAGGTATTGGTGGCTAGGCTTGCCCCATTATTAGTCACCTTGATATTCTTGGAACAAAGTGCTTTTGTGCTTGGCAGAAGTATTTTTGACAACATTACCTTGACATAGGAAATGGTGAATGGTATCAACAAAAAGGTTGGGGGGATGGGATTTTTAAGTTGGATATGGCTAAAGCATATGACAGGTGCAATGGGGCTTTCTTTTTCATGTTTTGAAAGCTTTAGGATTTTTTTCTTCTATTTGTGGTTTAATAAAAAATTGCATTGATTCGCCATGGTACTTTATAATGATGAATGGTATGACGAGGGATTTTTTTCAAGGTAAAAGAGGGTTGAGGCAAGGAGATCAGCTCTCTCCATATCTTTTTATTATCTTGGAAGAAGTATTTTCTAGATTATTGAAAAAGAATTTTTTGGCTGGAAAAATAAAGTCTTTTTCACATCCTAGAGGTTCACCATTGGTTTCTCACCTTCTATATGCAAATGACGTAGTGATTTTTGCTAATGGAGGGAAGAAGTCTACAAGGGAGCTGTTGAAAGTGATTGAGACATATGAATACTAGTTCGGATAACAGGTTAGTAAAGAAAAAACATCTATTTTCTTTGCTAAGAATTTTTCTATAAGCCGGAAGAGGGAGTTGCTTAGCAACATTAGTTTTGTTGAAGGTAGATTTCCTTTCACTTACCTGGATGTGCTTATTGTGTCAGGTAAGCTTACTAAACTTCATACGAAGCCTCTTATTCATAAATTTAAGAAGAAACTTGGTGGTTGGAAATTGATATGCCTTTTAGTAGGCGGCATACTTGTGTTGTTGAAATATATTCTTTCTAGTTTAAGCACTCATCTCATGTCTATTTTTAATCTACCGTGTTTAGTGCTGAAGGTTATTAATAGTTTATGTAGTTCTTTCTTTTGGGGAGAAAGTGATGGGAAGATGGAAAAAAAATGGATTGCTTGGAGGAATATGTCTAAGCCGTATGATGAGGGGGGTCTTGCGCTTAGAGATTTTGAAGAGATTCAGGCCTGTTTGTTTATTGAGATGAAACCAAAATTTTAAAACATATCTCAAACTCATTATTACACTTTTTTAAATCTCTATACAAAATATAATAAAAAATTTAACTTTTTCAAATTTCAAAACGCATTTTTCAAATTTCAAAACAAAACTAATATTAAAAAAATATATTACAATAATATTTTATTCTTTTTTTTTAACTTTTATCTCATCTTATTTCATCTCATCTCTGAAAACAAACTAGGCCAGGTTAATGGAGAGTGAGGGATGGAAACATTTCTTTTTAGAGGGTCGATAATTGGATAGTGGTCCTTTAATGGATTCTTGTCCTATAATTGATCGCCTTTGTTAAAAGTGATTGATGTTAGAGTGATGAATAGTTGGGATATTGTGGAACTTGAGAGGTTAGTGGGGTTGGAAAAAACTGAAGATATTTGTAATGCCTTGGCCCAATTTAAATATGGGAATGATATTTTTGTTTGGCTTAATAATAAGGATGGTTTATTTTCCACAAAGTCGGCTTGGTAATGTATTCGGGTGAATGCTCCGTGTGCCATGGGCTAATTGGGTATGGCATAAAGCTTTCCCTAAACAAATTTCTACTTTTTTTTTTTCGGTGGAAGGCGTTTCATGGTAGTTTGAGTGTGAATGACTGGTTGAGAAGAGTGTGAATCCCCATTACTTCTAAATGTGATTGTTGTTTGAAAGGGAATTTTGAAGATTTAAGTCATGTTTTAGCCATAGGTGATATTATTGCAGCTTTATGGAAGAAATTTTCTATTTGTTTGGGTATTCCTTATGACCAAGCCGAGGTTGGAGGGATTTGATTTTGTCATGGTTCTGTCAAGCAACTAGGTCCTCTTAGATTGGTAATATTTTGGGATTACTTTCTTGTATTATTTCTTGAAAATTGTGGCAACGCAGATGTAAGGCAAGAATGGAAAGAAAGATGATTTCAGTGGACGAGCTTTAAAGGTCAATTTGTTTTCGGCTTCTTAAAGTGCAAGGAAATTTTAAAAAGCTTACTAAATGAGCTTTTGCAGATACATGAAGGTTAAGGGAGTTAGGATTGCCCATTTCATCTACTAAAGTGCAACAGTTTACATCGTATATTGGGAGAAGCTGAGAGTTGGAAGTTTTAAACTTAATATAGATGGTTGTTCTTTTGGTGACCAAGGTAGGATAAGTGCTAGTGGTCTTATTTGGAATTCTCAGGGATTTTAATTTTGGCTTTCTCTTGTTGCCTTCACTAATAAATTGCGGAATTGAAAGCATTATTGATTGGTTTGAAGTATTGCCGAACACTTGGACTGAATCATGTTGAGATTGAATTAGACTCAATGACTTGTGTTGATTGGGTTGTTCGTAGAAGATGTGAAATTTTGTACTTAGAAGATTTTTGGGAGGAAGTGAATAATTTGTTTGATATTGAGATTATTTCTATTACACATATATTCAGGAAAAGTAATATGCTGGCTATTTTTTGGCAAAAATGGGAACGCAAGGTTCAAGCTTGTTTGGAGATCTTTACTACATGTTCCACAGTTTCTTATAGATTTATTGCTTACTAATAAATTGTATTTGCCTTATTTGCATGTTTCTTAGATTGGTTTATTCTTTCATTGGTATTAGTTGATTTGATGGGTAATAATGTCAGAGTTGTAAGTCTTTATTTTGGGCCTAGGAATTTCTTTGTGCCTAGGATTGTTTTGGGGCACTTGGTTTATTTTTTGATCCTTAGGTCTTTATTGTTTTCATGGTATTCCTCCACCGTAAGTGAGAGTTATTAATAAACTTGGAGAGTGGTCCCTCTTAGACAACGGATCCTAACTCTTTGCCTAAAAAAAAAAAAAAGCTGTTCGATTTGGTGATTTCAAGATGTGTGAGTGAGTGTGTTCGTCCTAATATTTCTTTTTAAACTTTGAAATGAAGTTGTTTGAGCACAATTATATAAATAATTTCATAACCTAATTTGAGCAAGTCATGATCAACCAATTAATTAAGTAGATATATAGCTAATTATATAATGGGATCTTTTTTAGAGCTTTGGGAACACATGATTTTGCAATTGCAAAGTGAGGAACTTGAACTCTTTGCAGTGATTGCTTGAATGCTTTGTCAAAAGAAATAACTTTGTTCATGGTAAGAGTTTACTCATCCCAACACTGTCATGGTAAAATCAAGAGATCAAGAGAGGATCTTAATCAAACAAAGTCAAGCACAATTTAAGAAAGACTCCCAAACCTTCAGACTAGTAAGTTGCACATGGCATGAGAAACCCCCAACAGGCTGACATGTTAAATTAAATTGGGATACATAATTCAATTAAGTAGAAAGGAAGATAGGATTCGGGGCACTTATATATAAGAGACTCAAATGGCATGGTGCTGGGTATTTTCCAAGCTAATAAAGGTTTAAAATCTTCCCCTTTCACTGCTAAATCCTATGCTCTTTTGCATGCTAACTTCGGTTTTTTTATAGAAAGATGGGCATTTAGGATGTAATCATGGAAGGTGATGCTCTTCAAGTCGTCAATTTGTTAAGCAAAGTTGTTGAGATTGGAACTATGGAGGACTGTTAATCGAAGACTCAAAATTGATCCTCAACTCTCTTAGATCTTGTCTGCTTCTCGTGTCAAGCGAGAAGAAAATAAAGCGCGTAACAATAAAACCAAATGATTTTTGAACAAGTCCTGTCGAGATTGTCTTGCTCAAACTGCTCTAAGCATAGAAAGTGACTTATATGTATTGGAGAATTATCCAAGTTGTATACATTCCATATCACAGTGAGAATTTGTAAGTCATCTATTGAGCAATAAAACCAAATGATTTTTCAAAAAAAAAAATCATGAGATGATGCATGCATGGCCAATTATATGATGCATGCATATATATATATATATATATATAATTGAATGATATTAATTGAGGGGTGGCTTGGATGCATAATTAATGCATAAGTACTTTGAACAATACTTCACCAAATTCTTACATTAATATTAATATAACTTCTTACATTAATATTAATATCTATGCCACTTATACATATGAAGCCAATCCCTATTCTCTCCCAAACTAGTACGTACCATATATATATGCATTATCTTTGCCCTGTTGCAGACCTACTACGTTAATCATATAAATGTATTATAGATGTATTATGTATTATAGACCTACTACGTTATCTTTGCCCGGTTATAGACCTACTACATTAGTCTTAATATATATATATATACACACACATATGAAGACTACGGCCATTAATAAGTTAGCTAGCATATTAATTTGTCAGGTTATTTTTTTTTCTAAAATGTTTTGTTTAATTTACAACATGATCATTATCTACTTTTTTTTTTTCTTGTTGATGAGATTGAACTTCATACATTAACCAACCCACATTACAATACAGAGTCCATCCCAAATTAGATTAAATATCAAAACAGTAATTACAACAAAGCAGAATCTAGCATCACCCTAAAAGATATAAAATCCAGACAAGAGTGCCACCATTGATTGGTATCCACAATCCATTTGGCATGTTGGGCAAGAAGGTGTGTGGCTTCATTTCCTTATCTTCCTACATGAAGGACTTCAACCATCTTAGTAAATTTCTATCCTCGAATTTTATGGCATCAACAGTCATAGAATTCCATTCCAATTGTAACCTCAAATACCCCAGGTGAAGGATCATCCATAAACCTCTTATCATTGCTAGTTCTTCAATATCATCTATAGAAAAATCCCATCCTCCTTACTACTTAAGGCAAACCGCACAACTCCTTTATCATCTCGAAGAATTGCCTTCACACCAGCAACTCCACTCTTTTTACAAAGAGCTCCATCAAAATTCAATTTAATATAATATATGGCAGTAGGTTTCAATACCAAGATCTTTTTTTATGTCATCACTTATGTAGATTGCTTAATTTTATTATAAATTATTATATAATCAATACAATTATCCACCCACTTCATGTGAATTAGTGTACGTAACATGCCTATGGTAAGATGAAATGGGAAAAAAAGGATCTGGTACTCGCTTCGAGGGGAGTAGTCCTCCATAGAAGAAGAAGATGAAAGAAAATAGAAAATTTCAATTAAGTTTTTTGATAGATTCTCTTTACAGTGTTTCCCTCATATCAACCTAGAAATTAATTATTTACCTCCTGTAAAGTAAAAATAATAGAAAATTTTCAAATGTCATTACTATCACAAATTTAGTCACTATAAAAATGAGTGTCCTAAATTTAAAAACATAGAGGACGGCTCTAGTTCCTCTAATGTCGTTAGTGTGGCTGATGAGAAGACTAATAACTCAGATATTGTCCTAGCAATTAGCGACTCTAATAGTCTTTTTGGTGACAAGTGGGTCATGGACTCAGTTTGTACTTTTCATATGTGTCATAAGAGGGACTAGTTCGCTATCTATGAGCCAGCCAACGGTGGTTTCATTTTGATGGAAACTACTAAATCATGTAGAATTGCTAGGGCGGTTTAATGAGAATTAAGATATTTGTTAGGATTATCAGAACATTATCTAATGTTTGACATATCTCAAATTTGAAAAAAAAAATCTTATGTCGTAAGGCATTCTTGATACATTGGATTTCCGATACACTGGTACCACTGGAGCTATTATAGTCAGTAAGAGCTCCATGATTGTGATAAGGGAAGATAAGACATATGGTTTTTATTTCCTTTAGGACAGTATAGTGACATGTGCAATTGCAGTGTCTGTTTTAGATGATTTAGACTAAGACATCACCTGTTTGTAGTACATGTATTTGGGTCATATAAGTGAAAAGGGGATGTCCATTTTGAGTAAGCAAGATTTTGTAAATACTGTGTGTTTGGGAAGCAATATAGAGTTCAGTTTACTACCAGGGTGGACTATATTTATTCTTATCTTTGGGTCCATCATTTGTTCTATCAAAAGGTGGAGTTTATTTTTATTGATGATTACTCGTGAAAAGTCTGGATTTATTTTCTGAAGTAGAAAAACGATGTGTTTGTTAACTTCAAATAGTGGAAGGTTTTGATTGAAGATCAGACATGCAAAAAGGTAATACGACTTTGAACTGACAACTGTATAGAATTTTATAGAGGTGAATTTGATCAATTCAGCAAAAAGGAAGGTATTGTTAGGCACCGCATAGTTAGACATACTCCACAACAAAATGAGATAGCTGAACGGAAGAATAAGACTCTCTTGGAGAGAGTCCGTAGTATGCTTTTGAATCCCGACTTGGTTATGAATTTTTTTTGGCTAAAGTAGTCAACACATCTTTCCATTCGGTCAACCGTTCTCCAGCCACTACAATTGATTTGAAAACTCCGAATGAGCAATGATCTGGTACTTCTGTTGATTATTCTGATTTAATTTTTTTTGTCCTGCTTATTTCTATGTTAATGAAGAAAAACTAGAACCAAGGGCAAATAAGGGCATATTCATTGGATATGCTAATGGGGTGAAAGGATTCAGAATATGGTATACTGATCGTAAATCACATAAGTTTATAATTAGCAAGGATGCAATATTTGATGAACAATCCATGCTTAATTCGAGAAATGAGTTTACTGTGTCTATAGGTGAAGAGCAGTGTAATAGTAAGAAGGTGGAGTTAGAGGTTGAAGATTCATAGAGGGTGCCAGACGGCTCTTAAGATCATGCTATTGCTAGTGAGCTTGATTCTGACTCTCATAATAGCGCACAAGATGAGTAAAACTACAATATAACTATTATTAGACAAAAGAGGCAGATCAAGTCACCTCTTAGATATGCTCATGTAGATATGTTGATCTATGCTCTTATTACGGTAGAGGACATTTTTGGTCAGGAACCTTCCAATTTTTAGAAGTTGTCAAGAGTAAGGAATTTGCACAGTGGTGCATAGCGATGAGTGAGGAGATTAAGTCTCTTTACAAGAACCAAACTTAGGAATTTGGTTAAATTACCGAATAAGAAGAAGGCTGTTAGTTGCAAATGAGATTTTAAAAGGAAAGAAGGAATCCATGGTGTTACAGATGCAAGGTGTAAGACACGCTTGGTTGCTAAGGGCCACAGTCAGAGAGAAAGTATCGACTTCAATGAAGATTTCTCTCAAGTTGTGAAACACAGTTCGATCCGAGTGTTACTTGCTATGGTAGCATTGTATGATTGGAGCTACAACAACTTGATGTAAAACAACTTTCCTACATGGTAAGCTTGATAAGATCCTTTACATGTATAATCCAGAGGAATTCATTGTTGAAGATAAAAAAGATTATGTGTGCAGATTGAAGAAACATTGTATGGTTTGAAGCAGTTTCTGAGACAATGTTATAAATGTTTTGACTCATTTATGATTGATTATGGTTATGTGAGGAGTAATTATGATAGCTGCATTAATCATAAGCTTTTATCTAATTAATCTTTCATTTATCAACTACTTTATATTAATGATATGCTAATTCTTGCTAAAGGCAGATCTGATGTTAATTTATTGAAAAAACAATTCAGTAATGAGTTTATAATGAAAGATCTAGGTTCTACTAAGAAGATTTTGAGGATGGAAATCCACAGGGATAGAAAAGCTAGAAAGTTGTATTTGCCTCATGGAAAGTACCTTGAGAAAGTTCTTGAAAGACTTGGAATGATCACTTCCAAACTAGTAATTGCATTGTTTGCTTCGCACTTTAAACTTTTAGCTTTCCTATCTCCTAAGACGGACGAGGAGGAATGATTTATGACTAATGTTACTTATTCCAACGCAGTTTGCATCATTATGTATGCGATTGTCTATATTCGTCCAGATAGTTTACAGACAATAAGTGTTGTTAGTAGGTATATGACTAATCCAGGTAACATATTGGCAGGCTGTGAAATGGATACTCAAATATTTGAGAGGGACCTTGAATTTTGGCTTAGTTTTTGATAGAGATGTTAATATTAGTTCCAGAGTTGTTGGTTATGTTGATTTCTGATTATGGTAGAGATTTAGATAAAAGAAGATCATTAACAGGATATGTTTTTATTTTATGTGTCTGCTATTAGTTGAAAAGCAACATTACAATCTACTGTTAATTTATTAACTATAGAGACAAAGTACATGGAAGCAACTGAGATTGTTAAGGAGACCATTTGGTTGAAAAGTCTGATTAGTGACTTGGGATTGTGGCAAGATGAACTTTCAGTATTCTGTGACAATGAGAGTGCTATACATTTGACCAAAAATTAAATGTATCATGAGAGGACAAAACATATTCATGTCAGGTATAATTTTCTTCAAAAGGTTGTTACATAGGGTGTTCTAGAAATTCTGAAGATTGTTACTTTGAAAATTCAGCAGATATGATGACAATGCTAATTGTAGTATACTAGTTCAAGTTTAGTTTCGACTTAATGGGTGTTTGAGGTCTTTGAATCCTTTAGGGAATTTTTTGGAGGGGGTCGATTCTTTGGGTAATGGATTTTATTTGAACTTCATGAAAATTAAGCCAAGGTAGAAATTTGTTGAGTTTAGCTTGATTTCCTTGTAGAAATATGATTTTTGAGGCTTGGCTTGACTGTTGTATGACCTTGGCTTGATCCTAGCTCGAAACTGGCTCAAGCACATGGCTCGACACTTCACTTGAGCGAATATTCAAACAGAAAGTCCGCTTGACACTCGTTCACTTCACTCAAGCGATTGTGTGCCCTAAAATGTCCGCTCGACACTCCACTTGAGCAAATGTTCATTTTGAGGGCTTCGCACCATTTTCACCATATACTATGTTATTTCATTTGTATATCACTTTTGGTATTATTGAAGGAGTACATTAGAGAGAGAAGGAGAATCCTTTTATTAATAGTCTTGAGAGTTTATTTGGTGTATTGAGGTTTTGAGACTGTAAGGATTGTGTAATTCATCTTTTGTACTCCACATTCGTTGATAACGAATTCATTTCGATTCACTCTACTAGTGGACGTATGCTCACATTGAGCCAAACCACTTAAATTTTACTGTTCTTTATGCATTAATTGCCATATTTTATTATCATTTTTATTTTCACTATGATATTTGAAATTTAGCATTTGAAAAAGAGTTTATCTTAACATATAAAATGATTTTTTTGTCTATCGCGCGTGGTGGGTTGTCCTAATTTATTATGATCATTAGGATCTTAATTTTTAAAATTATTTAGAGCAACTTCAAGACATATAGAGTTCATATAATTTAGCGACATTATATTTGTTTGGGGTCAAATTAATAGCTCTGATTTTGTCACGTCAACATTTATTAATTAATACCACAAGATCAAGAATATATATAGTATATATATATATATATATATATTGGCCTGTAAAGTTGGACACTAATACAACAAGTCATACTTAATAATAATAATAAAAAAGACTATTAATTAAAAATTCGACCATATGGACATTATATATATATATATATATATATATATATATATATATATAACCTGGCATATCCCATGCAGTTGAGACTAGCATACATACATTCATAGAGTCGAGGACCACCATGCAGTTGAGACCACCATTACAACCATCCGACTGTTTCTTTTAAGCCATTACTAGATTTGTTTCGGATCTGCATCACTCTTTTTTTTTTAATTTTTAATTATTATTATTATTATTATTTTAGTCCAAAAAGAGGGCGGATCTGCATCACTAGATATAATATTGGCCGTTAATTTGAGACCACGCAATGCATGACACCATCAATACTGTGTAAATTAAGTCATGGAAGATGCAAATATATTGTGATCGGGCGACATTTCACAAGGCGCTACATATATATAATCTATCTAGAATTAATTTACGTACCTAGAATTAATTTTTTAATCATGTTACGTCACTTACTTTTAATCTATCTTATAAATGGAGATATCTTAGCAAGAGTCACTACAAGAAAAAAGAGCTAATATAACCAAATCTGATGCATCTAAAAGAGCAGATACATCCAATTTGATTATTTTTGCCCCTTTTGAATGCATTAGATTGATTATATTAGCCTATTTTTCTTATAGTGAGCATAAATCATACTTATATTTCAAATCGGCATTAGAATATGATACTTTTGGTGATCATAATATAAGCTGATAATAATGTTACAAATTAATGATCATTGATAGTTTAAAAAGTTTAACTTTCAATATGTTTTCTTTTTTTATTGCTTTCTTATTCTGTTTAATTTGGAGAATCGTTCTTTCATTAATTTCGGGACTCTAATAGAAATTGTGGTCTCCATCATTTTGAACTTTAATTTACTTTACGATCGAGCACAAGAGAATAGTGAACAAGCTTAAAGGTAGGAAGGTGTAGATCATGGACAACTAGGGACTAAAATTTCTCTAAACAATAAAATAAACATGCACGGAAATGGTCAAACTGGTTCTAGACAGCGTACATCAAACGTTGTGCGTGCGAGTACTTCATCATCTACTCCATATAGATAATCAACTTGCATTTATTATATATATATATATGTATATATATATTCACTTCTATTTAGTACCGTGACTTCCTTCTCATTGTGGTGGTCTTAGTTATATATATATATAATATAATCCAAAATACTAAGCTAAAGCTAAAGTTAAGGCAGGTCTTCATCATCTCCCATCTTCATTTCCTTTCGAAACTCAGAAATTCCATCAATCTGAGCTTTCCCAAAAGTCTCTTCATATGAAGCAAGAAGACAAGTTGATCTTCTCAAAGGCTTTATCCAAAGAGAGCTCAGTGGCTAACCGTTCTCTGAGGGTATATTATGGAGGAGCTTCTGGCGCTGTTCCCTTCATGTGGGAGTCTCGCCCTGGTACTCCTAAATATCATACACTTTTCGACACTGAGCTTTTACCACCTCTCACTCCCCCTCCTTCCTATTATTGCACTTCAAATAATAAAAAGCCTGTCAAGAAGAAAAACAACTCAAGATCTAATCTCTTTTTCGCTTTATTCCCAAAAATATGTCTTAGAAAAACCAATGCGTCCCCTAATTCCCTCACTTCAGCATCATTCTCATCATCGGATTCATCATTGTTTTCTCCAATTACTACTACAAAGCTCAAGGGAAGGAAGCGATTTTTAAGCGAAGGCTCATCATTCGATTCCAGGGAAGATCATGATCATGACGGGACCATTTGTTCACCAACTTCAACATTGTGTTTTGGCATCGGTAGCCGATAAGGTACCTGTACTGGCCGATGGTGGTGGGCCTCGCGGCTACTTTCGGTTGTGATATTTGGAGAAAAAAAAGGCCTTGTTGTTGAAGGTAAGAAATGGATATATATGTAGGAGCTACACATGCCTTACATACTTGTCTTGCTTAGGTTGCCTCATTTGTTCCTTTGTAGTAACTAGTTATCTAAACTATCTAAACAATATTCTGAAATGTATGGTGGTAAACCTTGTTTATTATCATATCTATCTGAAATAAAACAGTTGGGTCCCAATTGTTAAGATGTATCTAAATCATGTAATGTATCAAACATTAGCTCGTCCTTGATCATGTTGTTCTTACTCTTCCTTAAATCAACGATTAAAATGTGGCTAAATTTGGTATATATATATTCAAACCAGTAGTGGAGAGATCCACCAGCTTGATCGATGATATAGATCAAGGAGCATATATATATTGAACGTCAAAAGGAACATACACACATATATACACATACGAGTATTTGTAATTTGTATTTTCCTATTTTAAGTTGTTGGTGTTTAGAAAGAGGGTATATATGCAATCCATGATTTTCTCGTTTAAAATATGATGATTTGGGTGTTCCTCGCAATAAATTTGATCAGTTCACCAACTAAGCAATTGCATCAAATGAACTGCTCATTGTTCATTACCGTGAACAAAAGTGCATCTGATATTTCAACATCATCGATCTGAGCTAGTCTTGTCAAGCTGGCCAGACATTAACAGCATGATTTGGCAGTGTAATTAAGTACGTTATCTTTTTCTAAAATAAGCAAGACAGTAGCTTATTAGGCCAACGGTACTTAATTAAACAGGGAGTGGGACGTAGGACTAGTAGACCTTAATAAACATCCCTCATCTAGTTGTGGGTTCTTTCTTTACTAGAAGAACACTAGCTAGCTTTAGGATTTTTAATTGGTTGGAGGAGTTTCTTGATAAACACGGCTGTTAGAGGTGTCTATTCGTCTTTTTTTGTCCCTGGTTATTAATTGCAAAGAGGAAAGACGGGTAAAAGTTTCATCAACACATTTAATTCTGCCTTTTTATATTGTTGGGATCTTTTGGTTCTGTTTTGTCTTCGTCACATATTGAAAGTTTGTCTCTTTTTCTTAAGGGAAAAGGCTGTATGTGTGTGCATTTTTGTTCTTTTTTTTTTAATTTTATCACATGAATACAATTGGTTCCATGCAACCACCCTACAGATTTTCATGGATGACGACGTAACAATAATTGAACAACATTATGTATATGTAATATGTAACCCAAATTCATCTACCCATTTATTCCGTTTTTGAATCTTGAAAAACAAAAAACAAAGCCGGTCAAGTTCAAAATCTATTCATGGCACATGATGCTGCTATATTATAAGTTTCGACTCACATTTGTCGTCGATTTTGTTTCTATATGTAGTTTTTAAGGAACTTCCTTGGTATTTTTTTTATGGAAGAAAAGCCAATGATGACACATATAGATTATGGTCCATATATATAGTTGGCCATTTCATGTCTCCTGAGAAGTGCCAATTAGAAGAGAGGAAAAAATGGTAGCAAGAAACAAGTACCAAAGGGTTTTATTCTTCATATTTTAGTCAAACAAGAGGAGGCCGGAGAATCTCAATCAAAGTAAAACAAAGATAAAAAGGGATGTAAATGTGGATGATGGATTCTCTGCTAGCAACTAATTGAGAGTGTCCTGTCCAGTTAATGTTCCATGTGCGTGTGGGACCATCATTTGTATGGTAGTATTTTGGACACAACTAACGATACCTGACACTATATATGGATATATGTGATCTTTACCTAAGATATTAAACGGATTCAACAAAATTCTGGCCACATTATAGCTATGAGTTCTACCAAGATTTGGAGTTCAACCTTTGCCATGACTTACATATCAAGGCTACCACAATTGCTTTAGGAGCAAGAACTTCTCTTAAAGTAGATATACTTATATCATATCATACGTGGGGACTTAAAACAATCCATGATAGTTGCAACTTTCACGGATCTATATAGTCCGTGGTCGATCCACACAATGAATGTTTTAAAATTTGAATGCAAGTGTGATAAGATGTTATATCTCGGGTGTGAAATCATCACTTGTTTCAAAAGATTAAGCTAATAGAAAGAAGAAAATTCTTGTAGTTTATTTTCTATTTTAACAATCCCCCTCCCATGTAGAGTCAGGTTTCTAACATAAGATCTCTGTTTTAATACCATGTAAATTACCACTTATTTCAAAAGTTTAAGCCAATAAAAAGACGTAATTTTTTATTATTTATCTTATATCTTAAAATTGAGCAACACCTTAACTTAAAAATATAATTTAGGTCACTGGATTTGAGGCTTATACTTTTGTACCAACAACTCAATCTGGTCATTACTATCCAAAGAATGGCTTAACCAACTCATGATAATAGACCGGTACTTCTCTTATACGTAAATATTCCATGTTCCACCTGTTTCTAGAATAAGAAGCAAACAATTTCATCTATTTCTCTTAATACTATAAAATAAATGTGTTATAGTTTTGCTACAGCCGCTATGATGCAAATTCATGGGGCTTTCCTCTTTTATACTTGAACATTTGTAGTAAGCAACATCACATAGACAGTATGGGCCCACGTGGTATAAATGAGATACTAGAGACTGATGCCACTGATAATTCCCGCTTCTCGTTCATATATTGTAACTTCATGTATCGCATTTGCCAAGAAGTTCACATTACTTGTGTTTACACCCACCATGCTGCCAATGGAAATGTAAAATTACGAGTGACTAAATACAACAGTACCATAACCAAAAAGGAATATGTACAAGTGTATAAATCTTAATTAAAAATAAAATTCCTCACTAAATCAAAGGAAATATACCTCATACGTCCATCTGGAGTAATGTATACATGGAATTCCCTTGCTAGTCGATCAATCTCATTCGGTGTTAAGCCAGAGAAACAAAACATCCCAACCTGTAGCAAAATACATTAGAGGGTTTACAAGTGGTGCTCAACCCGTTCCCACTACCATACCTACACACCTGGTTAGCTATGTGCTCCCAGCTGATCAGAGGACCACCCAACTTCTCGAGAGTTTGTTTAATACGATTGGCCTTTACCTTATGATGTCAGAATAACATTGCATGTATATCAAATTCTCTGAACTCAAAAAGGAAGAGACAGTAAAATAGACTAGAGAAAAGTATATACTACCTTCACCTCTTTGAAGCAGAAGACCTTGGTTTGTGGATCACTCAAGATCGTTGAGACCAACAATATACCGTGACCAAGAGGATTGCTGTAGAATGCCTTGGCAATCTGCTGTAGTTGACTTTTAACTGCAACCGCTTGCTTCGCATCATCACATAGGACACTAAAATTTAAATAGGTGTAGGAAAAAGGGAAAGATCAGTAGTAAACTCCACAAAGGACAGATTGGGATGGTTGAGCTATTGACCTACTTAACATTGTATTACATTGGCATAGCTTTGCCTGCCCACCTAAGGATACAATAAATATGTGTATGGCAAAGGGATACATTGATCAGTCTTCTCCTCATGTTGTGAGTCCTCAAAAGCATGTTATAAATACTGCCCATAACTAAAGTCATTCTGGCATCTTTTTAGTCTAGCTACTTACAAATTCATGCATGCCTACTTTCCAGAATCCATGCGTATCTTTACTTACGTGAGACAACCAACTTGGTGTCCATGTAATACCATGTTTTTGGCGAAGGATTGAGCATAGCCTATTAGATGTCCATCTTAAAAAAAAATCCGGATTGGTAGGGCATCCATATCAAGATCTCCACTTGCAAAGCCTTGGTAAGCCATGTCAAAGAAGGGAAAGTGATTTTTACCTGAAAAATGATTTGAAGACAAGACAAAAGATAATTGAGAAAGATTGGAGACACATAACAATTAGGTAACAGTACGTTTAACAAATACCTTAAATTTGTTTGAAATTTCTCTCCATTGTTCTTCAGTTGGGTCAACCCCAGTTGGGTTGTGAGCACAAGGATGAAACAGGAAAAATGAACTATCCGGGGCATTCTATAAAAACCACCAAACTTAATATACCAAAGACAACGTATTATTTATGTCATTCAATCACTGTATGAGGGGTATAAAGCAGACAATTGAAGGCTTCGGGCATGCCTCTCGATCAAGACAAGTGCATTCTTTTATTGAATTGATTATGAGAATTCTACATCCAAGAAGCGTTATCATTTTAAATAGAAAATTTATCTTAGAACATTTTAACGCAAAAGAAAACAAATCCGTATGAACTGTCTATCTAATTAATGAAAATAAGTTATCCATGAAAACTGTCTTTCTAAAGATCATCCTCAACCCCAGGACTAACAATTCAGGGTAGACTCTAACCTTGACATCATCCATTAGAGCTACAAAGTTTAAACCCTTTGAAATGGGATGGCAGTAGCAGAAGCTTCTTTCTAGAACTTGGGCATCTCTCCATATATTGTGATGGTTACGCAATGCAGGGAATTGAAATTCAACAATTAAAAAAAAAAAAATCCTTAAATGACTACAGTATGCATTAGATGAATTAGAAGTGTTACAGAAAATACTTACTTGGACCAAGTAAAATTAGGCAAATAAATTGGTGATTCAGGATAGAAACGCCTCTGCAACTCAGCAAACAGTCGACAAGCACTAGTACCAGAGAGCGTTGGAAGTCCAACAACCCTCCCGTCCTTTATGAGATGGGCATGTTTTCCATAAGTCAGTTTCACACTCTCCTCAACCAACTTTGAACCCACTTAGTAGCATTTGACTCCTTAACCAAATAAATCTCATAAAAAAATTTGGCCGTTAGAACACTTATCAAGTGAACCACCAATATCTATAATTTCGATACTTAATTAGATCGGTGCAATTTTTATCGTGTTGTTCAAACAAGTGTACTCGGAAGGAACCCTCCAAGTATATGTTCTTGAAAAAAAAAAGGAAACAAGAAAATTAAGCTCAAACAAAGAACACCGAATAATAATAACTCACGGGAGCTCATAACCAGCAATCTTTGACTCCGCATATCGAACACATTGTAGAACAACTAGTTTCCCCTCATCATCCCTGTAAGCTCCCTGAAATTATAAACAACAACAGATGAATCAACTCAGAAAAGGGACTTTCCATTGGCAAAAGCCTCGATAAAGGAAGAAACTTTGTACCACTCCAATATTGATCTTGTTGGGGTTGGTGTCAGTAAGAAAAGCCTTCGTGATACCAATGATGGGGTCCTTAGGCGCTGGTTTCACATGGTCCCACCAACCAAGGGCCCTGCTTGAGGTTGACATAAGCCTCGTTGATCTAGCAAATATTCCTCCCATGAACCTCCGCATGATGTTGATGATTATTTGTTGTTGCATCCATTTCGGCTACCGTGCTGAAGGCCCTATGAATTGTACGATCTCGATGAAATCCGAGTTTCGGCCATGTAAAAGATGGTTTTCCATGGTTTTTCCTCTGGTCTTTCACTCGTTCCAGTGGGCTCGTTGGTTTTGCTTTTCCTAAGTAGCCATATACTTCCTTATTTGACAGCAATCCTGGGGCAGGGATGTTCGGTAGCCGGCAATTTCTCAAAATTTCCTTAAACGAGTTCAACATTGTACAACGAAACAATCCGAAGATGTTTTATTTTCAAAATGGGTAGGTTGAAAAAATGAATAAAATGGACGTATTAACAACGTCGTCAAGGGCACTGTTGAACTCATTTTGTTTCTCACTAATTTTTCTTTCTCGCCAAATAGTGAACTTTCATTAAAAGTGCGAAGATGTTCTTTTTTTTCATAGAGAAGATGTGCTTAGAATACATTACAATACATCATAGAAAATGATAAAAATGTGAATATTTTTCACTTTAAAAATTCAACATACATTGAGGTACTTCTTCTAAAGGGATATTTCCAAATATGTTGTGACCGATGTAGTTTCACTACCATTTATCAAAATTCTGAAGCATTATCATTGTTCTTTTGTTGTTGCTTCTATGGTCCAATCTGCATTTTGTTGAGGTTTCTTTATAGATGTTATGACCACTTGAAAATCGCCTACATATGCTGCCATAGCTTCCCCTAAGTTCGGGTTTTTTGAGCTTATGAATGTTGTAGTTACAAATATGACTCATCATATATTCTTATAACGGCTGCTGCCGTGCTTTCAAACTCTCTTACTGTTACATCAAAGGAAATTGAGAGGAAATCTGGAGTGGGGACCAGGAGGGTATATTACAAAGAGATTTCCATTCCCAAACATTACAATGCTTCTTATAAGATTTAAGGATTTCTAAGACAAACTGCTCAATGCTTATGTGGGGGAGTCATGGGTGATTTGGTTCCTATAAAACCAGATGTTATTAATTACTAGTACAAGAAAAAGCTAAAATTTGTGAAGATCTTGATCTGTGATGATTTGGTTGTTTGCTGTATTAAGAATAAAAATGATC
This sequence comes from Platycarya longipes, assembly GCA_036559045.1. Lineage (NCBI taxonomy): Eukaryota > Viridiplantae > Streptophyta > Magnoliopsida > Fagales > Juglandaceae > Platycarya > Platycarya longipes. Next base: position 44,898,563 of record CM071798.1, on the reverse strand, counting down.
CAATTTGTGATATCATGGTCAACTATACTCTCAATATTCAGAGGCTAGGGGAACTATCTCTTGAATTGGACTTTGACTCCAATGGAGTTGGGAGTAGCATTTTTCGACCTCGGACTTTGGAAAATTTTTGCTCCAACTCCAATTTCGTACAAAGTTAGAGTTTGACTCTGATTGGAGGTTGGAGCTCTAAATCTTTATTGGGCTAACTCAAGGCCCAATTTTGACTTCTGGGCTCACTAAAGCTCAATTATGAACCCTATAAAAAATATTGAAAAAAGGATAAAAATATATCTACATACTACACTCTAGTGAGTTTATATAAAAAAAAAAAAAACTGTAAAAAACCATTCAAAAACTTAAATACAAATATACAATATCCATAAAACTAAATAACATATAGCCATAACACTGTAACAGTCCCATTTATTAAAATATTGACTTAGAGATAACTACATAAACACAGAACATAGTAAACAGCATGCACATCACAAATTTGACTCAATGGTCATACCTAAAATGAAGATAGGAAGACATAGTCAATATAAGGAAAATTTGATGATAGAAAATTGAATACGCTAAAAATAGAATTTGATTGTCACCAGTAAATGGGGTTCCCCATAGTCTATCAACTCCCAAGAGGTGTCCGTCTTCATCATTGACAATTATATTAGAATTTACAATTATGTTTATAAAATCATAAAAAGTAGAAGTTAAATAAATGATTTAAAAAATAATTAAATAATCATTTAAAAGCATATAAAGATATCCGATTTAAGCCTGTAGCTCTTGGCATCAACGCCAATGATATCTTGTCCAATAGGCATTTCACTTGTCTAATTCTATGTGCAAATGAGAGTCCCAATGGTTGATGGTGACAATAAACTCCCATAAGCATGCAATACACGACTTCCAATGTTAAATGCCGATTCAGAAGCAACCATAATGACATGAATGACTAGCACATCTCAAATAATACGGGAAATGACTGAATACTTGGTAGAATTAACCTTCCATGTAGCCCATGCATGTATGCCATCCTTGTCGGTTCCTGGATTAAAGGGTTTCCTCATAACCAACTCAATTTTGAAAGCTCACTATATATATATATAATATATATATAGTGAGTGTAACCACATCCAAACCAGAAGTCCTCTATTTTCCCTTTTTGAAATAGAGCACCCTTCTCTTCTTTGTCGGAATCAACCACCACCATCACATTAGCTAAGCATCCATGCTCTCATTGAAGAAGCCACCAACCGACACCAAACTAGTGGAATTTGGTAAGTCCTTACCAGAAAACATCCCAGTTGCAATCCATTGCCCGTTCCAAATCATCTCCTCCACATCAGTGCACCAAAATATCTCCATTGAACCACATTAAGCACCACATACGGCAAGGCCAGAAGCCTCTCCGTTGTGACCCAGAGCCACTATACCGGGGAACCCATTACATGTATCATCAACTTAGAGCAAAATTCTCTGTTCTCCCTCCCCAAAATAGAGTAGCCACTATAGTTTTGAATATCGTATCTATAACAGTTTCAGTCAAGGCACTGTAACAAAATAATTTGATATCGATACTATTTCGTGTCTCATTTCAGAATAATCTATACATGAATAAATTATATATACACACATAAGTTATATCCCAAAATAATAGTAAAATAAATCATAAACTCAATAATATTTCTTTATACAAATCTTAAATTTAACAACATACATATTTATAAAACTAAATAAGTCTTATTCTAATCATCAAAATAAATTACTCTGAGATCACATTAAAAATAATAAATAATATTACTAACTAAAATAAATAATAAACATTAACGGTTAATATCACATAAAATAATAACGGACAATATTCTGACATCATGATATATCAAAAGAAAAATAGTTTATGTCATATTTCACAAATCGAGGTGTAGAATACTAATGATCCTTTTAACTTTTTGCTTTCAATTTGTTTCCTTAATTACACAAATCGAGGTTCTTTACTTTAGCTTTTCATTTTTTTAACTATTATACTCCATGAAAGTGACATGCTAGTTTATCAAAATTACAAGAAAGTCAAAAAATTATTTAAGTTTATGTGTACCGATTGAAATTCATTGAGCCGAAATCTGAAATACTGGTCGAAACATCTTCATATGGCCGGTAATTTATTTGGTACAAAATCTGTGTACTGACTATTGTACTAGTACGTTATATTTTAGTCGTACTGGTTGATACGATACAAAATTTAAAATTATGACAGCCACAGCCCCTTCGTAAGTTGCCAACCACCGTCCCCTTTTCTCCGCGCCGAAGTTTCTACAGATAACACCAGATTGCACCACCAGTCTTCTCCATGCTGCATCAAGCTCTAACTTACATGCTAAAAACCATCGTAGAAGAGCCCAAACTCATCAACTAAAGATAACTGCCACCTTCTTCAATAGAATTCCTAGGGACAAACACAAAAATTGTCAGAAGATCACTCCCATTACTTCGCTCTGCTTCGATAAGCACGTGCCTGATCTCCCTCCACTTTATCTTCATTGTTTCTCTTTCCTTCTAATGGTGTTAAAGAATGATGAGTGAGCTGCCACACAAAAAGAGCCAAACCGAGAGAGCAACACCACTACATGCCTAACAGATTCTCAACAGATTTAATCATGACGTTTTGGAGCTGTACATATGCTTGAGGGCAATACTGTATATTCATTTCATTTTGTCATGTATAGATTATTTCATTTCTCTTGTATAAATAGGCTATTGTACAGATTACATAGGTGCTTTTTGGAAGGAAATAACAGAGTAATTCTTCATTTTTTTCGTTGCTTTGCTTCTCTTTTCTTCCAGTAAACTAGACCTCTACGTATTCTTTCATGGCATCAGAGGCCAGTGTCGAAACTCCAACTCTCAACCTTACCGACCTCACCAATCCAAAGAACCCATACCGTCTAGAAACCTCTGATAATCCTGGTACAATTCTGGTCACCGAACATCTCACAATCGAGAATTACTCCACTTGGTCCAGATCCAATCAACGAGCACTACGGGCAAAGAATAAACTCGGATTTCTTGATGGCACTATCGACAAACCCCCCTCTACTTCTGCACTCCTTCTTTCATTGTGGGAACGATGCAATGATATGCTTGTGTCCTGGCTTCAAAATGCTATCAGTATACCCCTTTGTCCATCAGTTGCCTTTGTTGATGATGCTCGTGCATTGTGGCTTGAATTACAGGACCATTTTTCTCCTCAAAATGGTCCACGCATCTATGAATTGAAGAAAACCCTTGCCAATTTGTCACAAGAATCAGATACGGTAAGTACCTATTATGGCAAACTTAAATCTATCTGGGATGAACTCTCCATCTATGATCCATTACTTGTTTGCTCTTGTGCATCAACGAAAGTCATCTTCAACCGATACCAGCGAGATTGTGTGATCTAATTTCTGACGGGTCTCCATGACTCGTTTACCAATGTTCGTGACTAGATTATGTTAATTGATCCTCTACCGCCTGTCAACAAGGTATTTTCCTACATTCAACAGCAAAAACGTCATCATCTCATCACCTTCGTTGCCCCTCCAGTTGAAACCATTGCATTGGCTGCTCGTCGACCATCTCAATCTTTCCCCAAGCGTGACAAGCCGTACTGCACCCACTGTAAAATCACAGGCCATACTTTGGCACAATGCTTCAAATCTGGAAATGCTACAGCCCCTGTCTATACTCATTGTGAGATGACTGGACATACTGTTGAGCGTTGCTGCAAGCTTCATGGCTATCCCCCTAGACACAAGTATCACAAGCCATGCCTAATGCCGTCTCCATGGAAGCCCCTTCGGCAACCAACAATGATTCAAACCTGGTGTTGACTAAAGAGCAATATCAAGAAATTATAGCCTTGCTGCACAAGACGAACTCAATTGCTTCTCCATCTGCAAACCAACTTCAACTTGTTCCTCCAAGTCAACCCCATATTTCATCGGCTATTAGTATCTCTTTAGGTTTGTCTTCTTTTTCCTCTACTTCTCAACCTTGGATCATTGACACGGGGGCTATAAATCATATGATCTGCAGCCCCTTCCTCTTCACCACAATGACATCCACCACTTCCAATTTTGTTAGACTCCCAAATGGAGAAGTAGCTACTGTCACTCACATTGGTACCGTGCAAGTGGCAACAACTCTTCTCCTCCATGATTTTTATGTGTTCCCAATTTTCATTTTAATTTGTTATCTGCAGCTAAACTTGCCAAACAACTGAATTGTTGTCTCTTGTTTTTCCCTGATGTTTGTTTCATACAGGGCCTTTCTTCCTGAACAACGATTGGGAAGGGTAGTCTGCTACATGGTCTCTATCACCTACACACAGAAGATGTTTCACCTCAAGCCTTAGCTTGTACTTTTTCTCCGCATTTTACAATTCAAAATCTAATTTCAGCCTCTACACAACCTCTCGATAGTGCTCATTATTTATGGCATTGTCGATTGGGTCACCCTTCCCATTTTCGCATGTTACACATACAAGATACCAATGTAACTACTCATATGAATATCAATGAAAAATTACCTTGTCTTACGTGTCCTCTTGCTAAACAAACACGGCTCCCATTTCCTTCTCGCACTAACTTTACTTCTCATTGCTTTGATCTTATTCACTGTGATTTATTGGGACCACACAACATTTCAGACCACAATGGTTCTCGATTTTTCCTCACAATTGTTGATGACTTCTCCCGTTGCACTTGAGTGTATATTCTGAAAAATAAATCTGATGCGTGTCCTTGTTTGAAATCCTTTTGTAATCTAGTTGTCACTCAATTTAATACAAGAATTAAAATCTTCCGTAGTGACAATGGCCTGGAATTCTCCATGATTGACTTCTATTCTGAACACGGCATAATTCATCAAACATCTTGTGTCGAGACCCCCTAACAAAATGGGTTAGTCGAGAGAAAGCATCACCATCTTCTTCAAGTAGCTTGTGCCTTACGTTTTCAATCAGGCATACCATTAGAATTCTGGTCTGCTTGTATCCTTACAGCCACCTACCTAATAAATCGTATTCCCACCCCTCTTCTTCACAACAAGACTCTTTATGAAATCCTATTCAATAAACCTCCCTCCTACTCTCATCTTCGTATCTTCGGGTGTCTAGCCTTTGCTTCTACCACCTCCCACCATCGTCATAAATTTGATCCCCGGAGTTGTTGTTGTGCCTTCATTGGATATCCTTTTGGTGTAAAAGGGTATCGGCTACTTGATCTCACCACTCATAAAATTTTCATTTTAAGGGATGTCACCTTTCGTGAAACACTCTTTCCTTTCCAGACTCCATCCCTCATTCCTAAGTCATACATTCCCTCTCCGTTCACCCTTTTCCCCAACTTCCAATTACCTGATCTAGACTCAATATCAGCCGAACCTCCACCCACACAGCAACACACAGCCACTCATACTCCTGTGTCCCCTACCATTGACACATCCATAACACCACTTCCTCCTCATTTACTTCGTAGGTCTACTCGCTCCCGTCACCCTTCTCCTCATTTAAGTAACTTTCTATACTCTCCACCAATGGTTCCTCCACCTTCTCAAACAATGTAGCTTAACCCTTTGTCAGAGACGTGTAACAATGCTGCCTTCTCATCTTTGTCCACAGCAGGCCCCGCAACTCAGGTCCTTTTCCTCTCTCTTCTTCTATTTCTTTCCATAAACTTTCTTCATCTTATCATGCTTTTATCTCTACCTTATCTGCCACACCTAAACCTCAGTCTTATGGAGAAGCTGTCAAGTATCCTCATTGGTGCGAGGCTATGAATTCTGAAATATCTGCTCTTGAACTCAATAACGCTTGGTCACTTGTTGATTTACCTCCTGGTAAGCACACCATTGGCTCCAAATGGATCTTTAAAGTCAAACATAATTCTGATGGCAGCATTGAGTGCTACAAAGTGCATTTTGTCGCTAAAGGATTTACACAGCAAGATGGACTTGACTACAATGAAACCTTTGCCTCGGTAGCAAAACTTATCACTGTTCGGACATTGTTAGTAGCTGACTCTATCAAAGGCTGGTTTCTTAGGCAATTTGATGTTCAAAATGCCTTTCTACATGGCGACTTGGAAGAAGAAGTTTTTATGTGCAAGTCCCCTGGCTACTTTAAAGGATCATCAAATCAGGTTTCCCGTTTACACAAGCGTCTCTATGGTTTAAAACAAGCCCCGCGACGGTGGTATTCAAAGTTTTCTCAAGCCTTGGTTACTTTCAGTTTCCAACAATCTAAGGCTAACCACAGCCTCTTTACTCGGCTGCACAATGGCTCTTTCACAGCACTTCTTGCCTATGTTGACGACATCATTGTGGCCAGCTCAAGCATGGACTCCATTGCTGCTCTTCAGTCATTTCTCAGTGCGCATTTTCGGATTAAAAGTCTTGGAAATCTTCGTTACTTTCTTGGAATTGAAGTAGCTCATTATTCCAAGGGTATATCTATTTGTCAACGGAAATATGCTCTTGATATATTATCTGATGCTAGTGTTCTTGGTACTCGACCACTCAAGTTGCCCATGGACCAAAACTTGAAGCTTCGAATAGATGATGGACAACCTCTCTTGGATCCTCTCCCTTATAGACGATTGGTTGGGCGATTAATTTATCTCACAATTACTTGCCCGGATATCAGTTACGTTGTCCATGTATTAAGTCAATTTATGACTTCTCCTACTTCCTCACATCAACATGCAGCTCACCAAGTTCTCTGCTACATCAAGAATGCACCTGGTCAGGGACTTCATTTTCCCTCCAGCAGCTCTTTTCATCTCAGGGGTTATACTGACTTGGATTGGGCCTCCTGTCCCAATTCTTGCCACTCCATTACGGGCTTTTGCATCTTCTTTGGATCCTCATTGATCTCATGGCATTCAAAGAAGCAAACTGTGGTCTCTCGCTCTTCCTCTGAAGCTGAGTATCGAGCCATGGAAACCACTTCTTGTGAACTACAATGGCTGTCTTATATTTTACAGGACTTACACATCTCAGTTTCACTTCCAGCTGATCTATATTGTGATAATCAGGCTGCCTTACATATCGCAACAAATTCAGTGTATCACGAGCGCACAAAACACATTGAGATCGATTGCCATCTCATTCGCGACAAAATTCAATTTGGTTTTTTATGCACTTCTCATGTTAGTTCTTCACTTCAGCTTGCGGATGTCTTCACCAAGGCACTTCCTTCCACTCAACTTGGTTTTCTTTTGTCCAAGATGGGAATAGAAAATATCTATTTTCCATCTTGCGAGGGGATGTTAAAGAATGATGAGTCAGCTGCCACACATAAAGAGCCAAACCAAGAAAGCAACACCATTACATGCCTAACAGATTCTCAACAGATTTAATCATGACGTTTTGGAGCTGTACATATGCTTGAGAGCAATATTGTAAATTTATTTCATTTTCTCATGTATAGATTATTTCATTTCTCTTGTATAAATAGGCTACTGTATAGATTACATAGGTGCTTTTTGGAAGGAAATAACAGAGTAATTCTTCATCATTTTCGTTGCTCTGCTTCTCTTTTCTTCCAGTAAACTAGACCTCTACATATTCTTTTAAATGGCACCGAACCCATCGTTCCTCTAGGGCCACACCATCATGTGTGGAAGCTTCTGCCATCGTTGACCTCAGCCCAGTGCCATCACACCTCTCTCCTTTAGCGTTGCTTCTTATTTCTTCTTGGGTAAGGCTACACCCAAGCCTTTTCTCTTTTTCGTGTCTGGAGTAATTTAGTACTTCTACACTTAGGCCTTCTATATCACCAACACCACACATTGCTTTTGTGGATATTCTTTTTTTTTTTCCTATAAAAACACGTGTTTTTCTCTGAAATACTCCCGATTCACTTTCTCTACTTCATTCCATTTGATTTTTCTGACCAAACCTTCTCCAACCGCCAAATGATATTTTTAGGCCACTGTCGGCAAGTGAGAATAAAAAAAAATAAATCTAAAAATTGCATGTAGTATTACCACAAATTTTAGGTTAATTTCATTGGGAAAAAGACCAATTTCCAAAAACGAGAGATTACAACCGAGAAACAAAAGAGGCTCTTGAATAAATTTCGAACAAAATCTATGCAAGCATTTCCCTAAACATCTTCTCACTGTATTAAGGGATTGTCAATTTCTTAACCTGTGTACTATTAGTGGCCGTAGAAGTTTCATAATTGAGCATGGTTTGATTAGTGGCCACCATTCCCTTGCGTATCTTATACCCAACCGTTAAGATGTTCTATCAATACAGCAACACCTTCCTTCTTCGAATGACATTCACAAAGTTGCTCACACTTGTGGCATCTCGCATGCGGGCTCTCATGATCACCAAAGATTTTAGTGAAATATTTTCATGTTCACAATCTTTCTTTAGTAGTTCGTGATGCTGGTGTAGGTGCATGTGGTAGATTCAGATTGTCCACAATACCCATCTCCTCCTCCTCATCAAACACATCCTCATCTTCTATATTTACTGAGAGTGGGAATCAACTACTTGCACAACAAATACCTGCTCTAGAAGTGGGTCTAGATCTCGATGTAGGAATTTTAGCATCCTGCTTCGTTTGTGGACATGGAGTCCCACTAGGTGTACTTGTAGTGTCCATATCATTTATCAATTGTGCTGAAGAAATTAAAATATAAGTATGTCTCCAATAAATTCTCTGAGTATGGGCATTTAAAAAAAATATGTGAAGTATTTTCCTCTTCTATATTGTACATGGGACAGAGAGTTCTTTCTTCAGAAGGAGATTAACAAATTTTTAGGAGACTCTTAGCGGGTAGGATATTATTAAGATTTTTCCAAAAGAATAGTTTAAGCCTATCCTACATTTTGAGAGACCAATTTTCTTTTTCAAGTAGACGGGGTCTAAACAGATCTGTGACCATGATGCCGAGCTAAATTGGCTGCATAAGCATATTTGAGTTAAAACTTTTAGAAGAGTGATGAATCCATCTAATGGTGTCCCTGGTATTGTGGAATTGGAGTTATGCAAGTGGAATTTTCTCAGTTTCATTCACAGTATCCCAAGAGAAAAGAGTTTGGAGAAGAAGACTATTACATCTCCTTTGTTGTTCTAGAGTTAGTTTATAAACTTTCAGATGGGATCTATTATGGTAGATGTTGAGCGAGGAATTGGATTATGTGGATTTAATGATGGTATCCAGGTATCTATCTATACTCTGGTATATTTCCCATTGTTTATCTAAAAGCAAAAGTTAGAAGCTAGGGAGTTTCTTTGTTTTAGCAAGCCTTTCCAGAATCTAGAGTCAGATTGCTTACTGAGAACTTCCAGTCAGTTGGAGTTTTTCAAATATTTCTCACTTAGAAGACTTTTCCAAATGCTAATACCTTCACTGATAAGGTGCTATCCTGGAATTGTTGTTTAATTCTTCTAAAACTCTTCTTTTGAAAGTGGAGGCTTTACTCTAACAATTCTATTAAAGTCTACTACCTAAGGCCTTTTTTAATATCTCCCTAGCTTGGAGGGTTACTTGAATATTTTATTTTTGTACTCTGATCCCTAGCCTAACCACGGGTTTTGATTTACAAATCGAGCTCCAGGATTTAGGATTGAAGTTTTTGGGTTTTTTTGGAATCAAATCCCACCAAAATTTCCTACAAGCTCTATCAACTTGTTTAGAAATGATATTGGGGATCCACATACTTGGCATTACATAGAGGGACTGAAGCTTGCTATTGCTCTGATCAGGGTTGTCATACCTACTTGTGAGAGAAGTTTGGACTTCCAATCTAATAGATTTGATTGAACTGTGTCTAAAATATTTGGGACATCAAAATCAAGAGGGAGTCCTAAGTATTTGACTCAAGTGGTATAGGATTTGAAGTTTAGAATCTCTTTTACAGCCCTTATTAAAGAGGGTTATTACTGCTGAATTGTATAGAGTACTTACTAACATTTATTTTTTGACCAAACAAAAAAGAATATTCCTCAAGGAAATCAAGAAAGGATCTAGCATTATTCGTGGATGCTTATGCAAAGAGGATGAGGTCATCAGCAAAGAGAAAATGGGTGAGAGAAGGACCAGTTTTGCTAATGTTGATTAATTTAATGTTACCTAGATTATCTTCTCTAAAAATGAGTTTAGAAAGGACCTCACTTCAAATGATGAACAGAAAGAGAGATAGATGATCTCCTTGCCTTAATCTTGGTGAAGGGTTAGAGCGACCATGTAGTTTCCCATTGATTACTACTGAGTACGGGACAATAGTTATACATTACTTCATCCAACTGAGCTAGGTTTGGTGAAAGCCTAGACAATTTATAACTTTATTAAAATATTTCATTCCATAAAATCAAAAGATATTTCCATATTGATCTTTACAGCAATCATCCCATTTTTACCTCTTTTCTTCTTTAAGTGGTGGAAGATTTCCAAGACTACAATAGTGTTTTTTAGAATTATGTTGCCCAGGATAAAAGTTGATTGTTGAGAAGAAATGAAATTACAGAGCACAATTTTAAGCTTGTTTGCAAAGATTTTTTAGATGACTTTATAGCACACATTATACAGGCTTATGAGTTTGAATTGATGATCTGTATTAGGAGCTTGAGTTTTTGGGATGGGCATAATGTGGGCGTGATTCAATTCTTTCAATAGGTTTCTTTCAATAGGTGCCCTTGGATGAAGAAGTTTTTAATGACCGTGATGAGATCAGTCTTGACAATGCCCCAATAATGCTTATGGAAGAAATGTGTGAAACAATCCAAACTAAGGGCTTTGGAGGAAAGGGTTTGCCTTAATGGTTAAGAGAATTTCTTCATAATTTGGAATGCTACAGAGGAAACTATTATATTGGGAGTTGAGGTTTTAAGAAAAGAGGTCCAAGTTTTCTAGAACTACATTCCAAGTAGAATCGAAAATGCTCTTAAAATGTTCAATGAACATATATGAAATTTTGAAAGTGTCATTTGACTTGAGTGGTCTTTTAAATAGAAAATATAGTTCATTTTTCTTTTCATGGTGGGGGACATGTGAAAAAATTTGGGATTCAAATCATTGGTGGTGAGCCATTGCATTTGAGATTTTTGTCAGCAAAGGATTTCCTCATGCCTTAGTTGTTGCTCTAAACAAAAGTTAAGATGATCTTCCATGATAAAGGACTGGTCAATAGGGCTTAGGGATTGAATCTGGGCTAGACGATCTGTGAATTCTTTAACCTGGATTGGATATGGCCATAGAATTTTTGTTCTAGGTCTACAAAGCTTTGTTGACATTTTAAATTTCTGGAAAATGATAAAGGTAGGGGATCCTATAACTTTCTTGTCCCGAGCATTTTTCACCAAGGAAAGACTAGAAAGGTCTCTAATCTAAAATTTTACAAATTTAAAAGACACCCTGGGCCTTCCAATGCCCGAGGTGTTTAGTAAAATGGGAGCATGATCCGAAGAGTGAATGGGAGGTGTTGGACTCTTACATCAAGAAATAGAAGAGTCCATTGAGAGTTTCCAATCTTTCTCTAGTATTAATGAAGTCGTGTCTTTTGTTGGTCCAAACCAGGATATTTGAGTTTTATTCGAGTTCAGGTTGAATTCAAACGAGGAAAAATATTAATTGAGCTCGAGTACCCTATTCAAATTCAACTCGGTTCAATTCATTTGCAGCCTTACTGACACCTTTATAGTTGCTCGAAAGTAGATACTAGAAATTAACCCAAGGGTCCTTGGCATTTTAATCTTGATTAACAAAATGGCAGTAGTATTAAAAAAACAGAGCAAATTATACAATATTATCAGGTAAAGAAAGAGATATATTGGTTCAGTTTTCCGAATACAATCGACTTGATCACATAATATTGCACATAAAAACCTTATAAAATTCAGAACATACATATAAATAACATACGTGCAATTCAAACACAAATTTATGGTTGTTTCCATTAATAATGACTAGTATTAATTAACTATTGTTCACTTTTCTACATTGCAAGCGAATTTCCCCTTGATTCCCAGTCAATGGTTTTATATTTCCCATCTTAACCATGGACTTAGCAAAAGCCTTCGAAAAGGCTTCGGCATTTGAACCGTACTTCTTCACCAGCGCATCCGTGGAGCCTCCACTGAACAGAGCTTGATCAGAAACGAGAAGCCCCTTCTTCTCAACCAAGTTGGTCAAGTATGCTGTGTCAAAACGAGCTTCTGTTGGGTCCAAAGGTGCAAGATTGAAGTCCCCTCCACTTACTGGACATATGGTTTGAAGTTTTTTTGCAAATTCGGAGTTGATTTCTGTGCCATTGTATATTCGGTCCCTGAAGACACGACAATTTGCAAAGCCTAGAGTGTGGCCGCCAGAGAGTGCGACCAGGTCCTTTTTATTAAGTCCTTGCTTCTTGAAGTTTTCAATCAGTGCAGGGAGGTCCAAAATAGCAGCCGGAATGTCGATGTCGGCTAAAGTTTTGTTCGCCGTGGTCGAGTCTCTCCTCCCGAGCTGCACCTTCCATGTTGGCCCTCCTAGCTGCATGCACCACATAATTCACATATTACTTCACGTAGATATATACACAGTTAATTTGGGGTGAAACTAGAATTTTATGTTTGAGAGGACGATCGATAAAATGTGTAATAAATATAAATTTTATAAGGATGATCATCAGTGATAAAAGTGTTATGTTTTGTTATTACCGAGCTCTCTAAATGTATATTAATCTTCAAATTGTTCACGTTTTTTTTTTTAAAATTAATTAATTTTAAGTACTTGCTCATATTTTTCTATGATTTAAGAAAAATGTATAGATTAAGAGTAAATTTGAGAATTTTCTAATAAGTAATGATGTAACGTAATTAAATTTTTAACAAACTATATCTCATAATCATACAAATTAAACTGAAACTAAATAAATTAGTATAATCAATCAATTTTATAATCATATAAATTTATAATCAATTTTTTTATTAGAGTTAGACTGTTAATTGAGTAACTATAAGATTATGTGAGTTGAAATTTGAGTTTAAGTGAAATTAAAAGTTAGAATATAAATGGATATATATTAAAATTTAGATGAATAATTTTAGTAAAAAAAATTTGGGAAGGTAATTTTTATTTATTTTTAATTTGAGAGAGAATTTTAATTATATATATATATATTTATATTATAAATTAATTTTTAAAAAACTTTGCACCCAATAAGCTGGTCCGCCCCTGCAGTTAAAACATGTTAAACAAACGATACTAATTCCTGATCAAGATCATGTTTGGAAATGGAACCATGTCAAGATTTTGGGGGATATATATTAAGAAAATTACTTTAATCATAAAAACAAAAAATTATATAAATATAATCTTACAAATTGATGTAATTTTATTAGAGTAATTTTATAAATGTAATCTCATATAAATGTAATTTTATTAGAGTTAAAAGATTTTAAAATAATTTTTATTATAATAAAATAGATTTAACAGATGATATAAAGTTACTTACAGCTACAACAGAGTCTCGAGCCGCGACAGCCAAGATGTCTGCGCATGAGACGACAGGACCTCCACAAGCTTTGTCTACCTCCAGCTTGATGATGTCCACCACGTCGAATCCTTGGAGAGAATCTAGGTTACGTAAAGCATTTTTCTCGCTGTCAATGGTGGGTGTAGGATCCAAAAGAACTGAAGCATCGCAACCCTGTTATTTTGACAAGAACAAGAAGTACGTAGTTGTCCATCGTGATCAATATATCCACGTGTTTGATATTCGAACAAATACTAAAGAAATAAGTGCATTATTTAATTTCCAAATTACTTGAAGATCAAACGGGCAAATTAATTTAGGAAGATAGTGTTGGAGTGAGTACTTACATTGACAAAACAATCATGGAAATGCATACGTAGCAGAAAAGCACCAGCGCGTCGCTGTTTGTATATTGCAGCCTCGACGACCCTTTTGATGGTGGGCAAAGCTTGGGGACAACATTCGCTGTAGAAATCTGGAGAGAGTTGTGAGAAACTTGTGGTTGCATTAAGAGACAGCAAGAAAAAGACCGCAAGCTGGAGACAAAGAAGCTTGCTACTTGAAGCCATCTCTCAAATCTAGCTTATCTATTAATGAATCTGTTGCGACTATGTATCTATCTAGGTTTCTTCAGGTTGCTAATGGTTGGGGCTGATAGCTATTAATAGATCATTTGCGCATATATATATATATATATATATATACATACATATACATACATACATATGTATATGTATGTATATATATATTATATGTCACAATCAACTTGCATTGGAAGATGTTGATCAAGCTTTTGGTTAAATATTAGTCTTAGTCTTGGACTTGGTCAGGAGAAGCAACATATGTCAGCCCAAAAGCCAATATTATATATATATATATAGGAAACCGTTCGAGTTTCATCTGGAACTGTACGTATACAGAAGTTTTTTTCTAATAATTTCCTAATGCTTGAGGGCCGGGCCCCCTTTTCTTGACTTCCAAGATAAAAGCAGGGTTGATTTATACAGATGCAAGTTAAATTCTAAATCATTTAAATCCTTCATTAATTTCTAAATAAATGGTCAGTTCTTATTTCATGCTTATCCCATCAATAACTAATCATTAATTAATGTTATCTTATAAGGTCAACTAAAATCATATGTAACTGAAATTATAAATATAATTTGATGGTAATTAAATTGTAAGACCCAGACATGAATTGATTTATTCAAAATGCCTCGAGTTATTAAAACATTATTAGACTATTAATTAATTGTCTGTTTTTTGGCCCTATGTTTTAGCAGGTTGAACACGTCCTCGATCGATATATATGATAATATTTTAGATAATGAGGATATCTTCTCCGAATGTGGTAAACATTGTTATTAATGCACGTACGTATGGATGCGATCCGAGTACGCAAGTTCGATGATGTTTCCAGATCGACAAAGATATCGTTTAATTTAATTAATCAAATTAAGAAAATTTCAAACTGAGCAGGTGGTGCCAGCTTGAAGTAACGTTTTGAATTTTCCCTATTAAGTTCCCTAAAAAGTTTTCTTTTGATTTAATCTGCAGGTAAATCAACGCTTGTACGTGATCATGAGTCTGTTTTCACATCATGGTCGGCTCTTTCGTTAGACCATTTAAACAATTGCTTAAGATCAGAAGGCCTTCAAAAATAATCTAAAGTAAAATTTCTTTTTAAAAAAAAATAATAATTAAAAAAATTAATTAACTCAGAACATAAAAAATATCAAATAGATATTACATATATATATGACATTATTAATTATAAATATTAGTTAAAAAGTTAATATAAAATCTTAAGTAATAATTTACTTGATAAATGAGAAGAATTATTTTTAAATAAAAATCTAATGAATAAATAAATAAATAAATAAATATATATATATTTTAAAAAGTCTCAATCAAAATTTAGTTTTAAGCCCCTTAACCTATTGACTTGGCCCTGTTTCACATGCATGTTCGAGTCTTGATCATGATCGCTTGTTATAAGAAATAATATGTTATTATAATATATTTAAGAAGATGTCCTTCTCCTTCTGATAATATATTGTAATTCGTTATAGTCACATTTGTAATTGTAACTATTTTAATTAAATGATTTATTTAAGGTCACATTAATAAGTGTAACCGAAGATATATTGTAAGATTTGAAAGAAAAATAGTACTACTATTATTCATATTTTATAACTCTCATCAAACTATATTCATGTGATATTTCAATGATAAACTATTATATCAATTCTTATAATTATTTCACTTAACTAACAAATTCAAGACTTGTTATATAAGATAACATGCCACGCATATCATGAAACACAAATAGATCACATGCAGGGGTGAGATGACAATATAATATATCACATTTTTATTGTCAATTCTATCCTCCATTTGAAATAGAGACGTTATAAAATAGTAGTAAATTTATATTTTTTAGTTGTTTACTGTTTTTCAAGCTGTAGATTTATAGTTTGGCACCTAATATATGTGGTTTTTCAATTAGCAAAAGTAGGTTTTTTATTAATCGATACTGTTGCTGAGAAAATTATTCTTCACTCTGTTAATATAATACTGTTTTCTTTCCAACGTAAAGTGGTTATTCTCATTGAAAACATAATGACTAGATCATATTTGCAAGAAAGAAACGGAGAAACTAGCTAAAAAACAAAGAGGTAAACAAGTAACATTTCTATTTTCAAAGCTATCATGATCAGATATCGTTTTTGTGCAAGTTACGTCATTGACTGAGGTAAGCTCTAAATATGTCAGAATATAAGCATCGATCAAGGCTAGAACTTGGAAGCTTTTCTCCCTCGTGGTCGAGACTCGAGTTGCCATGTTGGCGTTGCCGAGATCATGTTAACCATTGCTAAACGGGCTTGATATAATGTTCTTAGGCCACTAGAAGGGATATTTGGTTCCCCACAATATTGATCAAGCGCACGAATATTAGAGCTTCAGTCCAAGTTATTACTTGACGCTGGGAGATTTTATGGCCTAGAGACTCACTGCCTATGGTTTAGCTAAATAAAGTCAAGAAGGAACTCTGGCTCGTAATAAAAGATCATAGACTCAAACTCTTGATAAGAGATAGACTCATATTCCTGATAAGAGATAAATTCAGACTTCTGATAGAAGATAGAGACTCAGACTCTTGATAAAAAAGGGTTCAAATTCCTAAAATAAAAGGGTTTTTCCCAACTCAAGTTGGACTCTATCAATCTATAGGAGGTAATAAATAATATAACTTCACTTGAACTACTAGATTTATTTATAACTTTATATACTTACTCTTTTGCTTTACTGATTTTGGCATTGGAGTTTCTCCAAGGCAATCAGTGCTGTCCTTTTTATTTGTTGCTAGTCAACCGTATAGTTGGTAGTGTGAAACACGTCATTTACAGTAGTGCCGTTTGTGAGATTTTTAAAGACTTCAACATAATTTTTACATGCTAACTATCAAACGATCACATGCAAATTACAATTTCTTAACGTCAGATATGGGAGCAGGAGAATTTTGCGACTCACAAGATTGTCCACAAAAGCCAGATAAGCTTTACTTTTACCTAGCAAATCAATTGGTTCAATCAACTATTTCGTCAATATCTTTTTTTTTTTTTAAAAAGGAGGAAAAAGAAGGATAGTGGTGCAACTGTGCTTGCAAGCCATGTCTGATGTTAGAAAAATAAGTATATAAAAAAGGTCGTCCTTGTTTTCACTCTTCGTAGCTTTCAAATTAAACCCTTCGAAGCAAAAATTTACCTTTCCAACATTTCTTAGTCAACACCGCTAATGCTTCAACATACATGTACATCTGCTGTTTTTTAGCTTCTTTTGTTGTATTTGGTCATGATCGAATATTTAATTTGAAGGTTTCATGAAGAATATTCAGGCCTCTTCTATGGAAAATCAAGAGGAAAAACTTGATTGTAATGGTCGTGTCTGAACTCCTTTTGCACATTTTTTATTAACACTCAGTGGAAGTCTTACTGAGTACAATTTTCATTTCGTATTTTAGAATTTTGGGAAACAAAAATCTACATTTTGTTTTGTGCATTGAGCTTTATTTCAAATTTCATATTTTGCTCAGAAATTCTTTGTACACATGGCAGATGCATTGCACCAGTGCCTTTAAATTCTCTAGATTGTATGGAGTGCATGTGACAGATGCATTGTCCATGCCATGCACATCGTATTTAATGGGTGCATGATGTGCACATAGTTTTCCTTTCGGTGTAGGTAGCGAGATCAACAGCCACTACCCCAAAAGTACGATAAGGTTTGGCGCCAACCACCCCACATGGCAAGTATGTAGCGATGGCAGAGACCCCACTAGATGCTCATTGTAGTGGCACACTTGACTAGTGGCTGGAGGCCCTTATACCAGCATCTGTAAGCCAGCAGGGCTACCACAAGCCACCGCCTGCACTGTCAGCAATTTCTGTCAGTGGTAAGGTAGTTCCTTGACATTGATAGCTAGTCGTGTCAAGCATAGCGTGGACGACGAATTCACGTTGCGAAAGGATCACCAAACCAAGTGTTCATGTGTCGAGCAACCATTTCCGAGTTCCACTTTGCTCGGCAGCGTCTTCTGTCACCGACAGGGTGGTTCTTGATCTTCTCGGAGATCCTCGCTGTTGTCCTCCATAGAGGGTGGACATAGCACACAATGTGCAAATGTTGCATGAACTGTGCGAGGGCAGTGTGCACTATGAATGTGCCATGCACAACGCATATAAGGCGCTAGAGCTCAAACTGTAGCCACCAATCCTGGTAGCATGGCCAGACTTGAAAACGTCCACCCTTCATGGCTTAAATAGATGGCAAAGCCTTCTACCGTTCACTTCGTTTTGCAGTAGTGAACTACACATGCCGTGCACAGTATGGGTAAAGAGCAGCAAATGATCAGAGGCCCACACACTGGAGTCTGCGAACCAGTAGAGCATCCACCAGCCACCACCCGCACCCCCAGCGATTTCTATCACCATTGGGATGATCCCTAGACACCAGAAGCCATTTGAAGCGGGAACAACGAGAACATATGAGGCACATTGCATAAGGACCACGAAGCCAGGGATCCATGCACTGGCCAGTCCAGTGCCAACCAACCCCTAGCTCGCCAGAGTTTTTTGTCATCAGCAATGAGGCCGCTGCCTAGCTCGCCAGCCCACCACGATGGCGACAAGAGGTTGCTCCTAAGCCACAAAAGATTGCATGTTCGGTCAGTCTCTGCGTGTCACACGAAGCTCCTCGTCACTGGAGTTTCTCGCCACCAGTACTCGCCACCTTATGTTCTAGCTCCTCGTTACATTCACTAGTTCTAACCCGAGTCATTCACACAATGAGCAACATTGCGTGTTTGTCAAGGCCTTACGACGAGCAACAACTCCATGGCAAATAATGCTAAAATTGATGAGCAATGAGACTAGTGCCTTGGGTAAGCAACCACACCAATGCCTTGGGCGAACCGGACCAACTCTTGTAGGTGAGCCACAACCCAAAAGCAAGACCACACAAGCGATGAGCAACCAACCTTGGTGAGGAAGAGTGTAGATGAAGAGCAATCGATATGGCGATCAACCGAACATACATGGAAGAAAACAAGAAGGAGACAACAAACAACCTTAGTCAAGGAATAGTCAAGCATAGCAATTGAATCGCTCTAGTTTGCTTCTCCCAAACTTGTTATTCTAACAAATTTGGTTTTTAGAGACTTCCATACAAAACTTATATGAATTTCATAAGAAGGCCAATAGCTATATACCCTGGGAATATACTTCACTAGAAATCACCTAAGTGGCGTGGAACACCAACTATGAAGTCCATCACGGGCATCGTTGATGCATCTCAATTTGTCATCCACAAAATAGACCGTGCGATATGGCGAGCATCCTCAGCTACCTGAGGGCATCGCTCATGTGGCATTGGACTTCACCACACTCTAGCAGAATGACTCAAGTTTACAGATCTCAAATTTGTAATTTGTCTTACACTTATCCATTTTGTTTTAGTGAAAACCTCTTAGAATGCGGTGCCATCAAGAAAGGCATGGAGGTCAAAGAATGCCATGACCCACTTAGCAACCAAAAAGGTGTGGAGGTCAAAGAACCCCACGACCCACTCAGCAATCAAGAAGGGCGTAGAGGTCAAAGAACCCACAATCCACTCAGCATCCAAAAGAGTGTGGAGGTCAAAGAACCTTACCGGCCCACTCAATAATCAAGAAGGGTGTGAAGATCAAAGAACCACATGACCCACTCAGCAACCGCTTAGGTTTATAAATCTTAAACTTGTAATTTGTATTATACTTACCTTTTTTTGGTGAAAACTTCTCAGGATGCGGTGTAATCAAAAAGGGTGTAGAGACCCAAAGGCCCCACGACCCTCTCCTACTTAGTCGTATGCAAAATGAAAAAATGGCATGAAGGCCAGAAGGCCCCACAAACTTCTCCATACTTAGTCGTATGCAAGACAAGATTTTACAAAAAATTATGCAAAATGAAAAAAGGGTGGGGAGGCCGGAAGGTCCCATAACCCTCTCTATAATTAGTTGCCTGCAAGACAAGTTCTTACAAGAAATGGCCCAAAACTAAAAAAGGCGTGGAGGCCAGAATGACCCTCTTTCTACTTAGTCAAAACAAGCTTTTGCAAAAAATGGCATAAAACTAAAAAGGGTATGGAGGTCAAAAGACCCCACGAATCTCTAAACAGTTAGCCACCAAACAAGATAAGCTCTTACTCTTGGTGCAAACCAAAAAACATTGAGTGTTTACGCTCATGCCACAGTCTCCACTAGCGAGTTACCTTCTGGAACGCGTTGGTATTTTTCGGAAATAAGTCGGCGGGCTCAACAACCGCTTAAGATGGATATAGGGAGTCAACAAGCACCTTTACCACTTGAGTGCGAGTTTACAACAAACTCTACCATCCACAATCAGAAAGAAAAAAAACAAAAACAAAAAATGATCATCGAGCACGAAAATATGAACACACAGTCACATAGAATCATTATGCAAACGCCCTTACAAACAAACTTCACAAGGGCCAATCCTAGCCCCTTACTACAAATTTCACAACTTCTTTTTAAAGATCAGTGTGGAGATCTCTATTGTGTAACAACAAAAAACTATGAACTAGCTACCATAATTGCTTTTTATGCAAGTTACGTCCATCACGGAACTAACTACCACAGTTATATTTTCTGCAGGTTACCTCCATCACAGTTGACTTGAAGATTCTCAAGTTAACCAAAAGGTCAAGCCACTAAAGTTCACCTCACTCATGGTGCACCCAACTGCTAGCTAACCAAAAGGGTGTGAAGACACCCACTCACACTAATTAGCACGGATCCTCAACGAGGTAAGGAAAATCAAAAGCCAGCAGGGTAAAAAGCAAGTGTGGGAAATGCAAAGTATTTAATCTTCTATGTGCCGGTACAAAAAAATTAGTAGGATAACTGGAAGGAATATTTGAGCCTTCACAGTATCAAAGCCTATGACCAGAGCATCAGTTCAAGTTATTGCTTGGGGCTAGGAGATCCATGGTTCGGGGACCCACTGCCTATAGTTTAGTTAAGAGATAAACTCACAAAGGGACTCAGATTCCTGATAAGAGATGGATCTAGACTCCTGATAAGAGATGGACTCAAACTCCTGATAGAAGATAGAGACTCAAACTCCTGATGAGAAAAGGCTCAAACTCCTAAAAGAAAAATGCTTCCATGTTGTCATTCTAAGAAAATAACCTCTATAAATAGCTTAAAGGAGGTAACAAACAACTTAATTTCACTTTAACTACTTGATTTATTTACTACTTTATATACTTACTCTCATGTTGCTATACTAACTTTGGCATTAAAATTTTCCAAAGGCAACCAGTGCCGCCCCTATATTTGTTGCAGGTCAAACGTGTGGTTGGTGGTGTAAAATACATCATTTACTTTTTGTTTGGATAAATCAACTAAGCTTATTCTAGTTTAGTAGAATCGGGCTTTAGCCTGTTTCTCGAAATGACACATGATAGATTCATGATACTCTCCAAACTTGTAAGAGCACTCACAATGGCTTAAAGAAATATAAATTATTTGAAAAATTGCTCATAAAATGAGCTACATCCGATTATGTAAAAAAACATGTAAATTACAAATTGTTACAATATTCCTCTACATGTAGCTAGTTACTATTCATCCTTCAAACAATGTTTTTAATATTTAAACTTCATTTATTCCTTCATTTCTATTTACTTTTAAATTTTAATATAAATTCCTTTTGTTGCTCATCATTTAAAACACTTTTATTTTATTTTTTTCTAAAATATATCTTGAAAATATTATTTATTCAATTTTTAATTTGGCTTATATTTTTTTAATTTATGTGTATAGGACTAAATTATCTCATATTCTATATGATAATATATTGCAAATATAAAAAATATATGGATATTACAAATTTATTGGTAGAAAAAAAATGCTTAAAAAGAATAAAAAAAAAGAATGTTTAAATGATATAGAGAAAAAATAGATAAATTGATAGATTACATATTATAAAAGTCAATATGTAAAATAAGAAAAATGGAATTATGGTGATTAATTTTGAAGGATAAGAAAATTCTACTTAGAAGATGGCGTGGATAGAATAGTTAAGGGTGGCAAAACTTTCGACGATTTCAACTCCGGCCCATACTTACACCAACTTCGACTCGAAATTTTTTTATTGGAACTTCTGGATTTTGACTCCGACATTTATATATTTTTGCATTTCGAACATAGGAGTGTGGTGGTGGACAGAGATTATTTTGGCATTCTGGACTTAGGTTGCATGCTCCTTCTTTTAAATTTTTTATAAGTTAGTAGATATGTTCCTCGTTTGGCACCATCAAGGATCATTTTACGACAAAGCAGTAAGGCATGTGATAGGCTTTTTGAACCCTACATGTTTGATTGATGAAACTTTGTGCTATGTGTAGGCAATGGAGAAGAACGCCCTTATACCCAAGTTAAAGTGGAGTAATTTATTTTGGATGACAATTCAGCACAAATGTCAACACTTGTATCAGTAGTACTAGTACAGTTGGTTGATTTTACATTTTAGCAGTTCAGAGCACAAACTTCTTGTTGACGCCATACCCAATAATATTCTCAACTATCGAAAACATATATTGTACGATCCCAACTTTTTGGAATGGGTATAATTGAAGAGAATCGGCGTGGCCTCTACTATTCTTTCATCAATCTCTATCAACAAATAAATTCATTTCTTCCTCTCAAATCACCATACTATACTATAGTATTTCTACTCGTACTCCCTCTCCCCTTCTCTCTCTCTCTATGTGATCTCTCTCTTGTTTCCCATTCATCTCTATTTCTTTTTGTACTTTTTCTCTCTTCCACTTTTTTTTCCTCCCTTTCTCAGTCTCTCTTTGGACTCATCGACCAACTTCTCTTACTGTTTATTTGCTCTTCTTCTTTTAGTTCTTTTGATTTGTATTTTCTTTATATTTTCCTTTTTTCCACTAGTAGTTTATTTTATTTTTCCATAAAGTCACAGAGAGAGAGAGAGGACTACAAAAAGAAAATGAGCATGCGAGATGCCATCACTAGAACCATGCATCTCTTCCACTACACATGACCACTGCAAGTCGACCACTTTATGGAAGCCTAACTTTGACTAGAGTTCCAACTGCGAATTCTAAAGCTCCAATTGGCATCTAAGTCCACTCTTATTCGAATTCGAAGTAATTGCTCAACTTGGCTCCTGACTTTGATCTGAGTCAAAGGTCGGAGTTAGGTCTCTTGACTCCATTGGAGTCGGAGCCCTGCTCTAGGGATAGAACACACCTAACAAAATTTTTATCTTTGATTTGGTAGATAAAACTTCAATTTTGAATTTTACAAATCAAATTTTATCATGTAAGTGATCATGTGGATGTTGTATTCTATCCACCGAATTGCAAATAGATCAATAACTCTTGAAAAAAACCTAAACCTATCTTCAGAAGAAAATTTAGTATTTAGTGTTGTTACTGAGGAAGAAATTAAGAAGGTAGGGTTACGAGGTAAATGTTGTCTACTAGGAAGAATTATGACAAATAAATTAGGTTTGAATGGTGAAGCATTTGGGGTTACTATGTCTAAAGTATGGTAAACAAAGGGATGTGAGCAGTTTAAAGAATTGGGAGATCAAATATTTCTTATCAAATGTGAAAAATTATAGGATAAAAATAGGGTTCGAAGTGGACACCCATGATTCTTTAATAGGGATCTTTTGTCTCTTTAGGAATTTGATGAAGATGTCCTTGTGAATGCAATGCAATTCCGTTATGAATCTTTTTGGGTCCAATTGCATGGGATGCTTGTGGCTATTATGACAGAGAAGATAAGAGCTAATTTTAGTTCATCTATTGGACCTGTTGTTATAGCTGAAGACTTGCTTGTACCAAAAGCAGAGGGGGAGACAAGAAAAAAGGAGCCACGTGGAAAAGACGGACTAGAGAGGTGAAAGTATGTAATTGCCCAAAAGTAACTCCTACAATAAGAAACACAAGGAAAAGAGGTATGTGTTCCCCTGAAGACCTTTCTAATCCGTATAAGAAAAGGAAAGGGATTAAAGGTCTAAATTTTGATGGTAGCAATATTGAGTTGGTAGAGGCTGCTTTGTAGCTCCTCCAGTAGTCATGATAGGCTTAAGTTGAAACTATAAGGGTCTTGAAAACCTCTATACAGTTAGAGAAATTCATTTATTAGTGAAGACAATGGGAATTGGTCCTGTGAAAATTATATGAATATTTTTTAAAAGCATAGCTACGTTAATTTCCATATTATCTAAAAGAATACGTTTAAGAAAAAGCATCAAAGTTGACGTATTTCTTGGAATGTGTTTTTTTTAATATTAAAACTATTAAAATGTGTCACATAAATAACTTAATTTCATTATTAGAGTGGTTTTAAGAATTTTGGGCTCATGAAAAAATCGAAGTAGAGTTTAGGACTCAAGTATTCTCATTAGATTGACCAAAATTTTCCTTTAAAAAGTACAAGTTTGTACACATATCAAACAAATTTGATCATATTTAATTAAAAATAAGAAAAAGAAAATTGGAGAAGTGAATAAAAGTACTTTTTATCTTTAAAAGTGAATAATAACTTTTCAAATTGAAGGTCAAAATCAACTTATCTGACTCCAAGAAGATGTATATCCAACAATTTGTCACTTGTATGCATGGTTATCAACAAATGTCACATAAATATCAATCAACAACATTTCTAAATTATTAAAAAAAAGACATTTTGAACTTTCTCTCAACTTTGACCCAAGCTGACTCTACAAAACCAAAAAGACGCATAAAAACATACAAACAAATGCACTAAATTATTCTTGTTATATTCTAGCCCAACCACAAATTCAATGTTCAAAATACGAGAATTAATGTTACTCAGAAACACACGATCGACTTAGTTTGCTAAATGACAATTTATCCTGATCTGGCCGTTAGTGCCAGTAAGTGGGCTAAGGTTTCCTATTTTCACCATGGCATTAGTAAAGTCTGTTAGGAAACTTGCTGGATCAGAAATATAAGCATTAACTTGAGCGTCCGTAGAACCCCCACTAAAAATCTGTTAGTCAGAGTGCAACAGGCCCTTTTGGACCTTTAGATTCTTGTAGTAAGCGTTGTCTACACATGTCAGCTCGTGGTGTCTAGAGGGGAAAGATTGTCATCTCCTCCTACGCTTGGACAGTTGGATTTCAATGATGTTGCGTACGAGGAATCTATATTGGTTTCATTGTAGATCTTGGTACGGAAGGTTGTGCACCTAGCTTGACCGATTGTGTGAAATCCTGATCAAGGGAACGAAGAAATTGTAAGGAAACTAATTCTAATATTGGATGTTAAAAATTACAAATTTAAAAAGAGGATGATCATCAATATTTAGATCAATTAGTTAAGCCCATTCACCTGATAGAGCAACCATTTCTTTGGTAGAGAAACCTTTGCTTGAGAAGGAAGTAATAAGGTCACTAAGATTGAATGTTGGAGCAGGGATGTCACCAATATTTGCAGTACCCGGGGTGGCCGAGTCTCTTCTGCCCAATTCAACTTTCCAACTCCAACTGGATCCACTCAGCTATTGCGACCAAAAAGAGCAACATGTTATAATTTGCCAATATATATTAATGCATCATGCATGGTATAAGAGTAAGAACTAATTAAATTAGGGTGTTTTGTCCCCACTTACAGCAACGACTGAGTCTCTCGCAGCAATAGCTAAGATGTCAGCACAAGACACAACACCAGGGAACAGTTTCTCCACTTCAGATTTGATGATGTCTATTACTTCAAATTCCCTTGTTGACTTAGCATTGGGACCAGCTACTTTCTCTCCTCCGGTTCCGTCCAACAGAATACATGCATCACACCCCTGTTACAGAATTAATCACGGTCAAAGAAATCATGTCCTAAAGTCTACCGGTGCTGATCTGAATTGGTGTTAATATATTTGTTGTTAGAAGCAGAACATGAGATAATCATATGCTGCTAAAACAGAGCCAAGGTGATGCACGTACAGTTATTTAATCTAAAGAGTAAGGAGCTGGATGTTTAGATGATGCAGTTTTACTGTATAACTTGCTCAGAATATTTCTTATCTTCATATGCATAAATGATCAACAAGCAACAGTACGACATCAGAAATTTACTCATGATTTGTTACTGAAGAAGGAACAAAAAAAGGAGAAAGAGATGAGAGAACTTACATTAACAAAGCAGTCATGAAAATGAAGACGGAGCAAGGATGCTCCCATGCGTTTCTCACTTTGCACCGCAGAGTCCACTCTCGATTTACTGGTGGAAAGAGCATTAGGGCACGTTGTTGCATAAAAATCATCAGAGGATAGTTGTGCGGAAACCATTACGGCCATAAGAAGTGAAAATAAAAGGCAGAATTTAGTGGCTGTGGGAATATTAATATTGGAGGTGGCCGTAGAATGAAAGAAAGCCATGAGTTCTAGTGACTTCGTCTGAAAAAAGAAGATCAAGATGAGAGTCTAGAAGAAGCAGCTAGCTCGGCTTTTGGTTGGTGCGAGACTAAGGCACAAGAGGTATCGTATATTATATGGGTACCGCTCGAACAAGACCATGCATGCCGTCCACATTTTTCTAATGCACTGAGTCAACGTTTAGAACAAACATCAGAATTAAAAATATATATAAACGATG
Organism: Platycarya longipes; assembly: GCA_036559045.1. Lineage (NCBI taxonomy): Eukaryota > Viridiplantae > Streptophyta > Magnoliopsida > Fagales > Juglandaceae > Platycarya > Platycarya longipes. The sequence goes on along the minus strand of CM071798.1, from coordinate 44,871,830 downwards.
AAGATTTACATGTAATATTATATATATACTATATCCTATACACACACACACACACACACATATATATATTAATTAAGGTAGATGTTGGAGGCCGTGATCTCATGGCCAGCGGTGCATTTTCGTGTTTGTTTAACTTATTTCATATGTGGAGGTGTGTTTGTTAAGTGATTGGCGTGTTGAAAGGTTAAAAACTTGCATGCTGTATTTTATTTGCCAGACTAATTGACTAAATCACATGTTTTATAAGACCTTACCTGGAAGCTGCCTTCCAGAGTACTAGATGCGGATTAAATTGTCCATTTTCTGATAAAATATTTTAGGATAAGAGAAAAAAGTAATAATAAATAACCATAAATAACCACCCTATTATATATATAAGAGAAAATATATTCATCATCTATGTTTTTATTATCTTTTCATTAATATTACTATAAGAAAATTGCTTATTTATGATAATTTAATTACGATCAAATAATTATTTACAGTCAAAATTGACTATAAATAATCATTTGATCGCAATTAAATGATCACAAAAATCTATTTTTCTTATAATATATCGATCTATGATTTGGTATTAGATAATATGTCACATACAATTTACCTTCACTAAAACACATACAATCGGTGCCACCCAATTATTCATCGAAGATTAATTGTGAGATTGGTGGTGTGAACTACGTCCCTTACAATGATACTGTTTGTAGGATCTTCACATATTTCAACATAATTTTCACATGCCATCTATCCCACAATCACATGCAAACTACGATTTTATAATGTCGGAAAGGAAAGTAGGAGAATTCCACGACTCACAAGATTGTCCACAAAATATAGATAAGCTTTACTTTACCTTGTAAATCATTTAGTTATATCAACTTTTTCATCAATATATATATATATTTTTTTTTAAAAAAGAAAGGAAAAAGAAGGAGAGTGGTGCAAGTGTGCAAGCCATACCTGACGTTAGAAAAATAATGATAAAAAAAGTTCCTCGTTTTCACTCTTTGCAGCTTCCAAACGAAACCCTTGAAGCAAAAATTAACCTTATCAACATTTCGTAGTCAACACTAGTAATGCTTCAACGTATATGTAAAACCAATATTTTTTAGCTTCTTTTGTTGGATCTAGTCATGATCAAACATTTAATTTGAATATTTAATGTAGAACTTTTAGTGCCTCTTTTGTGAAAAATCAAGAGGACGAACTTGATTGTAATGGTCATGTTTGAACTCCTTTTGCTCAGTTTTATTTTTATTAACGCTCAATGGGAGTCTTGCTAAGTGAGATTTTGATTCTATATATTGGTGGTTTTAGAAAGAAAATTATGCGTTTTGTTTTGTACATTGAGCTTTATTCCAATTTCCTTTTTTGGTAAGAAAGTCTTTGTGCACATGTAGATGCAATGCACTCATGCCTGTGATCAGTTCTCTCGATGAGTGGAGTGCATGGCTTGCACTGTGCACGTGACAAATGCACTGTGCATGCCATGCACAACGTATTTAACTGGTGCATAACGTGCAACCAGTTTTTCTTTCGATGCAGGTAGCGAGATTGGCAACCACCACCCCCAAAGTACCACGAGGTTTGGTGTCGGCTACCCTACATGGCAGGCATGCTGTCATGGTAGAGCCCTCACTAGTGGCACACTCTGCACGCCTTGCATAGTCCGAACAAGCTCGACTAGTGGTTGAAGGCACCTACACCAGCGTCCGCAAGCTAGCGAGGCTACCACTACTCGCACTGCCGAAAATTTATGTCGATGGTGGGATAGTTCCTCGAATTCACATTGCCAAAAGACCACCAAACCAAGTGTCCATCTGTCGCCGGCAGGGTGGTACCTGGCCCGTTGTGCCCTGTGGAGGGTACACGCAACACCCAATGTGCAAGTGTTGCATGCACTGTGCGAAGGCAGTGAGCACTATGCAAAGGCAGTGAGCACTGTGCATGTGCCATGCACAGCACACGTAAAGCACTAGAGCTCGAGCTATAGCCACCAACCCCGGTAGCACGGCCAGACTTGAAGACATCCACCCTTTATGGCACAAATAGATGGCAGAGCCTTCTATCAGTCACTCAGTTTTGTAACAGTGAACAATGCATAGTATGAATAGATAGCAACAAATGATTAAAGGCCCACACACTAGTGTCCACGAATCAGCAGAGCCTTCACCAGCTACCACACACACCACCAACGATTTTTATCACTAGTAGGATAATCCCTAGACACCAAAGGCCATTCGTAGCGGGCACACCTCAAATAGATGAGGCACGTTGCATAAGGACCACCAAGTCAGGAATCCATGCATCGACTAGTTGAGTGCCAACGACCCTCGACTCATTATAGTTTTTTGTTCCCAGCAAGGAGGCTACCGCCTAACTCGCCAATCCACCACGATGGCGACAATAGGTTGCTCCTTGGCCACAAGGGATTGCATGTCCTCAGTCACTCTCTACGTGTCACATGAAGCTCCTCGCCACTGAATTTTCTCGCCACTAGGACTTGCCACCTCATATTGCAGCTCCTCGTTACAATTGCTAGTGCTAACCCGAGCCATTCATGCAACGAGAAACATTGCATGCCTATCAAGGACTTATGGTGAGCAACAACTCCAAGGTGAACAATGCATAACATGGCGATCAACGAGACTAGCACCTTGGGCAAGTAATCACACCAACACCTTGGGCATCAACCACACCAACACCTTGGGCAAACCAGACAACTCCTTCAGGTGAGCTACAACTCAAAAGCGAGACTACACAAGCGACGAGCAACAGTGGCGAACAACCAACCTTGACGAGAAAGGGTTCAGATAAACAGTAATCGATATGGCGATCAACCGAACATGCCTGAAAGAAATAGAAGACAACAAACAACCTTAGTCAAGGAATAGTTAAGCATAGCAACTAAACCCTTATGATTTGTTTCTCCCAAACTTGATATTTTAAAGAATTTGGTTTTTGGAGACTTCCCTACAGAACTCATCTGGATTTTATAAGAAGCCCAATAGCTACATATCCTGGGAATATACTTCACTGAAAATCACCTAAGTGCGGTTATCCCAAGCTACCTGCGAGCATCGCTCATGTGTCACTTGCGAGCATCACTTATGTGTCAACGGACTTCATCATACTTTTGCGAAATGACTCGGGTTAACAAATCTCAAACTTGTAATTTGTATTATACTTACCTATTTTGTTTTAATAAAAACCTCTCAGGATGCGATGCTATTATGAAAGGCATGGAGGTCAAAGAACTCCATGACCCACTCAGCATCAAAAGGGCGTGGAGGTCAAAAAATCTCACCAGCCCACTCAGTAATAAAATAGGTCATGAAGGCAAAGAATCCCACGAACACTCAGCAACCACTTAAGTTTACAAATCTCAAACTTGTAATTTGTATTACACTTCCTATTTTGTTTCAGCGAGAACTTCTTAGCAAGTGGTGTAACAAAAAAGGGCGTAGAGGTCAGAAAGCCCCTAAAAAAAATTTTCCCTACTTAGTCAAGAAAAGCTCTTGTGAAAGATGATACAAAATGAAAAAGGGCGTGGCGTGGAGGCCAGAAGACCTCACGACTCTCTCAACAATTAGCCACTAAACAAGACAAGCTCTTACTCTTTGTGCAAACCAAAAATGGGGTGGAGGTTAGTAGACCCCTCGACTCTCATACTGATCTTCACCAACATGCGTTGAGTGTTTATACTCATGCCACAATCGCCGCTAGCGAGTTACCTTAAGAAACAAGCTTTCAAGCTCTACAACCATCTCGCACAGATATCCTTCGAGAATGAGTCTATGGGCTCAGCAACTGCCTAAGATGGATATGGGGTCGATGGGCACCTTGATCACTTAAACGTAGGTTATTACAACAAACTTTTACATCTACAATCGAGATGAAAACAAAAACAAAAACAATCATCTAGCACACAAATATGTGCAGACAGTCTCATACAATCATTATGCAAACGCTCTTATAAACAATCTTCACAAGGGCCCATCCTAAGTCCTTATAACAAATTTCACAATTTCGTTTTAAGGATCACTCATGGACATCTTCATTGTGTAACAGTGAAAAACTATGTAATATCTATCTGAATTGCTTTTTTTGCAGGTTACCTCCTTCAAGGAACTAGCTGCCATAATTATTTTTTGTAAGTTACCTCCATCATAGAACCAGCTACTGGAATTGTTTTTTCTGCAAGTTACCTCCATCATGGTTGACTTTAAGATTCTCAAGCCAAGCAAAAGGTTGAGCCTCGCTCATGGTACACCCAACTGTTAGCTAGCCAAATAGGCATAAAGACAACACCTAGATGCACTAACTAGCATGGATCCTCAGTGAGGTAAGAAAAAACAAAAGCAATTAGGCGCCCATGAGCCAGCAGGATAAAAGGCTGGTGCGAAGAACGAAAAGTATTTAATTTTTAATGTGCAAAAAAAAAAATTAGCAGGATAACTGGAAGTGATATTTGGGCCCTCATAGTATTGAAGCCCATGACCAGTGGGTCGTTTGGGGTTAGGAGGTCCATGGCCAACTGCTTATGGTTTAACTAAGAGACAAAGTCAAGAAGGGACTTAGAATCTAATAGGAGATTAACTCAAACTCCTAATAGGAGATAGATTTAGACTCCAAATAGGAGATAGACTCAGGCTCTTGATAATAGATGGACTTAGACTCTTAATAAAAGATAACTCAAACTCCTTATGGGAAAGAGGCTCAGACTCCTAAAAGGAAGAGTCTTCCTAAATCAAGTTGGACTCTATCACTCAAAGAAAATAACCTTTATACATAGCCTAAAGGAGGTAACAAACATTTTAATGTCATTTGAACTACTGGATTTATTTACTACTTTATATATTTACTCTCATATTGCTATACTGACTTTGGTATCGGAGTTTACCCAAGACAACCAGTGCTGCCTCTTTATTTGTTGTAGGTCAATCGTGTGGTTGATGGTGTGAAATATGCCCTTTACTTTTTGTTTGGATAAATCAACCAAGCTGATTCTAGTTTAGTAGGTCGTTTCCCAAGATGACACATGATAGATTCAGAATACTCTCCAACCTTGTAACTTAGAAAAATTCTATTTATAAGTCGGTATAGATATGATAGTTAAGGGTGGCAAAACTTTCGACAGTTTTGACTCCAGCCAATACCTACACAAGCTCCAACTCGAAAATTATCGAAACTTCCAAATTGTGACTTCATCATTTTTGTATTTTTGCATTCCGGACATAGGAGTGTGGGGGTGGATAGATATTATTTTGGCATTCCAGACTTTGGTTGCAGGCCACTCTTTTTATTTTTTATTTTTTATAGGCTAGTTGTTGTGTTCCTTGTTTGGTATCAATGGGAATCCTTTTATTGATGATAGCAAATGGTAAAAAAAAGCGATAAGGCAAGTGATAGGCCTTTTGAACCTACATGCCTGATTGATGAAACTTTGCGCTATGTGTAGGTAATGGAGAAGAACATCCCTCGTACCCAAGTTAAAGTGGAGTAATTTATTTTGGCATTGACAATTCAATATAGAAGTCAACACTTGTATCAATACTAGTAGTAGTACAATAGGTTGATTTTGCATTTTTGCAGTTCAGAGCTCAAATCTATTGTTGACATCATGTCCAAGAATATTTTCAACTATCAAAAACATATATTGCACGGTTCCAACTTTTTGGAATGGATAGAAACGTAAAGAATAGCCATGGCCCTTTTTTTTTTTAGGCAAGCATATTATAACATAGATAAACTACACGGATTATAGTTGAAAATAATCTCAAATATGTTATATTTATTTGAAAATAAATTTAAAAAATATTTTTTAGGTAGAAATGACATAAAAGGTCATTTAATTTCTTAAAGATCATTGACATATCCTTGATAGAAATAAGATTTTGTAATAAAAAAAAAAATCTAATAGATTCTCATTAATTATAATGTAAAAAAATCTCTTCAACGATGAAAATATAATTATGCTTTTTGTGTGAAAATTATATGAATATTTTCGGCCATCCACATATTTTTGAAAAGTATAACTATGTTAATTTCCATAATATCCAAAAGAATTCGTTTAAGAAAAAGTATCAAATTAATGTTTTTCTTGAAATGTACTTTTTATTTTTTTTAATATTAAAATCATTTTAATATGTGTCAAAAAAATAACTTAATTTCATTATTAAAGTGGTTTAAAGAATTATATAATTTTTTTTTATATATATATTTAAGGGAGGGGAGGTTTTAAAATTCAGATCTTCATTTTAATTTTTTAAAGACCGGAGGTTACGCCTACTGCAATTTTCACCTATTAGACCTTCTAAAGTAAATCCAAATAGGTCTAAAATGGGCCAGTCAAGTTAGGCTCCCAAAAAAGCCTAACTAGAGTCTAGGACCAAGAAGGTCAAACGTTACTTATCCCCACTAGTCCAACAAGACATATATCCAACATTTTATCACTAATACACATGATAATCAACCCATCTCATATACATATCAATACAATAACGTTTCTAAATTTCTGTCAACTTCGACCAAGCTGACTCTACAAAACCAAAAAGATGCAGAAAAACATACAAACAAATGCACTAAATTATTCTTGTTATATTCTAGCCCAACCATAAATTCAATTTCCAAAATACGAGAATTAATGTTATTCAGAAGCACACGATCGACTTAGTTTGCTGAATGACAATTTGTCCTGATCTGCCCATTAGTGCCAGTAAGTGGGTCGAGATTTCCCATTTTCACCATGGCATTGATAAAGTCTGTTAGAAAACTTCCCGGATCGGAGATATAAGCATTAACTTGAGCATCTGTAGAACCCCCACTAAAGAGTTGTTGGTCGGAGTGCAACAGACCCTTTTGGTCCTTTAAATTTTTGAAGTAAGCGTTGTCTACAAATGTCGGACTCGTGGCGTCGAGAGGGGAAAGATTGTTGTCTCCTCCTACGCTTGGACAGTTGGATTTCAGTGATGTTGCGAACGAGGAATCTATGTTGGTTTCATTGTAAATCCTGGTACGGAAGGTTGTGCACCTAGCTTGACCGATTGTGTGAGATCCTGATCAAGAGATCGAAGAAATTGTAAGGAAACTAATTCTAATATTGGATGTTAAAAATTACAGGTTTAAAAAGAGGATGATCATCAGTACTTAGATCAATTAGTTAAGCCCATGCATTCACCTGATAGAGCAACCATTTCTTTGGCAGAGAAACCTTTGTTCGAGAATGAAGTAATAAGGTCACTAAGATTGAGTGTTGGAGCAGGGATGTCACCAATATTTGCAGTACCTGGGGTGGCCGAGTCTCTTCTGCCCAAATCAACTTTCCAACTCCAACTAGATCCACTCAGCTATTGCGACCAAAAAGAGAAACAAGTTATAATTTGCCAATATTAATTAATGCATGGTATAAGAGTAAGAACTAAAGTTTGTGTTTTTTTCCCCACTTACAGCAACGACTGAGTCTCTTGCAGCAACAGCTAAGATGTCAGCACAAGACACAACACCAGGGCACAGTTTCTCCACTTCAGATTTGATGCTGTCTATTACTTCAAATCCCCTTAGTGAGTTATTATTTGGACCAGCTACTTTCTCTCCTCCGGATCCATCCAACAGAACAGATGCATCACACCCCTGTTACAGAATTTATCATGTTTAATTCATTATTTTTTCCATATCGATCAGTTTATGCTTTTACAATATGAATTTATTTAATTTGTGCAAACAATTTTATCATTTTACATATATAGGCGACGAGACATTAATTTTTTTGTCTTATAATATACATGAATGTGAAAATGATAAAAAATAGCGAGGATCAATCGATGCTAGCTGACGGCCAATTAAAAGTGACCGACCTGAACACGGAACAATTCTCGACTAGCTTTTAGATTATATATATATATATATTAGCGACATTAATTGGTCCCACGACTTTTAATTTATATAATTAACGTGTCTAGCTACCTGAAACTGATCAAGGGCAACCCGACCAAAGTAAAAATAATGATGATATGGTAAATTAATCAATGCATGACAAAAAATGAATATGACCAATAATGCATATAAAATATATTTATGTGACTCAAAAATTGTTCATAGAAGTGATGTCCTAAAGTCTAGTACTAGTGCTGATCTGAATAGGTGTTATATATTGTTGTCAGAATCAAAACATGAGATCCTAAGCTAGCTGCTAGAACAAAGCGGCCAAGGTGATGCGCAGTTTTACTGTATAATTAAGTGCTCAGAATATTTCTCATCTTCATATATATAAATCAACGCGCAACAGTACGATCACATGCAGACATTTACTGATTTGATACTGAGAAGGGAAAAAAGGTAAAAAATAGGAGAGGAGAAAGAGATGAGAGAACTTGCATTAACAAAGCAGTCATGAAAATGAAGACGGAGCAAGGATGCTCCCATGCGTTTCTCACTCTGCACAGCAGAGTCCACTCCCGATTTAATGGTGGCAAGGGCTTTAGGGCATGTTGTTGCATAAAAATCTTCAGAGGATAGTTGTGCCGAAACCATTCCGGCCACAAGAAGTGAAAATAAAATGCAGAATTTAGTGGCAGTGGGAATAATATTGGAGGTGGCCGTAGAGTGAAAGAAAGCCATGAGTTCTTGTACTGATTTCGTCTGAAAAAAGAAGATCAAGATGAGAGTGATCTAGAAGAAGCAAGAGCTAGGCTTTTGGTTGGTGCGAGACTAAGGCACAAGAGTATCGTATATTTATATGGGTACTGTTCGAACAAGACCATGCGCGAATGCCGTCTGCAATATTTTTCTAATGCACTAATTGACCAATGACTTGTTTTATAAGACCTTACCTGGAAGCTGCCTTCCTCAGAGTACTAACGATTAAATTGTCCATTTTTTGATAAAATATTTTAGGATGAGAGAAAAAAGTATTAATAAATAACCGCAAATAACTCTTCTCGTTAATATCGACCTATGACATTAGATGATAGGTTTACAAATAAAGTATAATATATAAATAGTTTTTAATTATTTAATATCATATCATATGATGATAAGAAGATGATAAAAATTAGGATAATGAATATATAGCATTATCATGCTAAAAAATCCTGCGTACACTGCAACAAGATCACCTCCACTAATTAAAATGTGATTTCTTATTTTCACTTTTTAATTTAAATACATATATACATATTAAAACATTAAAATAAAATGACAAAAATGATAAATCACATATTAATTATTAAAACTTTCAAATAACATATATATTCCAAATTCTACTCCGTGTGAAACTGATTAATATTTTTTTTCCTACAAAGCCTAGCTACATGGATGGCGCCACGCGTAAAAGTAAAAGGAAGTTTAACTTAATTATATATATATATATATATATATATATAAAATAATCTATATATTTAGGTATTGTTAATAGTGATCTTAAGGTTGCATTTAGATATTGATTTAAGTTAAAATGAGTTGAATTTTTTATAAATAGTTGTAGTGAATTAAGATAGTAGAGTAAGTTTTATAAGATCTACTTAAAATGAATTTAAATGTGTTTAGATCTTAAAATGATTTTAAATATATTTATGATAATTTAAAAAAAGAGTTATGGGTTCCATATATAAAAAAAATGTTGAGTTAAAAAAAATTATGAATCCGATATGTAAAGTAATTTTGACTTGAGAAAATTTTAGTAATTTAAAAATTGAGTATTGTTTGAATGTTAAACTTAATTTAAAACTAGAATAAACTGATGAGTTGATCTCAGTACTGTAGTCAAACAACTAACACTATAAAAAGCTGTTTATTTACAATTAATTATTTCTAATAAAATTACTATTTTAAGTTAAAATGAGTCGTAAATAATCTTTTCGTCATAAATAATTAGTCATAAAATTATGATTTTTTTTTGTTTTTTTGTTTTTTTGTAGTCATGTAAACGGGGCAAAATGATCCCAATTAATAATGTATTAGAAAACTTACCGACATATCGACTATATATAGTTGAAAATTGGCAAGAGGCTAATGACATATTGTCCGAACCTACTGGTCTAATGTCTTTGAATCTTCTGATCCATTTCATCTAATTAAAGGAATTAGGGATTTACCACAATATTTATGATTTGCTTTGGCCAATATATTCATTTTAAAATATATACTCAAGATCGATTATTGAAATTAAAGTCCCATGGCTGTATGTCTTTTCCTCATCATGTAGTGTGTTGTAAGTTAGTAAAAGCAAATGTACGTAGATCAAATTTCCTTTTTATTTTATTTTATTTTTTACAGTCGGGCTCCTTTTGGCCGTGTCAATAACTAAAATCCTTTTAATTTAGTCATTCATGGGCCAGGTAGGACGTAAAAGAACATACCAAAGTAGGTAACTGATTCTCGGTGCATGTTACCGTTAACTTTTGTAGCTTCTTTATTCCTTTGTAAGATACCCACTACTTGAACGAATCGACGAATTCAGACGACACGGTCAAAATGATTGCGCGTCTTAGCTAGCCTACCGCGTTCTTATATATCTTCCACTGTCAATGCAGGATAGAGATCGATCGAGCTTTCCTTCCTCATTATTGCAGCATTATTTATTACTGTTTACGTGCCATCGTTCCATCAAATAGCGTCTTTTGACTTTCCATTAATTAATTATATATATATATATATTATATATTATATTATATGAAAGTCAAAGATAATTATATATTTGTATGTTTTCTTAATTAAATTTGTATGTTATCTAATTAATTAAACTGGACGTTTCCTCATCTTGGTAGTTTTCCCATCTTGTGTTAAACTACTACGCACTAGTTAGGAAATTAAGTATTTTCTATATTATAAGAAAAATAGATATATATAATTAATTAATTATAATTAAAGTGATTATTTATAATAAAAATAAACTGTTTTCATATTAAATAACTATTTTGATTGTAATTAATTAATTATATATATTTTTTGTCGTAGTAATATAAGCTAGAGCGGTCCAAAACCCATTCAAGTCAAACATATATTCACACTGGTTTAATAGTGGCAAGTAAACATCGTTACATCTGCGCAATTAATGATGATAACTAACACTAGAAAATTAGGTTTTTGTAGTTATTTAATTACAATTAAATAATTAATTTTAATTGTAAATAATTATTTAATCACAATTAAATAATCACAAATAATAATTTTCTTATAGTATATTTAGACGTCAGATCATCATGCCACATGACCCAATATTGTTTGGTTTCCACCGACATTTTGTACTCTAATTTCTATTGGGAGCGGATAAATTAATACAATCATTTTATAACTTTTCTAGTAAAATATATTTGTTATGAAATTCAGATTTATTGAAACTTATGAATAAGTTTTAAAAAAATAATAATAGTTTAATAAAAATCACAAAATAATTATATATGTCGCGCTGCGTTGTTGTTATAATTAATTATTAAAGTTTCTTGAGGATTAATATCCGATCAGACGCGTCGATACTTGATGCACATTATGATCACATGAGGGACAAATGTGAAAAGGGCATGCATATACAGAAAGCGTAATGTTAGAATGTCTATGAAGTTTGACATCTCTTTTTGATATTTTTTGTATTTAATGTTTTTTTTCATTTTTTATTTTACGTAATTATTAAGGAAATGACTATTAGTTTATTGATATTTTTTTTTCATATTTTTTAAAAATATTTAAAAATATTAAAAAAATAAAAAGAAAAATAACAAAAAAATAATTTATTATTATTATTTTTTTATCATTTTAAAATATTTTTAAAAAATATAAAAAAAATATCAATACATTAATAATCACTTTCTTAATTATTAAATAAAAAAATTAAATACAAAAAATATTAAAAAAAAGTATCAAACTTGACTAGCATTCTAGCATTATTCATTCAGAAAATGGAGAATTCGGACGGGCACCGTATATGATAGATAGTGCATGGGTCACTAGGTGACCCACACGCCACTGCTTAAAGTAGTAGTGATGTGAAACTGATAATTCCTAGCAAGCATTGCATCGAATGTCCTAGGCATTGAAACGGATATATATATATATACTTATTAATTAAGAAAATAATTATTAGTATATGAATATTTTTTTATGTTTTTGAAAATATTTAAAAATAAAAAAAATCAAAATTTAAATTAGATATCACATTGAGCACTGCTATTCGAACGACAGAATACCACCACTCTTTGAAAATTATATATAAGCAGTACTAATAGTTTGACAGTCGTCGTGTTTAAGAAAGAACGGCGTATCTGCCGGCAAATGATTGGATTGAGGCCATTCGCCTAGTATTATGATTATTACTCGGATTCGTGGTCTTTTTTCCGTAAATTGGGAATTACATAGGCAGCAATAACGACCAATATTGGAAAATCAAGCTGGATGCATGCATACAATCAATATTGGAGCACAGGGTACTAAAAATTAAGGAAAATGCTAATTCACCCGAATTCGGGTGAAATAGATTTCTCTCTTATGGGTTTTTTATTATTTGTTTTTTAATTTTTATTTTATTAAATAATTAAAAAAATATTTTTTAATAATGATATGATTTTCTTTTTCTTTTTAAAAATTATTTAAAACTATCAAAAAATTAATTGAAAAAAAATTTTAAAAAAATTAACCTTTCGAATTAAGAAATTAATTCGAGCTACATCCCTTGCTCAAAAATTGAAGGCCTTGATCAGAGGCATGGAAACTGACTATTTTAAGCTTTAATGAAGCAAAACGACCATCAGATTCATAATTTTAAACAAATTTACATAATTATTTGTCATACATGCAAATATTAACATACATTTGGTTATCATAAGTTGTCAAATATTCAAAAGATGCATGGGGCGTATCGATTATATAAATAAAACAACATGAAGGTGTAAGACGGTGAAACATTATTAAAGTAAATAATCACCAAATTTGGTCGACATTCAGATTATAAATTCATTAAAATTGTAATAATTAAGGCGGTGCTAGTTGATTACTATATATGTTTCTATGCACGCGTCCTAATTTTCTGTCTCAATTGATGATCAGTAATTACTTAATTAATTTGGGGGTTTCTAGAAAAGTTTCTGGTATATAATAATTAGCATTGATGGGTCAAAGATATCTTCTGATTTTATCTGTTTTATTAAAGAGTAAAATTACAGGTACACGATTTTTTATAAAATTATTGACGTGATAATAATATCATGTTAATTAAAATATTAAAAAAATATATTAAAAAGACATAATAAAATAAAATTAAAAATAATTAAATTAAAAATTACGTAAAAATAATATTATATATAATAGATATATGTAAAAATTATCCAAATAGTATATAAATAACATTTTTTTTTTCCTTAAAAGGGCTTGAAGCGTAATCCATTTCCCTTCCAAGATTATTCTAAATTACTAAATCTAATTTTTACCTGTACGCGGTGTCTCTCCTTTTTGTTTTGTGTTGCTGTTGGTTATTTTATTATTATTATTATTATTATTTTTAGTTCTGACGTGTGAATCAATTTTATAAAGCATGATGTTGATAAACAAGATTCCATGCGTGTTGTCTTGCAGATTGACTTCAACTCGAGACACTCCATTTAACGCGGAAACACAAGCCGTTCTCGTCATGTGCTTCAGCGCGCACAAATTATCATGCAAAGGAAAATTATATTATAGGAGGATATATTTTAAAAGTACTAGATTTAGGTTTTATTTGAAATAGAGATATTTGTGACCAATATAATTATTTGTGGTAAAAATAATAATTTTTTTTTTATCACAAATAGTCATGTTGGTTGTAATTAATTAATCACAAATATCAATTTTTCTTATAATATCGACAAACTTAAAGGAATATGCCAATACTGATAAACAGTTGTATTTAAAAGTAGTAGATGGTGATCTGATCTTGAAGAAGTAAGACGTTGTAATATGATGTCTGGGAATAACAGTTTCCATTGTTGGTTTGTAATATATACCACAATGAATAATAGTACTAAATGCACCCTTTTTTTAAGAATTATTTATAAAATAAATATTATTTAATAATAAATAAATAAATTTACACTAACGATACTTATAAGCGGTGTACTATAGCGGTAGCTGTACTACCGTCCATACCACAATTTAGTCGTGGATATGGACATTGCCTTGTCTTGTTAAGTCCACGTAAAAGATGGGTCCATGAAGCCAATATCAATTAGTCCATAACTTTCCACAAGGCTTGCTCAAACATCCTTCCGTAGAGGTAGATGTGAAAGGGCACCCCTCAAAATTTTCAAATTGGTTAAGTATGTCGTTGAAATTATCGCCTATTCAACAGCATGGTCCCAGGAATGTTTTGAACGTTGAATCCAAAAGTTTCCACAAACTTGCTTTAAAGTGTCACTGAGAAGGAGCATATACAAATGTATCAAGCCAAGGGTGATAAGGAGGATCAGACTAAATCAAAATAAAGATAACATTTATAGTAATATTAAGAGGCTGAATATCTACACCTAGACACTATAAAAGCAAGAGACCTCATTTGTTCCCCAAGACTGAGAGCTTTATAAAATGGTAAAAATCAAGACTATTTGAAATAAATAAAGGTGCATTCGGTAGGCACCACGGTTTCCAACAAAAGATAATATTGGCACAACTTATCACTTATACAATCTGGTATTCCATACTCGGACCAAACATATAGAAATTGATTTTTAAATTGAACGCGTTCAACTTATTAAGAAGTTGATTGTTAAATTTCTCTCAAGCAAAGATAAATAAGCTGATATGCTAACCAATCCATGCGCTAAATAAGCTGCAAGGAAGGAGTACTAGTAGAGAAAGGAGATCCAGTCTCTATATTGACCGCCTAATAACACAAGATCTGAAGCAGTAATTGACAATAAATTGTACATCATTTAGTGAATATCTTTCTTGCCTAAAATTGTATGCAGTTTACGAGTATAAAAATTAGATGACAAACATGTAAAATATAGCAGTGAAATAATAATATTTTCATACATATGTTATTCTCTTTACAAACAATGGAAAACGGGTATTATGGTGGCCGTGGAGGCTGTAGGTTTTGATCGATGGACAAAGAATATTGAAGGTAGGTAGGCAATTAATTAAGGGTCTTACAATTAGCATAATTTGGTTAAAGCTCATGCCTCATGAGATCGAGCATATTAATTAAGAAACCTACAAGCATCATGGAAGAGTTTGATTGCAAATTAATGAGTTAGCTAGCTTCCGTTGATATCCACGCCCCCATATATATAATAGAGATGGTAGTGCTGCATAGGACATAATCAGATCGAGGAGTCTTAATCACTACAATGAGAACAATCAGTGGAAGTAGTACATCTCATCACATAATCTTTCATACTAATTTAAATCTGTATAAAAAGAGTGATTCTTAATTATGTATATATACATATATATATATTATATGAATTTGTATAAAAAGCTTGATCCATGATCAACTGATCTTGAAAATCTGTAGAAACAATAAACGTTTTCCTTTGCCTTCTTTCTCTGTTTTTTGTTTTCCAGCTTGGGCTTTTGATTCTTGGAAGAGTTTTAGATGTAAAATATTAAGCCCGATCGACCTCATTGCCATTGGGTTTGAAAGCAACGAGCCGAATCCAATCTATTATTAGCCTAGCTAGCGAATTCGTCAAGTAGTACCATACTATATTGGGCTAGCTGTAGAGGGCCGAATATCTGAACCTTCGATCGCTTATATAATAAATCCAATTTAAATGGTTCTTGGGTTGCCAAATTATCTATGTGAGATTTGGGGTAGATTTATCAATTTAAAGTCATTGTATCCAACTCAAATGTTATCGAATCCAACTATAACAATATTTTCACTATTTATTTTTATATTTCACAAAGATCTTCCAATTCCCATACTTTTAATAATCGGCTCAAATCAACTAGATATTGATTAAGGTCTTCCAATCTCAAGGGATGTTTCGGCAATCAAATATAAGCTTTTTAAAATTCATTGAATTTATATGTGCAAAAAGGGCATTTGAGTTTTCAAATAGGTTTTTTTTTTTTAATAGATTATGGCCTAAATTATTATTTTTTTTTTATAGCAGAGTAGGATTTTTCATTGGTCTTGATAGTTAGGTTAAAACAAATTTTGTGGGCCGAGAAAAGTTTTGAACAACTTGAATTTTTTTAGAGGTTTAGTCAAGGTCTAAGACTCATGAAAAAGCTCATTTATTTATTTCTTTCAGTATTCAAAGTGTGGCGCAAATACTTGAAATGGGCCTACCTAACCACCCAAAGGCCCAAGCTTCTAAGAACAACCCCATGTCATTCGAGTTCCTAAGTTGGTTTCATCTGCTTTCACAACGCTGACTTCCCTCCTCAGGACTTCCCTACTTTCACAGCATTTTGTCTAGGGTTTTCTATTTTAATCACCTATATATGGTGCATGAGGAAAAAGTATCCTAACCCAAGAAAAAAAAATTAAATTGTTTTTTTTTATCGATTTCGGAGACCTTATAAACCATTTTCTCTTGGAGCATCTAAAAGTCAGCATCTGCCATAGGGGGTGGGAGCCTCGACTCCCCTTTCCCTCCCTCCTCCCACTGGATTGTGGGTTGTGTTTGTTTCTTTGTTGTTCCATTCCAACATGAGGGTAGTCAAGTTTGGTGATCTCTGGTAACCAGCGACACCCACTTGCCCTATTAGGGGTTTCGTCAAGTGCTAATCTACCAGTTGGCCTAAGAATCTGCCGATAGGAATAGCACGTGCTGCACACACGTAGGTAATATTGCGCGTGTGGGTTCCATATGCCTCGACACAGAAACATTTTTTGCTGCCATGAGCGGCGATTCTGCGCTCAGCATCTTCAGTGGCTACAGTTGTGTTTTGTGTTTGTTTTGAGTGTTTTGTGTTTTGATTTTCTGTTTTGATTTCGTATTTATTTGCGTTGTAGTTTGTATTACGTAATAATAAAAGGAAAAGACTATTTTCTTTGATTATCCCACTCCTTTTTTAGAGGATAGTGGTATTGATTTTCTTTTCTCCTTTGAAAGATGGTGGTGTCTATTCTTTCTTCTTCTTTGAAGGGTAGGAGTTGGTTATTCTCTGTTTCCAGAGTGTCATACTCTCAGACAAATCATGATGAAAATATCTAAAGATTTGTCACTTAATAGGGTATAAAGGTTTAGATAATATCTATCACAAAGCATTTTGCATGGGGAGTGCCCAAAACAGTTGAGTCGTTTTGGTTGTAATATGGATTTTTCTTGAATTTATCAGGTTACAGCTATAATCTCGATTTATTAAAATGAAATGAAATATTTTATATATAAAAAAAAGACCAATAATAGGATTGTCGTGTCTTCCCTTTGACCCTCAAGTGAAAACCAACTACTGCTCCAAGTTTTACCTTCTTCTCTAGGTATCCCTCTACTTTGCACCACCATAGCACCACTGCTTGAGTGCACCCCACCATAGCACGCCACTACTCAGCCACCACCCAGCCAGGTCACTTTCCCCGTACTCTCATGCACCTCGCAGCCAATCCAACACCCTCATGATTTTATTTTCTCAGCCTTACGACGTGCAGATCGATGGCTTCCCAAGGAGACCAAGCCACTGTTCTCTTCCTCAATGCTACCTTCTCCACTGCTGCCCAGCCACCGTGAAACCACCATGAGTTGCACCACCATATCCCCACACTTAGATTTTTGTCCTCTATTTTTTATTCCCAAAACAGAGCAATCACCCCCTACTTCTAACCATTACAAACACCTCAACTGAGAGCCACACTCTTGGTAAGGTCACAACCTGCCCCACGAGCCCCTCTTTGCATCTTTTGTATCTTACGTTAACTCTCTGATCTCTTTCTCTTTCTTTCAGTGTTCGTTGTCGGGCCATCGACCTTTCACTCGCTTAGCTCTGTCGCGAGTCCTTCACGATAAGTCTTTGTTGACAAGTACCTTGGTTTGGCATTTTTATAGTTTTCCTGCCAGTTATTTCTTGTTTTAACCTTTACATAAGGTTGAAGTCAATTAGCTTAGAAAAGTTACAATTTTTCCCTTAAAAGCAAGCATGAGGATTTTAAAGTGATTTCCTTCGGTGGGCTTTCCTTGGGCCACATGGGCTTTCCTTGATCTCTTTTGTTTTTGAGTAGGTTACATAAGTATTTTGTTAAATGTTTTGGGTCAGGCTCAATTTCTAAATTATTTGAAAAATGATGGATGCAACTGGCCTATGGACCCGATGCGACATCGCATTTGACATGGCTTTATTAGAAACAACGTTGTTTCTGTTTATCTTCGCTTTTCCTTCATTTTCCCATTCCTCATTTCTCATTTTCATCTTCCATTCCAGTGCTCCTTGGTTCCCCTTCATCTTCCTCACCACATGAATCTTCCCATTCCCACGAATGCTCCACCCTCCAACGAAGACGACCCACTTCGAGACAATTCGCGAAACCAAAACCTGCAACCTCAGTTCACAAGGGTTGAGCTGGTCTTTGAAAGAAAATATCTATTCGTCAGCTGGACACATCTCGGAACGAAATTGTTGAAGAACTCAAAGAAATCAATCATCTCAGACAGCAATCGTGGGGTGTGGTTGGAAGAGTATTCTTCGATCTTGGCTTTGTTTTCTTCATCTTCATTGTGGGTTTGAGTGGAAGGTCGTAGTGAGAGAGTGCTTCCTCTATTTCTATCACTTACTCTTCCTATTCTTCAAGATGAGAAGTTCCCTAAGCAGACAGTCGCTAAGACAAAATGAAACTTTAATTTTTTCCATAAATGGACGAATTCTTCAACAGTGAATGTTGTGAGCCAAAGCTATGCCCAGCACTGGAGTTTATTTTAACTTCCAAACTAGAGCTTGAACCAAAATCATCTTTCCCCATTTTCTATTGGATTATAGGATTTTATTTTTTCATTTCATGCGACTCTTGGTTTGATTTTTGCATCTTCTATGATCTTTTTCTTGTGTTTATGCATTTTCTTGTTTTGTTCGTATTTTTACTTCCTCACGCCCCTTAATAACCACAAAAGTTTCCTTGCTTTTATTTGTCCTAACTTGTTTTTTGTATCTTTTTCTAAAAGGGAAGATGCAGTTATGTTCTACGTTTGACTTGGGTCGAAATTAGGGAAAACAATGGATGATTGTAGCTCTTCTATAATAAAACACTCATGGATGTCAATATATTCCACTAGTTTCAAGATAAAATGTAGCTTTTTCTTTCTTTTTGACTCATAAATGTTGTAGGGATGGAGATGTTGAAACTTGCAATGAAAGAAAGGAAAAAAAGAGGTCTCGTAAAAGGGATCCGGAAATTACACTTTATTTATTGACTTAAAACTCTAAATCCAACTACATAGCTAAAAATTATTCTTGGCACTAAAACTCTAAAGTGTTAAAATTACTCTTTGCACACTGAACAATGAACATGATGGAAGAAGACAAAGGGCATCGAGATTTTGTGTTTTCATTATATATATATATATATATATATATATATATAGTAATATCCGCTAACATGGCAGTATGCATCATCAGCCGATGTCGCAAGGGATACCTCGGGTGGTTGTCCATAGCATTGCTGCGATTATTTTTAGGTCAGATAATATTTTTATTACAACGAATTTTCTTTATTCAAGTGGGTGAGAATTTGTTTTCCTTAAATAGTTGGGTGGTTGAGTTGAGATTGGGTTAGAGAAATTAAGTGGATACTGATGGTTTTGGAAATGATGGCAATTTAGGATTTTGCAAATTTTGAATTTGAAGGAATTAAAATAGGATGATTTTTAATATTTCAAGTTTTAATTATCGAGATAAGTGCTTGCTTGGAAATTTTTGGAATCACGTGATATTTTATAGGTGACATTTGATTTTCGTTCGTCACTTTCGTGAAAATTTATAAAAATAAGAAGTTCAAGTAAGCGGAGTTCCTATGCAAGACTTTGTATAAAAGAAATCTTATGGGATTACTTTTTAAAAAATGTGCACATTTTGTGATAAAAAAAAATTGAAACCATCTCATTTATTTGTTTTGCATATGCATAAAATTATGTATAAAAATAAAATATTTTTTTTTTTGCACAATTGGTATAAAAATGAGCTATTTTAACATTTTTCTGGAACTGTGCAAAAAGAGAACGAACATGAAATTTTATACATAAATTATATTTTTGTGATTCGATTTTGTTATGTTCTGAAAATATTCTATACTTTAATAAGATATGATTTGTTTTTTGAAAATCTCTAGTATGATATTTTATTTTTGTTCTGACCTTATCATGGGTGTAAAATTGTGGTCTTTATTCGGATTGGTACCAACTTTTTTATTTCTGGTGCACCCACTTTAGAATCAAAGTAGTTTTCTACATGGTTTTTCCTGTGTACACACTCGGGACTCCGAGAATAATAAGGTCAAAAAATCACATTCAGTTTTTGCTCGGTTAGCCGCTGGAATTCACATCACCCTACCACATGGATTAAACATAGTGTTCTGTTCTGATAAGAAGTTTTAGTTATACACTATGCCAAAAGAATTTCGATTCTGATTATTTTTGACATATTTGATAACATGTTCTGATCTTGCATTCTAAAAATAAAAATATTTTGTTTTGTATTCTAAATTCGATAAATGCTTATGTTTACATACTAGTATATGTTCTCTACTTATTAAGTTGCTGATAACTTATATATTATTTCTATAATATGTTTTAGATAATTTTGACGGTTTAGCTGAAGAAAAAGAGTAGATTAAAGTGTTGGAAATAATTGATGATTATAGATAAATAAATGCTAAGGGTACAAGAATTATTGGAAGATCATATTTAGTAGATTTATTATTGATGGTTATTTTTGTATATCGAGTTATGAAAAATTCGAGTCTTTATGAACATTTATGTTATTCTATTAAGGTTTGAATAAAAAAGTTTATATCTGTGCTATTGAATATGATATTAACTAAAATGAGTTAACTTTCTGAAACTCCGAGACCCAGACGTTACATCAGACTCATCAATCAATAATGATGTAGCAATAATCCCATGCAAAAATCGAAGAGTTTGGGCGATACTTAATATGGATTGTGCTAATTTCCTTAGGCCAGTCTCGGTGCATCTACTTTTGGCTCGATAAAGCCGATTGGTGTTGCCACCAATATTATTTTCATGATTTGAATCCTATTTTTCTTTTAATGTAAAATCTTAAATCAGGCTTGGTTTGTTTTCATAAATGAGATAAGATAAGATGAGATAAAAGTTAAAAATAAAATAAAATATTGTTATAATATATTTTTCTAATATTAGTTTTGTTTTAGAATTTGAAAAAGTTATTTTAGAATTTGAAAAGATTGAATTGTTTATTTTATTTGTATGAAAATTTAAAAAGATGTAATGATGAGTTTGAAATGAAATTAAATGAGATGATATGGTTTAGGAAAATAAACCAGGCCTTAATCTCTTCTCTATTTAAGCCAGCCTCATAAATCATGACTTTCCAAGGCTTTGAGAGGCAGTTTCTTAATTCTCTTGGAATGGTTAATCAGTATTATAATTTAATTAAACAATTATATTATATATTCCTTCTCACTGATAATTAATTTTCTTGGTCATACCAAACTACAGAAAAGTTTATATACTACCTCTAGAGTTTCTATCATGGAGGCGATTCATATTAGAAAAATTAAGAGGTTCTGAAGCCACTTATATGGTGGGAGGTCATCATGAACGGGTTGCACTAGTCTATAAATTAGTACAAATGTTTTGTAAGTACGGAGGAACAAGTCTAGTTTTCTATAAAAGATACTTTAGAAACTGGCTGACATGGTGATCATCTCTAGATTGGCAATCATGATCATGTTAATCATAATTAGTACGTACTGTAACGTATCTGTGATAACTACAAACAAATACACATCAGACATTGAAAACTATAGAGCCACAAGTGTGGCTCCCACCAATGCCACTGAGGGGATTCCACCTAAAACGATTATAAAATAGTCTGATAAACAGACAATTTAACTGCGACTAAAAGTTACAATTAAGGAAGCTGCATTCTGTTAAACTGGTTTGGTTGAAGGAGATTTTCATATCCACTAGATCATGATCCTTGGTTAGGAAAACTAGAAAATAGCAACTTGAAGAGGTACCGAGACATCGACGGAGGGTCGCCTGCTTTGGCGGCGCGTAGGAAGCACATGCCACACTAAAGGGAGAATAGATAGCACAAACCGACAGATCCAAGGCTACTGATCCCAATAGTGCCACGTTTGTTAGCAAGGGAATTGTCAAGGCGCGACAGCGCGTGGAAAACCCTCTGGATGAAACCTGCGTGTGAAGGCCACATGCCGCACTTTTAAGCAGTCTACTTCGTCACTCCACTAGATCGGCGACAGGGGAGTCTATTGGTTTGGCACGTGCAACAGGGTAGTCTAAAATGTCTGGCAAGCAATAGATCGACATCTCTTGGTGCTATGGACAAAAAACTATGAAAATTTGGAAAAAAAAAACTCGATAAACTAGAGAAAAACCTAAGGAAAAAAAAAAAAAGTCATAGAGGGCTAGGCGAGAGGGAAGGAGGAGACAAGCAGCTATTGCTAGAAATGGTGAGGGAGAATTGGAGAGAGAAAACACTGGAGAGAGAGAGAGCTACTCTACCTTCTAGCTGAAATTGACATGGCCTCTACTATTCTTTTATCGACCTCTATCAACAAATAAATACATTTCTTCCTCTCAAATCATCATGCTATAGTATTTCTACTCTCTCTCACTCTCTCTAAATATATATATATATATATATATATATGTGATCTTTCTCTTCTTCTTTTTTTCCATTCATGATCTCCTATTCTTGTTGTACTTTTTCTCTCTTCCGCTTTTTTCTTTTTCCTCCTTTTCTCAGTTTCTCGTTGGACTCATCGACCTCCTTTTCTTATTGGGTTTTATTTGTTCTTCTTCTTTTAGTATTTTTTTATTTATATTTTATTTATATTTTCCTTTTTTCCACTAGTAGTTTATTTTATATTTCCATAGAGAATCAGAGAGAGGACTATACAAAGAAAATGAGCTTGCAAGATGTCATCGCTAGAACAATGCATCTCTTCCCCTGCACATGACCAATGCAAGTCAACCACTTTTAAGGAAGCCTAACACTGACTAGAGTTCCAACCTTTAACTCTAGAGCTCTGATTGGCGTCTGAGTCTACTCCTGATCAGAGTCAAAGTAATTGTTCAATTTGGCTTCCGACTTTGATTGGAGTTGAAGGTCAGAGTTAGGCCTTTCGACTCGGCCGTTGGAGTTGGAGTCTGGCCTCTGGATAGAACACATCTAACAAGTTTTTTACATAATATAATTTGATTTCGTAGATAAAACTTAAAATTATTTGAATGTTATAAATCAAATTTTATCATGTAAGTAATCATGTGGATTTTGTATTCTACACTAGATCAATTACTCTTGTATTTATATTTAGCGTAAGTGCATGCTTAAGATTGTGAGTCGGTATAATTTTGCTCTTAGTTTTAGGCGTTTATAGTTGCCGAACTTACGTAATAAGCGCTAATATTAAAAATTTAATTACTATTTGGGAACCACAGATGTAAAATAATCTCAAACACGTTATATTTATTTGAAAATAAATTTAAAAAGTATTTTTAGGTAGAGATGACATAAAAGGTCATTTAATTTCTTAAAGATCTTTGACATATCCTTGATAGAAATAAGATTTTTTAATTAAAAAAAATCTAAAAGATTCTCAGGAATTATAATGTAAAAAAATCTCTTCAACGATGCATAAGTGAATGGAAAATATAACTATAATTTTAATGTGAAAATTATATGAATATTTTCGGCCAACCACATATTTTTGAAAAGTATAACTATGTTAATTTCCATAATATCCAAAAGAATTCGACTAAGAAAAAGTATCAAATTAATGTTTTTCTTGAAATGTACTTTTTTATTTTTTTTTATTAAAATTATTTTAATATGTGTCAAACAAATAACTTAATTTCATTATTAAAGTTGTTTTAAGAATTATATAAATATTATATATATATATATATATTTAAGGGAGGGGAGGTTTTAAAATTCGGAACATCATTTTAAAGACAGGGTCACAGGAGGTTACGCCTACTGCAATTTTCACTTTTAGACCTTCTAAAGTAATTCCAAACAGATCTAAATTGGGCCAGGCAAGTTGGGCTCCTGAAAAAGCCGAACTAGAGTCATGGACCAAGAAGGTCGAACGCTACTTATCCCTACTAGTCCAAGAAGATGTATATCCAACATTTTCTCACTAATATGCATGATATTCCAACCCATCTCATATACATATCAATACAACAACATTTTAAATTTCTCTCAACTTCGACCCAAGCTGACTCTACAAAACCAAAAAGATGCAGAAAAACATACAAACAAATGCACTAAATTATTCTTGTTATATTCTAGCCCAACCACAAATTCAATTTTCGAAAGCACACGATCGACTTAGTTTGCTGAACGACAATTTGTCCTGATCTGGCCATTAGTGCCAGTAAGTGGGCCGAGATTTCCCATTTTCACCATGGCATTGGTGAAGTCTGTTCGAAAACTTTTCGGATTGGAAATATAAGCATTAACTTGAGCATCCGTAGAACCCCCACTAAAGAGCTGTTGGTCGGAGTGCAACAGACCCTTTTGGTCCTTTAAATTCTTGTAGTAAGCATTGTCTACAGATGTCGGACTCGTGGCGTCGAGCGGGGAAAGATTGTCGTCTCCTCCTACGCTTGGACAGTTGGATTTCAATGATGTTGCGAATGATGAATCTATGTTGGTTTCATTGTAAATCCTGGCACGGAAGGTTGTGCACCTAGCTTGACCGATTGTGTGAGATCCTGATCAAGAGATCAAATAAATTGTAAGGAAACTAATTCTAATATTGGATGTTAAAAATTACAGGTTTAAAAAGATGATGATCATCAATATTTAGATCAATTAGTTAAGCCCATGCATTCACCTGATAGAGCAACCATTTCTTTGGCAGAAAAACCTTTGTTTGAGAAGGAAGTAATAAGGTCACTAAGATTGAATGTTGGAGCAGGGATGTCACCAATATTTGCAGTACCCGGGGTGGCCGAGTCTCTTCTGCCCAATTGAACTTTCCAACTCCAACTAGATCCACTCAACTATTGCGACCAAAAAGAGAAACAAGTTATAATTTGCCAAGATTAATTCATGCACGGTATAAGAGTAAGAACTAAAGTTTGTGTTTTTTTCCCGGCCACTTACAGCAACGACTGAGTCTCTTGCAGCAACAGCTAAGATGTCAGCACAAGACACAACACCAGGGCACAGTTTCTCCACTTCAGATTTGATGCTGTCTATTACTTCAAATCCTCTTGTTGAGTTAGCATTGGGACCAGCTACTTTCTCTCCTCCGGATCCGTCCAACAGAAGAGATGCATCACACCCCTGTTACAGAATTAATCATGTTTAATTCATTATTTTTTCCGTATCAAGTACTTTATGCTTTTACAATTTGGATTTCTTTACTTTGTGCAAACAATTTTATCATTTTACATATATAGGCGACGAGACATTAATTTTTATATGTTTTATATATAGCATGATGTGAAAATTATTGAAATTAACGAGGATCGAGGCTAGCTAGCTGGCCAATTAAAACTTAAAAGTGACCGACCTGAGCACGGAACAATGTTCTACCCAACAATTCTTGACTACCTTTTAGATTATTATGTTATAGAATATATGATTATTTTATAGGCATCATTAACGATATTAATTGGTCCCACGACTTTTAATTTACATTAAGTACGTGTCTATATGGACGTGATCAAGGCCAACACGACCAAGTAAAAATCTTGATGATATGCAATGATGTAAAGTAATCAATGCATGACAAAATAAATATGGCCACTCATTCTAGATTAAAAATCGTTCAAAGAAATCATGACCTAAAGTCTAGCAGTCCTGATCTGAATTGGTGTTAATATATTTGTTGTTAAAAGCAAAACATGAGATGATCATAAGCTAGCTTCTAAAACATAGCGAAGTTGATGCACAGTTATTGAATCTAAAAATTTAGGTAGGTTTGTTTTGAGAGACAAAATCAAAAATTTTAAATTCTTTTTAAATTTATTATTATAGTTTTTTTTTAAATCTTCATACAAAATATTATAAAAATAATAAGTTTTTCAAATTTCAAAACTATTTTTTCAAATCTTAAAATAAAATTAAAGTTAAAAAAATATATTCTAATAATATATTTTTTTTAATTTTTATCTTAACTCTAAAAATAAACTAGAGCTTAAGAGCTGGATGTGTACATGATGCAGTTTTACTATGTAGCTTGATCAGAATATTTCTTATCTTCATATACATAAATCAACAAGCAACAGTACGATCACATGCAGACATTTACTGATTTGATACTGAAGAAGGGAAAAAAAGGAAAAAAGGAAAAAAAAAAAAAAGGAGTAAGAGATGAGAGAACTTGCATTAACAAAGCAGTCATGAAAATGAAGACGGAGCAAGGATGCTCCCATGCGTTTCTCACTTTGCACAGCAGAGTCCACTCCCGATTTAATGGTGGAAAGCGCTTTAGGGCACGTTGTTGCATAAAAATCATCAGAGGATAGTTGTGCCGAAACCATTCCGGCCATAAGAAGTGAAAATAAAATGCAGAATTTGGTGGCAGTGGGAATATTAATATTGGAGGTGGCCGTAGAATGAAAGAAAGCCATGAGTTCTAGTAATTTCGACTGAAAAAAGAAGATCAAGATCATGAAAGTCTAGAAGAAGCAGCTAGCTAGGCTTTTGGTTGATGCGAGACTAAGGCACAAGAGGTATCTTATATTTATATGGGTACTGCTCGAACAAGGCCATGCATGCCGTCTGCATTTTTCTAATGCACTGAGTCAACGTTTGGAGGCCGTGATCTCACCAGCGGTGCATTTTCGTGTTTGTTTAACTTAGTTCATATGTGGAGGTGAGTTTGTTAATTGATCGGCGTGTTGAAAGGTTAAGAACTTGCATGCTGTATTTTATTTGCCAGACTAATTGACTAAATCCAGTTGTTTTATAAGACCTTACCTGGAAGCGGCCTTCCTCGTAGCACTAGACGATTAAATTGTCCATTTTTGGATAAAATATTTTAGGATGCGAGAAAAAGTAATAATATTAAATTGTCCATTTTTATTATCTTCTCATTGATATTGTCGATCCATGATGTAGTATTAATAGATAATAGGTTCACAAATGAAACATAATATATAAATAATTTTTAATTATTTAATATTACATCTCAAAAAAGAGGTGTCAAACTTAATGAGCAAACTAGCCTTTTTCATTTTCAAATCTGCACAAACAGTGATTTTTCGGCGTATTCTTGATGTCCAAGGATATTCGATGTATATTATATATCATGCCATGTAATACCATGCATGCTTAAGCACATGATCGGCTCTTGTCTTAGGTAAATTAGACAATTACCTAAAATTCCTTAGTGATAAAAGGCTTCTTTTTAAAAATTCCAAAATATAATTAAAAAAAAGATTATTTAATTAAAAAATTAATTAACTTAATAAAAGAACAAAATTATTAAATAGACATTATATGTCATTATTAATTTTAAAAGTATTCTATATAATAATTATTTCAAATACTCTCTTTATAAGAATATATTTCTTTTTTATCATTCTTAATTTAATATATAATATCAGAATTATAAATAACAAAATCTAATTTTTAAACGTTTAAAAAAAAAATTGATTGATCCTTTTAAGAGTACGCAATGACCCACTTTTTTATAAAAATTTTATTGACAATGATTATTATAATAGTTTCTAAGTCTTTTTTAAATATTAAGAATATCTCTAAATATCTAGTATGGTAGTGAGATAATTGAATTAAAATATTTTATTAGGTTTTAAGTGTGAAAAAAAAAAGTTGAATTCGAAAATATGTGAAAATATATAAAAATAATTGTATTCCTAAATAACCCCTAAAATTCAAGAACACATTTTATAAAATTAGGTTTGACAAAATCTTTTTTAAATCAAATTTTTTAATAAAGATTAAATTAGTTATTAGTTAAAAATGTAGTATAAATCTTAATTAGTAATTTACTTGGCAAAAGACGGGCATTATTTTTAAATAAAAATATATTGTAAAAATTAAAATTAATTTATTTTAATAAAAAAAACTTTAATTAAAATTTTAATAAAAAAACTTTAATTAAAAACTTAAATTAATTAATTAAAATTAATTTATTTTAATTAAAACTTTAATTAAAACTTATTGAGCTGGTTCTGCTTAAGTAATGGCGTGTGGGTCACCCATACCGTGCTGGTTCAAATTCTCCATTTTCCGCATATGCATGCTCTTTCACATTTGTCCCTCATGTAATCAAGTGCATCAAGTATCAACGCGTATGATCAGATATTAATCCTCAAGAAACTTTACTAATTTTTAACAACATCGAAAATATATATAATTATTTCGTGATTTTTATTAAAATATTATAATTTTTTAAAACTTATTAATAAGTTTCAAAATTTTGAATTTTATAAAAAATATATTTTATTAAAAGAATTATAAAATGATTGTATTAATTTATCCGCTCCCAATGGAAATTAGAACACAAAAAGTCGGTGGAAACCAAACAATTGCGTGTGGCGTGATGGTCTGTCGACGTCTGATTAGTTATCATTTGCGCATGAGATGTGACCATCATGTTTAATTGCCACTATGAAACCAGTGTGAATGTTTGACTTGAATGGATTTTGAGCAGGCGCGCCAGCTTATACGTGTAGTAGTTAATGAGAAGTCAAAAGACGCTATTTCATGGAACGATGGCACGTAAACAGTAATAATAATGCTGCAATAATGAGAAGTCGAAGGAAAGCTCGATCGATCTTTATCCATCGACGGTGGAAGATAAGAACATTGGCTAACTAAAACGCGCAATCATTTTGAACATGTCTTCTGAATTCGTCATTTCGTTGAATTAGTGAGTATCTTACAAACGAATTAATTAAGCAGCTGCAAAAGTTAACGGTAACATGCACCGAGATCAGTTACGACCTAATTTGGTATCCTTGTTCTTCTTCTTTTAGGTCCTACCTGGCCCATGAATGACTAAACTTAAAAGGATTCTAGTATTCATCTAACAAATAATTCCATTCACATGCACAACGTTATTCACACGGCCAAAAGGAGTCCGACTGTAAAAATAAATTGGGAAATTGAAAAACCGGCCAATATTAAATATTCTGATGATCAGTGAGCTAGGCTCGACCATGCAGTTTTCAAGTTCGATCTACGTACATTTGCTTTCACTAACTTACAAATGCACTACATGAAAAGATATATATACATGGCCAGGACTTTGATTTCAATAATCGTGAGTATATATTTTAAAATGAATATATTGGCCAAAGCAAATTATTAAGCACTGCGCGCAAATTGAAGTAAATCCCTTCCTTTAATTAGATGAAATGAAGACGCGATTAATCAAAGACATTATACCAGCAGGTTTTCGGACTATATGTTGTTAGCCTCTTGACAATTTTTAGAGGTGTAATCGATCCGATTCAGTCTAATTTTAAATAAAATTAATAATCAAACTGGTACTACCAATTTTGTATTTTTTAAAATCAATTACGTCTCGATTAACTCTTAAAATCGGTACTGCCAATTTTACTAGTTTCGGTCTGGTTTTCAGTTTTAATAAAATATAAATATATAAAAATTAAATCTATTTTTTTTTAAAGAAAAAAAAAACTGGTTTAAAAAACTGGTTTAGTAAAAATATTATAATCCATTAAAAAAATCTGTTTTAATAAAAAAATTGTAATAAAAATCTACTTTTACAAATCCAAAAATCTCACAAACTAAAGTCTAAATTTTAAAAATCTATAGTCTAAGATTATATTTTTATTTGTTATAACATTATCTTATATCTAATTATATTTTATATTATTATATATTATATATAATATAAAATATATTATATAATTATACTTAAAAATATAAAAGTAAATAGGACCGGTCCGGTTCGATCCAGTCCAGTCCAGTCCAGTCTTAAAATGATTGGAACCGGAATCGGAACCGGACTGGCTATATCCAGATCCTCAATTTCTAAAATCGGTACCAGACCGGACCAATTCAAAACCAAAATTTTCGATCCAGTTCAATCTGGTTATGGTTGATTCTCCAATTTTTCGGTTTAAATTTGCATTCATAACAATTTTCAACTATAGTCAATATGTGGATAAGTTTTATAATACAATATTTAGTCATATTGCGTACTACCATAAAAAAAAAAAAAAAAAGTCTTTTCCAGCGACAAGAAAACACCACAAATACTCACAAAATCACCGCAAATAACTAATCTCAGCTAGAATAGACCGCCCACATTTCGCCAAAAATATTATTGCAGTGGGCAGAAATATATATTTTTTTTAACTTTTCGGGGACTATTATTCGCCTCAAATGGTGTAAAATTTCGTCAAAAATAGTTTTCCACACATTCAGTAATTTATTTTTCTTTTGTGATTTTTTTTTGGAGTACTAATATCCCTAAATAAATGCGTTGGTGCAAAATAATAATTTAAGACTAAAACACTCATAAATTGGTTAAAAAATAAATCGTAATTGTTAATTTTTTATAGTTATAATATGGGAAACAAAAACGTTGAATTGAAATAACTTAAATATCTTGTTTGGGTCAAAATATGGTGTGAATGTCAAAAGCAATAGCGGTGAGATGTTATAAGTATGGCCGGGTACTGGCCTGATAGAACCAACATGACGACTTCACAGACTCAAATTTTCTATTTAATACTTTCAAAATACAAAGCAAAATGCATGGTATATATAAAAGCTAAAATGACAATAAATTGTGTTGACCAAGTAAAGTATCAAACCAAGTTCTAGTATTTGCAAAAAATAACATTCCCAATTTAAAACTAAGAACAAACTAATAACATCCTTTTTGTATGCCTGTAATCCCAAATAATCTGTAGATATAACTAGGAGGCTTCTCTAATGCGATCCAACCAAACTTTTATTTCCATAAATCAGAGAAAATACGAAAAGCTGCTTGATGAGTGTCACCACTGAACAAATGAAATGAAAGCTTTTGAACGAATCTGCATGCAAAAAATGTATAGCAATCAATTCAGTTTTTGCGATTTTGGAATGAATATGGATAGGTGGCTGTACATTTTGCCATGGGTCTCTCCAAATAACAAACTGTCCCCATTCTATATACTATGGGACACTCATGAACACAGTTTGGCTGGGCATGCTTTTTTGTCTATTATTTAGGCTAAAAGTGTCTGACAACCTAACTTTAGCAATAACGAAAGACATAATTTACATAATAAGTCACTATCTAAAGAGAAATCCAACGGCCAGACTTGTCCTCCTCCCAGTTATCAGCCCATCTCTAGGCATCGTTCAAAATCCAAGCTTTTCATCAAAGTTCAAGGGTCCTCCTGTTTTAGTCCTTAATAGTTTATAAATATTATACTATAGATTAGAATGAAAGCAAACTCACACCATCAATGGTGTTTAAGACAGAGGAGGGCTCACTTTGTTTCTAGTTAATTATTGAATAAACTTGAAAAGATTAAAAAAAAAAAAAAACCTCTAATCTCTTTCTCTATTTTTGAGGAGTACATTCTCAAAATGGCTAATTTATGGCTGCACTATATTTTATCTGTTGCCAATTACAGAAAGGGTACAAATATGGCTAAACCGAAAAAAAAAAAAAAACAAAACAAAAAAAGGAAAGAATACCAAATACACCCCTCATAGGTTCCAATGTACTACTTCAAACATATAAGTAGCAACAACCAAAAAATAAAATGAAAAGAAACTAATATTTACAATAAATTATTTATAAACTGCATGACAAATGATAAGGAAATGCAAAAGGAGTTTACTCAACATTTATGCAGGAAGAACACCGAGGGATAAGAAAATGCAAGGACGAAGGGGAATACTTGAACTGGGAAGATTATAAAAAGATGGAGTTCACTTCCAATTCTTACTTGATCTGAAGGAATCTGGCCAAATGCTTGCAATGTTGTCTATAACAGAGAAAAATCTACTTGTCCGGCTCTACTAAGAAACACAGAAACAAATACTAAGGTGCCGACAAAACAATCAAAAGCAATGTATTAAAAAAGAATGAATAGATTATTCTCCTTTCTGAAAATTTCAAACATGAACTACTGGATAAGTCCAATGCATAAAGTCCCATCTTTTTCCTTTCAGTATTTTCTCATCCAATTTAGTTTTTGAGCTAGCTAATCAACCATATAATCCTTTGAGAGAGGGGGCAGTTGTATTGAAGTTTTTTAAAGTGAAGACCTTGAACACTAAACATTAACTGAAAGTGATAAGACACAAAGAAAAAACAAATAGACAACTCTAGGAGTTTAATAATATTGATCAAAGGACTAGTAGTTGGGCTTTTTCAGACAAAAATTTGCATTTAATGACATTTCCAAGAAAGTGAAAACATCTCATAGGTATTTATCTTTAGCTTTTTCAAATGAAAACTAAGGCTATAGATAGCAGAAAAATATTAAAATGCATTTTATTGTTGAAGATGGCCATATTTTCATACTCATGATTTTTTATCACTCCCGAAAGGAGTCAGTATATGCCAGACATTAGAAACACTAGAATTAAATCAGGGAACCCCATGGAATACCATAGAAGTATAAAAATTTTCTCTTTGTATCTCAACTAGCAGTCCAAATCTATGCAAGCTAGTTTCTGGCCCATGATGTTGGACATGTACACAGGGAACCAAGCAATGCAGCTCAACTATTGGAAAAAAGGGGCCGAGTAATTTTATTATATTAGTAAGCATGTGTTTGAATTTAGATTAAAAAAAGCCCCTATAACTTAAATCATTTAAATTTTATCAATAATACATATATAAAAGTACACTTAGGCATTGCTATTGTATTGTATATATCCCGTATATTTGGGCTTTTACCAATTATTTACATCTAGATATTGAACTGAAAGTTAGCTCGCAGATGCGCAAAACCACATCACTAAAACAAATTTATCTCAAACTACACATGCCCACATCTTTAACACGAATAATTAGAAATTGACAAGAAGATTCCCAAAAATAAAAGATAGGAAAAATCTTACCTTTGATGATCAAATCCTCTAGTTTGGTGTTCTATGTTTCAAAAATCTTAAGTACAAAGTCCCCTACAAAATAATCCATCCAAAGTTTATAAGTAAGGTTTGATATATAATAGTCAAATCTCCCTCTACATTACCCCCATAAAGGATTAATAATGGTCATCCCAGCTTGAGCAGCTCATGCACACATAATAACTAATAATCAATACTAATGCATTATCATGCACACATAATAACTGCAAAACATTGATGAAAAATATTTTGTGTGAAAAAATCATACCTTTGAAATAAGATTGTTGACAGCTAAAAAAGCTTTTTGGTGATTTTGGTAGAATGTGAGAAAGGAGTACTTTAGAAAAAAGCTGAGAATATCACATAAAATAGCATTAGTGCAAGAGTGGCTCGATCAAAACATTTATTGCTTTGAGGCCATTTTGTGTTCTCTCTTCTAATCCCTCCTATAAACATTTATTGCTAAAATTGGGTTCTAAAAGCTTACTAGATTAGCAATACTGGGTGGAGAGCCTTGTGAGTGTAAAAAAATTGCTGACTTTAACCTAAGATCAGCATGTAGTTAGCAAAGAAAAAGCAATGTAGATGAACATTCGTGCATGGTGTCATGTCTATGGTTAGCTATTTAATAACTTTTTGCTAGCAAACAAAATGAGACAATGGCCCTTAAAGTAGCTAGCTATCTAATACAGATCATACATGCAAAAACTATTGAGCATAGAATACTCTGTTATGTGCATTATGTGTGTATATACATACATATATATATTTATTTAAATAAAAGTTGCTTAGTAAAAGGGATTAGAATAACAAAAGGAGGGAAAAGTGAGAGACTAGCTAGTGGCCACTCATGGGAATTATGATAACGAGATCAGTTGCTCCATACATGAGTTCATCGCAAAAATATCCACCTAACAGTACGATCACTCCATGATAATCCATTTGTTTAGTTTTTAATCACTCAATCTAGGAAATGCAGCATTTATCTTGTTCTAACCATATTAAATCATAACAATTAAAGATGGAAAGATTTTGGGAGTTGTGACTACACTAATATCATATTGTGTAAATGTAAGCATTACTATCATAATTATCTCTTCTCATCTTGAACATCTTTTGAAGTGGATTAGTATTAATCAACTGCTAATTACTAAGTCAAATGAGCACTCTCACTACTAACATTTTAAATAATAAGAATTATGCCATATTCAAGTTTTAGGCTAAGGCATTCTCCCATGGTTCACTACCAAAGTTCTGTTTGGTCACAAAAGACTCGACCAACTAAAAATTAAAGCAAACCTATTCCACATGCCAGACGAGTTTGTTCACCACCAATCCTAGCTTCGATGCATGCTTAATCTAACTAGGCTAGCTTTCAGTGATTGACTGCTACTCCTATTAAAGCTATTCTCTGAGTGCCAACAAATATTGGTTGGTTTTGCAAAATAGCCAGCCTTTTTGGATTCAAATCAAAATACGAAAACATAACAATTAAAACAAGCACGCATGCAAGTGACCAACAAATTGACGAGATCGACCACAACTAAATTGCGTAGTTCTAACAAAATTGCCCAGAATCCTTGACTCCATTCGGCACATACCTCATATTCAGACTCAGGACACATATATAAAGCAACAAATTCTATGAAATCTCAGTTTGCACACTTCAACATTCTCATATAGCATATTGAAGAAAAGGATTTCGTCTCCAGAAAATTTTGAGCTCAGTCCAAACGATCTTGGTCAAAAGATTTTGTACTCAGTCCAAACGATCTCAGTGATTCCCATTGCTATATAAGTGAGAGAGAGAGAGAGAGAGAGAGAGTCACCAGCATGGTGAGAACACGGTGGCGGGCAGTTATCGAAAACCCCGTTGAAATCAAGAGAGAGAGAGAGAGAGAGATGGGGAAATGAGAGAAAATAAAGAGCGGGGTTATTTTCGAAAGCGGGCTATTTTTTGCAAGCTTATTTGCGGCGAAAAAGTAAGTATTTTCGGCGATTTTTACTGAATGAAAATTATATGCTATTTGCAGCGATTTTGATGATGCCAAAATAAAAAAAAGTAGCCCAAACTACTACTTTTCCTTGTAGTGCCCTATTTAGTTGTTTAATTACACTAAGATCAACTCACTTCAATCTAATTTTAAATTGAGTTTAACTTTCAAACATTCAACTTTCAAATTACTAAAATCTTCTCAAGTCAAAACTACTTTACATGTAAGATCCACAACCTTTTTCAACTTTATACTTTTTATATGTGGAACTTACAATCTTTTTTAAATTATAATAAATATATTTAAACTCTTTTAACATCCAAACACATGTAACTACTTCTTAAGTAGGTCTCACAAAAATTACTCTACCATTTCAACTCACTAATACTATTCATAAAGAACTCAATTTATCTTAACTTAGCTCAATATCCAAATGTTGCCTTAAGATCATCACTATATATTAAAAATATCTAAATATATAGATTATTTATATGTAATTAAGTTACCTAAATATATGTAATTAAGTTAGAGTTCATTTTACTTTTATGCACGGTGCCATCCATGTAGCTAGGCTTTGTAGGAAGAAATATATATTAATTAGTTTCAGATGGAGTAGAATTTGGAATGGTATTCTAAGGTACAAAAAGAATGAGGAGGAAGGACTACAGTATAATTCTGAAAATAAATAATATGGTGTGTGGTTTCGAGCAACCACAAAATCAAAAGGCAATCTTTCCAAGACCACTGAAGTGGAAAGCGAAGGGGGGGTTGTAGGAAGGACAATGGGTTGCTCTCCATCCATGGCTAGTGGTAGTAGCTTTAGACCTCTGAACCAACCAACAGCTACTATAGAATTTACTAAGACTATGAGGCAGGATGACACCATAGGACCTAAACCTAACCAACCAAGACTTACAAAAAGACTAGTAGAAGACTATTTAACAGTTTCTACAAGAGATAAGTTACCTGTGTGGGCCGGTGACAATTGTGTCTCTGCTGAGAATATTGTAGCAGTAGAAGAGATCTCAATTGAGGCAAGTCTACACACAAAAGACCTAGAAGTATTACTAGCAGGGTTACAGATGCCCACTCACAGGACTTGGAAGAGGAAGGCAAGACAAAAAGGGGTTACTAACTCTTTGTTCTTAAGGACTAATAAGAAGAGAACAACACAAAATCCTAGGGATCCTAATGAAGAGCTTGAAGGAGAAAATAAAGGTAGAACCAACTCTAGGGAGTAAGCATAGACTACATCTCAATTTCTGGCACATGATGTTAGGCATCCTCGCCATACATCATGAAACACTTAGTTTAAAACTGTAAGGGGCTTGGGAACCCTTTAGCAGTTCACGACTTCTGCCTTCTAGTCAGAGAAAAGAAGCCCAATTTAGTCTTCCTTATGGAGACTAAACTCAAAAGCAACAAAATGGACAAGATCAAGAGAATGCTTGGTTTTGATACCTATTTCATAGTTGAACCAGTAAGTAGGAAGGGTGGTTTAGCTATGTTATGGCAATAGGATTCAAATGCGAAAATCCTCAATTATTCACAACATCATATCCATGCCTCCATCACTAAACAAGCAGATCAACAAAAGTGGTTTTGCACTGAATTCTATGGCCACCCAAAAACAAGTCAAAGAAGTAGCACATGGACCCTACTCTCTTTACTCAGACCAAGTTTCAACCAAGCTTGGGTTGTAATGGGAGATTTTAATGAATTTTTGGTTTCTCATGAAAAGGTTGGAGGAAAGCCCAGATATGACAAAGAAATGGAAGCTTTTCGACAAGCCTTATTCTGTAATAATCTGCATGACTTAGGCTGGAAGGTTATTGCTTTCACATAGAGTAACAAACAAGCAGGTGCCTACTCTACAAAAGAAAGGTTGGATCGTATAGTAGCAAACTCCCAATGGCAATAAATATTCAAAAATCTTATGGGGATACCTTACTAGCAAGGAGATCAAACCATAGGCATCTCCTGTTTTCTCATCACAAACAAGAGTACTACATCCCAAAAAGACTTCATAGTTTCAAATTTGAAGCAAAATGGACAAATGATGCAGAGGTTGAGGCAATAATCCGAAACTGTTGGCAATAGAGGAGGGTGGAGATGATTGGAATATGGTTAACAACAACTTACAAGCATGTTCCAACAATCTTACTACATGGAGTAAAAGTAAGTTGGATTGTGATAAGGAAATTATAGTCAGAACAAGGGAACTCAAACAATTACAAGAGGTGGAGGGTCCAAAAAATTTGGAGGCTATCAGACTTTTGCAAAAAAGAATTGAGAGTCTTCTTGAGCAAGATGACCTGAAATGGAAACAAAGAGCAAAAATTAATTGGTATCAACATGGAGATATAAAAAAAAAACTAGGTTGTCCCATCTATGTGCAACCCAAAGACAAAAAAGAAACCAGATTAAATTGATTGAAGATATGTAGAATCGATCCTAGAATAAACATGCAGACATCACAGAATCTTTTAACAGGTATTTACAAAATTTATTTACTTCCATTAATCCCACCAGAGCAGATCAAGAATTGTACTTGAATGGTCTTACCTCAATGGTAACTATAACAATGAATGACAGGCTGCAGACATAGTTTTTCAAAGAGTAGATTGAAGAGGCACTAAACCAAATGGCACCCCTAAAGGCCCCGAGACCTGATGGCTTCAATACTCACTTCTATCAGACCTATTGGCATATTGTGCGTAACAAGGTATGTGACTCTTTGTTACAATTCCTTAATGGGGGTCGCCTAGATAAAGCTGTAAATTCTACTATCATTGCCTTAATCCCAAAAGTTAAAAGTCCAATCCGTGTCAATCAATTTTGACCTATTAGCCTTTTCAATGTTTTGTATAAATTGGCATCCAAAGTCTTAGCTAATAGATTCAAGCCCATTTTGAATCCCATATTCTCTAGCAAGCAAAGTGTCTTTATACTAAATAGGCTTATCACTGACAATGTGATAGCAACCTATGAAATTTTATATTCTATGAAAACGAAACAAAAGGGATGAAATTTTACATTCTATGAAAACCAAACAAAAGGGATGAAATTTTACATTCTATGAAAACCAAACAAAAGGGTCAGACTGGCTCTATGGCTATTAAATTAGATATGTCCAAGACTTATGAACGAGAGGAGTGGAGCTTCTTAGAGCCTCTTATGGAGAAATTAGGCTTTGAAAATCGATGGATCAGCTTAGTCAGGGAGTGTATCACAAATGTTACCTACACAGTTTTTGTTAATGGTATCTGTGGAGATACCTTCCAACCCAATAGAGGAATCAGGAAATGAGACCACTTGTCTCCTTTCCTTTT
Source organism: Platycarya longipes (assembly GCA_036559045.1). NCBI lineage: Eukaryota > Viridiplantae > Streptophyta > Magnoliopsida > Fagales > Juglandaceae > Platycarya > Platycarya longipes. Next base: position 44,833,336 of record CM071798.1, on the reverse strand, counting down.
CATTCTCTATGCGGAAGGCCTTAGTACCTTGCTTTGACAGGTTGAATTGAAGAGAGAAATCAGAGAGGTAGTTGCTGCCCATGGAGCTGCCAGAATAAGTCACCTCTTTTTTTCGGATGATAGCCTCATCTTCTATAGAGCCACCAATTCTGAATGGAGAGTAGTTCAAGGATTATTACACATATATGAGAGGGCTTCAGGGCAATGCCTCAATAGAGATAAAACAACTGCCATTCTTAACTCCAATACCATACCAGCTAGACAACAACAACTACAGGGTGAAGTGAGGATTCTAACCATTAATAATTATAAAAGATATTTAGGCCTACCATCCATGTTTGAAAGATTAAAATACCATTACTTTAGGATTGTTAAGGAACAAATCTGGTCCAAACTTGCAAATTAAAAAAATAATTTCTTTTCACAAGTTGGGAGGGAGGTGCTGTTGAAAGTAGTAATCCAAGCCATACCAACTTACCATATGAGTGTTTTAAATTACCCAAGTGATTATTACATGACATAAATTCTTTGATGAGCCAATTTTGGTGGGGGGAAGTACTGACCAACATAAAATTCACTAGCAGAAGTGGAAAAATTTAGGTTCTTCCAAACGAGATGGAGGCCTAGGCTTTATAGATCGAGAAGCCTTCAATACAACTATGCTAGCAAAGCAAATATGGAGGCTGCACCATAACCCAAGTTCCCTAATGGCTTAAATCCTAAAGCAAAAATTTTACTAGAATGTCCATGTATTCCAAGCAAAGAAGGGAACCAATTCATCCTTTATATGTCAAAGTTTATGACCTTCAATAGCTCTTATCAAAGCAAGGGATCTGTGGAGAGTGGAAACTGGCACTACCATTAATATTTGTAAAGATCAATGGATTTCAAGATTAAATCAACTCTTGCATCCTCCACACTCAGATACCTTGCCTAACTATCATACAGTTTCTAACTTAATCAATCAGACTAAGCATAAATGGCATAAAGATATTCTACAACAGTTGTTCCCACCTGCCCTAGTGAATCTTACCTATCAAATACCTTTAAGCACCATAGATGCACAAAATAAACTTATCTAGGGCTAGACTTTTAATAGCTGTTTCAATATAAAAAGTGCTTACTATTTAAGACAAACCCTCAATGAATAGGTGCAAGGTGAATGCTCTAGAGGATTCCATGTGATCATTGATTGGTAGCAGATGTGGTCCATTACCCTCCTAATCAAAGTCAAGTTGTTTGTGTGGAAAGTTGCACGTGACATCTTACCTACCACACAAAGCTTACAAAAAAAAAGGATCATGACTTTTGATTTGTGTCTTATGTGCAAAAGGGAGACTGAATCAATGATCCATCTCTTGTGGAACTGCCCTGCTTCAAATGATGTTTGGACAGAATTCAATTGCTTAATGCATAAGTGGCCAAGCCTACTACCTGACTTCAGTTTCTTATAGATTCTTATGACAACTCAGTTAGCTACCCTAGACTTACAGCTGGCCTATTTTATCTTGAGAAGAATGTGACTGAGAAAAAAATCTATGGCCCACGGTCAAGATTTAGAAAGTCCCAATAGGGTGTTCTCAACAGCTCTATTAGATTGGGAACTATTTTTATCCTCTCAATACACAATCCATCGATTGAAGGCTCTGCAAGGACCAACACAGCAAAAGTCTCATGGAAAATACCACCTACCAGAACACTGAAAGCCAATTGGGATGCCTTAGTATCTTCCCAACAAAATCAATGTGGCTTAGGCATGATCTTAAGAGATGAGCAAGGGGAAATACTGGCATCTGCGTGTACTAATATCAGACCATGCATGAAGGCAGTGGTTGCAGAAGGTTTAGCTCTCAAGAAAGCCATGGAAATCTACTCAGACTTGGGTTTTATTAGAGTTATATTTGAAGGCGACTCCTAGCTTATAGTAAATGCAGTCAACAAGAGTGCATATAATATTTGTGTTATATGAAAGTCTTAATTAATATGTGATTTGTCATTTTTATCATTCTATTTTAATGCTTTAATATGTATATATGTGTTTAAAATTAAAAAGTAAAAATAACAAATCAAATTTTAATTAAGTGGAGGTCATGTTACAGTGTATGCAAAATTGTTTTAGCATGATAATGCTTTTCATTATCCTAATTCTTATCATTTCTTTGTCATCACATGATGTCTTATATATATTTTATTTTATTTTTTTACTTACTGATTAAGGAAGTAATTATTAATCTAATAATATTTTTTCATATTTTTTAAAAATATTTTAAAATTAAAAAAAAATTAAAAACAAAAATATAAAATAAAATTAAAAATTAAGTGTTACACTGAGTAGTGCTATTCAGACAACAGAATAGCAACGCTCTTTGAAAATTATATATAATCAGTTTTAGTTTGACAGTCGTCATGCTTAAAAAAGAAAGGGTATCAGCCAGCAAATGATTAGATTGGGGCCATTTGTCCAATATTATGATTAACGACCAATATTGGAAAATCAAGGATGCATGCATGCGACACAATATTGGAACACAGGCTACTAAAGATAAAAGGCCTTGATCAGATGCATGGAAACTGACTATTTTAAGCTTTAATGAAGCAAAATGACCATTGAATTCATAATTTTAAGCTAATTTACATAATTATTTGTCTTACATGCAAAATGAGAGTAGCATTCACCCGCTTCACTCCAGCGATTCCGGACCTTTTTCTAACTGCCTGTCAGTTTTCATTGTCTCAGTAATTCTTATTGAATTATTTGAGATTGTTCTTCTTTCTGGGACTACCGTTAACGGTAATTACAGTGCTTGTGCTTACTGATTCAATGGCGGATGGTTTACATGATCTTTACAAGCGATTGACCCTAACGAAAATAGAGAACGCAAGTGTGGTGGTAGAGAATGATCAACTTGATCATGCCATTTGGGATTCTGGCAGATGCTTGTTTATGAGTTTGTTGACTGATAAACACTACAGAAGGGAATTCTTTAATACCAAGATGAAGAAGGCTTGGCGTCCAGTTGGTGGTGTTCGATTCTGAGAACTCTCACTCACCATTTTCCTTACAGAATTTGACGATTTACAAGATAAGCAAAGGGTTATTATTGCAAGCCCATGGTCTTTTGACAAGCATTTGGTCTTAATGGGGAAGGTTGATGGCAACAAACCGGTGCATGACATTCACCTTTCTGAAGCACAATTTTGAGTTTGTCTACATGGATTGTCGTTGAGGGAAAAAAATGAATATAGGGGCAACCTTGTTGGTGGCAAACTCGGTACGGTGCAAACGGTGGATGTGGTGAAGAGGGAAATGGCAATGGGAGAATTTCTGCAGGTCCGAGTCGCCATCGATGTTACTCAACCTCTCTTACGTGGGACCATGTTTTCAATGGGTGATGATGCTCCACTCTAGATTCACTTCTCGTGTGAAAGATTACCCACCTTCTGTTACTAGTATGGGATCTTAGGACATAATAAAAATGATATTGGGCTTCTAAACTCCACTGTAGAGGGATGCTCTTTTCTGTATGGTGATTGGCTTCATTCCAATCCATCCTTAGAAGGTTCCTAATTTGGGCGTGTCTCAGCGGAGAATACGAATGCTGGTCCTCAAGTTCAAGCTTCTCTTTCTATTCAGACGGACGATGATGGTGTTGCTGCAGCGATTGAAGGTGTGGCAATGGTGGTTCCACTACTGAAGCCAGTGGTTGCAGAGACGGTTACAGGATTGACCATGCATGCAGACAAGACTGGGTTATCTTCAAAGGGTTGTGTGTTTGGATCGGGATCATCTAGAGTGGCTCCAACTAGTTTGTTACTGCGATATGAGCTTGTGCCGAAACCTGCTGGGTTGGATATAACCATGGGCTAGGCTTTAAGTCCTAATTTTAATGGCCCTGAAGTTAAGAAATGGAGGAGGCTGTTGTTTTTGTCCAAAATGACGAGCCCTAACTTAAGAGTATCCATGCGCCAGAATTCACAAAGGGGGAGAAAATGCAAGGACTCCACTGGGATCGAAGCTTTGCCCATTCCTTCCTCATAGGAGACCGATGAAGCATTTTGAAAGGACGATGCCTATGTTGAGTCCAAAGTTGATCAAGCGGCGGCAGCTGTGGCACAGCCCCGTCAGGATCCATGAAGTTCCTCTGCTGGAATGCTCGTGGGCTTGGGAACCCACGGGGCATTCGAGTCCTCCGTGATCTTATGCGAAGGGAAGCTCCCAGTGTCTTGTTTCTTCAAGAAACAAGATTGAAGATTCGTGAAATGGAGGTATGTAAATTCCAGCTAGGGTTTTCTTCTTGCTTGGCTATTGAATGTGTTGGGTGGAAGGGTTGTATTGTTTTGTTGTGGGGGAATGATGTCAATTTAACTGTGATAAATTACTTGAATATGCATATCCATGCTTCCATTGATAAGGGTATGGGAAAAGGGTAGTGGTTTTTAACTAGCATATATGGGTACCCTGTAGATAGTGACCATATTAACACTTGGAATTTGTTGCGACGGTTGTTCCAGTCCACTGGTGAACCTTGGCTCGTATTAGGTGATTTCAACAAGATTTTACAACATCACGAGAAATGAGGAGGTCATTTGCAGTCTGATTGGCAAATTAAGGTTTTTCAAGAAGTGGTTGATGCTTGCCATTTGAAAGATCTGGGTTATAAGGGGAACAAATACACCTGGTGTAATCGGCAGCAAGGTCCTTCTCATGTCTATGAGAGGCTAGATAGGGCCTTTGGAAATTTGTCTTAGCTGCAAATGTTTCCCCTAACATCAGTAATTCACGGTCATGTAGCTTACTCAGATCATGTGCCTATATGGGTCAATGTGGAAGGAGATGAGCCGAAAGCTAAACTCTTTTGTTTTGAGTCTATGTGGGTCGGGGAAAACCACTATGATTCTATTGCAAGGCAAGTATGGCACAGAGTGGATACAAAGCATAGTATGGAGGCTTTCTTGGACCAAATTAAGGACTGTGGTGATCAACTTAATGACTGGAATCGAAACTATTTTGGAAATGCTCAGAAGAAGTTGAGTCTGGCTAGAAAAAATTTAGAGTTGTTGCAGAGTTAGAGCCCACCAGGGGACAACATTGACAGTATCAATAAAGCTAGAGATGAAGTCCAGTTATGGTTGGAAAGAGATGAAATGATGTGGAAACAAAAGTCAGGGGTATTGTCGCTGAAAGAAGGGAATTGCAATTCCAAGTATTTTCATATGAAATGCTCCCAGAGACAAAGAAATAATTCGCTAGCCAAGATCAAAGACAGTAGTGACACTTGGCAATTTGGAGAGTTGAAAGATAGATTTATCGTTGATTACTTTTAGGCCCTATTCACTACCTCTAGCCCCTTGGGTTCTATTGCTTTCTTGAGTCCCTTGGTTGGAAGGGTGACCTCAGCTATGAATGCAAATCTGGACAGACCCTACTTGAGTGATGAAATGGTAGCTACTTTAGCACAGATGGATCCTGGCAAAGCCCCTAGCCCAGACGGTTTGTCTGCCCTCTTCTACAAGAAGTACTGGAAAGATGTTGGATTTTCTGTTATTACTGCTGTGCTTCAAGCACTGAATTTAGGTGTCTTTCCCACCACCTTAAATCATAGACCAATTAGCCTTTGTAATGTGGCCTATAAATTAATAGCAAAAGTGGTGTCGAATCAGTTGAAAACATTCTTGCCCCAAGTAATTAATGACACTCAAAGTACTTTTGTTCCTGGACATTTAATAACCGATAATGTCCTTATTGTTTATGAGTTAGTTCATTTTCTAAAGTATAAGCAAAAAGAAAAAGAAGGTTTCATGTTTATTAAATTAGACATGAGTAAGGCATATGATAGGGTGGAGTAGAGCTTGATTCAAATGGTAATGACTGTGATGGGGTTTAGCAAAACATTTGTTGATCTGTTTTTGGCTTGTATTAGCACTGCCACCTTTTTAGTTTTGATCAATGGTAAGCTGCATGGTCCAATTGTTCCTTCAAGAGAGTTGAAATGAGATCCCCTTATCTATTTTTGTTATGTACTGAGGGCCTAATTACTCTATTGCGTACTGCTGGTCTGACTGGACAACTTTTAGGGGTTAAAATATGTAGGGGAGCCCCATCTATAAACCATTTGCTATTTGCCGATGAGAGTATCATTTTTTGTAAGGCTACAGTGGCTGAAAATAGACGTATACAGAATCTATTGGCAGTATATGCTGGTGTTTCTGGCTAAGAAATCAATATGGATAAAACATCCTTGATTTTCAGTAAAAATGTTGGTTGTAAAGAAAGGGTGGAAATCTGTTCTTTGTGGGGTAATGGAGAGATTTCTCAATATGAGAAATATCTAGAATTACCACTCATGGTTGGCTAATCCAAAAGAGGAGCCTTTGAGCCCCTACGAACTAGAATATAGCAAAAACTCCAAGGATGGAAGGAAAAGTTGTTGTCCCAAGGGGGTGAGGAAGTACTTCTGAAGGATGTAGCTCTTGCCATTCCAACTTATACATTGAGTTGCTTTCTTTTACCGGATGGATTATGCTCTAACTTGTAAAGGCTAATGACAAAATTCTTGTGGAGTCAGAAAAAAGAGGAGAGGCGGATACACTGGGTGAGTTGGAGGCGTATGTGTGATAGGAAGGCTCAAGGAGGTTTGGGTTTTAAGGATCTCAAGACCTTTAATCTTACCTTGCTTTCTAAGCAAGGTTGGAGATTATTACAACACGAATCCTCTCTTCTCCATAAGCTATATAAAGCAAAGTATTTTATAAAAACTGGTCTTTTTAATGCTAGTTTGGGCCTCAATCCCTCTTATGCTTGGAGAGGGATATGTGAGGCGATGAAATGGCTACAGAAAAAGGATTGGTAATGGATAGAAGACATGTCTATGGGCAGAGAAGTGGATTCCTGGTCATGGAGAGTTACTGCATGAAGGTTACCAAGTCCGAGAAGAGGATAAAGTTGTTTCTATTGCTTCCCTCATTGATGCTTCTAATGGTTGGTGGAACTTGGCTCGGTTGAGAGCTCTCTTTGATCCTAATGTAGTTTTTGATATCCTGAAAATTTGATACTTCCAGACGTTGTTGAAGATAGGTGGATGTGGGAATTTGACAGAACTGGGCATTTTTCGGTAAAGTCATGCTACCATCTTATCACCAACCAAATGCAAACTAGCCATGCAGGGCCTTCCACCACAAGAGATCAGTAGACTTTTTGAAAGGCTTTCTGGAAAATTCCTATATCTAATAAAGTGAAATCATTCGCTTGGAGAGCATGTCAAGACAAGCTTCCAACCAAGGAAAATTTGGCTCGGAAGAAAATTATATCAGATTTGCAATGCTCTTTCTATCAATATCCTTTAGAGGACCTTACTCATGCCCTTGTTATGTGCCCTGATATTTAGACCATGTGGCAGCAATTATTACCAAGCTTGGTGATTTCCTCTGATATGAAGTTGAAGGACATGGTCACACAAATGATTTACGGGCAGCAAGATAAACTACCTCTATTATTTCATCTTGCATAGGGCTTATGGTACCATCGGAATCAAAAGGAACTTAAGGATAAAATGCTAGCTCCGAAAGAGATAGCTGGATTTGTTTTGAATAATTTGAAGAATTACAAGGAGGTGAAAAGCCTAAATACAATCCAATTATGGAGACACTTGAAGTGACAGCCATCTATAGGTGATGTTCTAAAGCTTAATACTGATGGGGCACTATTTGCTGATCTACAAAGGGTTGGGGTGGGTTTTATCCTTCAAGATTTACATGAAAATGTCCTAATGGTAGTAAGTTAGAGCTTAATGTGGACAATCTGGAGGTTATTGAGCTTCTAACGATTTTTCAAGGCCTTCAATTCTGTGCAAGCAGGGGTATCTCTCAGCTTATTATGGAATCCGATTCTTTGCAAATTGTGGCATCTATTCAGAAAGATGACATGCAAGACTCTTTAATGTGACCTCTATTTGTTGAGATAAATAAGCTTAAGACCTACTTTACTTCCTGCTCTTTTACACATGCATATAGAGAATGCAATAGGGCTACACATTCTCTTGCTAGATTTGCATTGCAGGTTTATGATTGTAATGTTTGGGAGGATTGTATTCCAAATTTTATTTCTCAAATCATATGGTGTGATAAATCTTTGTAACCTTATCTTATCAATGAAGTTGTATCTTCTTATAAAAAAAAAAAAGTTGTCAAATCAAAAGATGCATGGGGCGTATCGATTATTTTTTTCTTTTTTTTTTTAAATATTAAAAGATTAAAAAAATAATATTAAAAAAAATAGTCTAACAAGACTCAATTGGATCCCAAATAAAAGGACTGTAGCAGCCCCTTAATGTCAATAATCACCAAAGATCTACAATCAAATTATAAATTCATTAAAATTGTAATAATTAAGGCGGTGCTATTTGATTACTACTATATATGTATCCATGCATGTTCTAATTTCCTGTCTCAATTGATGGTAAGTAATTAATTCAGGTGATAATTACTAAGTAGCATAGATGGGTCAAAGATATCATCCGATTTTATCTGTTATCTTAAATGGGCTTGGAGCGTAACCCATTCCCATTTTATGATTATTCTATAGTACTAAATCTAATTTTTACCGGTACGCGGAGTCTCTCACCTTTTTATTTGTGTTGCCGATGGTTATTATTATTATTTCTGAGTTCTGACGTGCGAATCAGTTTTAGTAAAGCATGACGGTGATCAGCAAGATTCCATGCGTGTTGTCTTGCTGATTGACTTCAACCCGAGGCAGTCCATTTAACGCGGAAACACAACTCGTGCAGACGTCATGTGCTTCAGCTCACAAATTATCATGCAAAGGAAAATTATATTATTGGAGGATATATTTTAACAGTACTACATTTAATTTTAAGAAAATTAATTTTAAATTTGTTTTATTAATTAAATTTTGTCATATATATTACCAATTTAGAAAATTAAAAATCATTTCACTACAAACAATGAAAAATTGACATGTTCACTTGGTACATCTTAGTTCTAATTAGATATCATCAATATATATTTAATGAGGTATTGAATGCATACATCAATTTCATGATCGAAGAATTTTGAATAGTCTTCAATATTATTCTCGAGGTTGAAGATTTTGACGGATGCCATCTATGAATGAAGTTATTTGCCATATTGGTGGAGGAAATTCAAAATTTTTTTTTATTACATCTATAACAAGTTGTGCATCACCTTCCATTCACAAATATTCTCTCTAGATAACATAAATACTGCTCCAAATCTACTCCAAATTTTAGTGGAAAGAAAAAATAAAAGACTTTTTATTTGTGAAATTATTTCATTTACCAGTGTTTACTTCTGAGAAGCCTGAAAATAAATTTGATGAAGAGTGGACTTTATAACATCGATAAGTCTGTGGATACATTAGGCAATAGGTAGATGATAATGTTTTGAACCATATTAGTAAGGAGACACATGCATGTATACTTTAGAATAAACTTGAACAATTATATGCTCGTAAAACTAGAAATAATAAAATGTATTTGCTCAAGCATTTGATGACTCTGAGATATCAAGATGGAACTCTGTTTACAGATCACTTGAATACATTCTAAGGAATAATTAATCAGTTGGCTGGAATGGGTACCAAGTTCGATGATGAAATACAGGGATTGTGTTTGCTTGGTACATTACCAGACTCTTGGGAGATAGTTAGAATGTCATTATCTAACTTAGTCTCGAATGGTGTAATCAGTATAAATATGGTGAAAAGCAATGTTTTGAATGAAGAGATGAGAAGGAAATCACAGGGTTCTTCTTCGCAATCAAATGTCTTGATTACAGAAAAGAGGGATAGGAGTAAAAGTAGAGGTCCGAAGAATAGAGTTTAGGGCAGAAGCAAGTCAAACAAGTTTGCTAATGTTGAGTGCTATCATTGTGGCATGAAAGGGCATATCAAGAAATACTGTAGAAAGCTAAAGAGAGAATATAAGAAAAAAGAGAATGAGAACAAGAACGACGATGAAAACAATGATGATCAAGTTGCCACCACTACTACTAGAGACTTCTTCATTGTTTATGATGATAATGATGTTGTAACCATTGCTTCTCATAAAACTAGTTGAGTGATTGATAGTGGTGCTTCCATTCATGCTACACTTCGAAAGGATTTTTTCATAAACTATGTGCCCAGTAACTTTGGCATAGTAAAGAGGAGCAATGGTGGCTTGACTAAAATTATTGGTAGTGGAGATGTGTGCTTGGAAACGAATAACAACACGGTTCTTGTTCTTAGAGATGTAAAGCACATTCTTGATATCCATTTAAACTTGATTTCTACAAGTAAACTTGATGATAAAGGGTATTACAACACCTTTTACAATGGACAATGGAAGCTTACAAGGGGTGCTATGGTTATAGTTCGAGGAAAGAATGTCTCGACCTTATACATGCTACAAGCAAGACTCTCCAGTAACATTGTTAATGTTATGAAGAATGAGGATATAGTACAATTGTGGCATAAGAGACTTGCCCACATGAGTGAAAAAGGCTTGGCAAGATTGGCTAAAAAAAATTCTATTTGGGATGAAGAATGCGCCTTTGAAAAAGTGTACTCATTGTTTGGAAGGGAAGTAAAACAAAGTTTCCTTCAAAAGTTCTTCTCCTTCAAGAAAGTTAGGGATAGGGACACTTGATCTTGTGCATTCAAATATTTGTGGTCCTATGAAGACAAGAACACTTGGCGGCTCCTCTTATTTTGTGACTTTTATAGATAATCATTCAAGAAAGTCATGAGTCTATCCCTTGAAAAGAAAAAATCAAGTATTGGAAATGTTTAAATAATTTCAAACCTTAGTGGAGAGGCAAACTGGAAAGAAGTCTAAGTGCATCCGAACTAATAATGGAGGAGAGTATTCAGGCCCATTTGATGAATATTGCAAACAGCAAGGTATTTGACATCAAAAGACACATCCAAAGACTCCTCAGTTGAATAATTTAGCTAAAAGGATTAATAGAACACTGATTGAGAAGGTGAGATATTTGCTTTCACAAGCACAATTGCCTGGATCTTTTTTAGGAGAGGCCTTGAGTATTGTTGTACATGTTCTTAATCTCACACCATGTGTTCCTCTTTAGTTTGATGTATCAAACAGAGGTTGGATTGGTAAGGATGCTACTTATGATCACTTACATGTTTTTGGATGTAAAGCATTTGTGAATATTCTTAAGGATGAGAGATCTAAACTCAATATGAAGACCCGACAATGCATCTTTCTAGGTTATAGTATGGATGAGTTTGGATACAGATTGTATGATCTAGTTGATAAGAAACTAGTGAGAAATCGATATGTTGTGTTTCTTGAAGATCAAACCATAAAAGATATTCAAAAGACAGATAAAGCAGTGATTCGGTCCAATGATAGTTTAGTTAACTTGGATCTAGTGCCATTGATAGATTTGCCAGCACAAGTTGAAGATGCTATCCAAGGTGACCAACAGAATCCAAGTAATGTAGATTCTCCCTTACAGAATGAGACCTTGATCAGTTGCCAGAACCAGAGGTGCCATCAGATGTTCCACTTAGGAGGTCTATCAAAGACCGACATCCTTCCATTTGGTATTCTACAGATGAGTATGTATTAATGACTTATGGGGGAGAGCCCGAGTGTTATGTAGAAGCAATGAAAAATGAACATAAGGTAAGGTGGATTGATGCAATGCAAGATGAGATGCAGTCATTACATGACAATCACACTTTTGAGCTAATAAAGTTGTCTGAGGCAAAAAAGCTTTGAAGAACAAGTGGGTTTATAGATTGAAGTAAGATGAACACACTTCCAAGCCACAATACAAAGTTAGACTTGTTATTAAGGGATTTAGTCAACGAAAAGGTGTCGATTTTGATGAGATCTTCTTTCCAGTTGTGAAAACGTCCTCCATCTGTATGGTTTTTGGCTTAGCAGTTAGGCTAGACTTAGAAATTGAGCGGATAGATGTGAAAACTGCATTCCTATATGGTGGTGTAGAGGAAGAGATTTATATGAAGCAACATGAAGGTTTCAGGGTGAATGACAAAGAAAATTGTGTGTGTCAGCTAAAGAAAAGTCTATATGGTCTAAGACAGGCACCCAGACAATGGAATAAGAGATTTGAGTCAGTTATAGAAGAGCAATGCTATAAGAAGACCGCCTCTGACCATTGTGTATTTGTACATAAATCTTATAATGATGACTTTATAATATTACTACTTTATATTGATGATATGTTGATGGCAAGAATTCCTCAAGGATTGAAAATCTTAAGAAGCAATTGAGTCAGTCCATTGTGATAAAAGACTTGGGGCCAGCAAAGCAAATTCTTGATATTCAAATTTATCGAAGAATAAATTATGGATGTCACAGGAGCAATATATTGAAAATGTGCTTGACAAATTCAATATGAATAAAACTAAGACAGTTAACTTTCCTTTTGCTACTCATTTTAAGTTTAGCATAAAGCAAAACCCTTCCACAAATAAATAGAAGAAATATATGGAAAGAGTCCTATATGCCTCAGCAATAGATAGTTTAATGTATGCAATGGTATGCATGAGGCCAGATATAGCTCATGCAGTTGGTGTAGTTAGCCGTTTTCTCTCAAATCCAGTTAAAGAGCATTGGAATGCATTTAAATGGATTTTGAGATATCTCAAAAGAACTTCCACAGTGTGTTTATTCTTTGAAAATGGTAAGCATATGCTTGATGGGTTTACTGATGCTGATATGGTTGGTGACATTGATTCCAAAAAATCTACTTTAGGGTACTTGAGTACTTATTTAGGAGGAACTGTGTCATGACAATCCAAACTATAGAAATGTGTTGCTCTGTCTACTATAGAAACTAAGTATATTGCCATAACTGAAGCCAACAAAGAGTTGCTATGGATGAAGAAGTTCTTAGAAGAACTAGGCTAGGAACAAGATAAGTATACTCTCTACTGTAATAGTCAAAGTGTCATCCATCTCAGCAAGAACTCAACTTTTCATTCAAGGTCTAGACATATTGATATGAGGTATCACTGGATCTATAATGCATTAGAGATGAAGTTTTTATGGATTGAGAAATACATATTGATGAAAATGGGTCAGACATGATGACAAAGTCACTACCTCTGGAAAAATTCGAAGTATGCAAAGTAAAAACAGGTTTGGTAAGTCTTTCCTCATAGTCGGGAAGTGGGAGATTTGTTGTGTGGGTTCATTCCTATTTGGAGGATGGCCCATGTGGGATCATTAAGCCCACATAGAGATAAGGTTTAGGCCCATGTTTACTAAGATCTTAAGACTTAGTGTTGTATGTGTTGGTGGATAAAGAGTGAAAAAAGAGAGAGGAAAAACGTGTGAAAAGAAGGGAAGAGGAAGAAACACTCAAAAATAGGAGAACTCGTCCAATTTCAACCAAAAGCTCCGATCTAAGTCATCTGTGGTCCGATTGAATTGAAGTTTTGCAAGAACGTTCACAACTTAAGTCTCTATAATCTGAACGGTGGAGATCAGATTTGGAGTAGTATTTCTTGTGCTCAAGGTCGTGAACAGTAATGCATTTTTGGTTATCCCTCTCCTAATCATATTGTTTGTTTGTCAAGAAAGTATTTTTCTTGAAATCATTGTTGATTGTATGCCTCTAGTGTTATCTAAATAGAATATTTGCGTACACAAATGTTGTTGATAGTAGAAGTTTTAACTGGACTAAGTTTTGAGATTTTTCCTTTTGCATTGAAGAGTTTTTCACGTAAAAATATTGACTTTTTGTATGTGTGTGATTTTATTTTATATTGTTTTCTATTCAATTTCTTCTTTACAAGTTCATATAAAATGTAAGATAATTGTTTTTGCTGTTTAAGTTTCTTCCGACACGATGGACTCTTGTGGAGCTGCTTTGCTGCTTTGCTGCTTTGCTGCTTTGCTGCTTTGCTGCTTTGCTGCTTTGCTGCTTTGCTGCTTTGCTAGTTGTGAAGTCGGGAGAGCTCTCGAGGCTTTGGGTATGAACTAGCTTGATAGGTTGTTGAAATTTTTGAGGTCCATATTTTCAATATATTGCCGTATGAGTTTTGGCATACATCAAAAGCGAAACGTCTGATCCATTAATTTCGAGGTGGCGATATCCAATTTTAATCTTTGATGGACTTTTGACTTTTTGCTCCCATCTTTTTTATGGGCTTGGTACATCTTTTCTAGCTGGATTGTTGCTTTTCTAAGCGAGATGACTGCATGATTGTGAACAATATTATTTTGTTGCTTTTATATTAAATACTGCACTACTACCACGTAAATCTGAAATGGACGTTAATCTGAGGCACTTAATCCCATTACTGATATTGGATTGATTATTAGTTGTATTCAATGTAACATTGAATTTATTGGCACTAAGGCAAGGTTTAGTGGTTAGCTGTTTTGATGTCATAGTATGGGAGTAATTGGACATTCAATGAAGAGATGAATCATTGTTTCTTGATCTTCTTCGTCACATAGGGAACAATTTTCAGTTTGGAAATTTGGCATAACGTTGCTCAATCTTGCCCTTATGGGAAGCATATTATTTTATATTATTTTTCTTAGTACCTTGTGACGATCATGAATTTTTAAACTCCCAAAATTTAGGATGTATTTGATTATTAAACCAAACTCAACTCATCTCAAATTAATCTTTATATAATTTACTACTTTTCAACTTGTAAAAAAAAAATAAAAAATTAAACTCATATCTCAAATTTACTTCATATATTTCAATCTAAAAATTTACACCTATCTCGATTTAAAAAAATCAAATTTATTCTAATAAATTCACAAAATATTATTTTTTATAATTCAATTAAACTCATATTAACATCCAGACGTAGCTTTAATATTGGAGTTTGGAAAATTTTGCAGTGTTGTGACATCTGGACCTTTTGCCGCTATGTGGTTGGCGAATTTCACTTAGAATTTGTCGTTGTGATTCGGTTCCAGATTATTGTGTCTCGTCTTTGGCTACTTGAAGGGTGAAGATTTTTTTGATTAAACGGTTTGCCAAGTAAACGGTAAAACACGAAGAGCCGGCACTGCTATTCATGTGGCTGCTGTAATTAAAATTTCTTATGGGGGCAACCTTTTAGATAAAAATTTTATGAAAAATTATAAATGTAATTTTAGAAATATTCAAAATTTCTCCAACCCACTTTAAAATTTTAAAAAAAAGTAAAACTTAATAAAGAAGAACCTTTTTATATAAATTTCAGATTTATCTATTTTTATTCATAATTTTTTATAGATAGAAATTTAAACAGGTTAGTCTAATTGTCTTTCGTGTGTTAATAATATATACAATCTATTTATGCATTACACATGTTTGATAGATATATTATTTTTAATAATTATGATAATGATCATATATAATAAATTATTTAAATTTATAAAATTCAATATAAATATTGGTTCGCATATTGCGCGAATTATAAACTTGTATATATAATAGAGATGTAGTGCTCATTTGCCTTCTTTCTCTGTTTTTTGTTTTCCAGCTTGGGCTTTTGATTCTTGGAAGAGTTTTAGACGTAAAATATATAACCCGATCGACCTCATTGCCATTGGGTTCGAAAGCAACGAGCCGAATCCAATCTGTTGTTAGCCTAGCTAGCGAATTCGTCAAGTAGTACGATACTATATTGGGCTGTAGAGGGCCGAATATCTGGACCTTCGATCGCTGATATAATAGATCCAACTCAAATGCTATCGAATCCAACTATAACAATATTTTCACCTCATATTTTTAAATTTACACAAAGATCTTCCAATTCCTATACTTATAATAACCGCTCAAACAAACTGGATATTGATAAAGACCTTCCAATCTCAATGGATGTTTCGGTAATCAAATGTAACATCCAGTGTAACGCCTAGCTGCTTTTTAAAATTTATTGGATTTATATGAGCGAAAAGGGCATTTGAGTTTTCAAATAGGTTTTTTTTTTTTAAAATAGATTATGGCCTTTTTTTTATTACAGTGGAGTATGATTTTTCATTAGTTTTGATAATTAGGTTTAAAAAAAATTGTGGGCCGATAAAATTTTTGAACAACTTGGATTTTTTAGAGATTTAGTCCAGGCTCAAGGCTTAAGAAAAAACCCATTTATTTTTTTCTTTCATTATTCAAAGTGTGCTGCAAATAATACTTGAAATGGGCCTAACCACCCAAAGGCCCAAGCTTATGAGAACACCCCCACGTCATTCGAGTTCCTAAGTCAGTTCATGTGCTTTCACAACGTTGACTTCTCTCCTCATGACCCTGCTTTCACAGCGCTTTCTCTAAGGCTTCTATTTTAATCACCTAATATATATATATATATATATGCGCTTATATATTCTCGTGCATGAGGAAAAACTATCCTAACTCCTGAAAAATAGAAATTAAATCTTTTCTCTTCATTTTGCTTCGTCAATTTCGAAGACCTTAAAAACTGCTTTCACTTGAAGCACCTAAAAGTTAGTGTCTGCCATAGGGGGTGGGAGCCTTGGCTCCCCCTTCCCTCCCTGCCTCCCTCCCCCTGTTGGGTTATGGGTTTTGTTTGTTTTTTATTGTTCTCATTCAAATAGAAGGGTAGTTAAGTTCGGTGATCTCTGATAGCCAGCAACACCCACGTGCCCTACCAAGGATTTTGTCAGGTGCCGATCTACCAGCTGGCCTAAGAATTCGCTGATAAGAATAGCACGTGCTGCACACATGCTGGTAATATTGAGCGTGTGGGTTCCACATGCCTTCACGCTGAGACATCGGTTGCCGCCATGCGTGGTGTTTCTAGGCTTAGTGTCTTTGGTGGCTACAATCGTGTTTTGTGTTTGTTTTGAGTGTTTTGTATTTTAATTTTCTGTTTTTGTTTTGTGTTTATTTGTCTCGTAGTTTGTATTATGTAATAATAAAAGGAAAATACTATTTTCTTTGGTTGTCTCACTTCTCTTTTAGATGATGGTGGTATTGATTCTCTCTCCTCATTTGGAGGATAATGGTGTCAATTCTCTCTCATTCTCTAAAGGGTGGGGGTAGGTTATTCTCTATTTACAGAATGTCGTAGTCTCAGACAAATTTTGATGGAAATCTCTAAAGTTTTGTCACTTGATAGGGTATAGACGTTTAGATAATGTCTGTCACAAAGTAATTTCTATGAGAAGTGCCTAAAACAATTGAGTCGTTTAGCTTGTAATATGGCTTTTTCTTGAATTTATCAGGTCATAGCTATAATATTGAATTATTGGAATGAAATGAAATATTTCATATAAAAAAGACAAAACCCAAGATTAGGGTTACCGCATCTTCCCTTTGACCCTCTAGTGAAAACCAACTGTTGCTCCAGGTTTTGCCTTATTTTCTAGATGTCCCTCTATTTTGCACCACCATAGCACCACTGCTTAAGTGCACCCCACCGTAGCACGCCACTACTCAGCCGCCACTCCTCAGCCGTCACTCAGCCTGGTCACGTCCCCTGCAGTCTCATGCACCTCGCAGCCAATCCAACACCTTTTTGATTTTATTTTCTCAGCCTTATGACGTGCAGAGTGATGGCTTCCCAAGGAGACCAAGCCACTGTTTTCTTCCTCAATGCTACTTTCACCACTGCTGCCCAGCTACCGTGAAACCACCACAAGTTGCACCACCATACCTCCATACTTAGCTTTTTGTCCTCTATTTTTTATTCCCAAAACATAGCAACCACCCTATGCTTCTAACCACTGCAAACACCTCAACTGAGAGCCACACACGTCAAAAAACCACTCATAGTAGCCTAGAAATACCCATAGAAACTACGGCACATACCACCCCCAATTCTGCCATCTTCATCTCTTGGTAAGGTCACAACGTGCTGCATGGGCCTCTCCTTGTATCTTTTGTACCTTACATTAACTCTTTGATTTCTTTCTCTTTCTTTCAGTGTCTGCTATTGGGTCACCCACCTTTCATTGGCCTAGCTCCATCGTGAGCCCTCCACAGTGAGTCTTTGTCAACAAGTACCTTGGTTCGGCATTTTTACAGTTTTCCTGCCAGTCACTTCTTGTTTTAACCTTTACGTAAGGTTGAAGTCAATTAGCTTAGAAAAGTTACAATTTTCCCCTTAAAAGCAAGCATGAGGATTTTAAAGTGATTTCCTTCAATGGACTTACCTTAGGCCACATGGGCCTGTTTTCTAATTGATCTCTTTTGTTTTTGAGTGGGTTATATTAATATTTTCTTAAATGTTTTTGGGTCAAGCTCGATTTCTAAATTATTTGAAATATTATGGATGCAACTGGCCTATGGACCTTGTGCGACATCGCATTTGACGTGGCCTTATTAGAAACGATGTTCTTTATGTTTGTCTTCATTTTTCCTTCATTTTTCCATTCCTTATTTCCCATTTTCGTCTTCCATTCCAGTGCTTCTTGGTTCCCCTTCATCTTCCTCTCCACATGAATCTTCCCATTCCCACAAATGCTCCACCCTGCAACAAAGACGACACACTTTGAGACAATCCACGAAGCCAAAATCTGCAACCTCAGTTCTCATGGGTTGAGTTGGTCTCTGAAAGAAAATATCTGTTCATCAACTGGACACATCTTGAAACGAAATTGTTGAAGAACTCGAAGAAGTCAGCCATCTTAGAGCACGATAGTGGGGTGTGGTTGAAAGAGTATTCTTCAATCTTGGCTTTGTTGTCTTCATCTTCATCGTGGGCTTGAGTGGAAGGTCGCAGTGAGAATGTACATCGTCTGTTTCTTTCACTTATTCTTCCTCTTCTTTAAGATGAGAAGTCCCCTAAGCAGACAGTCACCGAGACAAAATGGAACTTAAAGTTTTGCCATAAATGGACAAATTCTTAAACAGTGAATGCTAAGAGATGAGCTGAAGCTATGCCCAGCACTGGAGATTATTTTTCCTTTCCAAACTAGAGCTTGAACCGAAATCCTCCTCCCCCATTTTCTGTTGGATTTTAGGGTTTTATTTTTGCATTTCATGCGATTCTAGGTTTGATTTATGCATCTTCTAGGATCTTTTTCTTGTGTTTATGCATTTTCTTGTTCTGATTGTATTTTTACTTCCTCACGTCCCTTAATAACCAAAAAATTTCCTTGCTTTTATTTGTCCTAGCTTGTTTCTGTATCTTTATCTGAAAGGGAAGATTCAGTTATGTTCTACGTTTGATTTGGGTCGAAATCGAGGAAAACAAAGGATGATTGTAGCTCTTCTATAACAAAACACTGATGGATGTCAATCTATTCCACTAGTTTCGAAATAGAATGTAGCTTTTTCTTTCTTTTTTACTCAGAAATGTTGCTAGGATGAAGATGTTGAAACTTGCAGTGGAAGAAAAGAAGACAAGAAGAAGAAAAAAAAAAGAGGTATTGTAAAAAAGATCCAGAAATTACACTTCATTTACTGACCCAAAACTCTGAATCCAACTACATAGCGAAAAATTATTCTTGGCACTAAAACTCGAAAGTGTCAAAATTACTCTCTGCATACTAAACGATGAAGATGATGGGAGAAGACAAAGGGCATCGAACTTTTGTGTTTTGATTATATATATATATATATAATATATATATATATATATATATATTAATATCGGCTAACATAGTATTATGCATCATCAATTAATGCCGCAGGAGATACCCCGGGTGGTTGTCCGTAGCATTGCTGAAATTGTTTTTGGGTCGGATAATATTTTTATTATAACTAATTTTCTTTATTCAAGTGGGTGAGAATTTATTTTACTTAAATAGACAAGTGGTTGAGTTGAGAAAGTGGATATTAATGGTTTTGGAAAATGATGGCAATTTAGGATCTTACGAATTTTGAATTTGAAGTAATTAAAATTGAATGATTTTTAGTATTTCAAGTTTTAATTATCGAGATGAGTATTCGTTTGGAAATTTTTGGAATCACGTGATATTTTATAGGTGACGTTTGATTTTCGTTCATCACTTTCGTAAAAATTCATTAAGATAAGAAGTTCTAGTAAACAAAGTTACTTCCGAGGTCAATTTTTGAAAAATGTACATATTTTGTGATAAAAAAAGGTTGAAACTACCTCAGTTATTTGTTCTACATATGCATGAAATTATGTATAAAAATAAAGTAAGGTTTTGCACGACTAGTGTAAACGTGAGCTATTTTGACATTTTTCTGAAACTGTGCAAAAAGAGAGCAAACATGAAATTTTGTGCATAAATTATATTTTTATGATTCGATTTTGTTATGTTTTAAAAATATTCTATATTCTAATATAACATTCTGTTTCTATTCCGACCTTACAACGGGTGTAAAATTGTGGCATTTGTTCGGGTTGGTTCTAATTTTTTTGTTTCTAGTGCACTCACTTTGGAAGTAAAGTGATTTTCTATATGATTTTTCCTGTGTGCACATTCGAGACTTCGAGAATAATAAGGTGAAAATTTACATTCAATTGTTGCTCGGTTGGCCGTTGGGATTTGCAAAACCCTACCATATAGGTTAAACATAATATTCTATTCTTATATGATGTTTCAATTATGCTATGCCAAAAGAATTTCGATTCTGATTATTTCTGACATATTTGATAGCATGTTCTAATTTTGCATTCTAAAAAGAAAAATATTTTGTTCTGCATTCTAAATTCTATAAATGCTCATGTTTACATAGTAGTATATGTTCTCTGCTTACTAAGTTGTTGATAACTCATACATTATTTCCATAATATTTTTTAGATAATTTTGACGATTTAGCTGAAGAAAAAGAGTAGAAAGTGTTGGAAATAATTGATGATCATAGATGAATAAATGCTAAGGGTACAAGAATTATTGGAAAATCATATTTAGTAGATTCATTATTGATTGTTATTTTTGTATATTGAGTTATGAAAAATTCGAGTCTTTATGAAGATGTATGTTATTTTATTAAGATTTGAATAAAAGAGTTTATATTTGTGCTATTGGATATTATATTGACTAAAATGAGCTAACTCTCTGAAACTCCGGTACCAAGATGTTACATCAGACTCATCAATCAATAATAATGTAGCAATAACCCCATGCAAAATTCAGAGAGTTCGGGGGATATTTAATATGGATTGTGCTTAGGCCAGTCTCGGTGCATCGACTTTTGGCTCGATGGAGCCGATTGGTGTTTCCTCCAATATGATCTTCATGATTTAAATCCCATTTTTTTAATCTAAAACTCTAAATCAGGCTTGGTTTATTTTTATAGATGAAATGAGATAAGATGAGATGAAAATTAAAAATATATATATATATTGCTATATTTTAATATTAATTTTGTTTTGGAATTTGAAAAAGTTATTTTGGGAGTTGAAAAAGTTGAATTATTCTTTTATTTTATATGAAAATCTGAAAAAAGTATAATAATAAATTTGAGGTAAGATTAAATGAGATGAGATAATTTGATAAAGTAAATCAGGCCTTAATCTATTCTCTATTTAAGCCAGCCTCATAAATCTTGACTTTCCAAGGCTTTGAGACGCAGTTAATTCTTAATTCTCTAGGACTAGTTAATCGGTACTGTAATTTAATTAAACAATTATATTATATATTCCTTCTCATATATACAACCTCTAGAGTTTCTTTCACGAAGGCGATTCATATTAGAAAAATTAAGAGGTTCTGAAGCCAGTTATACGGTGAGAGGGTCATCATCATGAACGGGTTGCATGGGTCTTTACATTAGTACAAAAGTTTTGTACGTACGTAGGAACAGATCTAGTTTTCTATAAAAGATACTTTAGAAACTGGCTGGCATGGTGATCATCTCTAGATTGGTGATCATGATCATGTTAATCATAATTAGTACGTACCGTAACGTACCTGTGATCATAACTACATTGATAATTTGATATATAATTGGAGTGAATAATATTGGGTTTTCATTAGGCATTAAAGTTAGCCTTAATTGGCAGACGCATATATTATACACAACATTTTCATAATCTAATCCTACACATTCATGAGTACATGTTCTTGACTCTTGCGTGCATATATGTCATACACGACAAAATTACTGTACTTGCAAATATATATATAAATATATAAAACAGACGAAGTACTGTTGATGAAATTACTGAATGGAAATCCAACATATATTATTAATATCTTCAACTTTATCACCAAGAAGGCATACCGGGTTTCTTCACCATCAATGCCCAATATTAATATTGTACGTACGTACATGCTTTCTGCATGAAATTAAAATACAAGTTAAAATTTCTCGCTTTTGGTTTCCCTACGTACCGTACTTTTGATATGGATTAATGAGTACTCATAACTGATCAATAAACGATGCAGATCCAATTGAATTTGCTAAACGCAAAGGGAAGGTGAGCAAGCATGAAGACAACGATCATGATCATCTGGATTAAAATTAATTCTTGCCCATGAGTACTACTGCTCTAATTCATGCACTGCAGTTCTTGATAGCTTCCAGCACTGCTTGCTTCACTACTTGAGCATCTAAGCTATCAACGTGCTCTGGATTCTGCAAAATCAATCATTATATAAGCACAAAAATGAGTGAAAGGAAAGAAAAACAATGATCTGATCCCGACCACTTATTGTTGCAGACGTTAGTCTATATATACAAGTACACGTACAATCTGATAACCTGATCAAATGAGTGGCTCACACAGTACTACAGTACTATTTGTTTAGGCCACACGTGATTTTCTTTTTTTTCTTTTTTCTTTTTCCTTTCTGAAGGTTTAGATGGATCAAGAAAATCAACAAACTACAAAAACCGCAAGATCAGGCTAATTCAGACACATACTGATGTATGATCCAGCACGTGATATGTAGGTCATGCGTAGAACTTGAATGAAAAGTACGCACAGATGAATCGAGTTAATTAGCTCGATCAATTCTGTTTATTAGTAAAAAAGTAATCCACATATATGGATAAAACACTACGGAGAA
This sequence comes from Platycarya longipes, assembly GCA_036559045.1. Taxonomy (NCBI): domain Eukaryota; kingdom Viridiplantae; phylum Streptophyta; class Magnoliopsida; order Fagales; family Juglandaceae; genus Platycarya; species Platycarya longipes. Next base: position 44,810,417 of record CM071798.1, on the reverse strand, counting down.
AGACATTTTTGCTTACTTCTCCTCCCACTGCTTCGAGCTGGAAAACGTCTGAACAAGAAACCCTAGCATCAAGAACATCAAGACCCAGCTCCTCGAAGGCTTCGAGTATGGAGACGAGCAAACCCGGACAATTTTTTTCCGAGAAAACATTTATAAGGAAACCCCTTTCTAGGGTTTCGACAGTAACCTGATTAAGGTACAACAAAGTTGTTGGCAGAGGTTATTTTATTTTGTAGAACATGATTCAAGAAATTAATTAGATGGATTCAACTAAAAGTAATTATATGTTCTGCACGAACGTACCGCAGGCAATGGATTTTGGGCGCTCGAGCTACTCTCTGAAGTTCCAGCATCTTTCAGTCTATCCACTTTTCCCTTCAACTCCTTTATATATTTGGATGCGTTTACTATGATTGACGCTTTGTTCAGCTGCCAAAGACACAAAATCATTCAATTCATACACAAACTACGAAGAACAACTAGTAGGTCAGAAATAATATTGATGGGTTATCGGATCCGAGGAGAGCACCACGAGAAAGATTTTGCGTTTTTTACTCTTCAACAAAAAAAAAAAGTAGATATTAACAATATATCAAAGTAAAACTTAAAGTATATTTATATGAATTCGAATGAGTTGATATATAAATGCCAATTACAGCACTAGAATTGGTGGCAGCGCGAAGCTGTTGTAATTTCTCATTCAACGCTGCTCTTTTTAGCTCCCTTGAACCCATGCTAGCTTTCTTCTACCTCCTATTTTGACCTCTAATTAATATATATAAACATATATATTATATATATATATATATTCTGTTTTCTCTCCCTTGTTCTTGGTTTTGCATCTTATGAATGCCGGGTGCTTTCGGGGCCTTTTAAAGAGGGGATGAGCTAATCTCGATCCTATACAATCCCTTGTTTGTTTCCTGCACGAGTTCTGCCTTGATCAATTTCCTTCCAAGAAACTCTACTTGATTGTATTTATATACGATATTGACCTTCACTTCTTCAAAATTTGACAAGGGATATGCCATATCATTTTATAATTATAGTTGGCCGAGTAATTTCAATTGCGAAGAAAAATTCATATTTGTGACACAGATAATTTTATACAAGTTTAATGACGAGAATGAATAACACGAGAAGATTATAATTAGGTAAACAAATAAAACCATGATTTTAGAATTAGGCCAGGGCTCCTTATAATATTTTAGTGATCAGCTTTAGTACTTAAATTCCCGTTCATTCTATATATTGCTGGACCGAGAGTTATAACTTTGAAAAATAGTACTATTTTTCATCTATATAATAAGCCTTTTCTGGAGACATATCGACCTTCCGGTCAAGATATTTTTTTCCATTGATATTTCTTGAGTGGATGTTCTATGCAAATTTATGTTTTTTCTTTCTCTCTGATCCTCAAAAAAAAAAAGGAAAAATTTGAGCCCCAGGAATGTTGGCCCGCGTACGGGCCGGGTCCAAGATCTGATGTCCATATTCAAATAAAGAAAAATGATTTTTCTAAACCTTTTTACAATTAGTTCTCATATTATATAGAGTACTGTTTAATTATAATTTTCTCTTCATCTTGTAGTAGTAGTACTAGATCATCAGGAAACACGAAATCCGATCTGGTTCACATTTTGAGGAATAAATATATAATTGATCACTTTATTCAGCAATAGTGAGAATTTACTTTATGAAGAGCTTTTCAAGAATGGAAATTTTTACAACAAGAACTCGAAAAGACTGATAAATACAGTAGTAAATTAAAAAATGCACTGAAATTATTGAGGTGTACCTAAAACATACACATGATGTCCCCTGCTAGCTTAACCCTACATGCATGCGGGTCTCAAATATATAAAATCACCATTATATATATATATATATATATAGGGACATGTTCCGTTGAGATATATGGAGAATGTGCAGAGCCTAGACATAATGACAAGGAGCTTAATGAGAAAATTTCAACATATGTTTAGTTGAAGATGGTGCGCATTACTTTCATTAAGTTTAGAGCTTAGGTAAATGTTAAATCAAACTACCTCTCTGATAGTGATCTTATAACATTCTCTGCCTAGAAAGACAACCTTAATTATTACATCCACGCATATATTCAACCCACACATAATCAAGTACTTCTATCATTATATAATTTCTAGCTGGCTTAATTAAGCTAGCTCAATTGATCGCAAAATTCCTTTTTTTCTAGAATTATAATTCTCATCTGGCACAAAATTAAACCTGCTTGTCGAATCCATGCATAAGCTCGCGTGATCAGTGATCATGTATGTATACTACTTTTTCTAATTTATATGCCTATATATTACATAAATATTAATGTCCGTCTCGACTACATATCTACGTATAAATATACGCATACTTTGAGAACGTACGTTTCGGTGAAAAGGCACGCGCGGTGGGCGAGATGGTAGTATTATTGGATTTGCATGAGAGAGAGAGAGAGAGAGAGAGAGAGAGTAGTGCAGGAACAGCCCCGTGAAAGTATTTGGAGGGATTGACAGCTAAACCACCTTTTAAGTTTTTAACGCTTGCTTCGCTGCTTTCGATGCTTTCCTTCACTGAACCCCAGAAACTCGAATGTCTCTACTCACGTGCAGATTCCTTCCCTAAACGCGTTTAAGTCCACAATTAATTAATTAATATTCCTTCCGCCCACTCGTTGCACGTGCCCCCGATCTCTCTCTCTCTCTCTCTCTCTCTCTCTCTCTCTCTCTCTCTCTCTCTCTCTCTCTCTCTCTCTCTCTCTCTCTCTCTCTCTCTCTCTCTCTCTCTCTGTGACCTAGATATATCATGCGCATCAAAGAATTATAGGCGTGCAACAACCCTAACTCGACAGTAATATTTTGGCTAATTCGCAAAATATTACTATGGCATGCAGTTCCATCTGTATATGTATATATGTCTAGGAAGGAATTATTGTGCATTTGTGTGTGTATATATGTACATATATAAGAGTGCCACTCGGTTAGAATGAAGCATTTATTTAGCTTTTTTTATAAGAAAGAAAGGATAAATTTAGAGTACTGTACTTGGAGGTGATATCTCCGACAAGTACAATATTATATATAGTGAGAGGCTGGTCAGAGATTCTGTACAGTTGGTGAGGTATTGAAGAAGAAATGAATGCTAATTAATAAATTAATTAAGCATTGATGTAGGAGATAAATTATATATGCATGGAAAGATATATATATATATATATATAATTATGCCCGGCCATATCCAAAAATAAAGCTGTAACCGAGATGGATTCATATATAAAAGCATTTAATATATGTCAAATATTACATTGCATTTCTCCAACAAAACAATATTGTCTTCATCGTATAAAAACAAACCACAGTTGTACCCACCTATTCACATGTGTGCTCAATAATCATCACAACAAACAATTCACCGCAAACATAATCTGCTGCGAGCTTGTGATCATATTCTTGATCTCCAGCCCTAGTTATATATAGCTACTTTCAATTTAATTAATACTCTTTTCCTAGCTAGCTATAGGGTATAATAGATCAGTTCCTTCTCCTGCTCAGCGCAATCCATGCCTATTTATTCATTGTTAATATATGTTATGATATTTAAGACAAAAATATTAACATCCATTCCCAATTTGTGGCAAATTCGTGCATGACATAAGAAAGCTGGAACGGTCTATTAATTGGTGGGGGAGGGGGGCCGGGTGTTAGAGATCAGCCAGTGACGGGCAAATCAATTAAGTTACGGATAATTCCTCACTAATCCATCATATCTAATACAGATCAACAAACTAAGTTGCTGAGGTTAGACAAATTAAGCCTCCGGCCAGTTTTAGTTGTACATGCATGATTTCTATAGTGATTGTGTCCGTATATATATATATATATATATATATATATATATATATTATGTATATATATAATTTAATATAGTATAATATAGCCGGCCTTTTATCCCTCAAGGCGCTTATAACATTTTGATCATCAGATCATGTGACATGAAGGGTACGTATAAACATATTTATAAATGTGATATTTTATTAAAAAAAAAAACTGTTGAGATCCATTATTGTTTAAGTAAATTATATTTATCAATGTCAAATATATGTTTCCTGTTGAAATATATATAATTACGAATCTCCAAATGGTTTAAATTGAAGATACCAGCACAAAACTTCCTTTTTTTTTTCCTTTTGCCACATATAATTTCGATCGATGTTCCAATTATCTACCTCATTATTAATATATAATTCTATCCAACCAGCTTTATTACGGGTTTCACTCATAAAGAAGGCATTACTTAAAAAGAGATTTTTTTTTCGATATCTAAAAAGGACTCATTTAAAATTATTATAGCATTAATAACTCATTATGATTTAGAGTTATATCATATGGATGTGAAAACAACATTTTTAAATGGAGGTTTGGATGAAGTGGTCTACATGGAGCAGCCAGAAAGTTTTTGAAAAAGGGGCAAAGATCACATACTATGTAAGCTTAAGAAATCGATATACAGGCTTAAGCAAGCTTCTCGACAATGGTACTTAAAGTTCAATGATACCATGACTGCCTTTAGTTTTAAAGAAAGTATCGTTGATCGGTGTATATACCTAAAAGTTAGTAGGAGTAAGTTCATAATTTTGATCCTGTATGTTGATGATATCTTGTTGGCTAGTAGTGATCTTGGCTTACTTTATGAAACCAAGAATTTTCTCTCTAAGAACTTTGAAATGAAATATATGGGTGAGGTGTCCTTTGTAATCAGAATTGAAATCTTTCGAGATCGAAAGCAATGCCTATTGGGATTGTCTCAGAAAAGTTACATAGAAAGGGGAGAGATTTTGCATAAAAAGTTGTTCATTGCTAGAAAGCAGTAAAGAGAGTATTACAATACCTGCAAGGAACTAAAGATTACCAACTTACCTTCAGAAGAACTAATAATTTGGAGTTAACTAGATACTCAGACTCTAATTTTACCAGTTGCTCTGAGTTTGTGGCGTGCTTTGAGGCCACAATATATGATTTATGGCTGAGGAAATTTATCTTAGGACTTGAAATTGTCGACTTATAGCCAAGCTGCTAAGAACATATGTTTTCAGAGTATTTTTCTCCGAATAATAAGTATTTAATGAAATTTTAAATACCTAAGTGTTAAGGAAAAAGTATAGAAACAAATATGTTTATAACAATCGTATGTTAATGATTACATTTTAAAAGGACATGTTGAAAAGATGGGTTGTATGTTTATACCCATAATGTGAACATGATAAAGTGATAATTGATACATTGAGTATCTTGTTATTGGACATTAAAAAATATCTATTATAATTGTTTCTGTTTTCTTATCTTTCTACTTAATATGTACATTGAAATGCGTGGATGAATTATGACAAGCTAATGTCTATAATAGACATGAATTGGAACCCAAAAACATTACAGTATTAGTTTTAATTATCCTAATTAAAGATCTTGTGTTAAATTTAGTTATTGGTGTTATGGTACATGAAAGAGAATCTGTTAATTATATAACAAAGGACTGATATGACTCGCAATGGTAGCTAGTTTGACATTGATATGATAGAACTCATGAAATGTGTTTTGAGCTATGAAAAGATTAAGAAATAAATTTGCGCAGTATGGTTAATTTCATGTAATAAATCTATGAACGAAAAGTATTATTTTATAGACGTATAGGCCAAGTGGGAGAATATAAGAGTTTTATTTAAACTCTGTGTCCCACACATCCATCTTATCAATTTGAAATAGTTCAAAATCTTATCGATTAATATTTGAGTTATAAAGATATAATAATTACTCTTACAAAATAAGATTAAAGACATATATATATAATTATAGTCAGATACAAACTCATAGATTTTTTAATAGTCGGAAGTCTATAAATAGTAATTGGAGTTTCAAGGGTTCTCACCTACAACATTAAAGTGCCTCTAGTAATCGGGAGACACTTGTGAGGCAAATGTTGTTAGAGCGATCCTTCTTCATAATTAGTATAATTTTTTATCAGTCAGATAGAGAAATGTATATTTTTTATATTGTTATTTTATTATTATAGATCATAAAAAATCAAAAATTTGTTTATTAATATTATGTTAAAATATTTAACAAATCTCCGAATGGTTTAAATTGAAGATACCAGTACAAAACTTTTTTTTTGTTTAACCTTTTGCGACATATAATTTCGATCGATGTTCCAGTTATCTACCTCATTATTAATATATAATTCTGATCGTGAACCACGCATCCCAAGCCACTTTTGCAAAGCTATATATGGTTAAGATACAAAGATATCCATCCATCAGAAAAAACTTTTAAATTCTGTCCAACCAGCTTTATTATGCTTTATAAAGGATATACATATTACATATATATATACATATTATATATATATATATAATTATTATATTTCTTTAAGGTGCAGTGAAGCTAGCTAGCTAGCTAGCTAGGGTTTTATACACGAATTCGGGTTTATACATGAATTCATGTATAGGTTAATTTTGCATGTAGTACTAAAGTTTTTATACATCAATATTTAACTTTCTGAATTATCAGAAATAATATATATGTATATATATATATATATCTTAGTACTCTGCGCGCACCTTTTCAACACAGGATGATCAGTATATTAATACGTACTCCAGTATGTATTGGTTTATAATATATTAATTATTCCTTAGGGGAGAAAATTTAGGCTTGGTTTGCAGTTTTGGCAAAATCAAAAATCTCAAATTTTTTTCAAACTCATCATTATATTTTTTTCAAATATTTATACAAAATATAATAAAAATTTCAACTTTTTCAAATTTCAAAATCACTTTTTCAAATCCTAAAACAAAATTAATATTAAAAAAATATATTACAATAATATTTTTTTCTTTTTTTAATTTTTATCTCATCTCATTTATGAAAATAAACAAGGCCTTAATATATATATATATATATATATGGTACATGACTAATTACAGTAGTCTGTAATTTGCGTCTAGCTTCCTAGTATTTAGGAACAGGTAATCAATCATTCTTTGATTGAACGTACATGTACAAATTGAACATGGGCGCTCAGATTTTCTACATAACATCAAAACCTTCTTCCCACTTTTTCAAGTCAGTACCAAGCTGATGGCCCCATCTGTGGCAATAATGCGCGTTTGAATGATAAACATGACAGGAGCTAGCTATTATCTGAAGAATAATCCGCAGCACACGCTTTCCTTTCTTCCAGCTAGCTATTTGACTGGTTGAACAAATGTTTAATTAAGTGCTTGGCACGGTTGTAGCATGCTTGATTTAGTGTGTTGCTTGTGCGCAAAGAAATTCGAATGTCTTGTTCTTCTATATAACAAAAACTCGAGCATTACAGTCAGAATTATTGAGAGTGACTGCGTTCTTATCAGAATCAGATCACGAAAAACCAGAGAATTAAACTTAATTATGATATTATTAATTGGTACAACGAAGCTGATTATATGGCCGCACCTTAAAATGAAATTATTTTTGTTTATTTTCTTTAAAAAAATAATGAATTATATTAATGCGTCATGAGATCATCAGGATCAAATATCCAAAAAATGGTAAAAATAATGCATAACTTAATCGAAGTATTTTTCAGTACTTAAGATACTACGTATAATAAAAGAATATATAGGTAATTATATAGAAGTTAATAAGAAAGATCAGCAAGTGTAAGATTATGAACAAGTTGTGATAACGAGATCATCACCTGCTAGCTAGCTTCCTTAAATTATAAATTACAAATATTAATCGCCCATTAATCCTCCATGCATGTTTTTATATATGCCAATTAAGCATCAATGTAATTAAAGATATTGAAGTTTTGGGATCAGCCACGGCCACCTCAAAGTGCTTGCATGATTTAAATAACACGTGAGGTATCCTGGTTTTTCATTTGTAGCCAGTTTCTGGAATTTGATACAATTATTTGTACTTCATTAATGTCTATCTTCTTTTCTTCTCTTTTTTATTGGGATTGATTGCTCGCTTGTAAGAAAAATGAATTTGTGTGACCAATTATTTGCGATGAAATAATTATTTTACTATAATTAATTAGGCTGTAAATAAATAGTTTTCTTGTAATATCGTCTTATAATTTTCAAACGTCCAGGAAATTAATGAAGATTAATTGCAGGAATTAATGAAGATTAATGTTAATTAAGATCAGAGGCGTAATTTTAGGGGAAGAAAAAATGGAATTTTAATTGTTGCTGGGGATCAGCATGATTAATAAAAGTCCAATCAGGCTCAAATACGTGTGGAAATTAATATAAAATAGTGCCATATTTGGAAACGTGTCCCGTGACAATCCCCTTTTTTTTTCTTGGACATGCTTTTCCTGCATACGAGATTCCAATACCCCAAGATTAGATCAAGGGACAAAATTTCAGATCAAAAATCATAATATGGCGGAGAGCTTGAAATCTAGAGTACTCTATATACGCACAAGATCATGAACAATTTAATCAAATTACTCAAAACACGTACGAATATTTATTTTCATAAAGCTTTCATGTATATATTAAATCTATTCATGATTATAACGTCGATATATATATATATATAAAAGAAATTATGAAGGTCTGAATTGTAATCTTCATAACTTGTATATATATTTTGTATAATATTATAAGCTCGATAAAACAAAGAAGTACGTCATATATTGACTTTCTTGTTGCAAGTTATTCATGTCACAGATGAGTTGCAGATTTGCAATCATGCATACGTTAACCTTAAAGAACTGCTCGTACTATCGAAGGGTATACATCCACATATATATATATATATATATATATATATATATATATATATTTTCCCTCTGGTTGAAGAGAAGTCTAGAAATCAGATGGAGAGTTACAAGGCAGGCCAGCCGTGATAGATCGAGATCAGAGAGTATTACAGGGCAGGCCATGCATGATAGATCACGACAAAACTGTAAATAAAGTACTGTCAATTTTTATGTGACCTAAAGTTCCTATAAATTGGCTGTGCTTTTCAAGACAAGCGCGCACTCGTGGTATGCAGACAAGAGGCCGCAAGGTGCAGCTAGCATGAATGCCGCGCAGACCATTCATACCTGAAAAACAACAATCATAGTCTGATCTGACAGCTATACATATATATATATATGTATTGTCGACGCGATTAAACTAATTGACATTAAACCAATGTTGGGATCGTGATTCTCAAAAATAAATTATCTAGGTTATCCAATGTATACCACATCCACCTATGATCACATTATCCACGCGTCAACTTTTATATATATGAACGATCTTCACATGGATATTGTTGTGATCATCGTATGACAATTATAATGAATAATATAATATTAATTAAAAGAGAATAACAAAAAAAAAATCACATAGAGATTTTACGTGGTTTGACGATATACCTACATCCATGTGAGCAAGATTCGAAAATTTTTCTACATCAAAAATAGGATTATATTATATGTATTTACGAGCTCCCATAGGTGTCGCTCACTCTGGCATCTGCTATCTTTACTAGTGGAACTACATAGGGGCAGGGGGGCCATGGCCCCCCCTACCCCTATGATTTTGAAAAATATATATATTAGTTTTAAAATATATATATATATATATATATATATTAGTTTTGAAAATATATATATTATTTTGTTATGATTTAATAGGATGATATTAATATCATCTTGTGTGAACCTCTTTTCTAAAATATTATCTTAGCTCTTCTCCTACAAAATTATTTTGAATTTATAAATTAATTACTTACAAGTCTAATTTTTTTTTAAAAAAAAATATGATTCTAAAATAAAATAAATAAAATACAACTCACATAAAATAAAATAATCTAATAACATGATAACATATTGAAAATTGTAAAAACAAGACTTCGTAACAAAACTGAAGATAAATTTCTAACAAATAATTTAGTTCTTTATATTGAAAGAGAAATAACTAAGAATTTTAATTTAGATTTAATACTTAATTGTTCTATACTACAAGAAAATTTATATCAAAAAAGATAAAAATATTTTGTTAGACTTTTAATTTTACTTGGCCCCCTAAACCAAATTTCTGATTCTGCCATTGGCTATCTTGCCGTTGTACATGCATCAAACTATCAAGAGATCAGATGAATACTATATTTTTTGTTTATCTTAACTAGATTTCACATTTTGAGTTATATATACTTTATAATCGTACTTGTTCATATAAGTGAAGATAATTGATATATGAAACAACCTAGCTAATAATTTGTCATATAGATAAACATGATTAGGAAGAGCCAAACCTAGGTAAAGATTAGCTTTGCGCGCCAAGAAAATAGCTAGCTTTTCATGGTTCATTAATGAACGGTTGAGTCAGCCCTACGCCGCGTAGAAATAAGTGAATCCAGCTTTGACGTTGTAAAAGTGGCCAAAATTCTGAGTAATTAAATAGAATGCATGGTTAATAAGGTAGGCAATCTTCTGTTATTGAATAGGATTTAATTGGAATGGAGCAGGCTAGGTAGGGTTGTCTGGAGTGCTCTGACAACTGATGTTTAAGTGATTGCATACGATGCATGGGGCCCTTCGGACATGCCACGCCACATGAGCCTCTGTTGTGACGGGAGACAAGTGACATTTAAGGTTCACGGGCTATAAGGTTCAAACTACGAAACATAACAATTGGATCCAAAATTGTGTAATAGATTAGAAAGAGCTATATATATACATATATGTGTTTATGAGGGGAAAAACTCATCAGATCAGCAGATCGTACCAAGTGCATGGCACACTCTTTGTCTGTTTTACTCACATGCATGTTGGATATATAGGCAGCAACAAAGGAGATCAGACGAAAACAACCAAAACTGCATGATACTCACAAAGATCTAATATATATATAAATATATATATATTTATCAAATATATATATATAATCCAAGTAACCCGGCTTTTTATCAAATAGTGCCATTTTTTTTTATCTATATGTGGGACCGCTAGACAGCTATAAGACTTTTTAACTTTAGATCAGTACTCAACGTTTAATCCCAACAAAATAGGAGCTCCTCTGCAGGGAGATCTCTATCTCTCTCTCTCTCTGAGTTAAAGGCTAGCAAGCTAAAGTGATCACAGCAACTAGCTAGTCTTCGAGCTGCCATGATGATCCAATATATGTAACCTGATGGTACATGTACAACTAATATTCAATCAACAAAGTAGGTGAAACGATAGGCCACAACTCCTAGAAAATCGGCAGAAATTAGAACCTCATCCTTCGTCGACGTCTTAATTTGCTTTCCAGTTCCATTGATTCTCAGTTTACTTTTTAAAAAATTAAGGTCGTGATTTTCAACAAACAATGATGAAAAGCTTGACCAAAACCATATATAATTGGATGCATTTTCCTCGAAGGAATCTGACTTCTAGTGGGATCTACTCTAACTAGCTAGCTTACATTAACCTCTAATACATATACTTTTATTGTAAATCCGATTACATTAACGAAACATAACACAGCATGAGGCCGATTACTATAAATATTGGGGAAAAAAAAACCATGAGATTCTAACTGGAATATTTATACAAAAGCATGCACTATATACATACATATTATATATATATATATATATATATATATATCCTATTATTCTTCACTCGGACTGCTTGTATCAAAAAGTAATTCGAGGTTCTTTTAAATTAAGATCTTGGTTTTGGGCATGTAGCAGTACGCCACAGGCGCTACACTACAAGAAAGTCGATTTTTTGCGACATTAGATTTTGTCGCAAAAAATAGAAAAAAATGCTACAAAAAAATATTTGCAACAAAAATAGTCATTCTGGTTACAATTAAAATACCACAAATATCTATTTTTCTTGTAGTGCTATAAATAAAGAAGAGGCCAAATAATTTGTTGTATCTATTATTTCTTTTGTAGGAAAATCATCTTCATTATAAATAAAACATAAAGGGATCATTAGATTCATTACATCAAAGTATCACCAACTCGATCTGGGATTGCACTCCACCACATGATTTCCATATGAACAATACATATTAACATGTTGAGAGATCGGTAAATTTGAACAATTTTATTAATGCCCTGATCATTTCCCACAAAAATCACCTCAATTCAATATTAATCCCTGCATTAGTATCAATTCAACTAGAAGTTCATAGTATGAATTACTTCCAATTAATAGTACAAATTTTGGTTATTATGAATTCACAGATTGCTATAGAGCGCAACAAGCTCCGGCCCACACAATTAATTATAAAAGTAAAAAATAAAATTAAAAAAATAGCTAATTAGTCATCTAATTAACGAGATTTTTCGTTTTATGTCCCAATTAAGCTAATAATTCAAAGATGGAAGGCAGCTTATAGTTATGGAAATCAGGCTCGAGAAACCGACCTAGCTAATTAATTGCCACTGCCACTGGTACGGCTGGCCTCCCTCATTTGGGGATCACATACATCCATATAAGCATGTAGCGAGAGTACAACCTTCTGCTTCGAGCGAGAGCTTACACAAATCACACTCTCGGGAATTAATGTCTTCATAATCAGATCATATTGATTTGTTATTAGAATTTCTAAACAGGAGCTCCAGCTATGCAACAGTTGTTATCAGCTTGTTTGACATCTTTAAACCTGCATGGTGCTAAATTTTCTGAGCTCATGCGTACCAAACATGATATATATATATATATATATATATATATATATGTATGTATATGTATATATATGTTATTAAATTGCGTGTGTGTGGGTGGGTGTAGGGGTGTTCATCCAGATTTCATATTCCCAAATTCAGAATTCGGATTCGAAATTTTCTTAAACATTTATAAAAAAAAAAATTAAAAGTTTTAAGAAATAAATAAAATTTTAAACTGAGTGGGGTATAACCTAGTCCGGGTGAACAGGGCTAGGTGGGTGATGGTCTGAATCTAATTGTTTTACATTTTGACTGGGTGAATTTAAATAGTACAAAATCGAGGAGAGGCATCTAATTAAATTACAGCGTGAAATGCTCGTATTTCATCCATTTCTTTCTATTCTTAAATGTCTGTTGAATCTTTTATGGGCTAACATATATGTTATATTGGTCTTTGGGCTCATAATGGACGGACAAAAAATATTAACACATGGGGAAGCCCCTTCTCTCACCAAAAATATAAGAGAGTTGGCCCATTAGATTCCATTATCTCTTGCTTGTTAGGAGGGAAGTTTTTCCTATCTCAAGACAATGGAGATGGGTTCTTCAAGTCATGGAGGTAATACTATAAGAAAAATTACTATTTGTGACATTTAATTGCAACCAGAATGATTATTTACAATCAAAATAATTTGTTTTGATCATAAATAGTCCTTCTAGTTATAATTAAAATGTCACAAATATTTATTTTTCTTGTAAGATAATTTCTTTACCCTTTACTTGTTTTATTTAAACATGCTACAAGTGAAATGAGATAGTTCGAATAAGAACTTTTTTAACATTGCATCCGTGGCTCCTGCAAAGATAATAGCTAGGTCTTCAAAGACAACCAGACCACAACATCTCATATAACCACGGCATATCACATAGGAACTAGTCTAACAAGAGCTAGCAAATGTGAGTAATTCACGGGACAACGTTTGTTATAATAGAAATTATCTTATCAGTAATATATGCTCGACACTATTAATTCAGAATATCAAATTGCATTGTTTTTTTCTGGTCATTTGATTACAGATTAATGTGTTTATAGCATATGAACTTATACATTATTTGAAACATAAGAAATCTGGAAAGAGGTTTATATCTCTTAAATTAGATATGAGCAAAGCATATAGTGACGAAACTAGCAAGTGTGTTGAGGGACTTAACTTTTTTACTGTGTGACATATTTATGTAAAAAATAATGTTAGATACAATCGTAGCTCTGCGCACTCCATTTAAAAAAAAACAAGTAAGGTCCACAATTAAAAAATGATTTTTTTTCATGTGGGTCTTAGATTTACCTATATTTTTAGAGAGTGTGGGCGGGGGCTTGCACAATCTATAGCTGTCAATATCATTTCCCTTATATAAAGTTAAAAGAGATTGAAAAATCATAAAAACATAAGTACATATAAAATTATATCTCGATAATTTGCTACATACACGTAGAAGTAAAATCCTAAACACACAAGTTAATATATGTTTCACTTTCTAATGATAATATTTCATGGAATAATGTTCATCCATTATTATTTTTGTAATAAAATATTTAGAATTTATTTTCTTCCTATAAACTATCAAGGGGGTATGTTGTGTTCTCAAAATGTTTTAAAGAGGCCACGGTCCCCCTCAAGTACAACGTGGGACCGCTACTAAAAGCATATGATCATATTAAGTGAGATTTTTTAGAAGCTGTTATGAGTACTATGTGTTTGATAGAAAGTTGGTGGATATGATTATGAACTGCACCTCTATTGTCTCTTATTCTATGTTGATTAATGGGGAATCAAAAGGGCCTATTGTTCCAATTAGGGATTGAGACAATGGGATCCCTTATCTCTTTATCTCTTTCTGCTTTGTATTGAAGGCTTAACTTCTTTGCTAAAAACTACTAGTCTTGAGAATAGAATTACTAGTATGAAAGTGTGTTGAGGTGCTCCTCTGATAAACACCTTAATATTTTCTATCGTGCTAATGTGGAAGAGAACTTGTATGTGCAAAAGTCGCTTGATGTTTATGAGAAAGCTTCTAATCAAAAGATAAATCAAGAGAAAATCTTATGATATTTAGTAAGAATGTAAATGAGATATTAGATGAGATTCTGAGTATGTGGGGGCACAAGTTGTGAGCACCAATATGAAAAATACTTGGAATTACCACCTTGTTATTGGTAGGTCAAAGACTAAAAAACTTTTTATATCTTAAACAAAAAATGTGGCAAAAACTACAAAGTTAAAAAGAAAAATTACTCTCTCAGAGGGGATAAGGAGATCTTTATCAAAGTTGTTGCTTTGTCCATTCCAAATATTCAATGAATTGCTTTTCACTATCTAAAACTCTTTATTTAGATTTGAAAGCCATGATGATTAGATTTTAGTGGGGTCAGAAAAATAGGAGATGGAAGATCCACTAGGTTAGTTGGGAAAGAATGTATCAACCTGAATCCAATGGGGCCTTGCCTTTAATTTAGCATTAATTGCTAAACAATGATGAAGAACTCTCAGTGATGATAACTACTCACTACTGCACAAGATCTATAAGGTTATGTAATTCTCTAAACAAAAATTCTTTGACTCAAAACAAGTGGCAACCTTTCATATACTTGGAGAGGTATTTGGGAAGCAAAAACTGGTTCCTTAAAGGCTATAGATGGAGAGTTAGAGATGGAAAAGTGCAAAGTAATGGATTGATCCTTAGATTCCAGGTGTTGGCTCTAGGGGTCTAGCTTTTAATGATAGTGTTGAGATGAATGTGGACGAGACAGTGGATGTTATGTTTAACAGACATACAAATTGGTGGAATGTTGCCAAAGTTAGAGCTCTATTCGATCCAATTGTTTCTATTGAGGTTCTTAAAATTATCATATGTCCTGTAAGCATCCAGATAAATGGGTCTAGAGTAAAGACAAGCAGGGGCTATTTAGTTTGAAAACTGCTTATAGACTGATTAGGCAAGAATCTGAAAAGAGTATAAGGGAGAGTTCTACTGCTTATTCTCGACAAGCTCTTTGGAAATCACTATGGTAATTGCAAATTTCAAACAAAATTAGAATTTTTGTTGGAGAGCTTGCAAGTACGAACTCCCAACATAAAATAATTTGAGAAAAAAGAAAGATAATCTCTGATGAAGTGTGTTGTTTTTGTGATGGTGGGAAGGAAGACTTATATCATGCTTTGTTAAACTACCCTTCCATTATTGACGCCATCATCTACCTCTTATGGAAAATGTGGAAAGAAACACGCTTGTACTTGAAGCTACTTTGAGAGTTAAGGATTTAGGAAACACAGATGCCCTCACTACCTTTTTCTTAGTTGCTTAGGATTTTTGGCATAGAAGAAACAAAAAGATGCATTATCAAGTGACACTTGAACCAAAATAGGTGATCCAATATGCTTTCTTTATGCAGAAATTTGTTTAAAAAAGTAAGACTCAAGCCTGTTTTGAACTACAAAAATTGTTGTGGTTGGAAACCACCACCTACTGCTTTTCTAAAGCTTAATGTGAATGGGGCCATATTTAATAATCTCCACAAAATAGGTGTTGGGTTGTTCTTAGATATGTCAATGGGGTCATTCTTTGGAAACTAGCAAAAGTGCAAATGAAGTTGCTGCACCTAAGGACATAGGACTCCTTGCTATCTTTCAGTGTTTGCAACTATGCGCTCACATGGGAATTAAGAAATTGGTTATAGAGACTAATTGCTTGCTGTTGGTGATCAAGGAATTACAAGTTGTGACAGAGTCTCCTTAACCATTGGGGATTTTACTGCATGAAACATAAAAGCTTCTAGCTAGGGGTATAACCAGTCCAGTTTGATCCGATTTTAGAAAAATTTTGGGACCCAAACTGGCATACAGGTTTTATATTTTCAAGAACTGATCTCAAACTGGTTGTCCTCGTAAACTGATACTTTCAACTTTACCAACTCTTGTCCAAATTTTTAGTTTAATAAAGTGACAATTTGTCATTAAAAATCTATTTATAAAAAAATGGTATAAAAAATATGTTCTATTAAAAAATCTGTTATATAAAAGAATCATTGATGGTAATAGTATTACTATAATCTATAATAGTATATGTCATAATGATTTAGTATAAGTTACAACTATAGTTTATATTATATTATTAGCATTTGAATAAATATTAGTAATAGTAATAGTAATTTAGTTATATTGATTAGTATAAATATATATTAATATTTTTTATAGTGATTTTAGTTTAGTACAACTATATAATAGTATTAGTATAAATATTAATATGACTATATCATTATACTTATAGTATTAGTATTGCTATATTACTATGGTTAATAGTATCATCATACAATGATATAGTATTAATATAACTATTACTATAGTGATTTATATAGTAATTTATATAGAGTAAAAGTGGATTACTAATTGTATGAGTATTAACTAATATTAATACATATTAACTAACCATGCTTTTATCAAAAGGAATATGTTGATAATTTACAAGGCCAAAAAATGTAATTAGTATACTATATATGTTTTATATTTAAAACATATGATCAAATAAATTTACATGGTAAGATTAGAATTTTATGTTATAAGTTATAATATAACATTATTTTATTTATAATTTATAATTTATATTAATATTTATTTTATATAGAAATTATATATAATATAAAAATATATAATATAATAGTAAAAACTAATTAAAAATATATAAATATGTGAACCGTTTTGATCCAGTCCAGTGTCCAATCGAGATTAGATTGAATTTGGCTAGGTTTTAAAATAAAAGAACCAGTCCTAGACCAAATCAATCGATTCGAGCTGGTTTTCTAATTCTTTGGTTAATTTTTTACAGCTCTACTTGTAGCCGTTTTTGAAGAGTTTCATATTCAACATGTAAATAAGCTAGGAAATGAGACAACTCATGGATTAGCTAAATATACTTGGTCTGTTGAGTCTATTGAAATTAATGTTGTGGGTTGTATTTTCAAACTTTATCTCTCAAGCCTGCATTTTGACTTAATAGGTATCTGTAATGACTTTTATTAATATAATATTCTTATTTTTGGGAAAGAGAGAGTAGTCACATGTCAAATAGTGACTCCCTCTCAAGTTTATTAAGAAACCCTCACTTGTGACAGAGAGATACCGTGGAAACAATTAAAATACTTGGGATTTACAAAAAGACAATAAAAATCTTCCAAGTATTGTAAAAAACTCCATAAAATAAACCAATGCTAAACATACCTAAACACTTATAACAGAAGCGTTGTTTAACCAAAATAAACAACCATAACCTGACATAAACCAAAACTTCAAGAAAATAAAAACTTCCTGCAGCAAACCACATTTTTGCAAGAGCTAGTAGACATGAATAAATCGAGCGTGCCATCCTTCCATCCTACATTGAATTTTATTAATCAAACCCTCAAAATGAGCACTAACTAACCTTCCCGATATAATAGGCACTCCCAAATAATGGAATGGAAACTTCCTTTCTGAAAAGCCAGTGAGTTGTAGAAGCATATGTCATTGAAAAGAAGTAATATACTCGGAGAATTTCTCTAATTTGCCACTTGACCTAAAAACTCCTCGTATGTTTTTAAAACACGCATAATGGTCCTTAAAGACAACTTTCCACCATTGGCAAACAGAACAAATCATCCATATAAAGTAAGTGAGAAATATCCGGTGTACCTCTTAGATGATAGAACGAAACAATCTTTCTCAAATCCACTTGTTTTTTAATCATTCTAGTAAATATCTCTTCAACTAAAATGAACAAATATGGTGAAATCAGGTCCCCTTGCCAAAGTCCTCTTTCTCTTTTAAAAAAACCCTTAGGAATTCTATTCATAACTACCAAATACTAGGGAGTCAAGATACATTGTCTAATAAGAGCACAAAAACCTTCAAAAAACCCAAAGAGCTTCAAAACATGTAGAAAAAATTTCCAATTAACGTTATCATATGCTTTAGCCATATCTATTTTCAACACTATGTTTCTCTCATGAGATGGCCTATTAATAGAATGGATCATTTACTGTGTCAGGCTTATGTTCTCAATTATGCTTCTTCCCGGGATGAAAGCTTCTTGTTCAAGAGCAATAATTTTGGTTAACAACGGTGCTAACCGTTTCACCAACATCTTAGAGCATAACTTATAGAAAATCGAACATATACTTATAGGTTGCAACTTGTCAAAACTCGTAGGATTAGTTACATTTGCAATTCAAAAAAAAAAGGAAGCAGTATAAAATTGAGGGAGAGCCATACCTTCAAAAAACTCCTCCACTGCATCAAAAACATCAGAGCCCACAATATGCCAACAAGATCTGTAAAAACCCAAACCAAACCCATCTTCTTCTATAAGGAATATTCTAGGGATTCAAATTCTATAAGGAATTCCATAATCTTCTTCTATCAACATAATAGCATTTAGCAAAAACAAAGGTCAAAAAAATCCTTTTAGAATTTTGATTAAAACTAACCGAAACCAACTGTTCATCCAAACTCACTAGGGAGAGCTGTAGATCTTGAGACCAGAAAATCCACAGTTTACCACCAACACTCTTCGTCAAGATACAATGTTCAAATCGTAAACTGTCACGTCATAATATAATTTTAGACGGTTTCACCATAGGTTTCCCAACCGCAAGAATCAAAGGGAAACACAAGCTTCTTCAATCTTCGAGAGGAAGAACCAATACCTCTCAAATTCCAGTAAAGAAACAACATCTTGCAGTACATCGTCTTAACCATCCTTACGTGGAGATGCCCCCTCTATCGAAACAGAATTTTGGATTAAAGGTAGTTCCAAAGGATCACAATCATCAACCATTTGCTTATCCTTCCCAGATCCAGAGGCCCCAAATTTCTCCTTATCACCCGCATTTTGTTCACTTGATTTAATCAAAGCCTCCCATGCTTTCAACTGATACATTTCACCTTCTTGCTAAACATCATTGGAAACTGTTTTTCCCTTTTTCACCTACACATGATCAAACTTTACATTTTCCATTTTTCCTTTCTGCTCAACCTTTTTACTTTTGCCCTCCCGTTTGCAAGTCTAATCATTATGTCATTGTACATGACATCTCAAGCAGATAAAGTTTCGTATTCAACTTTTTGATAATAAAACTGAGGATTTTGATGAGTACCAATTTAGATAGCTCTTAGAGGCTTAATTGAAACATCCACATCAGCACATACTCTAGACCTATCCATGCGAGTAGCACATCAAGTCATATTATCCCTCTTCAAAAATCTTCCAATCAGAGCCACAATACTACACAAATACGACTCTTGGTAAAAATTTGGCGGTAAGCTCAGCATGTAAATCCAAACTGGGACTCTCACTGGCTCTTCATCTTCATGAAAATCCAAAGTCCAATGGAATGCACGATATTGAACCCCATCAATCTCACAAGATTCTCGAGCAAAAGCCTTGACGAAATCTTCTTCGGACCTTAATCGAATAAACACGTGTCGCGGTCTTCTCATAGAAGAAACCACGGGCTGCTTCAGTAAATCCCATCTCGAACGAATAAATGCTCGAATTGCATCCGATGAGGGACATTGGCGAAAAAATTAGAACCAAAGAGAATTGAAATGGAAGAGTAAACCTATCAATTTCATCTTTGAAAAAAATAACACATACCTCAGCATCCATAGTTTTATGAGGAGGAAATGGCACGATAACAGGAGGTAAAGGTTGTGGAGATTCTAGAACTATATCCGCTAAGGATCTAAGTCACAGAGGTAGCCCCGAATTGGCCTAGAAGCCATCGGCAGTAGCCATGGAACTTGATCGCCCAAATTGCCTTGAGAGAAAACCCTAATCGCAACGCCACGCCAGCATATGTTCATGAAAAATAATAACAAGTCTAATTTTTTTTTATTAATATAATATTCTTGTTATCAATATTATATATATAACTACATGTATTCAAAGCAACATGATTAATGTTGACTCGTACATTTAATAACAACCATAGTCATCTTAATAATGAAATTACTCTATCATCTTTTTTTAAAAGAAGAAAAAAATGATGGCATTCATTCCTGCAGGCGGTTTTATATAGGGCTGTAAAAAGACCGGATCGAACCGGTGGACCGGACCGGACCGGTTGTCCCGGACCGAGACTGGACCAGACCGAATGGAATTCGGTCCGGTCCGGTTCAAATTTTACATGGACCGATTAATTTCGGTTCGGTCCAGTCCAAAGGATTTCTCCCCCTGGACCGGACCGGACCGGACCAAACCCCACATATATATATATATACATTTATATATGTATATATAAAAATAGTATATAAATTATAATATTAATATTGATATTAATTAATATATTAATATATAATATATATTAACATATAATATATATTTACATATTAATATATAATATATACTCTTATAATATTAACATATTATTATTTATAGTGTTATTAGTTATAATTTACTAACATACTTAATATATAATATATACTAACATATTAATATATAATATATACTCGTATAATATTAACATATTATAATTTATAGTAGTTAAATTTGGGCCAAAAAAATATTTGATCATTATAGAATTTTAGATTAAATTTAGCCCATTAAATCATATGGGGCACCCCTGGACCGGACCGGATCGCCCCTGGACCGAATTGGACCGGACGGTATAAACCGAAATCCTGTTCGATCTGGTCCAGGATGAGAGAATTCTTGGACCGAATGGAATCGGTCTACAAATTTCCCGGACCGGACTGGACCATTTATATCCGTTTTATATTTATCATTATGTATGCACAATACTAGAAAATTTATTTTGGTGTCTTGTTTTTTTCCCTATTGTGTAGTAATAAGCCGTGCATAAATATTAATGTAATTTATATTAAAATATATAATCTCTTTGTATGGTTTTATAATAAAATATCATTTTCATGTCTACATAATGGTTTCCATTGCCTTTTCTAGTAAACATCCCTAACCCTACATAGGTTTGTGCTTAAGCATCGTGCATGGGTCAATTTACGGTCACTAAACATTACTTCCAAAGCAAAGTTATTTCTAATTGTTTAGACATCATTATTTATTATGAAATAAAGGGATGGAATGACCTTTTACTGGAGAGGTGAAATGGGATTAGTCGTACAATCCAATATCCAATTTCTCAGATCCAAAAATAAAGAGTTGGGTATAGCCAACCTACCTTTTCATTATAAGAGAGAGACTCCATGGTTGTTGTCAAGTACGGCTAGTTGTACCGAATGCATGGAGATTTGTGTTCATCTCCAAGGAAGAGGCCAGGTTTTGAGTCCCCGAAGAACCATGAAAATGATGGGCCTAAGTACTATGGGCTGGATAGTAACCAACAATTGTACCTAAAACTATATTTCATTTGTTTTCTTAGGCCTTTTATTCAATCGCTACAATTTTGATCATCTAACTAAATGTCTATTATAAATGCATGGATAAATTTTGTTTGAATCCCATTATTACTTCTAGCTGAAGAATGACTAGTTGAAATAAAATTGAGAGAAAACATGAACTTGTAGTTTTGTGTATTGAACTATACAATGAAATTGCCTATTTATAGATGAATGAGGCCTAGAAAGAAGAAAATTACAATAAATCAAATATACTAATTTACTTATACTATAAACTAAATCTAGTAGAAAATATCTCCTTACATACCGATCAGCCTCAAGTGTAATGCCCCATACTTGAAGGTTCTGGGAGTTAGCTCCCGTCACTTAAAATCGTCTTCCAACCACACAGTATATATACATTAGAATTCTCAATCAAACAAATCAATACTCATTGTTTTGCATAAACTACTCCAGTATAATTAAATTATAAGATATCGCAAAGTCTCAAAACATCCCAATAACCCAAGTTAATAGAACAAAACAAATCTACTAAATACAATTCTCCAATAATCAAAGTATATCATCTTTGTACTTAATCCGCTATACTCTCATAGTCATACCCATGCCATGCTTCCTATTCTTAATAATCAACTGAAATATTCACAACATTAGAAAATATTATAAAGATAAGGGATAAATTATCATTAATTCAGTAAGTAGATAACATATACTAGTATGTAAACACAATCACTTTCATAGAATTCAGAATGCAGAACAAATCATTTTAGCTTCAAAATGTAGATCCAAAAACATGTTTAATTCATATGGTATCGTTGTGTTATCGCTGGTGGCCAAACTAAAGAGTATTAGAATATGAATCTCTCAATTATTCATTCTTAGAGCTCCAAGTTCCAAATATGCATACATGAAAGACAACACAAAAAAGAAATTCACTTTGTTTTCAAAGTGGGTGCAATTAGAAATAGAAATGTTAGTACAACCCCAATAACAAAATCAGAATCATCGAATCAAAACCAAAAAAAAAATTAGAAATAGAATCAGAATGTCAAGCCAAAGGTTTTCATGTTCAAAGCATCTTCACATAATCAAAATAGATTCAGAGCATATTCGTATAATTAAAACAAATTCAGAGCATCTTCACATAACATTAAGGCTTAGTTTAATTTCATAAATAAAATGAAATAAAAGTTAAAAATTGAATAAAATATTATTAAAAAATATTTTTTTAATATTAATTTTATTTTAGAATTTAAAAAAGTTGAATTATTTATTTTATTTTGTATGGAAATTTAGAAATATAGTAATGATGAGAATGCTTGTAAATGTGAACAAGGCCTAAAAATTCTCAAATTCCATACTTGCTATTTTTGCACAGTTCACAAACAGAATGTCAAAATTTTTCTCATGTCTATATCAGTCAAGACAAAAGAATATTTTATCTTTTATACAGATTTAATGCGTGATGCAGAACGCATAACTGAGGTTATTTTCACATTTCTTTTAAAAAATAAAACATGTATATTTTTCACAAATCAACGTCACTTTATATCTTTTTATGCAAATAGTATAAAAATCCCACTTACTTAAGTCTTGATATAACATCTAAGCCTTGATTTTGAACTCTAGTAATATCAAGACTATACCAAAAAATACTAATATTACAACCTATTTCCAAACAATATAAAAATAATAATGTTGTAAACATTTAGTTCATAAGCATGGAGTTAACTACACTTAGTACTAAAACCATCTTGTAAATTAGTACTATAGCTTGATTATAATTCAATGCTTAGTATTTTAATTTAATAACCCTTAAATATTTCTATTAAAATCAAGTCTATAGAAAACATTATAAAATGGTTCTATGTAAATAAATATAACCCAGCACAATAAAATTCATGCCTAACTTGATAATCATTTAACATGACCCAACTCCAATTAAAATCAAGCCCAATATGTAAATAAAGCTCATTTGAGTCCAAGGTAAGCTCGGTCCAATTAAAAAATAACACAAGTTGCATATATTTGTAGGCTTTATAAAAGGATAAACTACAAAAAGGCAAGCCATGTTTTTGGATGAGAATTATAGAAAGAGGGCCATCGTGCGACAGACTCACTGTGAGAGCAACAACAAGCAACCAAAACATGGATGCGAGCTGGGGTACCTACCTAGAAGTCAAGGAGACATACATGGGGTGACATAAAAGATAGTAGAAGATTAGACAAAACCTAATGGATTAAAGCCTCAACATTAGTTGCAACAAGATGAGTAGGCTGAGATGTACTCTCAAATGTCAAAGAAGACTCGAAATCAAAAGATGTAAAGGAAGTGACACTAGCTTCTTCATAGACTAGACCACGAGACTTATTCTTATTTTGTAATTTGCTACAATTACTAACTTGATGACCATGGTGCAAATTGGGATAATGATGATTGTCCAAAATCAGTTAAAGAAGTGCCAACCAGTGAACCACCATATCGTGAGATTGCAATTTCATGGTAGAACGAATATTTTTTTTAAGGATGCATTTAGCCACAACAACATCCAAAAATGGTAAGGCAGTGCAATGCAAGAAAGACACCTGAGTAGATTCAAAATCATCACGAATAGCCACTAGGAAGTGCATGAATTGTCAATGATCGCAATAGTCCAAAAAGTTGGACATCAAGGTATTGGAATTGTGATTCTTTAACAGTCAACTCATCCAAAAGATGAGGTAACTTGAGAATTAAATTTAGAAATTGACTGACATAGTTCTTAGGGCATCTGACAAAGTTTCATCTCAATTTGAAACTGCAAAGACGCATCATGGGTAAAATTGTAGTAATTGGACAAAGATCCCACACAAGTTTGGTAGTTGCAAGCTTAGGACATAAACAATGAATAAACAAGATTGATCTGTTAATGAAGCATGAGAAAATATTACTATAAACGTTTTCCCAGTCTTCCAAAGAGATTGCAATTCTATCACACGTCTCATTCAATGCCTTTTCTGGTTTAAGAACTTCCCCTAAAACATAAAGTCAAAATTTATGACCTTTTAAGAATACACGCATAGAAGAAGTGCATGTGCTATAACTGAAACCATCCAAAATAATTGCAAAGAAAATGCTTGGGATCCCACCCATCCATTTCGCTCTTTTTTTTTTTACTTCATGATTAAGTAAGTATTTTTTAATAATATTGTATTTTTTTTTTCAAAAAATGTTTGAAGATGTCAAAAAAAACATTTTAAAAAAAATCTAAAAATATATTATTAACGGGATGGATGGGCGAGATCCCCCAACTAGATCCCTATCATTGCCCTAGTTTCAATAGGACAACTAACGTCATTGTGGAGAAAGTGAGACATATTTTCTTCTTCTTTTTTTGTGGTCAACAGCTGATGTGGTAGATAAGTGATGTCACAAACTATTGACGTGGTGGATATTGTGGCAACTGGTGTGGTAGTGAGTTGAAGTATATTAGGCTTTGGCTTAAGAGAGTGGGCTAGAGAGAGAGAGAGGGGGGCGACTTGGTCTAGGTAGAACAACTGTTGATCTATGTAATAGCAACTTCTGGCGCAAGGGGGTGCATGGCGCAAGAGGGCAACAAGTAGGAATTTTAGGCAGTACGTTGAGTAGGGGTGACAATTTATGTTTGTGGGTCATGTTCATGTAGTATCAAGTCATAGACATTCAATTATATGGCTCAACCCGAAGCCTATCCATTAAGTTAAACTAGTTAAATCTTCAAAACCTAACTCAACCCATCTAAATAACAAGTCGTGTCTTGCCATGCACTCATTTAATAATTAATTAGAATTAGACCAACACGACATGATTCATTTCAATCATTTTCATATAAATTAGTTGAACAAATATGCATAATCCATTTAACTTGATTAACATAATTTCACATAAAAGTTAAAATCTATATTTTTTAGTAGCCATCATATCTAAAAAAAATAATTAAAAACTACCTATGACAAAATATCAATATTTTTTAAATTATAGTGTGTAATAAAATTAATATTACAAATCTTATTAAACGAATATGAGCATAGGTATAGAATTACAATCCAAACAATAAAAATATATGTTCATTGAAAAATATTAATATTACAATCCAAAAATAATAAAATTGTAAATCTGAAATAAAGTTTAAACGGATTATTGCGAGTTGACTTGTTATTGACTCATTTATTAATCATATGTTAACTGATTAACCCATTTTGATTTGAACCCATTTATATAAAATTCAAACCATTAATTTTATCTCGTGTTGTGTTCATGTTGAATTTACGAGTCATATCATATATTAAATCACATGGAATCTATATATGTCGATGGTTAGGGAAAATAAAACAATAATAAAAGTTGTATAAAGAGCGAAAGAAAATAGATATACGGGAATAATGATGAACAGTAGGAAAAAAAGTTGAATAACACATTGAATATGAAACTTTATCATGAACAGGAAAAAAGTTGCAAAAGACACTAGAAATTGGTGGCTCTAATTCCATGATGAATGACATGCAAGTTGAAATAAAATTGAGAGAAAACAACTTGTGTTTATGTGTATTAAACTGTATAAAGAAGACCCTATTATAGATTAATTAAGCCTAAGAGAGAAGGAAATTACATTACAATACATTAAATATACTAATTGATTTAGACATAAACAATATATTATAGATAATATATTCTAACACTTCGGGTATATTGAGCTTTAGCCTACTATCTAAGAACAACTAACAATATTATTTTTCTCTCTCAAGTTCGATCTAATCAAATTACACAAAAGAATTGTGTAATAGTATTACAATATTGAACTAAATAGATGCTAGGACTTTGATTGGAATGGACAACTTGAACATAAACATGGCCTAAAATGTGTAAATTAAATGGATCATCGCCCAATTGAGCAAGTGATCTGTTTTGTAGATTTTGTTTAGCTTGTGCTCCCAATCTTATACTCACTCAGGCGGCCTATTCATTAATTATCGGCTCATACATAAATTTAAATTACCAATTACCTTCTTATGATCATGAGAGTTTTACTATTATATTATTGTTTCAATCTTGTCATATGATGGGAGTTTTCGAATTTTACCAAGACTGTACAAAAAGTTTAATACAATATTAGAAATGTTCTACATGTCGTAGCCATGCATTGTGATTGCTTTATATAAATAAATTGTGCAACTCTATCCAGAGAGCATTACAGCAGTAGAGAAATGGACAAAATCAAATATATACAAAGATACAGACTAAGATCACTGCATAACATGATGCACAAATCTTAGGTCAAGCTTCCATAAATAGTCAAGCTATTTGTTGGACTCAACCTTGTCTTTTGAATCTGATATAGTCTGATTTATTTTAGTCACAAATTTTTTAATACACCCCTGCAAACTCAATGGAGAAGTAAGGACGTTGAGTTCAGTATGAAGAAATGCAAGCCGAGTGGCAACAAAAGGTTTGGTAAGACCATCGACAAGCTTATCTTTACTGGATATGAATCGAACCTCTTGTATTTTTTATGGACTTTCTTCCTGATAAAGTGCTAGTCAATTCTACATGTTTAGTCCTAGCATGAAAAATTTAGAGCGGTACTCGGCCTCTATACAAGAGCAAGCAACAATAGACTACTTCTTGGAGCTCCAAGAAATGAGGTTAGGGTTAAAATAAATACAATACCTAGAGGTGGACTTCCTGTCATCAGGACACCTTGCTTAGTCTGCATCCAAGTAGATTGATAGTTGAATGGAGGTGTTGGGTCAAATGAGTAGCCCGAAATCAATGGAGAAGCTTAGGTACTTTAGGATCCGTTTGAAGGCAGTCTAGTGTTCATCTATGGGCTTGTGCAAGAACTGGCAAACCTTATTGATAAGAAAAGAGATATATGGTTCTGCCAAAGATAGGTACTGTAGGGCCCCAACTATGCTGCAGTTGAGAGAGTGGTCTTCAAAAGGGGCACTAGTGAATAAATATAGTTTCTATGAGGAAGACCTAGGAAATGAAACAGGTTTTGCTTCAATCATGACAATACGTTGAAGGAGAGTCATAATATATTGTTTTTGTGATAAGAACAAGCCATTGCTATCTCTATGTGCCTTGACTCCTAGAAAATAACTTAAATCACCAAGATCCTTCTCTGCAAATTCTCGACTAAGAGTTGGAACGAGTTGAGAGATGGTAGTAGAAATGGACTCGGTAGTGAGCATATTGTCCACATAGACCAATACAAACATTTGTGATGGATCATGAATAGAGATAAATAGAGAAGTGTCCAAAATAGAGTTGACAAACCTAAGGGAGATGAGATGCTCACTAAATTTGGAATACCAAGCTTTGGGCACCTGTTTCAAGTCATAATGAGCTTTGTATAATTTACAAACATGAATGGGAAAGTTAGGATGAACATACCCCACTAGTTAACTCATATAAATATATTTGAAAAGCATGCTGTGAAGAAAGACATTCTAAATTTCTATTTGGTGAATAAGCCACTAATGACATACAACAATATTGAAGACCAGCTGCACAGTTGTTGGGTTGACAACAGGTGAGAAGGTATCATCAAAGTCGATGACTAGCTGCTAATGATAACCTTTAGCGAGGAGTCGAGCCTTTTAAAGATCAAGAGTGCCATCAAATTTTTTCTTAGACTTGAAAATCCACATGTGACTGAGAACATTTATACCTGGTTGGATGAGGACCAACTACCATGTTCCATTCTTCATTAAAGCTAAAAATTCATCTTCCATGGCATGCCTCCATTCTGCAAATTTGTGGGGCTCAATGTAACATGTAGGAGACTCAAATACAGAGATTATGATGAGAAGTGCTTGAGGGATGGGGTACCAGACAGACCCATCAATGAATTACAGTAATTTTGTAATGTTATTCTATGGACAAGTTCGTATCAGTTGAGGTCTCTCTATTAAGACATCTGGAATAGTAAAAAGAGTAGAGGATGAATCGAATAATACATTTGGGTTGGACAAGTTATTAGATGGCACAGGTGGAGAGGTATCATGATCAATGTTGGAGAATAAAGAAGTGTGTGTTCGAGTAGAACTAGTTTCTACAAGGAGATGGATTGAAGAAAAAGATGGCTCACATGTCGGAGTCAAAGGATAAGGTGGAGGGTTATATCTAGAGGGGGAAGCAATGACGATGTCGTTTAGAGGAAGGGGAAAAGGTAAGTGGGTTACAACAGGTAGGTTTGGGCTTGTAGGAGGCGTATTGAAATGCTGGGCCTTAAAGTGAAAATGGGTTTTGTCAAAGACGACATGCATGGATAAAAAAAGTTTTCCCATTAAAGGGTCCAAGCACTTAAACCCTATACACATGTTATTGTAGCTCAAAAAATTGCAATTTTAAACCGTTAAATGAGACACCCAATGACACTTAAATGAGACAAATTGGTTGGTTTACTACAGAGTTTTTTCAAAAGGTGACATACCAAGGGTTGCATTTGATAATCAATTAATTAGGTAAGTAGCCATGAAAAGGCATCATCTCAAAAATCATGTAAGATTGAGCTATGGGAGAGAATAGAAATACATGCTTTAGCAATATGACGATATGTTCTATCAACTAATCTATTATGCTACGATATCTGGGGGCATGTCACATGATGTTGAATTCCAATGTTTACAAAGAATTTGTAAAGAGAGCGGTATTCACCTCGTCAATCTGTTTGAATGGATTTTACGTTGGAATTAAAAGACCGTTCAACAAGTTTTGAAATGAACATAAAACTTGAAAGACATTTGATTTTTTGGTGATTAGGAAAAGCCAAGTGTACTTGCTAAAATGATCCACAAAAGAAACATAAAATAAGTTTAAGAGGATGATTAGATTTAGACATAGCGATGGCTCTTTCCTTGCTGACAAGTAGGGTAAATTCCTAGAATTTTATATGAAAAAACTGGTAAAGAAAATTGAGAAATAACATGTTGCACAGTCTTATAGGATGGAGGTCCTAATCGAAAGTGACAGACTTCAATAGGAACACGTTGATTGAGATACGTTTGGAGTTTGATGGATGAAGTTGCATTGTAAGAAAAATGATAAAGCCCATCCTTACTCTTGCTGTGTAGAAGAACTTTCTCCGACGTTGTGTCCTTACCAAAAAATAAGATGCATAAAATTCAAGATAAACAAAAATTGGCTAATGGAAATAAGATTTTTCTTAATTTGAGGCACATGCAAAAAGTTAGATAATTGAAAGATTGATAAGGAGAAAAAGAGTTGGCAAGAACCAATATTGTGTATTGTCAAATCTTCACCATCACCAACTTGAATGTGTTTACTTCTCGTATAAGGTCTCGAATGGAGATTCAAGTTGCGGAAGTCATGAGCTAGTTGATAGTACCAGTTGCTTGATATGCTTGGTCGAACTGATGGTAGCATTGAAATTCTATGTGGCCATGTTTTCCACACACTTGGCAAAGAGGTCGTGAGAATGGAGATCCAAGAGAAGAATGAGATGAGAATTGGGGGCCAACCTATGTTCGTTCGACACGCCCACGACCCCTGGAAGAACCAGGGTTGGAAGTATAGTGATGTTGTGAGCCACGTTGTTGATAAAAGCCCATGTTTGCTGAGCCCATAGATGTTTCAAGTGCAAATGGTGTTGTTCAAGAAGAAGTTTATAGTTTAGTAGATAACTGAAGAGATCTTCGATGGACATTGCATCAAGATGAGTGGTAATAGTTGTTACCATGGCATCATATATGGAATCAAGACCATTGAGTACATATGACTGGAATTCATTTCGTTGAAGGGGTTCTCTATTGGTAGAGAATATATATGATAAAGACTTCATCTTTTGGAAATAGTCGCACATAGATTGGCTGCCCTTTTTTTTTAAAGACAAAGATTGTCTTGTTTGTACGGCTTAGGCCTGTCAGTGAGGGGAGAACATTTTCTCTAAAGCCAACCAGATTTCTCTAAAGGTGGTGATACCCACCATTTGCACCAATATATCCTTAGACAAATAGGACACTAACTTTCTTAACACGAGTTGGTCTTGGTCATACCAAGAAACATATTTGAGGTTGGGAATTTATTTGGATTCGATTTTTGGGAAGATAGGCAAAGGAGGAATAGTGGTATCATCAACATATCCATACAATCATTGACCACGAATGTAAGGGACAACTTGGGCAGTCCATTAACAAGTAGTTGTTTTTGATTAATTTGATAGTGACAAGACTCTATATATTAATAGGTATGAAGGCGGAAGAAGGTGCTTACGCCATAGAAAAAAAAATGATTGTGATAACTATAGCTCTTGATACTATATAAAGTTTAATACAATATTTGAAATGTTCTACGTGACGTAGAAACACAGTGTGATTGCTTTATATAGATAAGTTGTACAACTCTACACAGAGATCATTACAACAATAAAGAGATGGACAAAATCAAAGCTATACAAAAATACAGACAAAGATCACTGAATAACATGTTGCAAAGATCATGGGTCAAGCTTCCATAAATAGTCAAGTTATATGTTAGAATCATCCTTGTCTTTTGAATTTGATATGGTTTGATTGTCTTTGATAATTGCTTCATTAATGCTGTAATTCATATTACGACTAATTAAAATTAATCGAGTTCATAGTTTGCATTTAATGAATTATCGAATTAAAAATAAGTGACATGACATAATGTTGACTCCTACATCTTAGTGGAGAGTGTAAAGTGTCAATATTTGTTAATTTGAAGGGAAAATATGTCTAATATTTTGGTATATAAAATAAAAAAAGTATCTAATAAATTGATGTTATAAGATTTTATCTCTTAAAAATATGAGTTCAAAAGAAAAAATGACTAGATCTCTTTGTTCATAATTGACCAACTAGACAACTCTTTATAATAAAATGCTCTGTTGCACACTAACTTGGTATACATCGTTTCACATGATTACAGTGAGTCATAGATATATTTTATTTATTAGCGGTTCAAAGTTTATAATAGTAATAAAATAATTTATAAAATAGTAGTAAAGAATAATTTATTTATTTCGGTGATCTATATGCAATTTTGATTCCAACATTTATATATGAACAAACAGTACTTTGAATTATATTTTCATTACATTAAGTTTGTTTATACCATGCAGTATTTAAAGAAGAAAAAGAGTCTAAAACATTCGATCATTGTAATAAGCATCTTGTGTGTGTTGGTATTCTAGAACCAGCTAAAGGAAAATGATTACAATAAAATTTCCTCAATATACTACAAAATCATTCAATTGCAGAGTTCTATGCTAAATGGTGGAGTCAAATGGCAATAGGTGGAGTTGAGCTGGAGCAAACTTCATTCTTGGACGAGAGGTGTCAAGTAGCACTATGTGGAGCAGAGGTGGAGTTGGTTGCATCTTTGATGCTATTATCCTCCAAAGAGTCCAGCAGAGGAACCATAGTGAGACTCGTCCGAAGTGATTGAAGGCAAGTAGATACCAAAGGCTTCATAAAGACATCGACAATATGATATTTAGATGAGATGAATGTAACATGAAGTGTTTTTTAAGAAACTCGGTCTCAAATAAAATGGAAGTCAATTTCCTTGTATTTTATTCGTGAGTGCATGTCTGGGTTTACAAAGAGATAGGTTGCCCCAAGTTATCACACCATAAAGTGGGAGTTTGGAAATAAAAACATTAAGTTCTTTGAGTAGGGACTGAAATTAGAGGAGCTCGACAGTGATATTGGCCAAGGCCTTGTACTCAGTCTCTGTACTAGATCGTGCAAATGTATTATGTTTCTTGAATCCCCGTGAAATAATGTTAAAGTCAAGAAAAACATAGAAACCCCATTGTGGAGCGCCAGTCATCTGGACACCCAGCTTAATCAGTGTCAATGAAAGTATGAAAAGAATAATCAAGAGACGGTTTGATGTGGGGACCGAAGTGAGTTGTGTGCTTGAGATATCGTAGTATTCTCTTCACACTTTGCCAGTGGGGGACTTTGGGTGCATCATAAATTGGCATACTTGCATTGTTGACGTCCAATTGCTGAAGAGTATATCCTTCAGTGATAGCAACAGAAAGTATAGTCCAAACGTTGAGTTAACAACTGGATTGAAGGTCTTAGAGTAGTCCACACTGGCTTGTTGGTGAAAAACTTTGGCCATCAAGCGAACCTTTCGTTGTTCAACAAACCCTTTAATGTTCAACAAACCCATCTGAGAGGCATCTAGTACTAAAAACCCAACGATAGCCAACTAGGTTAGTAGTACCAGAAGACGAAACAAGAGTCCAAGTACTTGTTTGAAAAAGGGCTTAAAATTCATTAGACATGACAGTGCAATGTTCTTGGTGCTTGCTAGCTTCGGTATAACAGGTAGGTTCTTCGGGAATGGAGTGGTAATGGTAAGATAACTGCGAGGTGATGGCCAAAGCACTATGCCATTAATAAATTTTTGAGGCATGAGAGAGTATTTTTTTTATCGTGTGAGAATAGAAGGAACATGTGAAAGAGATAGAGATAAGTTTATTAAGGTAGAAAGAGGTGCACGAATAGAGGATAGAGATGATGAAGGGGGAATTGAACTGTGAATTAAAGATGAGATGTTTGATGGGCTAAATGTGATGGGCCGAGAAGTGAAGGGAGGGATTAATAGGTGGGCTTTGCAGTAATGGAGTCCAATGCAAGAGGAAAGGTATTATTATCAAATACAACATCGTGAGAAATACATAGACGTCCAGTGAGGATGAGGCAACAATTTTTCCTTAAAGGAATCACTGTAGCCAAGAAAAAGGCACTATGTGGAACGAAGGTCAAGCTTATGACAATTGTATGGCCTAAGATAAGACTAGAATACAATTCCAAAGACCTTGAGAAAATTATAGCCGGAAGGTTTAAGAAAAAAAAAATCATAAGGCGATTCATTGTGAAGAACTGGGTTAGGGAGACGATTGATTAAAAATTTGTCGTGTGGAAGGCATCAACCTAGTATAATCGTGTTAAGGAAGCTTTAGCAAAAAGGGCAAGGCCCGTTTGGACGATATGTCAATACTTCATTTCCACAACCCTATTTTGTTGATGGATGTGAGGGCAAGCTTATCTATGTAAAATTCCTTGTATTCGATGGAAAGTGTGAAGTGGACAATATTCGACACCCAATTGCTTTGGAGGAAAATGATTTTGGAATTAAAAAAGAACTCGACATGTTTATGAAATTTTATAGAAGTAAAAGCAACTTGAGATTTTTCTACTAACGGATACCACCATGTGTATCGAGTGAAATCAAATAAAAAGAACACATAATATTTAAAACCATCTCTTAAAATAATAGGGGCTAGACCCCAACCTTACTACAGACTTGAAAAGTTGGTTTGGAATGGGGAAGGGTTGAAAATTGTTGGATAGATGGGTTGTGGGAATAGGTATTCGAGGAAGGAGAAAAGGCACAACCCCTTCTACGATTATTTTCGCAGTGGAAACCACAGCCGCGAGGAGAAGCGGCAGTGATGAATTTCGTCAAGAGATTGGTAGAGGTTGGATCACCCAAGCATCGGATTGGGATGTAAATAAGGGCACTCAGAATGAGTTGATCAGTCTCATGAGTCCAATTTAAGAAATTTGGATTGGATATGGTGGAATTGGGGAGAAAGCAAGAAACGGGTATACTAGAACCATCAACAAAGTGAAAGACCTACTAACTCCATATATATGGTACCTTATGAGCATGCCTAAAAAGAATATTTTCATGGGTAAGTTTTACGGTGACTAGGTAAGAGAGATGAGGAAGAAGTTTAGGGAAGGGTGGCGGGTTTGGCTTGAGGGATTTCAGTAAGGAGATTCTTCTACCATAGTTAGACGTTTGTCTTTAGAATAGCTCTGATGCCATGAACTAAACAATACTTTGAACCATATTTTCATTACATTAAGTTTAATTGTTTATTCAGTGCAATATTTAAAGAAGAAAAAGAGCCCAAAACATTCAAGTATTATAACAAACATCTTGCGTGCGTTGGAATTCTAGAAGTAGCTAAAGGAAAACGGTTATGACAAAATTTTCTCAATACACTAGAAAATCACAATCATTCAATTGCAAAGTTCTGTGCTGAGTGGTGGGGTCGAACAGCACTAGGTAGAGTTGAGCTGGACTAGCATACTTTATATATATATATATATATATATATATATATATATATTATTTTTATTCTAATAAAACTTCAGTTGTGTCATTTTTGGTCTAAGTTCTATTTTTCTAGTTGCTGAATTACATGATCACTGATACTCCATGTCGGCGTTAATATCTAGGTGCTTCGGATGGGGCATGCCACATGCAAGTGTTCTATTGGTTTGTTGCGAGCTGATGATCTATATATGTCCCAATTTAATATTAGAATATGGTTGTTTATTATGATGAGCTCTGTGATACTCCCAATAATTCTGAGCCATTCATTCAGTTGGACATGATCAGCTTCATAGATCTAGTAGTCTTTTTAAATCGTGTACCACATTATCTCAACACAGCTTTATATTATTAATGGTTTATACATGTCAGAACAAGATATGCTATCAAAAACATCCAAAGTGAAACCGAACAGTACTGGCCGTAGGGATATCTTTTTGGTTAGGAAGATAAGGATAAAAATGGTACATGTAGATGAACACTTCATCATGCGCATAATTTGGTAATCCATCCAACACAGCTTCAATTTGCTACAATCTTTTATTGATTCTTCGCTGGTCAGTCTTTATTATCTTATTATCCTTATTTAATGCATGAGTATTATATTTTCCGATCCCCATTTAAAATTCGATTAGAAAATTACGATTTATCACTTTTATATTTGGATAATAATTGATCACACGGCTCTTAATATATAACTGCAATCTCATATATATCAAACATACACTATAAAACAATACTATAAAAAAAAATAAAAAATTTATTTGTGATTAATTATTTGCTATCAAATTGATTATTTCCTATTCAAATAAGTTTATTTTTATTACCATTAGTCATTCATGTCGTCATAAATAATTTGTTACAAATATCCGTTTTTCTTATAGTGATATCAATTCCTATGTAATTATGAGAGAACAAGATGTAATTAAACATCTCTCCCCACTTCAAATTATTTGTCAGTTCAGTAAATTGCTTATACTTTCACAATTATCAAACTCAAAATCAAGACGGGATCGAGAGGAAAGTGGGACTCTACATGGCAAACACTACAAAGGTGTCTCTCTCACCGACTAAAGATGTTGAAAGCCATATTAATTGTTTTGTTGCTCTTTTCTTGTGTACACTTCCGTCGTTTGCACTCGGTCATTATATTCTTGATTATAGTTTCGTTGCATTGTTAATTGCCATGGATCGATTGACGATTAAAAATCTAATGTATAAAAAGTGTTAGGCCTTGTTGAATATTAATTTAATTATTTAAATCTTAGTCCTTAAAATCACAATAATATTCCACCACACTTTAATTAATTAATATTATAAAAAAAATTACTTATTTACAGTCAGTTAATTCTGACAAAATTCGTATTTACAGCCAAAATAAATCAAAAATAATTTTTTCATCTCAAATAATTAGTCATAAAAGTTTATTTTTCTTATAAAATTGTAAGTGCAAAATTCACGGCATACCATATTTCTATCGATCAACATTGATTTACTAGTATTTCTAATTATTATTTTAACGACTTCCCTTATCTATTAGCATTCAATAGTTAATATCATTTAAGTCTAGTTATCAATCATGAGTTCGACGTGGTTTTTTTTTTTTTCTATATATATAACTTGTCAATGAATTTTTAAAACAAATTTGTGTGGCTGATATCTGACGAGAAGAAACAAGCTTTACGTGCCCTTTTAAAAGTTTGTCTTTAATAGTTCTAGTTGAAACCCCACAAAAAATAATTAGGCACATTAGATCCCATTACCAAGTTTTCACCTTCCCCATATTATCAACCAGGTACATTTTGGCTTAATTAGTTATAAACATAAATTAATATTAGCTAGGCTCCAATATTATCATTAATAAATGGAATTGCAGGGCCACAAGCTATGTGTTATCTGAATAGAATTTTTAGTTGCTTTTCTTAATTTGGTCATCACCCATGCGCGCATCCATCAATATCCATGCTTATAGTTATGTTGCATTAATTCAGCTCAAAACTCGACCACGTTCATTAAGTACTACAGTACTGCATTATGCTGTCATTTAGCAGGATTTCAGGGTGCGATGTCTTTTTTTTTCTTACATTCTTATTTTAATTTATTGTGATTGGGATAGCGGCCAATACACATGATGATGAAGGGATCCTGTTAATAAGCATATTTTAAATCACATTTAGAACCTGTTTTAGCATTTGAATTATGAGCATGATCTACGACAAGAGAAATGATAAATTCAATATATTATCTTTTACAACATTTTATACAATATATAATATTATATAGTAGGGTTGTCTTTGTAAAGTGTTGCTAATATTATAAGCGGGCAGTTCACAAATAAACGAAAATAAAGTCTTACAAATAAACGAAATATGTAAATGCTCATTAATATTTATGGTTAGAGAGATCATGTAATTACATTTTAATAAAGAACCAATTAAATATTACTTCTCATCCAGAATACTCGTGCATGCACCTTTAATATTACTTGTCTTTCTAGCAAAATTCACCACTCCTTTTGTATATATATGGCACTTTGGGCAGCATGTTTTTCGAATTCAGACGCAATATGAGTAATGCTACATATAGGTACTGGAATGCACAAGAGTCACTTAATGGTTTTTAAAAAAAAAAAAAGTGGAGTCTGTTATTAAAAAGAATTAATTTTTTCAGTTGGCCGGTCCATATTTATACATTTTTTAAAGAGATAGTCAATGCTTGCACATTCTACAACCGGAAAATATCATTTCTCTTTTTATTTATCTTTTAATTATTGGGCTACATTAAGAAATAATGAAATGATAATTGTGAAAAGAATGATAAATAGTAGTACTTTTATTCCATCTTATATTTAATAATATTCTTTTAACCATTATCCGTTCACCATTTTCTTATGATATTAAATTATTGTTCCCCATTTTCTTATGATATTAAATTATTAAAAATTACATAATAATTATTTGATGGCACTTAAAAAATAAGAAACTGATAAATAGTGTTTAATAAATTAATATAATATATTTTTACTTTATCAGTGCTATATATATATATATATATATATATATATATATGAGCATAGCAATGGGTCTGTCCGATTCTTCTCTCATCGATAACGTTACAAGCTTTTAATTTAACTGTTTCGATTGTTGCGTGTGAAAGAAAAGAATAGAAAAATGTTTAAGCCCTTCCCAAATAAAATAGTTCAGGTTATCTCTATCAAATTATTCCGGCGAGGCGACACTCACTAGAAACCATGATTGGAGTTTTATGCAAGCCCTTTGTCTCCCAACTACATAGGTTATCGATGATGAAAGGAACCGATGATGGGGATTTATGATGAGGTTGGCATGACCGCGATAAGTAGTATTGTTGATTTATAATATGATGTCATCATATAAGTCACTTTAATTTTTGGGAAAATTTGGAGATTGATCCGATCGATTCCTATTGAAAAACAGCCACCGTCGGCTCTGGTCATCGGTGGCGTCACTGCCCATACCATCGGGACCGCCTCCTTCTGGTGACCTCACCCCTTTAACGTCGACTCCAAGCGACCTCTCACCTTCTCCCGACAGCCTTAAACTTAAAATGGGTCCATTTGATGATATGGGCGATGACGTCACCTGTGGTCAGGGCGCGGCTCCGTCTAGACTGAGGCCGAACGCCTCCTTTAAAATTATCTTCATTTTATTTTTTTTATTGTGTTTTCTAGATTTTATTTTTTTATTGTGTTTTTTATTGTATTTTTTATTTTATTTTCTACAATTTTTTATTATATTTTTATTGGGGGTTATTTTTTAATTGGGGATCGGTCCGAACGTGTCCCTAATTTTTTAGTTTAATTTACAAATATTTCTCTCATTGACGTCATATCAAATAGATAAGCATTACCTCTTAGAAAGATTCTATATGAACGTCTTACATTACACATATTCACTTAATCAGAATAGATGTATTTTATAACCCTTATCATTTTATCCCAATGCTTAAATATGTATGTTTCTAAATATAAAAAAAAAATGACAAATCACATATTAGTTATACAAATATGTGTGATATAAGACTTGCTTATACTATTTCTTTATCTTGAATATTTATACCTTTATTAAGCTAGGGCCATGCAGCTAGTAGTGATAGTCACTCGATTTTTCTCTCTCACTTCAACGATTTAGAAATTTAAAAATTGTTCTCTCTTGAAGCCAGGCAGCTAGTTTAGCTGTTAGGAGTGGGAGCCTCAGCTCCCCCTCCCTCGCTCTTCCCTCTCTTTTTCGGTAGTTTTATTGTTGTTTTCTTTTGTTTCCATACAACCAAGAAGCATCAGTGGTTTGACGATTTTTGGCAGTCGGCGACCACCACGCGCCACACTATCAGATTTCTACACTGTCGATCTACGTGAATGCTGAAGCTTTCGCCAAAAGGAGCGGCACGTACTCCATATGTGCGGGTCATAGTTACCACAATGATGGCTCTCATGTACTCACCACACGGGGCGTTTTTGGAGTCAGCGTTTTCGGTAGATCAAGAATCGACGGTTCGGCACTCTTATAAGATAGCGTGTGTTCATCACACACCATTACAGCCTCTTATCAATGTTGTTCATTTTTATTTTTTTTTTGTATTTTCATTCATGTTGTTTGTACATTCCAATCGATTTATCTTACATTTGTATGTCTTGTTTTAGTGTAATTGTTTATGTCGTTTGGATTAATTAGTCATAAAAAAAAAATTGATTATTTTTTATTAGTCCCGCTCCTCCTTTTGGAAGACAGGGTGTTTTGTCCCTTTCCTCCTTTCGAAAGATGGAGGTGATTTGTCCATCTCCTCTTTTGAAAGGCAAAAGTTGGTTATTTTTGTTTTTATAAAACGGAATACTCTCAAACAAACCGATGTGTAAGTTTGTTACTTGAGAGTTTTTAGAAGTTAAAATAATATATCTCATAAAAAAAATTGTATGCGAGAGAACTCCAAACAAATATGTAAATTTGGCTTATAATTTGAATTTTTCCTATATTTATCAGTCACAATAATAACTTTCCTTTCATAAAATGAAGTGAAGTTTTTTCCTATCAAAATAAATAAATATCAACACCTTTTGGATTGCAAAATGTAAATAATTTAACTAATAATAATTATTTATTGTTCAATAATATAATTTGGGCTTTAATAAACTGAATATAATAATATAAAAGTAATTCCTTCTGCACAGAGGATCATATGAAATCTAAAGTTTGAATAAAAAAATATTCTATTTTTAAAATACGTATTCTTATTTAATCTATTTTTATTGGCATATAATGTTGAGGCGTTCATGAATTTCAACGAGTGTACCTCAAAAACGGAAGCACCCGGCAGGCAGTATCTTTCTTCGGCCACTACTACTTACCTCCCTCCCTCCCTATATATAAATTTCCATCTTCGTTTATATTTAGTATCACCGCAGTCCCTTCATTATCGGAATCTTTCTTCCTCACATCTCCAAAACAAACACACAAAACAGGCAAAAAAATGCAGGGACTTGCAGTGCGGAGGGTGCCGTCAGCCGTAAGAAACTCTGCGATTGCG
This sequence comes from Platycarya longipes, assembly GCA_036559045.1. Classification (NCBI taxonomy): domain Eukaryota; kingdom Viridiplantae; phylum Streptophyta; class Magnoliopsida; order Fagales; family Juglandaceae; genus Platycarya; species Platycarya longipes. Next base: position 44,769,636 of record CM071798.1, on the reverse strand, counting down.
CAGCGTTGCCTCTCTCAAGTGGCATCGAAGGAGGCCTCTCTACCTGAGAATAATGTTTTCGTTCCGAAAATTCCCCCCTTCGATTACTCTCCTCCCCCATACGACGGCCCTTCCGCCGACGAAATCATGGCGAAGCGGAAGGAGTTTCTCAGCCCTTCCTTATTTCACAACTATAAGAAGCCCGTGAGCATCTATAAATATAAAGCATTTACTGTTTTAATCTTTGAGGATGAAAATGAAAGATCGAGATTAACAGAATTGATGTTTCTGTTTTGTTTTTTAATTTTTTTTTTTTTTTTTTAATATAGCTGCACGTTGTAGCGGGGAAGAGGCAGTACTTGTTCGATGAGGAAGGGAGGAGATACGTGGACGCTTTCGGCGGGATCGCTACGGTTTGCTGCGGGCACTGCCATCCCGACGTGGTGGACGCCATCGTCAATCAAACCAAGCGCTTGCAACACTCCACCGTCCTCTATCTCAACTCCGCCATCGCTGATTTCGCAGAGGCCCTCGCCTCCAAGTTGCCCGGCGACCTTAAGGTAATTCCTAGTTAAAATATTTTACCAACTTTTATAATAACATCACGTTATTTCTAATTCACCGATACTTATTATAAACTGATCGGAAAAGGCTGAGTCTATATATATTGTGGATCGAGGACTTTATATATTTAATTAAAGAATTTGGGATCAGCGCAGGTGGTGTTTTTTACGAATTCTGGGACGGAAGCGAACGAGTTGGCGATAATGATGGCGAGGTTGTACACAGGGTGCCACGACGTAATATCACTGAGGAATGGATATCATGGAAACGCAGCCGGGACTATGGGGGCCACCGGTCAGAGCATATGGAAATTTAATGTCGTACAGGTACTCCTCTTTGTTGTCATGACTCTTGTATTGCTCTTAATTCCCCCTTTAAAAAAGTTCCCACGACTCTGAACCTAAGTTGAACCCAAGTTGAAATCTGTTTGGTGGTGATTTAAGTAGTACTACTGGATCAAGTTTTAAGAATAATTTTATTTAGCATCTTTACATACTATACATTTTATTTTTTATTTTTTATTTTTTATTTTTTGTTATAATAAGTATATGATATATAAATAATAAGTAGAATAATTCAATAAGTTTAATAAGAAAAAAATAAAAAATAATTTTAAAAAAATAAAAAAATAATTTTAAAATATATGAAGTGTATAGTATAAAATTATGAGTAGCATTTCTTCCGGCCTATCAGCATCACAAGCCTGTCACACCAAGATAAAGCACTAGCATATTAGCTTTTTAAACTTCAATTCCAACACTCCTTACGAATAGCTTAATAGCTTAGGTGCTAAAAAGTAAGCTAAACAAATAGCTTAATAGTTTTGAACTTCAGCCATACGACTGCGTCTGAATCATGAAAACGATAAAAAATGGAAATGCTGTACTTGATAATAGTTATCAATGCATGTATATCGTCACACCGCGTACTAGTTTTGTTTTCTTCTACACTGTAGCAAAAAAGGACAGAGTTATATTTCCTTTCATGGATGTCCAACCAAAACCAATCGGCGTTCATAATTTTCATATGACTCATCGTCCACTTTGTTACTGATTCATGACCATGATACGACTGAAAAGGACAAAAGGATTTTTTGGAAAGGGAGAGTCACTAGAAAATATAAGCTCATTTGCCCCCATTTTTTTTTGTGGCTGTCAAAAACTTGTCACAGCAAGCTATTTTTATTCACCAAATTTATGTTGCTGACGATAAGATAAGTTTTCGTCAATAATACTTAATGATACTTGTTATTATCTATAAAATATTATTGTTGAAAATAAAAGTGTATGTAAAAATATAGTGATGTTAGAGTAAAACTATATTCAGCACACTCATCCTTTCACATGAATAATAATATATTATTCATGTGAGAGAGAATCTGAATATGATTTCTCTCCATATTTTTTAAATTAACTATGTTGTAGTGAGTTCTTGCGCTATATAATTCAATTATTGGATGGCTTGTAAAGAGGTCACATCATGGATGGTGAGAAAGCATATTATAGTTAGCTTTTGGGACAAGGTAGCCCCACTTCGCATTATCAACAATGCAAGAACTCAGACCAATTGGATAATCACAGCTATTGAACTGAGCATTATAACGATGATGAAACTGTCACCATAACCATTGTGGTAATATTCGAACAAACTTGACGTCGAATCGACGCTTCCGATGTCATCAAGATTTTTTTTCCGTGCGTATGTAAGGGGAATAGCCATTATGATTTCTGTTTGTAGAAAACAAAAAGTGGGCCACGAGTCTGTAGACATCATGAATTTATAACACAGAAACAAGTATTTAAGAACTACTTGTTTCATGATTTGGGTTGTTTCTAAATATAAGAGCTCTTATATTTATGCTTTTTTGATCAACAAACATGCAATTTATATCGCTTTTATTTGTTGTCTGCGGAACCTAGTAACCTTAGAAAATGATACTAAGAAGATGTATTTTAGTTCACCAGATATATGCTGCTACGATACTAATTTTTATAGATTTGGTCAATAGAGCGGAGTTCATCATGCCATGAATCCAGACCCATACAGAGGAGTTTTTGGCTCAGAGGGTGAGATGTATGCAAAAGATGTCCAAGATCTTATTGATTTTGGAACTTCTGGAAATGTTGCTGCTTTTATATCTGAAGCAATTCAGGTAAATCATCTACTCCCGAAAGAGAAATGATATATACAAGTCCAAATCACAAATGTCGTGCAAGCCCTTAATGAATAAAAAAAAGTGAATCTCACCATGAAAAGTGGGAAAAATTCTCTTTTCCTTGATGGGCCCACATTATTAACAATAATTTGTGCAAGACTTAAATGTTTAGAGCCAAACATTACTTCCGAAATTATTCACTCCCTCCTATATATGGACACTATTCATAGTCCTCCTTAACCTCATTTTTATGTGTAACAGGGTGTGGGGGGAATTGTAGAATTGGCCCCAGGTTACTTGCCTTCTGTCTATGGTAGTATTAAGAAAGCAGGAGGACTTTGTATAGCTGATGAAGTTCAGTCTGGGTTTGCCCGCACGGGGAGTCACTTTTGGGGTTTTGAAACCCAAGGTGTCGTGCCTGACATAGTCACAATGGCTAAGGTTCATTTTTCTCTTCTCTCTTTTGCTCATTATTTATTGGGGTTCTGTAAGATGTTGATGAGACCCTGGTGGCAGGGTAACATTATAGAAGTCAACTTGCTTCTTTTGAAAAGTTTTTGGAGTTGAATACCTTCAAGAATCAAAAAAAAGTCCTACCCATTATTAGAGAAAAATATCTTTACAAAGTTGATCATTAACACCAAATGCATCACTGATGAAAACATGCCACCAAATTTGTTCGCCCACTGTTTGTGGGATTGCATGAATGAGTACTTGTAGTGATTCAAATCTTCAGTAGCGCTTTATTAGAAAGCTTAATTTTGCTGTTACACAATGTTTCATAATTTTGCTGGTTTGTTTATCTTGAATGATTTTGTTATCTTGGTATCTGCAGAGCATTGGAAATGGCATTCCCCTTGGGGCGGTGGTAACAACTCCTCAGATTGCAGAGGTCTTGACTCGCCGCAATTACTTCAACACTTTTGGTGGGAATCCAGTATGTACAGCTGCAGGACTGGCAGTTTTGAAAGTGATCGAGAAAGAAAATCTTCAGGAGAATGCACTTGCTGTGGGGTCATACCTCAAAGACAGACTACTTGTCCTCAAGGATAAATATGAAAGTAAACCTCTTTCCACAAGCCTTAGCGTCTAGACAATTAAGGCCCCACAGAAACGGATTCGTCTTATTACATCATTATAATTTTTTCAAGTTTTTATATAAAATAAAATAAATAATTCAGTTTTTTAAATTTTTAAAACAATAAGAATATTAAAAATTAATATTTTAATAATATTTTATTCAACTTTTAACTTTAATCTAAAATCTATCTCATGTCATCTCAGTATCTAAACAGGACCTAAACCTTTGTATAACTTTACAGTCACTCATTTTTCTTTATTCTGCCATACTGATATATGCAGTTATTGGAGACGTGAGGGGAAGGGGACTTATGCTTGGAGTTGAACTTGTCACTGATCGCCAGCTGAAAACTCCTGCGAAAGCTGAAATTCTTCATGTATTGGACCAGATGAAAGGTCAGCATTTCTCTCATCTGTCATACCTTAAAACTCACTAGCTACAACTTAAGTCTCATTCTAGCACCTAGAAAAAAAAAAAAAGTATCATTCTATCAGCTAATGGAAATCTGTGGTTATTGCAGAATTGGGAGTGTTGATTGGGAAAGGTGGTTTCTATGGAAATGTATTTAGAATCACACCTCCCCTCTGCTTCACCAAGGAAGATGCAGGTACGTCTTTCTTTGCTTCCTTAACATGTCGAAAACCAATCAAATTAGTGACTCGAAATGTATCATTGCCACTAGTCCCTTTGCTAAAGATGCTTTCTTTTTGGGGTGCAGATTTCCTTGTGGATTCTATGGATTACATCATGTCTAAGATGTAAAGCCCTCCCATCTATATGTGGATGAAGATGTCTAAATTCGATCGTTTACAAATTGTACTAAATAGTGGTGCATGATTTCGTCTATTCTGTGAGTGAAAACTTTTACCTATAAAAATTCCAGGTATCTACATCTGCTTCAATAAGTTGCTATGATCCTTAAAAAAACAATGAGTCAACTCCTCGTTGTCTCTATCGGAAAATCTATTGGTCTTCAGTTTGGTGATCTTGGTTCTTTATTTTCTGTTTCTTTCCCTTTCAAGCTTGCATCCCAATATTTGTTTATAATCCTTGCGGGAAAACAGAAAACAAACAACTACGAGGAAATTAAGGATGGATCCATTGATGAGAGGAGAATGCCACAAACACATATCCACCCCAACCCAACATAAACCAAACCTTTATCGATCGAATTAAGATTTCTTGTTTGGGCACTCTGTATGTTGATTTTAATTTGTACTTGAAAAAGGATCTTTAGATTAATGTTTTTTTTTTAATAAAGAGTCAGGGCCATTTGTAGGCTTGTTTGGGTACTCTATTTTGATTTTAATTTGTACTTGAAAAAAGGTCTTTAGATCAATGTTTTTTTTTTTTAATAAAGAGTGAGGGCCATTTGTAGGATGACTCTTCCTCAAATTTATTGCAAAACCTCACTTTTGATAGAGGGAAACCTCGAAACATTTTCTCACACTTGGGCTTTACAAATTACACACCCTATCCAGCTAATGACCCAAGGTGTTCCTAAGCGACTACTAAGCTTCACACAGATTAAAGCCAACAAAATGAAAAAACCAAAAATTACGAAACAACCTGCCCAGACGTGCAGAAAATTAAGCAAAACAAAGCACAAAACCAACTACCACTTGAGGGATGGAAGACGTGCTTTATCCACCCGAAATATGCCCTTGAGGTGAGGAGATAATGCGCTCGAACCCAGCCAACAACAGGTCTGACCTTTGGCCCCCAACTTGAACAAACCATCTGCAAGTGCATTTCCTTCTCGATAAATATGGTGAACGGTGTGTGATAAGATGGATAGTAATATTTTAATTTCTTCATAAAAATCTTCAAGATGCCATAACCCACATCTATTCTCACACATCTATTCTCACCCAATCCCTTCACCACAAGCATGGAGTCCATTTCAATTTTCACGTGAGTAATGTCCATTGATTTGCAAAAACGAAGTCCGTAAACAAGAGCTAAAATCTCAGCTTTGTTATTAGAACCTAACCCGATATCGGCAGAGAAAGCTAACCAGAGATTTCCTTGTGCGTCGCGAATAGAGCCACCCATTCCTGAAGGTCCCGGATTTCCTAGGCTGCAACCGTCGGTGTTTAACTTGCACCATCCATCCGCTGGTCTCTGCCAGGCAATGAGTTTAATAGGTTTCTGCACCTTATACTTGATCGGCACACCCAATTCCAAGAGCATGTCTTCGTCTTCCCGGTTCCAAGAGCTCTTTGTTTTCAGGGAAGAGCTAATCCGAGCTAGCCAATATAACATTTGCCTCCAGAATGCCTCCGATGTTTCAGCTTTTCCTTCCACGCGCTTCTTACATCGCCAAGTCCAGAGTAGCCAAGAGATGATGGAAGGGATCAGACCAAAAAGAGAGCCTCGAGTACATTTATTTTTAACCCTTTGAAACCACATGCCAATTTTCTGTCTCCAGCTAAGAGATGAAACGAATCTGAAACCGAGAGCATTAGAGATCCTTTTCCATAGGAATTGAGCCATTTCTCTGCTGACAGTACATGATCAAGGCTCTTATATGCCCTGTCTCGCAGCATATGCATTTAGAACTAATCGGTATGCCCACTTTTCTAAGCTGATCATCAACGGCAAGACCATTATTTATGGAGATTTTTTTTTTGGGAGAGCCGAGTTCCAAACCCATTTAGCCCAAGGTACTTTCGGTCTCTGTAACCTGGAAATGTCCCATGCATTCTTAACCGAAAAACGTTTATTTGGGTTTGTTGTCCAATTAGCTTATCAAGACCTGTTCGAATGTTACCAACTTACCAAGGTGCGCCAACACTTCCGAAGTTCTATCACTGGCCAACAGAGATACTAGCAACTCCTCATTCCATCCTTGGTCCAGCTTACACTCTGTTAAGGACAACGATGGTTGATCAACATTCATCGTGGACAAACCCAGTGGTTCAAGTGAGGACCATCTATCCCACCACAGTGAAACTTCTCCATCATTGATTCTCCGTCTTGACTGTTGCAGCACTTCCGAAACACATCTCATAATCATTTTCCAAAAACTTGAACCCCTCGCTGGATTAACCAACAAGATATGATCCCCCTTTAAATACTTGGCGCAATAAAAGGAAGCCCATAGAGATTTTTTCGCAATTATTTTCCAGGCGAACTTCATTTTTAATGCTTTTTGGACTTCATGTAAATTCCTCAATCCAACTCCACCCTCTTTAACAAGCTTACAAATTTTGTCTCAAGCCACCCATTTTTTTTTTTTTGGTCACCCATTTTCCATATTTCAAAAAAATGAACTAAATATTCTGTGCAAGGAGTTAATAACCGATCCTGGAACTGGGATAGTAGATAATAAATGTATGGGGACAATAGATAACACATGTTTAAGGAGTATCAATCGCGCACCTTTGGAGAGAAAGCTTTGCCTTCCAACCTTCAACTCTTTTCTGGACTTTTGCAATCAATTCCTCAAGATATCAAACAAGCACTCTGTTGGCAATTATGGGAACACCAAGATACTTAAAGGGAGCAGTGCCTTGGATAAAACTTGTAATGTGCAAAGAATCGCGTCTCCTCGGGCCTGTTATGTGTTCAGAAAAATAAATGGTTGTTTTTTCTTTGTTAACTGCTTGTCCCGACCACTCTTCATAGGTCTTCAAATATAGCATGATATTCTTGAGGGAGTTTTTGCTTCCATTTGTGAAAATAACCATGTCTTCCACATATAGTAAATGAGAAATCAGTGGGGCAACTCTTGGCAAGGAGAATTTACCAATCCGACCGCTAATAAGCATTTCTTTTAGCACACGGGATAGAACTTCTTCTACCAGAATGAACAGGTACAGGGAGAGAGGATCGCCTTGTCTCAGAGGTGAGCGGGGAAACCAATGGCTTCTAAAACATGGATGAGAAAGTCTAAATCAATGCTATCGTAAGCTTTAGCAAAATCCACTTAAATCATCACATTCCCACCCCTCACTTTTTTATTGATAATGTGCATTAATTCCTAAGTAAGGATTATATTTTTCAGGATGCTTCTACCTGGTAAAAAGGCACCTTGCTCCATGGATATGAGCCAAGCCAAAAAGGGGATAGACAATGTACTAGAATCTTCGAGCATACTTTATAAACAATTGAGCACAAGCTAATTGGTCTAAATTTATCAAAACCAGACGGGTTTGGAACCTTTGGGATCAAAACTATGCACGACGCCGAATAAAATCTTGGGAGCACACTGCCACTAAAGAAGTCTCAAACAGCTTCCACAACATCTTGTTCCACAATATCCCAACAGGCTTTAAAAAAATTGGAAGAGAATCCATCTGGGCCTGGGCTACTTTCCACTGGAATGGAGAACATTGCTTCTTTGATCGTTTGGATTGAGAGGAGCTCACTTAAACTATTATTTTCTACAATAGAAATAGCTTGATGAACCCACCGAGAGAAGTCCGGCTTGGAGTTGCATGGTCGAGCTGCCATGAAACTAGAAAAATAGTTTACTGCTTCTTCGTATATGGCTTCTGGGTTAGAGAGTTGACGACCATTTGCTAGCGACATGTCTCTAATAATCAGTTTGTCTTCCGAAGCCAATGCTCCGAAAAATTGGGCATTTACCTCACCAACATCCGCCCACTTTTGTTTGGCAATTTGGGATAGTTGGGTGCTTTCCCTTTTTCTCCATTCATATAATTCGATCTTGGCAGCTGGAAGAGATAACTCATCATCTTCCGAGCTTCGGGCTTGCAACTTAGTGTCAAAGGTTTCAACTTCTTTTTTCAGCTCCAAGATGTGGGAATGGGTCATCCGAATACCTCAGTGTACTAGGTTTTGAGGGTCATTTTCATTCTCTTAAGTTTACCTGCCAATTTCCATAGACATGTCCCCAGCACCTCTTCTTCCCATACTTTTTTAACGCAATTACAAAAATCATTATATAAAGTCCACATTTGCTGAAATCTAAAGGGCGCAGGACCATACATGTTTGCTGGTTTATTCCACCACATGATCATTGAGGCGTGATCAGAGGAATTTCTAGGAATATATTCCATGCTGGTTGAAGGGAATTCCATGGACCATTTAGGCCTTGTTTGTTTTTTCAACTTATCTCATCTCATCTCATCTCATCTCATCTCATCTCAAACTCATCATTACATTTTTTCAAATTCTCATACAAAAAAAATAATAAACAATTCACTCAACACAATTTTTTCAAATTCCAAAACAAAACTAATATTAAAAAATATATATTACAATAATATTTTATTCTTTTTTTAATTTTTATCTCATCTCATTTTATCTCTAAAAACAAATAGGGTCTTAGTGTCCATAAGAATCGTATCAAGTCTAGCCCAACTACAAGTATAGTCAGAATGTCCATTGCACCAAGAAAATTGCACACCATTGAACGGCACCTCTTGCAGCCCAACCAAATTAATGAATTCATTGAATTCTTCTATTGCCACATTTGGTCTTGGACATCCTCCTCTTCTTTCATCACCACAACGAATGATGTTGAAATCACCTAGTGCAGTCCAAGCATCTCAAGGAGTCTGCATGGTTCACAGATCCTACCAAAGTTGTCTTCGATCTTGAGCTATGCACTTGGTATAGACTACTGAGAGCCTCATTTTCTTGTTGTTTTCCATTAAGTCTACAGTAAGGTGTTGGTCCGAGATAGCCACCACGCCACATACTATACCAGGAGACCAAAGCAACCAAATCTCTCCTCCTATTCCACTATTGGGCACACTATCTTGAAAGTTAAAGTCACTTACCACTTTTCTCAAAATAGCATCAGAATGGAAATGTTCTACTAGTATCAATATTTTCAGTTTATGTTTATTCAAAAGATTACTAAGCTTTCGCTCCGAGGTATTTAAACCTCGGATATTCCAAAACAATAGTCTACTCATTAATGGTTTAGGCGAGAGGGTCTGCTAAGAACCATTTTGGATCTTCTTGTGTTGAACCAAATCTTCTTTTTACCTTTCCCTTCTGGATCAAAAAGACAGTCATGTTCCTTTCCTCTTTTTGCAAGCCTCTCAGAATCTCCACCTTCAGATTTCGTGTCAAAGGTCTCGGGACCAGCTTCTAGCCACTGATCTGCCAAGTGATCTTCCCCTGCCATGGAATCAGACCCCTTCTCTTTTTCCAAATCATGTGGAAAGCCCTCATTATCCCCTTCTGAATCTGCCTGGAGCAAATCCTCCACTGGTTCCAAATGATATGCCTGTAAACCATCTCTAACCTCATGCACAATAGGGGGACCACACTTAGATCTAGAGGTCTCTCATCATCTCTAACACCTGCCAATTCTGAGTTATTACCAATAGTTTCAACCCCCACTTGAATTGGTCCCTCCCCCATACTTATTTTGCCAGAGCTTGCCTCCCCTACATGTTCTGCTTCACGACATTTACCCTCATCTGATTCTTCAATAATGATCACATGGGATTGCACTTCTTTTTCCTTGCCTTTATTTACCTTGATTTCATCTTCCTCAGCCACATTGTTTACGCCTATCATGAGTTCAGAGTCTTTTTCATCCAGGTTTTTCCCCCCTTCTGCCCTTCCACCTTGTTTGGCTCCATGTCTCTATCTCACCCATTTACAAGTCAATAGATTGTGCCCTTACACCTTGTAGTGACAACAATAAGCCAACAAGGTTTCTTAGCAAATTGGTTGCCTCCAGCTTCCAAGTATATGAGGTACACCAATCCAAATTTTTCTTAGTGGTTCATTTGTTGCATTCATCTCAATGCACACTCGTACCAAGTGGGAACCTTTTGATTAGCACACCATCAATAAAATTGAATACAACAATTCGAAACCCTCCACAATATACATGAGCCACCTAGTCAATTGTACCTAGAGCAAACCTGGAAAAACAAATAACAAACACAGAGTTTATAAAAACATTCTTACCATGTAACAAGAGTATGGATATTGCAACATAGTTTATGGTATTTAGAAGCACAAACAAGTATCACATTGAGTATAGGAATTCTATATCTCTTCTCAAACACCCAAAGAAATATTAAAAGCATACATACCATAGCAAAAAAAATCCAAAATAGTAGCCTCAACTTGCATGATATTATCATTTTCAGACTAATTTTCCTTTAGTCACATATTGAATTACTTGTTAGATAACTAGACAAACTATGATAGATTAAATAAGATGGTAGGTTTTTGTATACCTATAAAAGAGTTTAAGTCGTTTAATAGATTAAAGACCTCTTGATTTCCCTTTAATTCTCTTTAGTTTGCTAGTGGTATCATGCGACCCTTTTTGGAACAACTCAAATGGCTTAAATCAGTTCTTTAGTATTAATGATGGATATAGTAGGTTATAGATCGGGGTCTGGGTTACAAAATAGATCTTGTTTTCTTGTTCTAGGTTACAAAATTTCCAAATAAACAACAACAAATAATCAAGTAGAAAAAAAAAACAAACACAGATACATATCCAAACACAAAGGAAGGGAAAAAAAACATAGATAAACCGACAGACTTGAGATTGAACAAGTACGGGTACCATATCAACAGATATGAAAGAAAATAACAAACCGAGATCTCAAAGTTCATCTCAAGAACTCGAAAATAGACTAGAGATTAGGAAAAAAAATAAAACCCAATTCTAAACCAAAAAGGAAAGAAAAATGGCTTTTAGAGTTTGTTGATAAACCTGAACATCGTGCCATGATTGGTGATGGGTCTATGTTGATGACTCTAAAGAGAATGAGAGACAATTGAAACTGAAGAGAGGAAGAAAATGGCTTAGAATGGGTGCAACAAAATAGGAAAAATGAAAATGAAAATGTAAACAAAAATGAAAACAAAAAAGAAAACATAAACGGCTTAGGACTTAGGAGTCCCATACCTATGACAGTAAATGGCAGAGACGAACAATGCACCACGAACAGCAAACGGTGAATGCCGAAGTGGCGGCTAGGATTTCTGTCGATTTTGAGAGATGGAGAGAGAGAATTGTCGAGAGAGAGAGAGAATGTTGAACTTAACATTGCAATTTTAAAAGGAAAATAGTATCCGATTACGAATATTCGGTTTAAAAATCAGATCCGCAACAGATTTGGGCGGATATAAGATTAATTCTACCCGCCCAAATTTAATCTAGGCAGTTATCCGCCCAATTAGTCTAGTTTTCTGGGTTTTAATCACGATTGGAAAAAAATCCAGCCCGGATGAACACCCCTACCTCATGGCATCCAATCAAAATGTAGATTTATCTCCACTCATGGCTTGTGAAAACGTAATTGGGTCATCAAGATTAGACTCAGTTAGGTATACAATGTAATCATCTGGAATAGAAAACTTACACATTCTTAAAGATCTTTTTAGAGTCACTACTTCATCATTTGGATATGACTCAATTGGCTAATACTATAAATGTGGAATAGCTTCAGGCTAAACCTCATTCACGAGAACATGTTGTTCTTTAATTTCACTACATGATCTTGCGATCTATTTTGCTCGAAGACAACCATTCTTACTCCAAAAGAAGTAAAGTAGCATATTCAGGTATTTCCTCAAAAGTGGTCTCTTGAAGATTCACTCTCCCACTAGGTTCAACATCTTCAAAAAATCTTACATTTTTAGATTTGACAATTCTAGGTCTAGACAGGGTCAATAAGATCTATATCCTTTGGAGTTGCTTAGATAACCAATAAAGCAACCTCTAGTTGTCCTTAGATCTAACTTCTTTATGTTAGGATCATAAATCATAACTTCACTAGGACAACCCTTTATGTGTATATGATTTAAACTAGGTTTTCATTCTTTTCACAATTCAAAATGTGTCTTAGAGACAAACTTGGATGGAACCATATTTAATATATTCACTGCAGTTTTAAAAGCTTCACTCCTCAAGAAAAGTTGCGTATTACATTTACTAATCATGCTCATTATCATATCTATTAGCATAAGATTCCTTATTTCTGAAACATCATTTTGTTGTGGTGTGCTAGGCATTGAATATTGGGCAACAATGTCTTATTCAATGCCTTCCTCTTGAAGGGCATTTGTCCATGTTCTGTGTACTTGCCATAATATTTCCCCCTCTATCAGATCTTACGATCTTGATTTTCTTTTCACTTTGATATTCTACTTCTGCTTTATAGGCTTGAAAAGTATTTAATGCTTAAGCTTTCTCATTTAGAAGATAGATATACATATATCTAGAATAATCATTAATAAATGAGATAAAATATTTCTGACCATTCAGGCAAGGGGTAAAAAATGGACCACAGATATCTGTGTGTATAATCTTAAGAACACTAGAGCTCCGTCTTCAACCCTTATAATTTTCGTTTATCTGCTTGCCCTTTATGCAGTTTACACAATTCTTAAAGTTAGTAGAATCGAGATCCTCTAGGACCCCTTCTTTTACTAACTGTTTCATCCTCTCTATAGAGATGTGTCACAATCTCATATGTCATATTAGAGAAGATTCTTCATTCAAAAGGTTTCTCTTAATGCCAACTAGATGCAGGGAGAGATAATTATCTTCAAAATCGGGATGCATATCTAATTTAAACAAGTTATCAACTAAAGTTCCAGAACCAATAGGAATTTTATTTTTAAAAATAGTCATAGTATTTTCAAAAATAAAACTGTAACCTTTGGTAATAAATTTGGAAACATAAATTAAATTTCTACTAAGTTTTGGATATCAAATATATCTTTTAAATACAAAACACGTTCTAATCTATTTATATATATATATATAAGTCGAATCACTCAAGCTGATTTGTCAATCAAACCGTAAAAGTCGGTTATAATTTTGACACCAAAACGTCATGCTAAATACAGAAAGAATCATATATAAAAAAAAAAAATACAAAAAGAATCATGAAAGTCAGTTAAAAAAAATACGTCACATTCATTCATTAATTCTTTGAACCTTTTTCATTTTCCTTTCCGTCTCCTGCTCTTAAATCCATTTTGTCGCACCTTCGATTGAAACCGTACTCAAGAAAAGAGAAATGAGATAAAAATAAAATGAGAAAAGAGAAACAGAGTGGGGGAGAGAGGCGACGGGGGTTGGGGACGACTTAGGGGAGGAGGAGAAAAATTGGACTATTATGGTTTGACATAGTAGGCCCAAATGATGTCATCTTGGGGGAATGAAGAGGCGAAACCAAAGATTGCGAATGGGGTCGATGATGATGTCGGAAGACTCAATTCGCCGTTGACAGGTTTAGGAGTGGCAGGTGTTGTAAAATCGAGGAGGGAAATGAGATGGTAGTTTATGGCACCGTTAGGACAGCGAACGACATCAATGGCAGCCGACAGGAGGGCGACAGAAAGGCATGTCTTCCGTGGGAGGACCGGCGTTGAATGTGATGAACATTACGACACCATTCTAGAACTCTCAATAACATTTTTATTTTTAGTATCTTCATTTTTATTCTAAGAAATTGTTGGAAAGGAAAAGAGATTGATGTTGATTATTGGTTACTTTTTATTAACCGAAATATATGAATTAGATTTTAGAAAAGGTCTGATGAAAATATTTGTTTGTTATATTATATTATGCATTTTTCGTCGACGACCCGATATTTGATTTTTTGTATTCTACTTACCGATCTTTTTGGTTTTTTTGTGTTGTATTGGAGTTAGAAGATACTACATACTAACCAGTTTTGGAAAGATTTTGGAATTTTTTGAATTGAGATAAAACTTCTGCCTCCAAAGATTCCAATTTTTGTTTTTGGTTGGAACCTGATACCACTTCTAGATTTTGCCAACAACTCTGTTGTTGAAACTGTTAAATGATTTGTGTTTCTGGAACTTCAGCTCATAGTGTTCTATTATGCTTTCTTTGGAATTACCAAACAATGAAATGATTGTTTCTTATCAGCAATAATAGTCTTTTTTTGTAAAAGTTTTCTTATAAAACTGTTGACTTTGATCTAAACAGTTGTGAACTTGAAAAGATACGATAAATAAGCATTAGTAGTGGCAGTGATGACAGATCAAGATGGTCTGTATACGTTCTAGCATTGCCATTTCAAGGTGTTTGACAGGAAACCTTTTGATACCACAAGATTGAGTATATTGTTGTCCACAAGATCAAGATGACAAAACCAAAACAATATGTCCTATTGGTGTCAAGTATATTAATCAAAGAAATTCTTGGAAAATAGTGAGTTGGCAAGTACATCCACTCCCATTAATCAGAGGGTGATGAAAGCTATTGATCGAGAAATAATTTTTAAGTAGATCCTCAAGTAAACAACAGAATCCAACCCTGCATGGTCAATTAGCTCAGGTTCTGGCATTTTCAATGCAGGAGCTGGCATCCAGTTCAAAAAACTGACATATGTTCTGAAGTCGAAGTTGACGAACTTGCCTACTAATGCACCACTATTCTTTGGACTGCTCCGTAAGTCTGGAGTGATGTGTACACAAGATTTTATTGATCGAAATTGTTCAAATCTGAAGAAAGAATAGAACATTGTTATATGTTATCAGGTTTTTTTTTTTTTTTTTGCTAGACAAAAATCTTTTCACTTTTGAGTTTTAAAAAGTTTATGAGGTCGAAGTTTTAGATTTTATAAGAAAAAAATCAAATATGTTAAAGATATGCTCATTTACCTGATTTGGATGCCATATGTGTGTGGTTATCCAATACATTACTTGGGTGTGTCTGGACATGTGGTTACATCTTTTTTACTTTTATTATGCATATTGCACTTAGAAAAATGACACTTTATGCATGTATCTATAGATATTGCATCTCTATTTATAACTCATCAGTCAATTTTCTATAAATGATGTAGCTGACAATTTCTCCCTCAATTTTTCTATTTTTTTAGGCTACAGATTGGCAATGCATGAATTGGGTCTTTCATCACGAAATCCATTTAAGAAATGTGTTAGAGTTGTTGGATAGGTTAACACTGTTTAGTTATATCTGTCATAAAAGGATCGTATTGTTGCTTTCGTCTTTTGGCTATCCTTGTCTGTGCAGCTTAGTATCTTACATTGTGGTTATTTATTACAGGGTCTAGAAAAATTCACCCACATAGAGACACTGCTGTCTATGATTCCTTAGTACGAATGGCACAGTTAATAGTTGAAATATAATATGTTCATGGATAGGTGCAAAGCATTTGGGGAAGTGGCCATAAGACAGTAGAGTCCTAGGCCAAAAAAGTATTTGTTGAGTGTCTTGTAATGATCATTTTTGCTGATTTCTGTAATTGCTCCACCTAAGGCTACTGGATCATAAAAAGCTTGCCCAACTTGGACCGATAGTATGTGTTGTCTACTTTTGTGTTTGAAGTTGTTCGCTTTGGAAATTTGTAAATTATTTGTTCTTTTTACTCACATGAGGTTTCCAAACTAGGAAAAAGAAGCTGAAAATTTTCACATAAAAGAAGTGAGTTTCAATTATTTCCTTTACCTACTCTGCTATTAATCCATCCTTTGGGCTTCTGCTCATCTTCATACAGTGCATATGCATATTTATGACGATTTTTTATCATCCTAGGCTGCTCTTTAAATTATCTTAAATTTGTTAGAATCTTAGTTGGCTTTATGCTGGTTTAGGGTACTTTTTATTTCAAAATGTAGGCTGTCATATGAAGATGCTCTCCTGGCATGATAAAATAAGTTTCCTTTTCATGTGCAATGCTTTTGAAGGACCAAAAAAGAAATTTATATGATCAAACTTTTACATCACTACTATTCATCTTGAATGCACTGGTCTCCCTGTTTGTTTAAAGAATCTGCTATATCAACTTCGTGGTAACTATGTTGAAAGGCGAAAAGTCTTGGTTATTTAACCAGTGATTGCATTTTAGTTATATTTTCCCTTTGTTTAGTTGTTTCTTTCAAGCTAATCAAATAATCAAATTAAAGTAATTTCTTTATGATGATATTTTATTTTGAAGGACCAATGGGATTTTGTAGGTGTAGGAGAGCTTAGCATAGTATGATTTGATTATTTGCACATCCAATAATTATTTTATGTTTATTTTTCATCTCTTGGTTCCTAAACAACTTAAGATTTCATAATCAAAGGTTCGGAATTACCCAAGTATTTGGGTTTGGTTCTTTAGCTTGAATTCATTTGGAACGACTCAAACAAATAGCTCAATAAGTAACAAATTCAATTAATCAGACAACAATTAAGGATTTGCTAGCAGCTCTTGAATGAACTTGGACATTTATGCTTTCATCATAGTTTTACCTGTTAAACATAACTCCTTTTAAGTGCACTGAATCTTCCAACTGACCACCAGGTACTTTCCCAACTGAATATCCTTCTTAATATCCACTTCTCGCAAGCCTTGGCCAAGCTCAACACCAATTTTGTGCTTGCATCTATAGCTAGATCCTGGAAGTTGATCAAATAAAAAGCATCACATATAAATTAAAAAAAGAGATTTTTCTATTAATAAAAATTAAAAAGCTAATATAAATATTATAATGCAGTTTCAGTATAATGGTAAAAAGCACGTTTAGACTTCCTATCAGATCTTCTATTTATAATGGTTTTAGTTCTTATTGTTCTATCAGTTTGTTAGGGCGTTAAATAGTAAATTGCCATACTATACTTGACTAGAAATATAATGATTAAAATGTTTTATATATACACATTTATTAACAGTATTAATTTTATTTCAAGAAACTACAATAGACATCGATCTCCAAATACAAAGAAACATGATCAAAAATCTAGGCTACATCATCCAATAAGAGAAAATTTCAGAAAAAATAGTAATTGAACAATCGTATCTCATACTAATTCTATCTATTTTATATTGTTTTAGATTGAACAAACATATATAGGGGTGTTCATCCGGGGTCCGGATTCCCAAATCCGGAACCCGGATTCAAAATTTCCTTAAACATTTTAAAAAAAAAAATCAAAACTGTTAATAAAAAAATAAAATTTTAAACCAGGCCGGGTACAACCCGGCTCGGATGAAGAGGCCTAAACATATATATATATATATATATTACATTTTTAATATTGGAAATTGAAAACATATATATATATATATATATTAGATTTTTAATATTGGAAATTGATAATGAAATATTTATTGGTAAAGTGAATTATTTTATATATGCATGCTCCACTTTATATATATTCGATGTAAATTTTATTAATAGTTATGGTAGTGATTATGTATAATGAGCTATTTATAGTTATAAAATTCAGCATAAACAATGGTCCGCACATTGCACGGGTTATAAGCTCGTTTGAGAATTAATCTAAAAACTTTAACTGCAATAACTTGTGAATGTCTTTTATTTCTAATGAAAAATAAAAGTTCACTTGCTGTTGGTTTCCTTCTGGTGAGAAAATCATGCAATGTATTCACAATATGTATAAAGGAACCAGAGTTAATCCACAATGAATTTTTAGGAGATTCATGACACACGAGAGATAGAGCTACCTTTCTTTTCAAGCCACTTTGATACAACTTTTCTTTACATGGCTCTCTTTCTTGCAAAAGAAGCAGGTCACCCTTTTGCCATTAGATCCATTGGATTTTGATGGCACATTATGCTTCTTTTTCTTTTAAGGTCCATCTTAGCTTTTCGAAGTCTTAACTTTATCATTCAGGATCATATTTGCTCTTTCAGGTCGATCATGCTTCATCATTTTCTCTTCTTGCACACATATGGTCAGAAGATTCGTAACTGACCAATCTTCCTTATGTGTGTTATAAGAGATTTTCAAAGGTCCATACTCAAATGTTAGTGAGTCAAGGATGAAATGGAACAAGAATGTCTCAAATATCTCTATCTTTAAACCCTTAAGTTGAGAAATAATATCTTATCATTTTTGTAATGTATGCACGTATATCCTTAGAACTGTCAAAGACTTTAGTATTGAATTGTCTGATAAGAGTGCTAGTTAAAGCCTTGTCAGAGCTAACAAAATGTTCCTCAATTGCTTGCATTAATTTTTTAATTGTAGCATAATCACCAATAGAACCTCTAATGCTCTTACATATACAAGACTTTATGAGTATTAGATTTAGGCGATTAGATCGCTCCCATCATTATCAATTTTCGATGACTTCCTATGTATCAGTATCCGTGGCAGCATGTGGTTGCTCCACACGGAGTGCATAATCAAGATCCATGTACCCCAAAGAAAAATGAATCATATCTTTCCCGTCAGAAAAAAATTAATACCATCAAACATTGGAATAAAATTAAGACCTTCAGCTAAGGATTGTAAAAAAACAACTACAAAAACAAAGAAAAATTTTAATGTCATGAATTGAAGTCAATTTTAATTTTCTTGTGAGAAAAGGTTGCATAACAACATAAATTTATTCATCTTTATTTACAAGACAAGTTATTCCAAATATTAACAAATAAAATTATCTGCACCTATAGACAGAAGACAAATTTTACCGTCAATACCAAAAATCATTTTCTTATGCTAATTAAATCACAAAAATTAAATATTTCTCTGTAGGGATAAATCCTTAAAACTTATGATTTAATTACAATGATATTCCAAATTTATTTATGTATTCTTTTAAATAATAAAAATGTTGTGGCATTACCTTCATTATTCAATAGAAATACAAATAGACATCTCCTTAAAATAGGTAAAAACTTATTAACTATAAATTAGACCAAAGGCCCATCAATGAATTTGAAGAAATTATCACAAATTATAAACTAAATAGATAACATTGAAGAAGAAGCTGAGCAAATATGCATATACTTTTTCAAATACTTTAGGGCTGGTTTGGATGTTGAGATCAGATAAATATGCATATACTTTTTCAAATACTTTAGGGCTGGTTTGGATGTTGAGATCAGATGATCATCTGATCATCTGATCTCAACATCCAAACATTCAAACACAAATATTTTTTAATTCCAAAATTTCAACTTTTTTATTTAATTATTATCTAATCATTACAACTTTATCAAATTTTAAACAACATACAAGTAATTTTACCTTTTCAAATCTCAAAAAAAAAAAATTAAAAAATAATAATCTAATAGTATTTTAATTTTATAATATTTTTATTCAACTTTTTCTCTCTTCTTTCATAAAATTTCATAAAATATCTTAATTCAAATAATTTCACTACTATTTACAAATTTTTTATATTATCTAATCTCAACATCCAAACAAAACCGTAAGTTGGAGTTGAGGATAAGCTAATCCATGGATATGCTAAAGATATCTTTTTTCCTATTAAAAGTACATACCAAGAGGATTTGAACAAAAAGAGAAAAGTAAAAGACGAATCCTCAAATGTGAACTTAAGATACGCAAGCTGGAAGAACAGGTGGGAGTTAAATGTCCCTAGAGTAGTGAAGATGTTTCTTTGGAAAGCATAGAATAATATTTTACCCATTAGGAGTAATCTTTATAGGAAGAAAATTGTAGATAGCTCTTTATGTCCAATTTGTGAAAGACATGAAGAATCAGTAATGCATGTCCTGTGGAGCTACCCATTTGCAAGTGATATGTGGATAGAAAGCTCAACTTTAGTTCAGAAATAGGTTCCAGTTGAAGACGCCTTTCTTGGGTTGTGGGAAAACTGGTGTGGAAGTTTAAAAAGGTAGAGATGGAGTGGATTGCTACTAACATGCGCAGGATATGGCTAAGAAGAAATATGCTTATTTTCAAGACTTAATTTTATAGCCCCAGGGAGGTGATTCAAATGGCTATTGATCAAGGAATGTAAGATTTTTAGTCTACCAAGGAATCACTGAATGAGAGACACTCAAAAAGTGAGATACAGGAAGATAAACTAAATGTTGAAAAAAAAATGTAAATGTTTTGAAAGCTAACTGGGATACTGCTTTGGATCCAAAATGCAATATAATGGGGGTCGAGATTATCATAAGGGATTATGAGGGGGAGATATTGGTTTCAGTGTCTGCTAACAGAAGGCATGTTACTTAGCTTGCATCAGCAGAGTGTTATGCGCTTTGGGGGGCCATTGAAGTATGTCATGATCTAGCATTCTAAAATATGATATTGGAAAGGGAAGCACTAGTAATTATCAAAGTTGTGAACATAATGGAGGAAGACTCCTCCTAGGGGTGGCAATTCGTGTTCAAGTATCATGTCAAGTCATACATTCAACTATATAACTCAACCCAAACCCATCCCATTAAGCTATATATGTTAGATTTTCAAACTCTAACATGACCCATTTAAATAATAGTTTATGTTGTGTCACTCATTTTGATTGGTTTAATAATTAATTAGAAATTGGTCAATACGACATGACTCACTTTAACCTATTTCATATAAATGGGTGGAACTGGGTGGAACTAATTCGCATAATCTATTTGGTCTAATTAACATAAATTTATATAAAATTAAAAGTTATATTTATTAGTAGCCACAATATCTAAAAAAATAATAATTACGATACCCACTATAAAAAAAATACCAATATTTTTTAGATTTTAACTTATAGTAAAATCAATATTACAATCCCTATATTAACAAATATGAGTATAGGTTCAAAATTACAATCTCAATAATAAAAATATAAGCATATTGGGAAATACAAATATTACAAGCTAACTATAATAAATTTGTGATTGAGAGTCAAAATTTAAATGAGTTATAATGGGTTGATTTCGTGTTAAGCGGGTTGACCCATTATTGATCCATTTATAAATATTGTCTTAACATGTCAACTTGTTTAACCCGAATCCATTAACATCAAACTTAAACTCGTTAATTTTACATCATGTTGTGAATTTATGGGTCATGTCACATATTACTATATCTAACACCTCCTAATTGGGTCACATAAAGAAGATGTCAAAGCCTTTTTGGGGGATAAAGGAGGAAATGTGAAACATGTCCCTAGAGAAGGGAACAACACTATGGAACATTTATGTTATTTTTAGTTATATAATGAGGGACAAACGATGTAATGTTTGAACTTTATATAGCAATATATTGGAGGCTTGTTTCAAAATATATAATATATACTGTACATAGAACTCGTTACATTTGTTAGAAACTGAATTTTCAATCCTCCACCTTGTCACATAGGCCAGATCCACTACACTTTGTGGTCAATTCCAAGTACCATCTCTAGCCCTAATGGGATTTTCTTCAATAGAAATTATTTGGCAAATTCAACACAAGACTTAATTGTACAAAAATATATAATTTGGCAAACTTGGAATAAAGGATAACTTAAACCTGTCTACGAGATTGGTAAAGTTTTTAGAGATGTGGAAAGAGAGATAGGAGTCCTAGTGTGAGGTTTCTTTCTAAAATAAAGTAAGTCCTTAAGACTGGTTTTGCTAGTCTGAAGAGGTGAACATGGAGTACGAATTGACTAGGCAATGGAAAAGGTTGAGTCTCACTGAGAAGGAGAATGAAGTGCTTCCAGTTAAGCAGTAATGTGGGGAGGGTATTAAAAGTCCATGCAGATGAGAGAGGTATCAGTTGTGGAAGATTCTTGAGAATAAAGGTCAAAGTTGATATCACAAAAGCCCTTCTAAGAGATACCCTCCTAACTGTGGATGGAAAGAAGCCATGGGTATCTTTCAAATATGAGCTGAGATTGCCATCAATGTGCTTCGAAAGTGGTACCATAAAATGGATTGCACATCCTACACCTAGCAAAAGCCTAAGCATTATCAAGATACTAGATGGTAATGCTACTATCTCAAATCTGATCAATCTTGTCTCAAAATTGTGGCATACCAATATTGTGAAGGAAGTTTTTGACCCAACGGAAGTTGCTGTCATGCAAAAGACTCCTATAAGATTTCTCAACACCATGGATAAAATTATATGGCAAGGCTCCAAAGATGGTACCTTATTTGTCAAAAGGATCTTGGCAAAGAATGCCAGTCAAGCCTCGAGCATTAATCCTTACAAGTAAGTGTGACATATAAGTGTGGCAACAGCTTTGGCAGATCCAAGTCTCACCTAGAGACAAGGTTTTCTTATGGAGAGCCTGCCTCGAGTCTCTTCCAACCGAATCCAACCTCTTCAAAAAGAAAATTGTGGAGCACTCCCTTTGTCCTAATTGTAAATTGGAAGCAAAAGACATACTGCATGTACTATAGAGATATGAGTCTACTAGGGATGTGTGGAGTGCTAGCTCAAAAAATCTACAAAACTGCTACCTACCTCAAGTGTCGATGCTACAGCTTTTTGATGCTATCCTAAGGACAATGAGCACTCAGGTCATACAAGAATTTGTAGTTGTTGTTAGAGAAATATGGTGGAGGAGGAACTATTTCATTTTTAAAGAAAAGTTTGTCCATCTTTTTGGCTTGATTAAGGAGGCCAGAGGCACTCTTGAGTTGCTAGCAGAAGAAGATATAAGCAGAGTTCTCATAAACAGTAAAATTTGCACCTCAGTAGACACTTGGCAAGCTCCTCCTTTGAATTGGTTCAAGTTGAATTAGGATGGGGCAGTAGACACAATACAAGGTTTAATTGGAGTAGAAATGGCTATTAAGGATAGTGCAGGCTTATTTATTGTCACTATGAGAACAAGTAAGCATTTGTTTCCTAATCCGTTACTTGCTGATCCTTTTGGAGCATTACAAGCAGTGAAGTTTGGTATAAATCTCGGCCTACATCAAGTCTTCCTTGAAGGGGACTCTCTACAAGTCATCAAGGCTCTCAAAAGTGATAAAGAAATGTGGAATAGTGCTAGTATGTATATGTGTGAAGTAGTTAGTTCAAAGATTTGCTGAGTTGGAGGTTTCTCATATTAGGAGAAATGAAAACTCTATGGCTCACTTGTTAGCAAAAGATTCTATTTACTTTCCTTATCTTATTGTAACTGTAGAGGAGATTCCTTTTTGTATTTCTTCCTTGGTTTAATGAAATGGTGATGATATATTCCTTAAAACAAAACAAGAAAAAAAAACTGTCTACTCTTTCATTCTTCATAAATTCTAAGTTGTAATGTAACATATTGATCATTTCAACAACAAACAAATATTACACAATTTCACATTAAGCATAAATGAGCATAAGTCCAGTCTTAGCTCTATAATAACTAAAATGTGAATAATTTGCATTGCACCAACTTTTTCTATAATCATTACACCAACTTATCGTCATGCTATTGATGCGTAGAAAGCTTTCAACTAACAAATAGGAAATATGATAAGAGTGAAAAGGCATGCGGATCTTGGGAAGAAATGCAGAAGCTTGTTGAATGGAATTTCATGATTTTTGGTTGCATGACACAGTTGAACTAGTGAGTCGTTGTTGGGAATGAGATATATATCATGAATTGGTCTAAAATGAGCTAATGAGTATAACTACCATTGTAAGGTATAAATGCAAAAACAAGCTTAAACAAAATTGCAAAAGAAGATTGAAAAATATTCGAGGCCACTCAAATTTCAATGAGTTTTATATTAAATGAAATGATATTGTGAATTCTAGTTTTAACTTGGCTGAAGAAATTCCAAAATATAGGATTGTGAGAAAAGCTTTAAATTCCTAAAAAAAAAAAAAGCAATTACATAGATCATATAGGCAGAATACAAATGCCAAAATCTAAATGAATAACTCTAATACTTTGAAAACTCCAAAAGTTGTAGGAAACTTTTTAACTATGTTAATGAAATATATGAATAAAAGTGAAAGAAATTCTTTAATGACAATTGAGCGAATTACCATGAGTTTTTTTTTTAAAGGGAAAACTCAGATCACATTTCATTATAATAAAGAGGAGAGGCATAGAGGAGCTTCCTCCATAATTACAATCATGTCTGAAATGGATAGAGCATTTTTTGCCTACAAGTGAGCAATTTGGTTGTCATTTCTCCTAATATGAGAAATATCTCACTTGACAAAGTTGTTGAGCAAAATTCTTGCTTCATTCACAAACATACTAGAGTTAGTTCAGGATTTTGATTGGTATTTTAAGCCTTCAGTCACTTAAAGAGAATCACCTTCAACTATAATCTGCCTTAATCCCAAGTCGAAGCCAAAGGTGATGGCTTACAAAGCACTGTAAGCCTCAACTAGATATGGGTCATGGAACATTGTCTTCTTGAGCCTCATAGTTGCCATGATTTTTCCATTGTTGTCTCTCACACAAATACCTATCCCAATTAGACCATTTGATTTGTCCACAGTCTCATCACAATTAATCTTGTACCAATCAGGTAGAGGGGGAGACCAAACATCGAGGGAGTTGCAAATCTCACTTTGACTGGATGTGCTCATGTCCTCTTCCATAACTAGAAGATTCATTATATTTATGACATCATTAATAATTGAATTGGGGTGGGAAAATTTATTATTAAAGACAAATCTATTTTTCTCCACCATATTTTCTTTGCCACTAAAATAAACTCCTGCAGAGTAGCTTCTTCCATAGAGTCCAAGAGAGCTTCAAACATCAGCAGCATAGAAAATTGAGACAAGATGCATTTCTGTAGTTTTTTAGAACAGCTACCCCAGACATCTTTTGCAGCATTACATCCCCATAAGGCATGTACCACCGATTCCTCATCCATAGCATAGATTGGACACAATGGTTTATCAACAACCTTTTTCTTGAACAAATTTAGAAGAGTAGGCAAATGTACATGACATTCTTTCCATATAAACATTATGTCCCCTGGAGTGACTTTAAGTTTTCATAACTGTTTACAAAGCTTTTTGAATATGTTACTGCTCGAAGCTTGACCAGCAAAATTTTCTTCCAATGATTGAAGAAAATGGTATGCACTTCTAACTAAAAAGCAACTGATTAAGAGCCCTACCAAATTAGTTTCTCTCTACTGTTTTGTGTGCTAAGAGGGGTCTTTAAAATGATATATGCTTCTTTTGTATCAAAAGTCTCAAGTATTAAATCTCTCTTCCATTGTTTAGTCTTAAAATCAATCAATACTAAAACCTTAGCCTTGTTGTCCAAATTCCTTACTGGCATTAGAATCTTCCTTGGGTTAGATGGTTGGAGCCAAATGTGAATATTAGATCTATTTCTAACTCTCTAGAAAGTGCCATCTTTAATAGTCTTTCTAGCCGAATTGATACTTCTCCAAATGTATAAAGGGCTTGAACCCAACTTTGCTATCTAAAAGGTTGATCTAGGAAAGTATTTTTCTTGAAGGACCTTGGTAGCTAGAGTGTAATAGCCCAATTCTTTTAGATAAAATATTTACTTGATAATATTTTAAAGGAATTTATTGGAAGTATATTTTTTCATAAAAATAGAATTTGAGACTTAAATGCATTCTAAGATAAATTTTGGATGGACCTTTAGGAATTTTAATAAGGTATCAACTAGAGAAATTACATTTAGACATAGGAAGATGTAAATTTTTGAAATTTAGGGGAGAAATTTAAGAGGAAGTAATAGAAATAAATATCAGACACTTGGTGTGCCCAAAATGAGCTATCAGGCTGGTCTATCATATTTTTGTGTAATGAGCATAATTTTTTCATATGAGGTCAAAATCGTAAGAGGAAAATATAGAACTTTCATGTTTTTGATTTTTGAATATAAGGACTGGATCAAGGACTAAATTGGATGTGAAGTGGACGAACAGGAATAAGAGTTAACTAATAACCGACTTAAGCAAAGTGCACCGACCTTGCCATGTGACGAAAATCAAATTGGTTTCTCAGGTTTCTAAACCTCTTGACATGTGTGGAAACATGTGAAAATTTGATAAGAATCCATCTAAAAGCCTTGGTGGGTAAGAAAACAAAGAAAAATAAATAGAGAACACGGATTAGATGTTCTGAGGTGAGTTTTGACATTTTTGGTAAATTAATCATATCTCTCTCATATTATCTTGTAATGAAGTGATTCAAAATCTTATAGAATCTTAAGAGGATGATCTTTAACTTTCATGTTTTGAATCTTTAAAGAATCTAGTTATATCAAGAACTTATTTGGACTGGAACATGGCTGACTCCTAGAGGAGGCCAAGTGGCCAGATACACCCATTGGAAGATTTCCTATGATGTTGTTTTATCTTTACCCCAATATATTGGAACTCTTTGAGCCATTAATCAAGATCATTTTATAGGTGGATTAATCTCAACCATGGGATTAAAATATTAAAAAATCCTCATAGGATTAGGAGTGATCATGAGACCGCAAGTGTAAGGGACACATCACCCCAATCAGCTAAGGGTGTGCTGAAATGCCCAAGCTCTCTTCCCTTGCATCCCATGCCTCTCATGCATATAAATAGATGAATGGGCTTCTTTTATTTTTTTCATGAGAGATACCAGTCAGCCATAGTGAGAAATAGCCAAGAAAAATACACAAAACCCACTCACATCACCTAAGTGCCAAAAGCTAATTGAGTGGGACTAACAATAGAAGGCAGTACAAGCCTAAGCCTATTTGCAATAAATTTTGAAATGATCTTATAAGTGACATTGCAAAGAGTTGTAGGCTTAAAATATGAGACTTTTGAAGGAGATTTTTTCTTTGGAATAAGAGAAATAAAAGTATGATTAATAATAGAAATATCTCCATTGGAATTAAAAACTGAAAAGGCAACATTACCGACCTGAAAGCTTACTGTTTTTCAATACTTTTGATAGAAGAGAGTAGGATACCCATTGGGACCTAGGGAGCTTAGTCATTCCATCTTGAAAATTGCATCTTCAACTTCTTTTTAAGTGTAAGCTTGGCTTAGTATGGAGTTCATTTCATCTGTTACTCGAGATTCCATTTCAGCAAGGCAGTGTTCAATATTAGAAGGAGTTGAACTTGAAAATAATTCCCTGAAGAAATTCTAAAACAGATCATTGATTCCTTTCTTTGATTCCACTTCATTATTCTAGTCATCTAGCAGCTTCTTGATGGTGTTTGTTTTCCTCCTTTGAGAGGCACATTGGTGAAAATATTTATTATTTCTATCACCATTCCTTAACCGTCGTTGTTTTTCCATGTGTTTCCATCTCAAGTGCTCTTCTTCAAGTAAACCATCCATTTATTTTTTCAGTACCTGAATTTGATCATTTAAAAGTCCATTGTTCCTCTCTTGCAAACTGGAGATTTTATTTTGCTTAGTCTGCACTTCTTTCTAAGAGTTGTGTCTCCTTTTAAACCATAACTCATAACTGTAACTTCTCTTGACATTTTGTGAGGCCTTCAGTAAGATAATAAATTTTGTTCTCTACCATTCTAGGAGTACTCCACTCTTTTTCAATCAACTGGTTGCAATCCTTCTGATGTACCTAACTTGCTTCGAACCTAGACAAATCATCATTTCTTCCTTGCTCCCTTACATTATGCTCCAGGGATACTAGAATTGGCCTATGATAAGAATTAAGAGCTAGTAGTGTTGTAGCTCAATGACTAGGAAATAGCTCTGACCTAGTGAGGTTACTAAAGGCTCTATTAAGCCTCTCCTTTGTAAAAGCTTATCTATGTCTTCTATTTATTCAAGTAAACTTATCTCCAACATAACCCATATCATTTAGGCCACAGCAATCAATGGCTTCTCTAAAATATTCCATCTGATATAAAGGTCTTGGGGGACCATCAGATTTCTCACCATTTGTTAGGATTTCATTAAAATCTCTCACAATAGTTTTTAACATTAAGACTTATTGGCAGTGGAAGGAGAGCCATAAAACCAGTTAAGAATCAACTTCCCACATTACCGCAACTTTGATTAGAAGAGATATGTGATACTTGATATTAGTACACTTCAGCTTCAAATTAATTGGACCACAGAAAAGCTAGACGTCCACTAAGGCCTTGGAAATCAATGACAAAGTTATTTAGTTTCCTTTTTATTGCTTCAAACTTATTTCTCTTGCATTTAGTTTCCATCAAGAAAATAAAGAATTGAATCTTATTTTGCACCATTTACTACAAATTATTGACTGTCCGAGGGTTCTCAAGCCCTCAGTAATTCCAACTAAGGCAACTCATTTGGCTAGGTGGTGCCGGGACCAGAAACCACCTTCTCATTTTGACTGACTTCCATCTCTTTCATCTCTTCTATTTTTTATTTTTTATTACAAGTTTTCCCTGAATTCTCCATAGCAGAGCTCATGCCTCTCTTCTTAGAGATGCCAAAAAATTCATTAGTTTTTCTCTAATAGCTAAGAAGAATTTATCTCTCGCTTTCCTTTTCCAACTTACTTTTCTCATAGACTGTTCTAATATCTGCACTTGGATTAGCAACAAACTTATCTAATGAATGAACTTGAACCATGAGATCAGTTTCAGGTTTACTGTCCTTTGCAAAGTTGGCAAAGCCCTGTTGACCAAATTCAAAAACTTCAAGATTTATTGCTAACCTTTTAAAGCCAGAGTCAATTGGGGGGCATGAATGAAAGGCCAATAAATCCGTGACAATATTTTGAGCATCTTTCTTGTTGACTATTGAAATTATTTCCTTGTTAATATCTTGAAAAACTACAATAGAATCATCCTCATGTAATAAACTTTCATTTTCTGTAACAGTTACCATAACGTCTGCATTTTCTTTACTAGTTGCCTTGAACCGTGCCTGATCTTCCTGATTTCCTTTTTGAGCTTCATCATTGACCTCGCTGTTACTCTTCCATGGCTTCTTTGTAGCATTGTCATGTTGTTGGCCCATCATTGTACTTTTTATGAGTGAAGTCTTCTTCTTTGGCAGCAGCAACTCGAAGTTAGGCTCCATATTGATTGTTTTTTTGCCTCCATAGAGCCTTAGGGATAGTTTTTTCCAGCATGACTAATCACACCACACTTGAGACCAAAAATGGGCACTTTCATATTTAAAAGTTATCCAGAACTTCCTACCATCTACATTTAAAAGCATACCTCTCATGAGAGGTTTTGTGATATCTAATTCAACTCTAATACACATACACTTACCCCAAGCAATCCCACATTTATCGGTTAAAACTTTTATCACTCATCCAACTTTGTCTCCAATATCATTCCCAACATCCAACGTCATCCATGCAGGTGGCATATTGTGCATTTGAAGCCAAAACTCTTCCTTCGTGAATTAGACATCATTGGTTGGAATGAGACCATCAAAAAGTTGAACACAGAGAAACCATCTATTAAAAGACCATGGCCTCTCTTCTAGCACCCGATTTTTGTCACCCTCTTTATTGAATTCAATAAGGAAGCAATTGGATCCAATTTCAGAAAATTGAACCCAACCATCACTCCTCCAAACTTTAGCCATAGTGCTCTTGAAGGCTTTCTTGTTGATAAATTTCTCTCATATTATCAATGCTAGAATACAGTATTTCTCTTGTGTGGTAGCATTTTGCAAAATCTCCTTCGAAAGTACCATCTTTTTGCTTTCTCGACCAATCAAACATAGATTCTTCCACTGGCGTGTTAATTCTTCCTCCATGATGTTCTCTACAAGTTAGAAAAAAAAAACCAACTTTAGAGACAAACTTCTCTCCTAGAGAGAAAAAAACCTTGCCCACTCTGGAGAGGACGGTTCGAATTACCGGGACTTAAAACGACATAAAGGCTAAGAAAATGTCTAAACTCTAAAGTTTGTAGGATAATATAGAAAACTTAAGGAATTCAACAACATGAATGTCACAATTTTGGTCATATTAAAATAGATTGTCCTATATTTTATCTCTCCATCTTATATAACCAAAAAAATAAAAAACTCTCCACCTCATTTTCTCTTTTTTTCTGAAAGGCTATCCTAAAATTCAATTCCTAATATCTATTCTCTACCGTCCAAAGGAGGTGGAGCTTTGGCTCCTCATTCCCTTATTCCCTCTAGTATTTTTCTCTAATATTTTCCTATGTTGTCCACCGATTTTTATTTGATCTTTTTCTTTAATTTCCAGAAATAGCACAGTGATGGACGATTTATTAGTTTACGGCTACCTCTAACTGTTACACACTGTTTCACAAGACTACTCAACTATTGATTTGTTGGCTTCTAGAAGAAATGCATCCATACAATTAGCAAGTGAAATCACATTTTTAAATTGAGATCACTTTTTAATTCAAACCGGGCTGAAGATTGATGGCTTGAGTCACTGACTCCTAAGAGCACCATCATTAGTTTCTCTATATGCATATGTGAAAATCACATTTTTTAAAGATAATTTTGCATATCGAGAAAAACTCTAGCATTAAAATTATGCATATTTGATCAAAATAATAATAAAATATTATTTATTATTTCTTTCTTAAAATTACTATTTTTATATTTTCTTTTCATCTTTAAATCGAGGCCCAAGCTGCTAAGATTGATATAAGAAAGTTAAATCTTGTTTGATCCGTCTCTTGATTGCATTGCTGTTGACAGAGAGAATGGTAGGAGACACAGAAAACAGTAAAATATTGTTTGGGGGTGAACAATATTTCTTCATATTTGAAGAAACATGATTCACAATTTTTCAAAATTTTAGAGATGTATAATCTAAAATAGATTAATTTAAGGAGATATTATATAAATATGAAGATGCATAGGCTATTGTTAATGCTCTAGAGGCACATCAAACGTGGGGTGCAATATGCAACGAGATTATAATATTTGGTTGTAATATGCATCGAGATTATAATATTTGGTAAGATTTGTGGTTAATGTACAAGCATGGTATTTGTGGGCTGTGGCTAGGGAATCAAACAGCACGCGTTACACTTTCAAGATTAAAAGTAAATATGAGATTCATTTCAGATATGCATGACACCCATTAAACTTTCTTTCCGTTTTTTATTTATTTTTATATTTCTCTTTACTTCTATCAGTCTATGTTATTAAAATATGAAAGCATCCCTTTCTTGCCATACATGAAAAATAGTTTTAAATTAAACAAATTGCAAGTAGGTAATTTGGTTCATGAATTTCGTTTGTTTCGTGTTGAATCGTGGGTATAACGTACATGCATGACTTGTTGAGTCAGTCCAAACATAACCAGTTATAAAAGGATTGTTTCTTCAGGCAAGGCATCCCAGCTTCCTTGACTTACTAGTCAAATGTCTCAACTTTTACACCATTAAAAAAAAAAAAAAAAAACCACACAGCATATACATGATTTAAATAATCCCACAATAAAAAACTAGATATATATAATTAATTAACTGGAATCAAAATAATTATTTTTATTATAAATAATTTATTTTTATTACAAATAATCATTTTAATTATAATTAATTAATTTTATTTATTTATTTTTCTTATAGTATCCGTGTAATAAATAATTTTAATAAGAATGACCCAACACAGCCCATTTTAACTTATTCAAGAGATAGATCCAAATATTTAAATAGCTAACTTTCTTAACCCAATTTCATATATTGTAATCGTAAATTATGCCCATGATTAATCTCAGTCACAACTATTTTCATGATAAAAACAGTTTTTTATGTTAAAAAAAAAAACAGTTTTTAATCATCATATTAATAAACACAACTCAAGTTCTCAGTGCATGTCCAATAAAGATAAAATTACAATTCAATCCAAAAAGTAACAATATACAATTAAATGATTGCAGAAACATAATTTTATTACTTGAATTAAGGGTCAACCAGTTGACCCATAACTTCTTATTTTATTAGTATTTGATTGAGTCTATTTATTTTAAGCTTAATTTATTTTTATAGATAAGATGAGATAAGATAAAATAATAGTAAAAAATTAAATAAAATATTATTAAAATATTTTTTAATATTAATTTTATTTTGAGATTTGAAAAAATTGTTTTGTAATTTAAAAAAGTTGAATTGTTTATTTTATTTTGTATCAAAATTTAAGAAAATAATAATGATAAAATGAGATAAAATAAAATTATTTGTGAAAATAAACCATGCCTTAAACTCAGCCCGATTATCAATATGTATTAATTTAGATATTTATGAACAAAATTAACATCCTTGAAATATTTTAAAATCAAAGAGATAATATGTGGATGGGATTGCTCCATGCACGCTCTCTCTAATAACGGATTCATGCAATTAATTACATATAAATGACTAATTGAGTGTGGAGGGATTTTGTACACAAGGGATGGGTGTCTAATAAGGGATCAAAGTGGGGGAAAATCTATTGACAACAAACAATATGGATCATGGCTGAGAGTTGAGACTATGTTTGGGAAGAAAAGGCTGGGGAAAAATGAGCAGGGTCACAAGTTTAGATTTGAATTTTCTTTATAGTCAAAAAAAAGAAGTGCAAGTGCAAGTGAGAGTTGGAGAAAAGATGGAGGAATTGGTGGAGAACAGAGGATACAGGAAGATAAAGAAGGGACAAAAGGAGCTAGTATGGAAACTAGATCCAACTCGAGCAATTTGTTGGCCTCAACCTACTGGGGTCATAGATATTGTAGTAGAACAAGACCCAAGGATGAAGGTAGAATCTACGGGAAGAAATTTCAATGCCCAAATTATTTCTAAGGAAAAAAGTATAGAGCAATTCAACGTGATAGTGAAGCAAAAAAATAAATGTTTTAGATAGAACTCGAGCTTGGAAGAGGAGGACTAGAAGTAATAAACAGATAGAAAAAGGAGGAGATAATGAAGAAATGTATATTGGGAAGAGGAAAATTGAAAAGAAAGCCCATTTAGAAAATGAGGAGACTATAGAGAAGAAACAAAAGAAAGCTACTTTGGTGACTATTATAGACAACACTGAAAACTTGACGGTGGCTGCGAGGCAGCATCGCCAAGAGCCATGGAAATCCTAAGTTGGAACTGTCGGGGGCTTGGGAACCCCTGTACAGCTCAAGACCTCTACACATTAGTAGAGGATAAGAGGCCCGATTTGGTCTTTCTTATGGAGACCAAACTATTGACAAAACAATGGGATGGACTGAAAAGAAAACTGTGATTTCAAGGTTGTTTGGCAATAGATTCCAAAGAAAGAAGTGGGGGATTAGCTTTGTTATGGAAGGATCAAATAAGGATTCATATATGCTTCTATTCCAGCAACCATATCAGTGCAGCAGTGGATTATGATGGAACTAGTAGATTGTGGCAGTTTATAGGATTTTGTGGATTTCTTGAAACCATACAAAGGCATAAATCATGGGAACTATTGGTGGCCTTAAAACCAGTGGATGGAAGACCTTAGATGGCTTGTGGAGACTTTAATGAAATAGTATCAAATCAAGAGAAATGGGAAGGCAATAGAAGAAATGAAAGCCAATTAGAAAATTTTCGATTAAACTTACAAAGATGTAGATTATTTGATTTGGGATGGAAGGGATCAAGATTTACTTGGTCTAATAGCCATGAAGATAATACTTATACAAAAGAAAAATTAGATTGAGGAATAGCTACACTTGAGTGGATTAATTTGTTCAATAAAACCCTTGTGGAAGTACAAGAAGCTAGAACTTCATACCACATGCCCTTCCTTATAAGCTGTGTTAACGATTGTTTTAGAAACAATGCAAGTAAGAGGTGTTT
This sequence comes from Platycarya longipes, assembly GCA_036559045.1. NCBI lineage: Eukaryota > Viridiplantae > Streptophyta > Magnoliopsida > Fagales > Juglandaceae > Platycarya > Platycarya longipes. Next base: position 44,735,531 of record CM071798.1, on the reverse strand, counting down.
TCGATATGAGATGGCTTGGGGAAGTGACCAAGAATGTAAGAAAAGAATAAAAAAAGAGTAGAGTAAAGAAGCTAATCAGAGCAGCTACATAAGTCAAGTGCAAAGTTGCTTATCTTATAGTCAACAAGCTTTGACTCATTGGAGTAAAAACACAGCCTCCAAATTGAAGCATCAAATTAAAGTCAAGACTGAGCAATTAAAAGAAGAGTAGAAAGAGAAGACCAACAAATTGCAAAGGAGGTCAAAGATCTAAAGGCTGAGTTGGGGGAACTGCATTTAAAAGAAAGTAAGATATAAAGGCAAAATGCCAAGGTACACTAGTACCAAAAAGGAGAAAAAAACATAAGGTTTTTTCATACTTGTGCAACACAAAGGCAGACAATCAATAGAATAGATGGCATCAAAGATAAAGATGGACAGTATAAACAAAAAGAGGATGAAGTGAGTAGATTGTTTCAGCAATATTTCCAAGATATTTTTTCATCAACCGAACTAAGTATGAAGGTTTTGCATAATTGTCTAAAACATGTGGAACCTAAGGTTACAAATGAAATGAATGAAAGATTGATGGAAAATTACATTGTGAAGGAAGTAGAAGAGACATTGAAACAAATGAATCCCTATAAATCTCCAGGTCCTAATGGATTTGGAGCAGGTTTCTACCAAGACCATTGGCAAGTAGTGGGACCAAAGGTGAGTTAAGCTATCTTAGAGGTATTAAATGGCAGTCAGTTACCTAGAGATATAAACCATACGTTTATAGCTTTGATTCCAAAGGTGAACAATCCTCAATCAGTGGCTAAGTATCAACCAATATCTTTATGCAATGTGTTTTATAAACTAATTGCGAAAGTCATAGTAAATAGACTCAAATATGTTTTGCCAGAAATAATCTCATAATGGCAAAATGCATTTGTATCAGGGAGAAGCATTGTTGATAATGTTATGATAGTATTTGAATTGTTACAGTCAATGATGCATAGGAAAAAAGGCAAAGAAGGGTTCCTAACTATGAAAATGGACATATCTAAAGCCTATAATCAAATTGAATGGATTTTCTTGGAAAATGTTATGAGAAAGATGAGATTTGCAGAGAATTGGATAGCTTTGGTTATGAAATGTGTAACATCAGTTACTTTTTCTATCATTGTTAATGGAAAGCCAAGAAATATAATTCAGTCTCATAGAGGATTAAGGCAATGTGACCCACTTACCTTTTTATCCTTTGTGCTAGAGCTAAGTTCTTTGATAATCAAAGCTGAAAAAGAAGGACGGTTGAATGGTGTTGTAGCTGCTAGAAAAGGTACTAAAATCAGTCATCTACTATTGGCAGATGACTGTGTTATCTTTAGTGCAGCAAATCAGTCTAATTGGAAGACCATTCAAGAGATTTTAGAGAGTTATGAAAAGGCCTTGGGTCAAGTGATTAACAAGCAGAAGACTTCAATTTTATTAAGTCCCAATACAAGGCAAGAATTCAAATAATACATCTTGAGTAATGCAGGCATAATGCTATGTGGAGATTATGATGAGTACTTATGTCTATCCACAATGATAGATAGATCAAAGATTCAAACTTTTAAGGGAATTAAAAATAGGATTTGGAAAATAATACATAGTTGGAAGAACTCTATGTTGTCCTTAGCTGGAAAAGAAATAATGATAAAGGCTATATTGCAATCGATACTTACCTACACAATGAATGTGTTTTTACTCCCAAAGAAACTGTGTTTAGATATTAACACAATGTTATCTAATTTTTGGTGGCAAAACCAAAAAGAAGCACAACCTATTTACTGAAAAAAATGGAAAGTAATGGAGAAAAACAAGCTTGAAGGTGGATTGGATTTCAGAGATATAAAAAATTTTAACAGAGCTTTACTAGCCAAACAAGCATGGAAATTGCAGACACAAGAGAATTCCTTAGTGGCAACAGTATTTAAGGAAAAATATTTTAGGATTCATGGTTTAGAGATGCAAAAATAGGCTTCTATCCATCATATATGTGGAGAAGTCTAATGTAGGTGCAGTCTATGACAAAAGAGGGATTGGCTTGGAGGGTGGGCAATGATAAAAAAAAAAAAAAATTGACATATAGAAGGATAAGTGGATACCACAAACTGAAACACATAAAATTAGAGCTCCAGTTCGAGTTCCCATGAAAATGCCAAAGTAGCAGAAATGATTGATAAAGGATCGGAAAACATGGAAGATAGACTTGCTAAAGCAGATATTTGATGAATTAGAAACTACTCAAATTAGTAGTATACCATTAAGCATGAGAGGAGCACTGGATAGATCTATATGGAGTTACTCAAAAAAAGGGGATTACATTATGAAAAATACATATTTCATGGCCAACAAGCAATTGAAGGACAACACAGGTAAATGCTCAAATTAGAAAGAAAGAAGGCAAATGTGTAAGTTAATTTGGCAGTTGAAAGTACCAAAAAATTCAATAATTTCTATGGAAAGCATTACAATCAATTTTACCAACAACCATGAATCTATTCAATAGAAAAATAGTGAAGACAAATAAATGTCCAATTTGTCATCAAGAAGCAGAGAATATACAACATGTATTGTGGACCTGTCCAGCTGCTACTGATGTGTGGAGCTATTCAAATGGAGAATTTATTCACCTTTAGCAAAAAATTACAGAAGAATTGGAACAAAAGCAAGTAGAGAAAATAGTAGCAATCTGTGCAAGTATTTGGCATTGAAGAAATAAGTTTGTTTTTTAGAATATTTTTCAAAGTCCAAAATTAGTCATTAAACAAGTTGAAGAAATGATGGATCTTTATTAAGAAGCTCAGGCATAGGAAGAAGGCAAAATAGGAACAGTGCAACAAGAAGACAAATGACAAAATGGATTCCATGTAATGAGTGAAAATAAACTTTGACACAGTCATGAATAGTGGAGACAGAAAGAGGGGATTGGGGATTGTTGCTAGAGACAAAAATGGACGAATAATATATTCCTACACAACTAATAGAATGTTTATGAGATTAGTAGAAGTGGCTGAGATAATGACTGTAAGGAAAGCTATGGAGCTTGCTGAGAAATTGCACATGCAAGACGTTAATTTTGAAGGAGATTCAGAGATAGTGATGAAAAGCAATTGCCAATAGTAATAGTTTTTACGGATGGATTGATCAACAGGTATGAGATATCCACGAAATACTAGCTAGAAGACCAAAATGGTCAGTGCAATTCACATATAGAGAAGCAAACAAATTAACAAATGCATTAGCTAGAAAAGCTAAAATACAGAACATTGATTTAAACATGGAGGGTTAAGTTCCTATAGAACTAGTGTATATTGTCGAGAAAGACAAACCTTGCCTGGAGCAAGGAGTTGTAACTAGATAAAGCAATGAAAGTAGTATTTTTCTTTCAAAAAAAAAAAGTTCATAGATTCAAAGACATCACTGATACTCCATGCATAAGTTTGGTTATAGTGTATCGATCTAGGCATTATAGATCATAATTAATTTATTAAATAAAAATATCTACAAGTATTGTGCTTGTGCGATAATTATGATGAATATATGAAATAATCAAAATAAAAGTAAGAGAAAAATAACACATAAATTTACCTAGTTTGATAATGTGCTTACATCCATAGGAGCGAGCAGCGATAATTTCACTATCATCCAAAATATGATTACATTATATGTATTTATCCTAATCTGAAATGTACGAACGTATTTAAGAAAATTTATAAAAATACTCATATGTCATTTATCATTATATACTCATCATATATGAGCTACATAATTTAATAATAAATTTGTATAATTTTATTATATCAAATATGCCATTAATATGGAGATCAATCTCTCTATTAGGAAATCTAAAAATTGGGGAATATGCTTTTGTAAGTCCTATCAAGTTGCTCGAGTCTTCATCATGGTAAGATTAACTTGATCAATTATTATAATTTGTTTTGGAATTTAAGGATCATTGAAAATATTTTGAATTTATTTAGAACACTTAAATGATTTTTTATGATAATGATGAATTAAATAAAAATTTATATGATTTGCTAGATTTGTTTTATAATAAAATAATTAATCTATTATATAAAAATATATTAATTTATAAATTTATTTTAATAAGATTCTCTTTACTAATTAATTTATAATTAGAGCACTAGCAATGATATAGCCATTGGTAACTCCAAATTAAAGTCTAAATTCACTCTTTTAACTATAATCCATATGGTTTAGCTAAGGGATCTACATTGATCTAGTTAAATTAAAATTAAAATAATAATATAATTATATATTTTAATATAATTTTTTTTAAAAAAAATTACAAATACACTTAATATATTAAATATTAATTTTAATAAACAATAAATTATTTTTTAATTTATGGAATAAAATAAATTTGGTCAGGATACAACCATCAATGTGACACTAATGACCATTAATTTTAGTAAAATAAACTATAACGGACGTCCATTTTTCCTCCATGCCATCGCCAAGTAATGTACGACACAAAACCCAATCAACAGCAAAATCACAGAAGCAGCAACCGAGGGAAGAAACAGATAAAATGAAATAAATATTAGGATGATTGATAAAAACTCCCTATATTTGGTGAGAATAGGTGAGTTACTGTTTAGTAATGTCTTGTTTGAATTAAGAGATAAAATAGGTTGAGATGAGTTTAGTTTATTTTTTAATATTATTATTATTTTAAAATTAAAAAAAATTAAATTAGAATTTAAAAAAATATATAAAAATTTAAAAAATGTGTATAAAAATTTATATTTTATATAAAAAATTGAAAAAATATAATGATAGAATAGAGATAAATTGTGAATCTAAATTAAATTTTAAATATTTTTAAATTTGACTAGCCTAATATAAAAGAAATTTTGTAAATTTATTTTTATTTAAATTTTATAATGAGTTATACCAGCTCATTATTAGTATTTATTTATTAATTTTTATTCGGAGATGAAAGTTTTGTAGGGATCTTTCTAAATTTTGTAAAATGTTTATTCTTTAACATGGAAAAACGTGTTTCATATGGCAATAATTTAATTTAATATGTGGTAGTTAAAAAAAGAAGAGAGAGCAAGAGATCAGACACTGATAAGCTGGCTCCAACATCATTCCACCTGCAAATTTACGCAACTTTATCGACAGCTGGAGACTGTACGCATTGTACAAATGTACCAGTGCTGAGCTGTTTATTACCAAAACGACGTTGACGTGTGTCAGTTCTACCTGTTTTATTTTTATTTTATTTTATTTTAATCCAATATGCACTTATATACTATTTTTAGATAAATTAAATAATTTTAAAAAATTTATCTAGAAATATCAATTTTTAATAATAAATTCTTTTTTTTTTTTAAAAAGGAATGTGCTCGACTTCCACAAAGGGGTAAAACCAAACCAATAAAATCATTATCAGCCAAAATCAACACGTGCTAAAAAACGGAAAAAAAAAAAGAAAGAATTCCAACGAAGTAGGCAACAACTGGCTTTGCAGCAGAAGACTCGATCTTGCTTAAAATTTCAGCAGATTTGCCCATAAAAAATAGACTTTTTAAAAATATTCATCCACGTGTCTGGTTTCTCCCACAAGTTTTTGTCATTTGCTTGATTTCCAAAGCTCATGACAATAGCTCACGGACTCTAATGAATGTGCTTATAGGCTTACAGCAATGGGCAACTAAACTCTTGACTCTTTTGAGTCCATTGAAAATGATGAGAATATTCTTGATCCTACAGATTAACAACTTTATATGGTACTGATATTAGAGCTTAAGATTAGATATCCAAAATTCTCTTGCCCATTTGGTTCCTCCCTTCATATAAAATTCCATTCTCATTCTCTTGGTTTTCACCCGACTTTCTCATTTTGTAAATATTATGTAATTATTATTTTAAAAATAAATCTAATTATGTAAATTTGCACAACAATACATACACCTATCTAATATGATTAGTCATGTTCAGATTTTAATAAAAATTATATGAATTTAAAATTTGAATATGAAGATAGTGATATTGATACACAAATGAGTCTCTAAATTTGCTTGTATGTAACAAATTCATAGACTAAAAAATAAATATGAGATTTATATACAATTTTTAAATAATAAATCTTATTATATTTTTAAAATAATTAGATAAAACTTGCATATTTCATAACTGTAATGTGACTATTTTCTTTTTAACTTTTGGCTTTTGGTACTTATATCTGCAACTTTTGTCCATTGATCCTTTCCTTTGGCACACCTTTTTCTCCTTGAATGTTGGAGTTCTACATTTGTTGCCCCGTTTTCTATTTCGTGGTCGCCAAAGTCTTATCACATTGCACTTTCAAACGACCCTCTTTGATGGCAAATCATAGCTTGTTTCCATCTCTTTCTTTTTTTGCCAATTTAATTGATGATCATTTGCTTTTCAACTAGTTTTTGCAAGCTCCTTGTAAAATTGCAACAAGTTTTTGTTCAATTTTTCCGTGATTCGATCCCTTCTTTGGCAAATTCAAAATTGTTAAGGCTTTATTTTTAAGTTTGTCACATTTTTAAAATCCTTGCTTTGATTAAATTGATTCTCTTTAATACTCTGTTTTTTGGTAAGTCTTTATTGGTAGGTCTTGATATTGCGAAGAAATTTGTGTAATTTATTATCGAAGAAAAATAAATAAATAAATTAGTGATAAAGGTAAAAGAGATATAATAAGAAATGATATGTACCGTTATAAAATATATAAATATCACTCATTTTGAAAATACTGAGTAAATTGAGATATATATAAAAAATTTAATTTTTTAATAATAAATATCACTCTTTTTTAAAATAAATATACAACGTTTGTATAATCCACAACTATATATAATATTACTCTTACCGTTACATCATCGTTGGAGTTATAAAAAAACTAGAACAATATCGTAAAATATGTAGAACAAAATAAGAATTGTATTTAACATTACTCTTAAATAAAATAGGAATACATTGTAGTATGCTATTAGTATTATCTCCCTTTATAAATATATCAATTTGTATCTCATATTATTTTTTAAAAAGTCTTAAAAGATAAATGGATAATGCCACATTATAATAAAATAAGAGAGATGATATGTTGAATTTTTCTAAATAAGAAAAATAATAGATAACAATAATGACTTTTTTTAGAGGACAATAATGACTTGAGTAAGAATGATTTTCAATTTGTTTATTGAATGCCAATAAATATCCTAGAAATACAAGGTCCGTTGTTATTTATTTCCATCATAAAAACAAATAAAAAAGTTTTCAAAAATTATAACCAATAATATATGAAAAATTCCATTAATAAATCGTTATGAGTAACATATTTAATAAAATATTTACATAATATAATTTAATTTAGAAGAAAGTTTTAATTTAAATATTTAAAAAAAAATTTAAATCTTATAAATTAAAGTTTTATTATTTTAATAAAATGAATGATATGTTGTACAAACTTTTTAAGAATAAAATAACTCATAATAAATATATATTTTTCGAGTAATAGAATAATAAAATTTTATTTGTTTTTATAAATGAAATAAAATACAATAAAATTAGTTGAGATAAAAGTTTAAAATTGAATAAGATATTGTTAAATTATATTTTTTTAATATTATTTTTTTAGATTTGAAAAAATTAAATTATTTATTTTATTTTATATAAAAATTTAAAAATATTAATAATAAAATAAAAAAATGAGAAAGAATAGGAATGTTCGTAAAAGCAAACATGACCTAAAATTAAGAATAAAGATTGACTGCAGCCTTTATTAAGAAAAGCACACACACTTAAACAAAACTATCTTATTAAAGAATAACAAATAAAAAAGTAAATGAAATGTGAATGTACTTATGTATCCCTATTGTATGGACTTTTTCATAGATTAACTCTAAAAATAATAAGATACCTAGAAAGAAGAAAGAGAGAGAAAGTGAGGACAATTGGAAGAAGAAAAAATTTGTAAAAAAAAGCAGAAAGACAAAGCTCAGAAGTTCACAGCACACAAACGGAGTCTCTTCCAAAATCCTCTTTAAACTATACCATACAGAGAGATTTCTGTTTTGGTTTGTGCCGCCAGCACCATATGCGCCTCCATCGTTCTCTTCGGGACCTAGGGCTTGTAGGGTTTTCAGAGACCTTTAGTTGCTTATCTAGGGCTTTTCGAGCTGGATTCTCTCGCTTTTCTCAGACGTATCTCCATGCGCCGCTGGTTTAGTGGCTTCGTTGATTAGATAGGCGTCGCTTCTCTCTCTTCCTATTCAATTGATATCTTACCCTCTAAATCTTAGCCATACTAATTGGCTCCACTCAAAAGCCTAGGGTTTGATTGCCTCATTTTGAGATACTATGGTTTTCCGTTCAGGGCAAGTGGTTGGTTTGCCGAGTAGGTTTGCACTTTGAGGGGTTCGGGAGATTTGAATGGCATTGGGGGATTTGATGGCGTCTCGGTATTCGCAATCTTCGGTTGTGACGACGGTGGTCTCGAATCACTTCGACGAGTGCGCTTCGAGCTACGAAGACGGGGATTTGGGTTCACAGAGAAGGGATTCGGACACTGCCAGCAGTAGTCATGGGAATGCGTCGGCTTCCAACACTACGAGCATGGCATACTTGCCCCAGAACAAAGTGTTTTGTGAGCTTCGGCACGAGGCTTTCGAAGCTTGTGTGCCTACCGGCCCATCTGATAACGGCTTGGTTTCGAAATGGCGGCCTAAGGACCGAGTATGCCTCCAGTTACTGCTCCTATTTTTATTATACTGGACATTGAATTGCTTTTAGGTTTAAGTTTGTTGGCTAATATGGCAGAAATTGATCTTATTATTTATTCAACTGCAAATATATGATCTAAATGAAAACCTTTATTTGGGGAACACGGTGCCTGAAAAGAGTGGGCTAATATAGTCTTTGATCCTGGTAATTGTTGAAAAGGTGGCATTTCTTATACTGATTTAAAATTATTGATGAAAAAGCTTTATAACATTTAGGTGATTGGTGCTGTCGTGTAGAAATCAAAGTTATTTTACCTGTTTCAGTATGATCCGTCCAAATGTAACAGATTTGACCCATACGTGGGAAATGAACCTTCTTTCTTGCTCGTTAGTGCTCCCTTGCCCCTATTATATTAGTTTAGCGGTTACACCGATGCATTTCAATTTTGTTGTTGTACTGGTACGTCTTCCTTCCCTGTAATGGAACTTTTACAGGTCCTGGTAGCTGACCTAAGCTAAGCAACGTTAAAAATGGTTAAATCCTCATTATGGGTTTGTGTGACCATCTTGAGTATGAAATTTAGGAAAACCCTTGATGATTTCCGAGGCATCATAGTTGTTGTCTTGTGTGCATGTGATAATTGTAATTTAAAGCATGCTAGGAATTTTACGTGTTCCATTTTTGCAGAAAATAAAGTCATGAGGATTATGCAATCTGATATGTGAAAAGTATAGTCTTATTCAGTTTGTTGTGTGGTCTATAATTGATAGGAAATATCTAGCATTAGCTGCTAGGATTTCATAGACTTGTGAGGATTGTAATTTTGTGTTTTCTTGGCTGAGTCCGATAATTGCACCAAAAACTTCTGTGTTTGTAACTGAGTTCAATATATTATTTAACTTTAAAATTTAGTTCATAGTGGGGTGGGGCTTTGGGGGTGGTTGGTGCACAAATGAGGGGAGTGAACCATATGGGATGGGGCTTTTGAGACCCATAAGAAGAGGATGGGAAGCTTTCTCTAGATATACTCGGTTTGAGCCTTTGAGGTTGGTGATGGATATTGAATCAAGTTTTGGCATGACCTATGGTGTGGTGACAAGGCTCTTAAGGAAGCTTTTCTTGGCATTTATGGACTTGCAAGGCCACATGAAGCCTCAATTGCTGATCTATTAGAGCTGTCCAGTGGTGTTCCTCAATGGAATGCCACTTTCCTTAGCTTCACAAGATTGGGAAGTTGAGTCATTCACTAATTTCTACAACCTTGTCCATTCAACTAGAGTGAGGATGGGAGAGGTAGATAGGTTCATCTAGAGTCGAAGAGATGAAAGTTTTTGGTTCGGTAATTCAATCAGTCTCTTATCATGAACAAATCTCTCATTCTCGTGGAAGAGTATTTGGAAGATGAAGGCACCTTTGAGAGTATTTTTTTATTGATAGCTTGCTTGGGAAAGTCCTCACCTTAGACAACCTATGGAGACGTTGGATCATCGTAATGGATTGGTGTTGCATGTGAAAGAGCTGGGATACTGTGGACCATTTACTTCTTCACTGGGAGGTGGCATGACCTAGGGAACAAATTTTTTGCTAGGGTGGGGGTAGCTAGGGTGATGCCAAGAAAGGTAGTTGACTTCCTAGCAACTTGGAGAGGTTTGTGTGGTAACTGGCAAATCATAGCAATATGAAAGATGGTCCTCATTTGCTTATGGTGGTGTCTTTGGAGGGAGAGGAATTGTAGAAGTTTTGAAGATCGCGAGCACGCAGGACGAGCTTAGAGTTTTCTTTTCACACTTTATTCCACTGGTTGATTGTATTAGACTTCAATGGTCTAAATATCCTCTAATTCCTTGTATCCTTGTTCAATCATGCCTAGGTGTCGCTCTTGTATATGTCTCATGTTCCTTTGCTATGCCTAGTTCTCATCCATAAATCCTTATTTACGGATCAAAAAAATAAATTTAGTTCATAGACTGAATTGAGTACAACATTGTGGTTAGAATCAAATCTAGGAACATAGTCCATTGTTGATTGATGAGTTGCACTTTAGAGAACTTAATATTTGCATAAAGCATTAAGAATACTCTAGCCACAAAGAAAATTTACAAAAAAATCTCACAAACTAATGTGACTTGATGTGGTTCGTCAGATATAAATTTATTTTTATTATAAAGTATATCAAATGAATCAAATGAAATCATATCAGTTTGTGGGATTATCTTTGTATAATTCCTTTGTGAATGTAGCAAAACTCAAGCATTAAATACAAATCTTAGTCGTGTTGAGTGCCTATACTTCTATTGCTTGCTCAACCTACTAAGGTAGTTTCTAGGTCTGATGACACCATCTAGTTTGGTTGAAATTTCTGAATGTCTAGTTTGAGGCTATTATTGTGAATGGGAATCATTAAGAAGTTGGAGTGGATCTTGTAGGGAAACTTCTGAAGGTGTGGTGCAAACAATCATTTGGGGCCACACCCTTTGGTGAAAAGCCAATGATTTAATCAGTTTCATGTAGGGAAACTTTTGAGGGTTCGGTGCACGGGATCGGAATTTACTCTGCAAAGGCGGGTCCGAATGGCCCTGCCTTGGAGAGGTTCCCCGACATCAAAAAAAAAAAAAAGATCTTGCAATTGATTTTTTTTCGTGAGGGAATAAAGCTTTTCTATTTGTTGCTGAAACCAAAAGGCTATATTCGGAAATAAGGAGGAGGCCTCCATAAACAAATGACCTTCAATTATGTCTTTTGGTTCTAGCCCGTCTCTTAAACATTTTTTTTCCCATAAAACAATACAATAACTTTTTTGATGAGTAAATGATATGATAAATTGGACATAATATGGTGTATGTCTCAAGTTCCCTAGACTAAGGATCTTTTCATGTGGAGCCGCCCAAACAAAGAAAGATACTCTCAAGTTAGCTTTCCTTCTCCAAATTGAATTTCCATGACAAAGTAGTGGTGTCATGGGGGACTAATTACTATTAAAGGACTTAATCTCATACACCCTATCTTGTATAGGCTCCAATACATCTTGTCTTCTTGGCCTTGTGTCAATCTATAAATATATAGTCAATTATAAAAAGAGGTAAAGTTAGAAACTTTGTAGACCATGTGAGGAGAAGGAGCCCCCGTTTGGATTCGGAAAGCGTTTCATCTCATCTCATCTCATCATTGCAACGATTCTAAATTTCTACACAAAATATAATAAATAATTCAATTTTTTGAAATCTCAAAATAATAATAATATTAAAAAATAATATTCTAATAATATTTTATTCAACTTTCATTTTTCATATAAAACCATCTTATCTCATTTCTAAATCCAAACTGGGACTACAGCTTTCTTTTTTAAAACCTTATTCCTTTGGAAAGGGGCAATATATTATACTAGGCTTAATCTCCACGAGTTTTTTAATATTGATTTTAAACCTCGTTAGGTTTACTCATTCATACATCATGTACTACAATGCTATTATCACGAATAAAACTTCTTGATTGCCTATAGAAAGAGAGGTAAAGAGGTCCAACTAACTTCAATCCCATTGTGGAGCATCATTAAAAATTTATAATCCATCAACCACTGAGGCACCATACCCTAGCAACATTGAACAAATAAAAAAAGATTCCATCAAGCAGTCGATCACCACACCCTACATTATATTATAATTTTATCTTTGTTCCATCCCCCACCTTATATTTAATAGGTCAAGGTAACTCCCCCAACCCTTGCGAATGTTCTTTCTTGATCCAATCCCACAAGTTATATTAACCTCATTTCACTTTTGACTATTCACATCATGTGCCTTTTGACCCTTGACCCCATTCACGACCATGCTTCAAGTTTACCACCATTCTCCATAATCTCTCCCTTTTGTTAGAATAGTGCCACCATCACTTCCTCAACATAGCTCTATTGAGTTAAGTAGCCTTTAGATACCCAGGTCACCTTCCAAAATTGCATAACATACCTTGGCCTAGTTCACAAATGAAATTTCTACTCCCCCAAACCATTCCATAAGAAATCTTGATACCCCATGCCGAGTAGTGAGTTTAGGGTGTATGCGGTCAAAAATAGGTGTCAAAGTTCTTGCTCTTTATACCGGTTCCAATAGGACTTCAATTGTACCATTGATTAGTTCTTTTGAAGTATGATTTAAATGTGGTTTGGGCCTTTGCTTAGGGCATTACCAAGTGGTATTAGATCCTATCCCAACTAGATTTATGGGACTTGAGCCATACCAACTATGATGGAATGACCTAACGAGTATATTGGAGGGGGAAGATTGTGATAATCCATACTAGGCAGTGATTGTAGGTGGTGTATGAGATTCAATGTTATTTGGGAGGGAGAAGTTCTTGCTCTTTATGACGGTTTCAACAAGACCCCAATTATACAATTGACTAATCCTTTTGGAGTATGGCCTAAATGTAGCTTGAGCCTTCACTTAAGGCATTACAAAAGCCCTCTGTAACTTCTCAATAGGGTTTTCCATGCCGACAAGGAGAGTAAACGAAGACATAAAGCTGGTGGACAGGCTTGAGAGTGTGTTCTTAATCAAGGTACCTGCCTTCTCTAGAAACATACTACCTTTTCTAGCTTGCTAAATGATGTTCAAGCTTCTCTACAATGCCCCCCCAGAGTGTCATTGCAGTGAAGACACCCAACACCCTAAGCTGCAAGCCAAGCCATCAAAATTTCCCACATTACCAATTGGTAGTATCTCGGACTTGGCTGGATTGACTTTCAACTTGAAACTGCTTTCTAACCAAAGGAACAAGCAGTGCAAATAATGCAAATGCTCAGGGTTTGCATCACAAAAAATAAGCTTATCATCTTCAAATAATAGATATGGGACAAGTGCCCCCTATTAGTAGTCACCATTGATAAGCCTGAAAGCAGGCCCTCCAACACCAATGCTAAGGTCATCCTACCCAAGGCCTCCATAACTATAACCAACTTTAAGAGAGACAAAGGGTCCCCTTGTGGCAAGGGATTTGAGTGCATATTTTACTCATGTTTAGAGGAGTTTTTGATAATTTCTAGCCTTAAGTTTTGTAGGGTAGCTGTGGAGTCTCTCCCTCCCTCTCTCTCTCTATCTCTCTCTCTCTCTCACTGCTTCCTTGTTTTAGTATATTCTGGTAAATGGTCCTTGGGACAGTTTTATCTTACACAAATTTTGCTTTTGATCAACTCCTTTTTGTCAAATGCAGATGAAGACGGGATGTGTTGCTCTAGTTTTATGCTTAAACATTAGTGTTGATCCACCTGATGTAATCAAGATATCTCCTTGTGCCAGAATGGAGTGCTGGATAGGTGCATTTAATGCTGCCTATTTTCTTCTATTTGTCTGGTTTTAGGGGTTGTTTGTTTGTTCGTTGTTATTGTTTTTTCATTTTGCTTCTATTTTTCTTGTTTTGCGATTTCAAGAATTCTTTCGAGTCTGAGCTGTCATATAACAGGTCTCCAATACTTCTCTTTCCTTGCTATGTTATTAGTGAGTACTTATATTATCTGGCAAATGATTTTATTTCATTAACTTCTTCTCGGTGGGATGTTCTAGAGAGGTGGTTGAAATTAGTAAAAATGTGTTGAAGGGATTCAGTGCTGTTGTTCACTTTTAGTATCTTTCAATGGTAATTTTATTCATGCTGGCTAAGCTATGCTGTTCTTATGATTTATGTTCCCTTTCCGATTTCTGGTACAAGTGTTCTAGCATGTTGTATGGTTTCTTTTTCACGAAATTGAAGAAAAAAAGCAATGATTTGGAACACATTAGTTAATGTCAGAATAACGAGAAAGATAGTAAAAATTAAGAAAAACCACAAGAAAGACAATAAAAAGTAAGAAGAAATTTTATTCTTGCACTTTAAAGGAAGAAACTATGGTGCTAAATTAGTATAATTGAGAGTTGAGAGAGAAATAATTGGAAAAGTAAAATGACATGAAAAGTGCTTGAATTGAAATTACAAAACTGTGAGCATCATTTGATCAGCCTGAAAATGCCACTGAAGCAAAATTAGAGAATTGTCATCGCAATTCAAGAAAATTAGAAAATTTCCATCGAACACATTTTGGACAAGAATGCAAATTTTGGCCCAATGACCAAATAGACCAGAATGGCAGAAACTCACTGAAATTTAAAGCGAAATGGATTGGGAGCTAAGAAAAGGTCTTTCTTGTTTTCTATTTATAAAAAAGAAGTCTTTCTTGTTATCTAATATTCTTGCATCTGTGCAGATCCTTTTTCTATGATACCTCAAAAAGCACTCGAGACAATTGGAAAAACCTTGAGTAGTCAGTATGAAAGGTGGCAACCAAAGGTCAGAACATTTTTCTCATGTATTTGAGTGACGTGTTACAGTATCAAGTTCATTTTTAAATATTAAACATTTGCAGGCTCGCTATAAGTATCAACTTGATCCTACCGTGGAGGAAGTGAAGAAGCTTTGTAATACATGTCGTAAATATGCCAAGTCAGAGAGAGTTCTGTTCCATTATAATGGACATGGTGTGCCGAAACCAACGGCTAATGGTGAAATTTGGCTCTTTAATAGGGTCCGTTACTGCTTTCCAACCTTCTTTTTTGTGCTGTTTTATTGTCACTATTAAATAGCTTGTCAACATGTTCTAACTTATGTTGTTGCAGAGTTATACACAGTATATCCCCTTACCAATCAGTGACCTTGATTCCTGGTTGAAGACTCCATCGATATATGTTTTTGACTGCTCTGCTGCTGGGATGATTGTCAATGCCTTCACTGAGGTACCATACAGTGTCTTTGCTACAAGTCATTTGACATGGTAATTGGGTAGCTTTAATTTAGGGACAGGTTTTAATGTTATCCTGACTGTTAAGGTTAATATTGGATTGTTTCTTGATAGCTTAATGACTGGGGTACTTCTGGATCCTCAAGGGATTGCATTCTGCTTGCGGCCTGTGAAGCACATGAGACTCTTCCGCAGAGTGCGGAATTTCCTGCTGATGTGTTTACTGCTTGCCTCACTACTCCTATAAAGATGGCATTACAATGGTGAATATATCTCCCTGTTTGTTGTTCAGTTTGACTACTAGCTGAAACTTTGATATCTTTTCTGGATGTTTCATTGTAGATAATATTGTCTTCTTATTTATCAAAAAATATAATATTGTCTTCTGAATCCTGAATTTAAAATATTATTTTCCTGCTAAATCAAAATTCTGTTTGCAGTCTTTCTATTTGTAATAATTTTTATGCTAAAAGAAAAAGGTTGGTGGATTGAAATTGGTCCGGACCCATGTCATTGTGAATTTTCTGTTGGTTTGAAATGTTTTGAAAGAGTATGCATAAATTGAGCAATAGTTCGTCATTGTTTGCTGGTTGGTTAATTCCAGTAGGATCTACTCCCTATGCCAAATTTATATATCCTTCTTTGAGGCACAATATTAAAGGAGAGTGCTTTAAATGCTTTCTCACATTTTTTACCTTCTCATTTTTTTTCCCTTCCTTGTAGGTCTCATTTGAAAAATGATTTGTTTCTAACATGTAATTAGTACTTTCATGGAGGTATCATGAGAGAAAGCATAAGTTATCTTGTTACTTTTTAGTATGAACAATAACTATGGAACAACCCAAAAGAAATGGACTAATATTTATGGACTAAGTATTGAAGAAGTGTTTATTAGTCGATGATTTCTTTCTCCTCCGCAAGAAAGCTAAAGTTGAATTGTGAGCTTAATTGATCAAGTAAGTGCGGCTTGGTTGGAGAGGTCCTTCGAGGAGGACGCGGTGCTTAGTGTGCTTAAAGGGATGGCCAAAGATAAAGCACCGGGTCGCGATGGCTTCAGAATAGCCTTCTTTCAAACTTGTTGGGACATTATCAGAGCGAGGCCGGTGGAGGTGCAAGATTTTTGGTCCATAAGTTTGGTCAGTGGGGTCTATAAGATCATTTCAAAAGTTCTTGTGAAGCGACTAAGTGAAGCTATGGGAAAGATCATCTTAAAGTCACAAAAATGCTTTTGTTTAAGGAAGACAAATTTTAGACTTTGTTCTTACTGCTAATGAATGCTTGGAGTCTAGAGTTAGAAGTGGCACCCTAGGTATCTTGTGTAAATTGGATATGGAGAAAGCATTTGATTATGCCAATTGGGATTTCTTCTTGTATATTCTTGGCAGGCATGGTTTCGGGGAAAGATGGTGTCAATGGATTAAATAGTGCATCAAAACTGTCAGATTCTCCATTTTGATCAATGGCACTCTCGAAGGCTTCTTTAGTAGTTCTCGGGATTTGAGAAAAAGGGACGCTTTATTCTCATTGTTATTCATTCTAGTGATGGATGTATTGAGTAGAATGTTGGAGGGAGTGGTGGATAGGGATTTCATCTCGGGCTTCTTGGTGGGTAGGTCCTTGCATGAAAGCATATCAGTTGCTCATCTTCTTTTCGCCGACGATATGTTGATTTTTTGTGACCCAGATCCTGTCCATATTCACTCCTTGAGAGCCTTCCTTTGTTTTGAAGCTGTCTTTGGCCTCAAAGCGAACCTATCAAAGTCCGAATTTGTACCAGTTGGCTTGGTTACTAATCTAAGCAAAATTCTAATCTAAGCAAAATGGCTGCCATCTTGGGTTGGAAGGTGTCATCCTTGCCTATGAAGTATCTGGGATTTCCTTTGTGGGCTCCTCACAAATCTAAGGAACTGTGGAATGGGATTGTTGAGAAAATCAATGCAAATTAGCGGATTGGAAGAGAATCTACTTATCCAAAGGCGGCCGAATCACGCTTATTAAGAGCACACTATATCTAATCTTCCAACATATCTTTTATCTTTATTCCTTTTACTTGCAGGGTTGGCAAAGAGACTGGAGAAGATTTTCTGTGACTTCTTGTGGGGAGGGCTAGAAGATGAGAAAAAATTCCATCTGATTAAATGGGAGAAAGTTTGCATCCCTTTGTCTTGCGATGGTTTGTGAATTAGAAAATTGAGAACCTTCAACAAGGCTTTACTTGGAAAGTGGCTATGACGGTACCATCAGGAGGGGGATACTCTTTGGAGAAGCATTAACAATAATAAATATGGGAGCATTTGGGGAGATTCATGCTCTAATGCAGTAAGAGGGGCTTACTTGGTAGGTGTTTGGAAATTCATTCGGAATAGATGGGAAGACATCCTTGGTAATTTCAGACTTGAGGTGGGAAGGGCACGCGAATAAGGTTTTGGCATGATATTTGGTGTGGCGATGTGGCCATAAAAATGCGTTCCCCTCGCTTTATGGGATTGCATCAAACAGTGATGCTTCTGTGGCTAATAATATGAGCTTTTCCACTAATTATCTTCATTAGTCTGTGAGTTTTTCTAGAGCTGTACATGATTGGGAGTAGACGACATTGCCGATTTCTACAATTTTTTTTTTTTTTTGCTCTGAAAGTGTAAGGTGGTAGGGAGGAAAAATTACTATGGACACACACTGGGAATAAGAAAACTTCAATCCGCTCGTATTACAAGATTTTGATTGTTCACCCCTCCAATGCCTTACCATGGAAGAGCAATTGGAGCAGCAATGCTCCCCTCAAAGTTGCTTTTTTTGGCTGGTTGGCATCCCATGGGAAAATATTGACTATCGATAAGCTGAAAAAATGCGGCCGCTACTTAACCAATTTGTGTTTCATGTGCAAACACAATAGCGAATCAGTAGACCATCTATTTCTCCACTGCGAAGTAGTCAAGACTTTATGGGACATCTTCACTAGGCTTGATATTGCATGGGTTACACCTAGGAGGGTATTGGATTTATTGTCGTGGTTGAGAGGGATTAGAGGCCATCGTCACATTGCAGCTGTTTGGAAGATGGTGCCTCTATGCTTAATGTGGTCACATGGATTGAAAGAAATGGTCGATGTTTTTAAAATAGGGAACGCTCTCCAGATAGTTTTAGGGCCTTTTCTATCACACTTTGTTGATTTGGGCTTCTTTTATTGTATTGAGCGGAGTGTGTTTTAATGACTTCTATGCCACTTTCCAGAGGGAGTAGTTTGTGACTAGGCTTTTTCTTGTATACTTCTTGTGTATTCGGGCAATGCCGATTTATCTTGATTAATAAAACTTCTTACTTATAAAAAAAATTAAAAATTTGTGAGCTTCTATTTTCTTTCTGATACAAAATTTATTGAAATTTCTCTACGTATCGTTGAGTATTAAATTTAGGTGAGTATAATGGAGAATATTAATTTTAGAAAGCCATGTCTAATTTACATTAGAACAATTGAAGTTCATAATATCGATCTAATTGGAGTTTTGACCTAAGGGAGAGGCTTGTGGACCAATAGATTATGCTGACCCTCTTATCAAGAAACTTTTTTTTTTTTTGAAAAAGAACTTATTTGATCCTGGGTATAATAAATTGATTATATGCTGCACACTTTTAACAGCTCTCCATTTTATCTTCTCCAGTTACTTGATTAATGGAGCCTGGTTGTGGTTTTGTAGTCATTGAAAGGTTTTTTAATAAGTGGTTGAAACTTCAATAAAAAGCACAGAATGCACAATCCCAGTACAGAGAATTCATGCAAGAGACATTTATCTAGAGAAAGTATTGAAGCTATAGAAGCTGTCTGAAAGATTAGAGTATATAGAAGCTATAGAAGCTGTCCGAAAGATTAGAGTATATAGAAGCTATAGAAGCTGTCCGAAAGATTAGAGGATTGAAAAATAATTGTCAAGGTGAACGGGCTTACAAAATCATTGCCAAGGTGCTGGCTGACTGTATTAGCAAGGTTATGGACAAGTTCATTTCTAAGCCTCAGAATGCCTTTGTAAGGAATAGACAAATCCTTGATTCAGATTTAATTGCAAATGAATGTTTAAAAAGTCGATTAAGAATGGGAAAAGCTGAAATTTTGGTTAAATTAGATATGGAAAAAGCCTTTGACCATGTCAATTGGAATTTTCTGCTGCACATTTTTGGAAGATTTGGCTTTGGTGAAAAGTGGCACCCTTGGATCAAATTCTGTATTTCCTCTACCAGATTCTCAATCTTAGTGAATGGCAATCCAATTGGTTTTTTTAACAGCTTTTGGGGTTTGAGGCAGGGAGACTCCTTATCTCCTTTTCTCTTTGTTATTGTGATGGATGCTCTAAGTCGTTTGATTGACGCGGCTGTTGGAGGTAGCTTTTTGTCGGGTTTTGAGATGGGAAATGAGTCTAGGGGCATTACTACAGTCTCTCACTTGTTGTTCGCTGATGATAAACTCATTTTTTGCGATAGCAATAGAAATCATCTCTAGGCTTTTAAGAGCTTTTCTTCTCTGTTTTGAGGTCGTTTCTAGTTTGAGAATCAATCTATCCAAATCTAAAATCGTTCTTGTGGGTCCGGTTAGTAACATCTCAGATCTTGCAAACATTTTGGGATGTAAGATTGCGGCTCTTCCTATAAAATATCTTGGCTTACCCTTGGGAGCTCCTCATAAATCAGTTGCAATTTGGGATGGCGTAATTGAGAAGATTAGGAGGAGGCTTGCCAGTTGGAAAAAGCTTTATTTGACAAAGGGGGCAGAGTTACTCTAATTAAGAGTACTTTGACTAATTTTCCTACTTACTTATTATCTCTTTTTCCACTACCAATTGGGGTTGCCAAAACCATTGAGAGTCTCTATAGGAATTTCCTATGGTATGGTATGGTATGGTATGAGAGAGGAAAAAAAGTTCCATTTGGTGAGTTAGAATAAGGTGTGTCTTCTAGTCTCTCAAAGGGGCTTAGGTGTGTGCAATCTAAGACTATTCAACAAAGCTCTTCTTGGTAAATGACTTTGGAGATACCAAATTGAGAATAATGCTCTTTGGAGAAATATTGTGGACGACATTCATGGAAAGTTGTGGGGGAATTGGCATTCTAAGGAAGTTATAGGCCCTTTTGGGGTGGGCTTATGGAAGTCTATTTAGAAGGAATGTGATGTTTTTGTTAAACACACTAAGTTTCAAGTGGGGAATGGGGCAAAGATTTATTTTGGCATGATACTTGGTGTGTGGGTTCTCCTCTCAAAGATGCTTTTCCCAATCTTTTTAGGATAGCTAAAACCAAAGGGGCTGCCATTGCTGATTCTTATTTTATCTCCAACAATTTGATTTGTTGGAATGTGGAATTTGCAAGAGATATCTAGGATTGGGAAACTAATGAAGTTTCAGATTTTTTGGGAAAGTTATATGAGAAAAAGATTGTTCAGAACAAAGATGATAGTTTGTCGTGGCTACATTCTATGAATTCCAGTTTTTCTGTGAGTTCATATTCTAAGGCCTTATTCAGTTACGGGGTTGAAGATTATCCTTGGAAGAGCATTTGGAGATCAAAGGTGCCTAGTAAAGTTGCTTTTTTTGGTTGGCTTGTGTCCCTTGGCAAAATTCTGACTATTGATAATTTGAGAAAGAGAGGCATTCAAGCAATCGAATGGTGTTATATGTGCAAGAAGAGCGGCGAATCTATAGATCATATTTTCTTGCATTGTGAGGTGGCATCATGATTTTGGAATGCAATCTCTGCTAGGATTGGATTTTCATGGGTAATGCCCATGCGCATCTCGGATGTATTTGCAATTTGGCCAAGAATTATTGGGAAAGACATTAAGCCTGAAATTATGAGAATCATCCCCTTATGCCTTCTGTGGTGCCTATGGGCTCAAAGAAATGGAAGATGTTTTGATAACTGTGAATGCACTCTAGAGGAATTATGGGTCTTTTTTCATAATACTTTCAAATTTTGGGTTTTTAATCTTGTAAGGGATGGGAATGAATGTTCTGGATTGTTTTAACTTCCTTGTTTTAGCTTGTAAACAGGTGTCTCTCAATTGTATACTCACTGTGTACTTGGGCTATTACTATTTACTTGGAATAAAATTTCTCTTATTACCTATCAAACAAAAAAAAACCCCTTAAGGATTCTTTCATAGATAAAGTTCCATGTGTTAATTGGACTTATCGATGGGCTGAAAAAAAAATTGGACTGAAAAAAAGGAAGTTAATTTATCCATGTGTGAATTGGACTGAAACAAAATTATCGATGGGCTATGCCTATTTACTTGGAATAAAATTTCTCTTATATGTGAAATGGACTGAAAAAAAATTATCCATGTGTTAATTGGACTTATCAATGGGCATACTTTGTCATAGGTTCTGCAAACGTTCCTTGCTTCACGAGTCCCTTGATGATTCCCTCATAGATAAAATTCCTGGCCGCCAAAATGATCGGAAAACACTTCTGGGTGAATTGAACTGGATTTTTACCGCTGTGACTGACACAATTGCATGGAATGTTCTTCCTAAAGGTAAACTTTTAACTTCACTGATTTAGTGCTTCATAGCATGGCCTTGAGCTGTTCATTTATGCTTCTTGTTAGTGGTACAATTACCCATTACTTAGTTTTGTGCTGCAGATCTTTTTCAGAGACTGTTCAGACAAGATTTGTTAGTTGCCAGTCTATTTCGAAATTTTTTACTTGCGGAGCGAATTATGCGTTCTGCTAATTGTTCCCCCATCTCTCAGCCAATGTTGCCACCAACCCATCAGCATCATATGTGGTATGCAGGAGATGCATGTATATTTTTTCAGTTTGGTGTTTATAAAATTTAATTATTACGTCACTTTTGCGCAATGCAGGGATGCGTGGGACATGGCTGCTGAGATTTGCCTTGCTCAGCTTCCATCACTGATTGAGGACCCTAATGCAGAGTTCGTAGTATGTTCTCTTGGGTTTTATTGTACTTGTTTTTATTTCTTGCTCTGGGCTTGCATGATGGTAGAATTTAGCTTATCAAGGGAATTAGGAAGAATGAATCTTTTATGTACTCTTATTATGCTCTTTTTGCTTTTGTCCTTTGAATAGAACGTTTATGTTGTTTCAGGCTAGTCCATTTTTCACTGAGCAGTTGACAGCTTTTGAGGTATGGCTAGACCATGGATCTGAACGTAAGAAACCGCCAGAGCAATTGCCCATTGTTCTTCAGGTGCAGCACATCACTTGCTCCAGTATTGGGGGCCATCATTCAGCTATCCTTCCTGTATAATGGTGTATAAGTCTTCTCGGACATAGGGATGCTTGCAATTTTTTTTACAATTGCCTGCCGAGTCCTATTTCTTGAAGTTGTTAGTCCTATCAGTAATACAGTATGATTGTATTAAGAATTGTTTTAGAAATTTGTTTTATGAGTGCTAATTCAATAACTAACAAGGAAATGACTTTGAGTATAGTTACCCTTGGTTTCAATTTCTTGAAATGGAGATGATAACACAATAAAGTCTTCTGGTATAGCCATAATGTTATGATCGATGTAAATTGCTTTGACTGACAACTTTTAAGGTTCTGGCTGCTGGTGGAATGGATTTTTTTTGTTCTTCAACGGATCAGTCTCAATGTTCCCTATTGTCTTTGCTTAGAATAACAAGTCCATAAATCATCTTGGTTTCAGGTTTTACGTAGCCAAAGTCATCGATTTCGGGCATTGGTTCTTCTTGGACGATTCCTTGATATGGGACCTTGGGCAGTAGATCTGGTAGTTATTGGTGGCTTGAGTTTTGCTTCTCTTTTTCCTCTTTTAATGTAGCGATTGGCGCAATGAGTTTCTTCTCTATTTTTGCAGGCTCTATTTGTTGGAATCTTCCCATATGTCTTGAAGCTATTGCAAACAATAACACCAGAGGTTCGGCAAATTCTTGTATTCATATGGACAAAGATTCTTGCACTTGATAAGGTATACTAAGCCCCCACTTGTATTCAAACTGATCTCAAACTCTACTCATTTCATCTCATTATTACAACTTTTTAAAATTTTTATACAAAATATAATAAATAATTCAATTTCAAATCCCAAGACGACAATAATATTAAAAAATAATATACTAATAATATTTTATTCAATTTTTAACTTTCATTTTATCTCATCTCTTAATCCAAACAGAGTCGAAATCTGCACAACAGTGTTTATGCAGATTTCAGGTTTTTTTATTTTTTATTTTTTTAATTTATTTTTTTATTTTTTTCAGAAATTCAAGTTTCTATTTATTCAAATGGAATTAGTTATGGTAGAATTTTGACACTTTGGCCGCCTCCACAATTTAGCAAGGTGAAAAATTGGTTTATTCAACCTTGTCTCTTTGAGGAATTTTCTCTAACAAGTTTTTTTTATAGGAGCCTAGTAATTGCCTATATGATATCCAACTCCTTGGGTTGGCTCAAGTGGGAAAGGCCTTGGGTTTAAGATATGCTCCCCCCAGGCCTAGGGTTCAAATTCCTTGGGTGCAAATGAAACTCGAGTCCACTTGGGTTTATTTTCATACCAGAGCAGATAGAGGGTAAAGGATGGAGGAGGATGGCAGAGGCCTGGGGGAGTTTGAAAATGGAAGTAGAAACTCAAGTCGTAATAGTGGAGAGGTAGCATTAGAGGATACATAGGGTAGAGGGTTCATCAGTTGAAAAATTTGAGAAAAGCCTCAATGCTACTTTTACTACCCTTATCCCTAGAAGCTTGGTGCATCGGAGGTGAAGCAATATCGTCCCATTAGTCTTGTGAATGACATGTACAAGATCATTACGAAATTCCAAATGCATTTGTAAAGGGAGACAAATTTTGGACTCAGTTCTCATTGTCAATGAATGTATTGCTAGTAAATTAAAACTTCACAATTTGGATATCTTATGCAAGGCCTATGATCACGCTAATTGGAATTTCCTACTTTACTTGCTGGAGAGGTGGTGTTTGGAGAGAGATGGTGCCCGTGGATTCGATGTTGCATATTCATGGCAAAGTTCTCAGTTCTGGTGAATGGCAGTCCTTATGGATTTTTTTAACAACTCTCGGGATCTAAGACATGGGGATCCTTTATTTCCACTCTTTTTTTTCATAGTCATGGATGCGCTTAGTAGAATGATTCCTGCCTTCATTAAATGCTGGTACGACGTATGGTGTGGAGATAATGCACTCTAAGATTTTTTCCCCTCGACTTTCAAGATTGCATGTGAGAAGGAAGCTTGAATACCCGATTTCATTGGGATAGCTGGTGATCTAGTCCAATGGAATGTGAGCTTTACAAGAGCGGCCCAAGATTGAGAAATTGACAGCTTTGAGAGTCTTTTTAGACGCTTGTACTTAATGAAATCAAGCCCTCAAGGATCTGATACATTGTGGTGGGTACCTGCAAGAAAAGGTATATTCGCGGTTTGCTCTTTCTATAAGTCACTTACACAATTGCATAACAATCACTTTCCACGGAGAAGGATCTAGAGAAATGAGGCACCCCCAAAGTGACATCTTTGCTTGGATAGCGTGTTTGGATAAGATTTTGACGATGGATAATTTACTGAAACGTAGGGTGATTATAGTGGACTGGTGCTGTATGTGTAAAAAAGTTGAGAGATTGTGGATCACCTTCTACTATATTGTGAGGTTGCTTGGGATTTATGTGAAGATGTGTCAGACGATTAGAGCTCGCTTGGGTTATGTCTGCCACTATGGTTTAGCTTCTAGCCAGTTGGACAAATCTAGGCTGTATTCCACGAATCACGGTTGTGTGGAAGATTGTTTCTATTTATATTATGTGCTGCGTATGGAAGGATCATAATGAAGGGACGTTTGAAGGCAATGAACGCTCATTGGAAGAGCTTAGATTAATATTTGTTAGAACCTTATTTTATGGGTCAAAGCTGTTGGTTTCAATTGCCTTGATTTTCATGATATTCTTGTTTCTATTTCTCCTTCCTAGATGGGTGTCAGCTCTTGTTACCATCTTGTATACTTGGGCTATGCCTAATCTTTTTAATATAATCATTTTTGTAATTTTATTTTTGATAAGTAATAAGAGAAATTTTATTCCAAGTAAATAAGCATAACCCAAGTACACAAGGAGTCTACAATTGAGAAACACCTATTTACAAGCTAGAGCTGGAAAATTAAAACAAAACCAAATTGTCATTCCCATCCCTTACAAGATTAGAGACCCAAAATCTGATAGTACTAAAAAAAAAACCCCTTAATTCCTCTAAGGAACGTTCATGATTATCAAAATATCTTTCGTTTTTTTCAATCCACAAGCACAACAATAGGCATAAAGGAATGATTCTCATTACAGTAGGCTTAATGTTTCTCCCAACAATTTCTGGCCAAATTGTGAAAACATCCAACACGTGCAAGGGCATCGCCCATGAAAATCCGGCACTAGTAGAAATTTTGTTCTAGAACCACGTGGCCACCTCACAATGCAGAAAAGGATGATTAATAGATTCTCCATCCTTCTTGCACATATAATACAATTTGATAGACTGAAAGCTCTTCTTCCTCAAATTATCAACGGTCAGAATATTTCCAAGAGAAGCTAGCCAACAAAAGAAAGCAACCTTACTAGGCACTTTTGGTCTCCAAATACTCTTCCATGGAAAATTCTCAGCCCCGTGACTAATTAGGGCCTAATACTATCATTTACTTATAAAAAAAAAGACATTCTAAAAGTTTTGGCACACAAGTCAGAAAGAGATTTCATGTGCCAATGATTCTTTATTCCTGCTCCCTTTATTTTTTTTCTTTCTATTTTTTTCTGCCACTAGTGCTGAAACTGGTTTTTAATATGCATCCTTTATATATTAAATATTGATTGTTCTTTTATGTCTTGTGGGATGATAGTCATGTCAGGTTGATCTAGTAAAGGATGGAGGGCATACATATTTCATTAGATTTCTTGATAGCATGGAAGCATATCCGGAGCAGCGTGCAATGGCTGCATTCGTTTTGGCTGTAATTGTTGATGGGCACAGAAAGGGGCAGGAAGCCTGTGTTGATGCTGATTTAATTCATGTCTGCTTGAAGCACCTTCAGGGTTCAACCCCAAATGATTCACAAACTGACCCCCTATTTCTTCAGTGGCTTTGCCTCTGTATGGGAAAGCTGTGGGAGGATTTCACAGAGGCCCAAATAATGGGCTTGCAGGCTGATTCCCCTGCGATATTTGCTACCCTACTCTCTGAGCCCCAACCAGAGGTTTGTCATCATGCTTTGTCACTTGTTTCTTCTTTGATTGTTTTTATTTTTATTTTTTTAAATTCTTCATAGAATTTGTAATGATTCAGTGTATAATCCTTTTTTTTTTGTCCAGGTCAGGGCTTGTGCTGTTTTTGCCCTTGGTACCCTGCTTGACATGGGGGCGCACTCTATTGATCGTGTTGGACGAGATGAAGAATGTGATGATGATGAAAAGATCAGGGCTGAGATTAGTATCACTAGAAGCCTTTTAAGTGTTGTTGCTGATGGAAGTCCACTAGTCAGGGCTGAGGTTGCTGTGGGTATGTGAATGGTCATCAATTTCCCAGATTAATCTGGTTCCATTGTTTTCTGCTCTTTGTTTTCATCTAGTATATACTTGATAGTTCTGGATGAAAGTTGTAGAGTTTACACACCTTATAATGATTATAAAGGGAATCCGTTTTGCACAACAATTATGCTAGGCTGGATTCGGTGAAAAATTGATAAGCAGAGCTATTGTCTCTTTTTTGGCGGTATAAAATATTCATACTGTTCTGCTGTGATGTTCAAATTAATTGAAAATTCATTGTGTTCAAAACTTTTGATTGATAATTTTGTAAACCATCAAAAGCCACGTTGACAAGTAATATCTTGGAACTTTATGTTTCCTTTCTTCTTAAACTAGCACAAACATAGATCTGGCAATGCTTGTACACCACTCATCTATTCGTTTTTTTTGATAAGCCATTTCAGTTTGGAGAATTCCTAGTTGCCTGTTTTATGCTGCTGCTTATTCATTGTCATTGTTATAGCTGTGGATAATAACTTCTGTTAATAGAAACTTTGAAAGTAACCAGGTCTGGTCTTCCTTATTCCTTGGCAGCGCTTGGGCGCTTTGCCTTTGGCCACAACAAGCATCTCAAGTCAATTGCTGCTGCATATTGGAAACCCCAGTCTAATTCTCTTCTGAATTCCATACCTTCTTTGGCTCATATAAAAAGTACAGGCAGTGGATATAGTACCCCAAACCAGTACATATCGCAAGGAAACATTATTTCATCCCAAGTTGGTTCCGTTTTAAGAGTTGGCAATGACAATCCATCAGTCCGAGATGGAAGGGTCTCCACCAGCAGCCCTCTAGCTAACTCTGGAATTATGCATGGTTCTCCTTTGTCTGATGATTCATATCAACATTCTGATTCTGGAATATTGAACGATGGTGTCAGCAATGGTGTTGTTAACCATTCCATGTCAAAACCTCTGGACAATGCAATGTATTCACAATGTGTATTCGCCATGTGTACATTAGCCAAGGATCCATCTCCACGCATAGCAAGTATTGGTCGGCGGGTACTGTCCATTATTGGGATTGAACAAGTGGTGGCAAAACCTTTGAGGCCCACCAGCAGCAATGTGCGGCTTGGTGAACTGGCAAAAGCATCTCCAAGTCCTAATTTTTCTGGACTAGCTCGTTCATCTTCGTGGTTTGACATGAGTGGAGGTAATTTTTGGATGTGAACAATATGGTGTTGTTTACTGATATTTGAAATGGTAGTTATTTTGACTGGAGTAATCCAATGTATTACTTTATTCCAATCAGGATTATGCCTTTAATTTTTGCTTTTAATCATAATGTACTTGTGTTGTTGTTGGCAGGTCATTTACCTTTAACCTTCCGAACTCCTCCTGTCAGCCCTCCTCGACCCAGTCATTTAACTGGAATTCGAAGAGTTTGCTCTTTAGAGTTCAGGCCTCATCTTATAAATTCTCCTGACTCAGGATTAGCTGACCCTCTTCTTGCTTCTGGAGGATCATCTGGGGTTTCGGAACGCAGTTTACTTCCGCAGTCAACAATCTATAATTGGAGTTGTGGCTACTTCTCCAAGCCCCTTCTTACTACTTCAGACGATAGTGAAGTAATACTAGCTAGAAGAGAAGAGAGGGAGAAATTTGCATTGGAGCATATAGTTAAATGCCAGCACTCATGTGGGTCTTTTCGTTGATTAGTTTCTGTTCCTTATAATATGCTTCTGTAATAGGCTTAGAAAATGTGTTATCGTTTTTGGTTGTGGAACCAATGTGGTTGTTTATTTCTTGGTCAGCTGTTAGCAGGCTTAATAATAATAATCAGATTGCTAGCTGGGATACAAAGTTCGAGACGGGCACCAAAACAATACTGCTGCAACCTTTCACTCCTGTTGTTATTGCTGCAGATGAGAATGAAAGGATCAGGCATACATCTTTTCATTTATTGTACTTTTATTTTACCTATTCTGTGAATACATGCTTAGATGGCCCAATTATCTGAGAGTAAGCTAATTTACATGGGAACCCAGAAGTCTATACCTCCCTCCCTTCCTCCCTATAAATCTACTGATCTCTTTCACTTTTTTATGCTACGTATCTGATGATATCTTTTAGATACCATCCTGTTGGAAAATAACAATTTGATATTCCAAAAACTAAGAAAGTTGACGAGTAAATGTTTCGCCTTTTGTTTTCTTCATAATTTCCATGTGACGGGCAATATCAGCTAAATTGTTTTCTTGTAAGATAGCATTGAATATTTTTTAAACTTTTCTTGCAGAATTTTTCATTTTGCATCTTATACTGTATAATTACATGGTTTTCTATTAATTTAATTGCTGCTGGTTTAATGAATAAACTTTCACACGTCCTTTGTTGTCTTGCTGAATATAAATTTGTACATTGCCTGAAATTAGTCGTGTGTTTTTTCATTGCAGGATATGGAATTATGAGGAAGCTACCCTGCTCAACTCTTTTGAGAACCACGATTTTCCTGACAAAGGAATTGCTAAGCTCTGCCTTATAAATGAACTTGATGACAGCTTGCTTCTTGCTGCTTCATGTAATGTTATTTATTACTGTTTTAGTTAGTATAATGAGAGTAATGGAGTTGTTTGTTGGAATATCAGAAATTATGAGACAGTCTTAACTTCTTGTTTGTGCATATGCTTCAGGTGACGGAAATATTCGAATTTGGAAAGATTATGATCTGAAGAATAAACAAAAGCTTGTAACTGCATTTTCTTCAATTCAAGGTCATAAATCTGTTGTGCGAAGTTTAAGTGCTGTTGTGGATTGGCAACAGCAGTCCGGATATTTGGTAATTACTTTGTTTTAGATGTAAATCCTGTACTTTAGGACCTTATTCTGATGCCAAGTGGTTAAAATTTCCCAATGGTTTATCACTAGTATGCTTCTGGTGAGATGTCATCCATCATGCTTTGGGATCTGGATAAAGAGCAGCTCGCTAGTTCCACTCCCTTGACATCAGATTGCCCCACCTCAGCATTGGTGAGTTTTTAGCCGTTCCACATTTTTTGTTTAGTTTTACTATGATGTAGCTGGAAACAAGAACCATATGTTCCAATAATATCTCTGATTAGATGTAATTTGTGCTAGATTTGCTGAGTAAGGTTACAAATTGTTGAGTATTACAAATGTGGGAAACGTATAGAATTGCAGATTGAATGTTGTAGTAAATCATACGTTATATTTTTGTTGCATCAAGAACTTTCATAATAATTTAATAATGGGAAAGCTACACTTTGGCCAGTTTAAGTTGGAAAATGGCATGTGCAAGTGGCACAACCTACTTTCTGTCTATTTTAACAATACAATTGATAGAGGGTGCAAATCGAAATGAAAGTTTCAAATTGCTGTGATTAGTGCCAAAGTGGTATTTAGAGGTATCATTGCAATGGGGTGGGGGGTGTTTAGTATAATATTCCATTTTTATTTATGTTTCCATATTTGTTTTAGCAATTGGGAACTCTTGAACTTTTTTGATGGAGTTTGTTTTATTTGTAATGTATGCCTTGCCTAGGCTGCTTCTCAAGTTCATGGGGGTCAATTTGCAGCTGGTTTTGTGGATGGTTCTGTCAGACTCTACGATATTCGGAAACCAGAAATGTAAGATTTCACATGCGATATTCCTCTGGCGTAATGTAAATGTTTACATGGTTGTGAGTTGTGACATTGTACCATAGGGAAATCATTCCATAGTCACGATATTCCTCTGGCCTAATGTAAATGTTTACATGGTTGAGTTGTGACATTGTACTATAGGAAAATCATTATATGGTCAAGGGTAACACTCATTTGCAAGATGGTAATTTTTCCTAGCAGCTTTTGAGGAAAACTTCTTTACTTTGTTTCAAGGAAAAGTTCTTCAGTTAGTCTTTTATGTGTTTGTGTGTGTGGTGTGAGATATGTGAAGAAAGAGTGGCACAGGCATCCAAGCATACCAATTTTTGCGTAAATCCAACATCCATTAATATTTTTTCTTTATAAGAAAGAATTAATTAATATGAAAATAGGCATAGCCGAAGCACACAGGTAGAATACAAGAGAATGCACCTACGCACCTAATTCATGGAAACTAAGACCATTGAAATCTATTGCAATAGCACAAGTTAATTTTATAGAAAAACTTTTTTAAGATCTTCCATGGAGTGCTCTAGATCCTCGAAGTCACAGTCATTCCTCTCCCTCCAAATACACCACAATAGACAAACAGGTGTCATCTTCCACACAGGAGGAATATCGTTAACAGGTCTCCAACTAGCTAGGAGATCAACCACCTTTGCACTTGCAGGCATAACCCATGCTTAGGCCTGTTCATCCGGGCTGGGTTTTGCCCGGCCTAACCCTGAAATTCTCTATATTTTCCAATAGTTTTGGCATTTTTATCTAAAGGTTCAAGAGAATTATTTATTATTTGAACCCGGATTTCCGAATCCGAAACCCGGATGAACATGTCTAAATTAAGGCCCTGGCAATCTTGCTATGGAGGAGTAAGTAATCCTCTATTGCACTTCTGTATTTGCACGTATGGCACCAATCATGAATCAACTACACCAATCATGAATCAACCACTAGGTAAGAAATCCATACAAAGAATGCCGGCATTGGGTTGCCTTGCTCCTCAAATTACTCTTCCAAGGGAAGAGAGTCTCCTCATGAGTCATAAGGACCTCAGGGAATGAGTGTATGGAGAATTTTCCTTTGCTAGGAGTCCAAACAATCTTGTCCGCCCTTACATTACCATCTCCAAAAGAGTACAACAAATTTAATAATTCTATGAAACATTGACCTCCCAATCGCGAGCTTCCCTACTGAAAGGCAAAAGAGATTCCCTTGATTCAGCCAAAAAGGCCTCTTGCTCAAGTGCAATCCTAAAAATTGTGGGGTAAGCATCCTTCAGAGCCTATCTCCACACCATCTGTCATGCCAAATACTGATCCTTGAACCATCCCCCACCCTCTTCGAATATTTGCCCATAATCCCACACCATAAACCCCTCGATGCTCATTAGAACTCCATCCCCCCTAGCACTCCCATACTTTTAATCTATCACAATCTTCTACAAAGCTTCCCCCTCATAATTATAGCACCACAACCATTTCCCTGATAGGGCCATTTTGAACACCCTCAAGTTACAAATTCACAAACTGCCCCCAGTATTTGGAGAGCACACCTCATCCTAACCAACAAGATGGAACTTAAACTCCTCTCCTAATCCACTCCACAAACAATCATTGGAGCTTCTCAATCCTAGAAGTAAGTCTAAGAGGAAGGGGAAATAAGGATAAGAAATATCGTGGGAAGACTTGAGTGTGCTCTTTGGTAATCCTACCCCCTTTATTATTTTCCACCTGTCTAGCCTGCACTTATCTTCTACAAATCATAATTCCAAATCGACTTGACCGTGAAAAGGGCCAAGAGGAAGACCAAAAATACTTTGTGGGTAGTAAAGATACTTTACAGCCCAATAGACGAGCTAGCCCCTTATATCTCTGACATTTCCAATCGCATCAGCTCGGATTTAGAGATTTAATTTCAACATGGACACAGCTTCAAATCAAAGAAGGATATTCCTCAAAGATTGGATCCGCCACATAGAATAACAATGTATTATCTGCAAACAAAAGATGAGAGATGTGAAGTATGGCACGGTTAATATCCCTCACTGAAATTCCTGAGAAAAGCCACCCCCAACCGAAGCCGTCAACATTCTACTAAGGCCTCGTTTGGTTACGCAAACCATCTCATCTCATCATTAAACTTTTCCAAACTCCCACACAAAATACAATAAATAATTCATATTTTTCAAATCCCAAAACAAAAACAATATTAAATAATACTTTTCCAAACTCTCAAGGTTTTTTTTAGCATTGCAGGTTTCATGGTGTAGGACCATAAGGGGCCCACTTGGATTAATTTCGTACTTGATAGTTGCAAGAGTACCTGTCCGCCCATTTTGTATTAGGAATACCTAGGCACAGTGAAATGTTAAGACTTTTGATTGGCTGTTTAACCATTGTAAAATGAAATGGCTCAATATTTTTGGTTGATAAAAAATCTCGTCCTAGATATATATTTTTTTTTCTAAAAACTTTGCAAGAATGGTTGCGTTAATTGTTGCCCCGACTTTCTTTTTAAGGTTCTTGTGTGATGGCGATGAACATGTAACTTGCATTTAAAAACTCTGATCTATTGAGTTTTTTCCTAAATGCATATTTATGATGCTAGGTCAATAAATTTTCAGTGTTAGATTACTTGTGTTGATGGTGTAATTTATTGGGAGCATCTGAATGATCATGATGCTGTGTAATTAAAATATTGACTGTAGGAACTCGGGTCAAGGAGTCACTTGAATGTCACTGTGACATTGCTCGAGTGAAAGTTGACTCTGAGTTGTGCCTCGTTTTTTCCAAAAATAAAAAAAAATATTGTTTTTGCATGTTATCTGTTCCTAATGTTTTCATGTTTGATATCTGCATGTGCAATGCCTTTGGTACCTTGACATGTCATGTCATCATCTAATCCTTAGGCTTGTCTGTGAAACACGGCCACACTCCCAAAAGGGCGAAAGAGTTGTGGGAATTGGCTTTCAACCTGGGCTTGATCCTGCGAAGGTAAACGTAGCTCCAATAATGTATCATGCCTTGTTTAGAAGATAGATTTGGCTTAGGTTACTTCCTGTCTTCAATTGCTTTCAATTTATAAACCCTTGTTCTTCTTGACGGGTTCAATTTAAAATATCCTTGTGGGAAAGGTGAACTGCCCCTAACCATCAAATACTCTTTCAGATTGTTAGCGCATCTCAAGCTGGTGACATTCAATTCCTTGATATTAGAAATCATAGGGATGCCTACCTCACAATTGATGCTCACAGAGGCTCTCTTACAGCTTTAGCTGTTCATAGACATGCCCCAGTTATTGCCAGTGGTTCCGCCAAACAGCTTATCAAAGTCTTTAGCCTTGAGGGTGAACAACTAGGCACCATTCGGTACCTGCATACATTCATGGGCCAGAAGATAAGTTCTGTAAGCTGCCTTGCCTTCCATCCCTACCAAGTATTGCTTGCTGCTGGTGCTGTAGATGGTTGTGTTACTGTCTATGCCGACGACAACTCTCAATCAAGATGAAGGCGAGTTATTTCCTGATGTCTGTTTGACAAATGCTTCAAATCGGAGGGATTAGAGGGACATAATTGCCGGAATCTTCCATTGGAGTCACTGCTGCAGCTTTCACTGGCGCAGTTGGATCATCACGTGCCACATTCTCGTGCCCTAATTCTTCTTTGCTGTCAATCTATCGTGGAATCCTGATTGGGTGCTTTCTGCCAATGGTGTGCTGTACATTCGTTAGTCCTGCCCTGCCCCGACCATGGGTCACGGCTTCAAGTACATATTTATCGGCGGGGCTTCGACAAATAATCTGTTACATGAGTAAATGAGTGTAAATAGCTTATCCTTTTTATATATAGGTATATGTATTTATCCATTTTAGCGTGTTCATTGTTTCTTCCACCTAGTTAAAATGTGTAAATGCAGCACTCTTCTCTGCCACGATTCTGGGAGTTGCCCATAGTGCCATGGGTTGTTGAACTCCTTAAACACGGGCTTCAACTTCACCCCTGTTCCTTCTAACTTTATGGTGATGGGGGGGTGATGGTCACTTGGTTCTTTCATTAACGTTTATCTAATGTGTAGATTAGTTGAGTTTGAGCTAGTGTCCCTGTTCTCCAACAGTCACGAGAAAAGGCTTGTTTTGTCCTAGAGCTTCGGGAATTTAATCATGTGGTAGCAGGCCAAAGACGCAGGAAGCCAAATGCATTGCATTTGCCGGAAGGAATTTTACTTTTGCTTGCATTCACAATCACAAGCAACACACTGATGTCGACCATCAATGGCAATCATAACAATGTATCAAAAGAAAATGCGTTACATTGTGAAATTGAAGAAGACACTGATACTGTTACCCAACATATTCACATGGATCTATCCTCTTCCTCAAGCTGTATCATTAGCCTTTCACTTTCTCCAGCCAACCATACTCTGTCCAGAACTTCCTGACAAGCCTGATGATGTGCTGCCGCTTGCTACATTGCCAAAAGCATCGAGATCTTCAAACAATCTGTACGCGGGAACAAAGGACTTTGGTCCTGCTGCAGGGGCAGGGGCAGGGGCTGCAGCAGGGTCCCTAGCCCCAGCACTAGCCCCTGGATCTCCATACATAGCATAACCATTGATTCCTGCTGAAGGGAAAGAATTATAATGCTGCAAGGGTCGAGTCCCATGCATGGGCGTGTAAGATGCAGTTTTATTGGCTCGTGGAGTCGTCGACTCATGGTTCTGGTTGTTAGAATACATCGGGGTTGGAGCCCAGGGTGGTGGAGGATAGTAAGGGGGATATTGCTCGTGAGGTTGCATTTGAACTGGTTGAAAGCTTTGAGGTTGAGGTCGAACATCTTGAGAGCTTTGAGGTCGAGTCAGAACCTGTTGAAAGCTTTGTGGTGGTTGATGTCGAACTTGTTGAAAGCCTTGTGTTTGTAATTGAGGTTGCAGTTGCGGTTGGGCCCATGGAACAACATAACTATTATTGGATATCTGCCCTTGGTTTTCGGCATAAGTTTGGCGAGAATTGAGGTAATGTTGTGCACTGGGCGAAATAGGAACCTCGTTCATGTTTTGGTTAGAGGCTGACGGAGTGTGAGTATGAGAGGCTGACATTGTCGATAAGGTGATACTCAAAAGGTCAATCATGTCCTGTTCTTTCGTACTCCTAACTGGTGCAGGTAGATCATGTAGTGCTAATGCAGTATATGGTCCAGATGTTGAGGCTGCAAGGACAGATGTTATTGAAGTGCTGGTATCCATTGACGACAGAGCCTCACTGGTTCCAGTACTTCGAAAAGTCTTGGGCTGAGTTTTAGAATGCCTGCGTTGATAGAACAAGATGACCGATTATAGCCTTCACAAAGTTAATAATATACACATCCGATGTGAGGCGGGCAATGAATGCAATAGTAACTTCCATTCAAGTGCCTTCCTATACCGGTTAAAGATCATGATCATCTGAGTGGAACATAGTTCCTACATAATCATCTACGTCATCTGCCAAGAATCTATCAATGCCAAGATTTTTTCTCTATAAGCATCAGCATTAAGAGTGCCATTCCCATGAAACAAAGGAAAAAACAGCCAGAGTAATTGGGGAGTAATAGAACCTTCGAGCAAGCTGTGCAAATTCATCTTCCTCTTCCTCCTCCTCATCAATTGGTGCTCTTGTAATTGTGAGAACTGGTTGTACGGCATTAGGTCTTGAGCTGGAGCTTAATTCTACACTCGGTTTAGTATTGGAAGCACATACTTCAGTGGATTTTGTGCTGGAACTAGCAGCTAAAGCTGGCAGGGGGGAACCAAAAGCTAAAGCATCATGTTTTGCAAGTGAACTTTGTAGACTGTCATTTAATTCAAGACCCTGACCAAGAAGTTCCTCGTCCCTACACAGAACCAAAAAGACAACGTGAGAATTCCAAACAAGCTGGACGATTCATCTGATCAAAGTGACTCATGCCTTCAATCATATAACGAGAAGGTATGCAGAAAACAAGTAATTTTTTTTTTCCCCTCAAAATAAGAGTTATGGAGGCAACCAACCCAGTCGCAGTTAGCATCTGCATCAGCTTTTTCTGGTTGGAACGGCAGCAATTTACAAGATCAACGATAACTTCATCTCCTAAAGCCTATAAACACAAACATCTACATCATGTAATAATCCTACTTAGATTTTCAACACAAATAACCCAGCCAATCAACGATAACTTCATCTCTTAAAGCCCCTATAAACACAAACAGAAATATCATTTTTTAATAATCCTTCTTAACCCAGCCATTTAACATACTGCACGGTCATTTGGGTTCACGGCTTGAAGCATGTCACTTAAAAGCTCCATAACATTCCGCATAGAATCCATGTCTGACAAACTAAGATAATAATGAAAATGAATCAGAAAAAAATTGTAAAACAAAGCCCAGAATGAGAACTAACAGAAGTGGGAAGCAGTGGCAACAAAGGACCAACAGGGCGTGCAGACCAAAGACAAACCCTCACCTTAAGCTTTCTATTTCCGTTGCCATGGTTTCATCAAGCCTCCTTGAAGATTTGCTAGGCATTCTTCCATATCTTGCTTGACTTAGTCTCAGGGTTGGATGACTAACAGGTGGTGTAAATATTGGAGCAGCATCTAAAATACGCTTGGGAAATTCTACTCCAGAATGCTGCCATTCATACAACTCAAAATTGTGAATTAAAAGCATGCAAACAGGTTTTTTCAGTCAAGAGGCTCATTTTTTTTTATAAGTAAAAAAGTCAAGAGGCTCATCTAGGAGCAAAGAAATTTAATGGCAGGGTGTAAAACTTTGGCATGGTTTAATATGATCCATCATATTGTAAAATCCATTTTTTTTTTATTATAAAGTAAAATCCATTAAGGCCAAAACATGAACTCCTTGATGGTAACCTATAAGCCTAATATCATTGACGTAATGTCATGAAATGATTCAAATCAATAGATGGTAGATATGTTCATATCTCTTCCTGTGTACTTGGGCATTGCTTATTTTTACATGATCAAATTAAATCATATGTTATCTATAAAAAAAAGGGAAATACACACAGTGGAATATTAAACTAGGCAGGAAAGAACCATCAAGCATAACCAGTTGACAACGGGGAGTTACATGCTTACCCTTAGTTCCTCATATGCCATGTAGTACTGAGGATGCTTTCCTCGAGACCCCCCAAAAGCCTCTTGCCAAGAATCTATCAATGCCAAGATTTTTTCTCTAACTTGCATATCTGCCTACAAAACCCACCAATATATGTATTTATCACAAAAAAAAAACAAAAGAGAGAAAATCCATTTGCATCTTCTATGGTTTGGCAGAATCAACTAACAGAAACAACTATCAAAGGGCAGATAAAGAAAAAAAATAAGGACGAACAAAATGAAAAAGGAGACACTAAATCATTACGGGAGCTCAATATATCCCCCATGCAACACAATAAAAAGCAGAGACTAAACACATGAACATATTACATTGGGCCATGACTAATGCATCTTATCAACCCAAAATTCATATTTGAGTTCAGTTGAATTAAGTTTAGCTCAAGTTATGTAATGAGGACATGGAGAGAATCACTGTTCATGGCAACCAAACAGTTGTTCAAGTGTGAAGGTCATCCTCATCAACGCCATGATCATTGCATGGACATTGCAATAATCATGACACTTTCCCATAAATGGACCCTGCTTTCCTTGTTCTGTGGCCCAAATGTCAAGTTACTACCCTACTTTTACATTAAAATTGGTATATTATAATTAGGCCATGTGTTTCTACATAACAAGAGAACCCATTGAATTGAAGCACCAAATTAAAACTAAAATAAAGAAGGAAGGCTTCCAAACTACATATGTTTTTCACTCAGGATAACCCTCAGGTGACATTTGCTTTTTCAAAAGGAATAACGAAAACATATCTCAATAAAAATATTCTTAGCCAATAGAGTGTGGAGTTAAACCCTTAAACATGAAACTTGCTCATCATGACTTGCTGAACAAGTCATCCAATCCAAGTAATAATTTGATCCTATCAGTTTCCATTATAATTGCTCTTCAATGAGTGGAAACAAGCACCTTTATCAACATGTTACCACTTATAGAGTATCCATAACAGAATATCTCTGTTACATCCAATGTTTTGCTCCAAACCAGTCACCACAAGTCATTGATTGCTTGAACTATGAAGACCATAACTGTTTTTTTTTTTTTTTTGCTTTTTTTTTTTTGTTTTTATAAGCAAGGCCATAAGAACTGTTAACACGCATGCGACAAAGTTGATGGGACAATGGAGCTAAAAACCAGCACAAAACTGAGGGAAACATGACTTGGTCTCAATGAACTCTGCCCATATAATGTGGATGAATGAGAAAGCCAGGAAATAGAAACTAGAACTACCTTTCAACCATGCAAATTAGATATACAACACATTTCAAATATGTAGAAGACATACCTTCTTCTTGACAATTTTGATCATCTCCTCCAATATTTTCTTCTCAGCAAGTTGAAAATGGACATAGTCACCACAGTTCTTCACCATTGTTTCCATGAGCTACAAAATCAGATGTCACCCACAAATACAATTAATTCATCAATAAACTTGCTACATAGAAGAAGTCAAAAGTCTCAAACTAAGAAAATCAAAGTAGAAAACAAAAAGTAGATTAGTAGAAATTTCAGGTTATGACTCCCAAAAAGTATGTGTGGATCAATTCCAGTAAAAGAAAAAAGTTATAACAGAGACGTACCGTCAAAGACAGTAGTTGAACTTTTGGGTTCTTATGTTGCAACCTTTTCTTCACAGCTTTCACAACATCTTTCGCCTGCCTGAGCAAATTAAACATGTACTCATCACTAAACCTGCCAAAATTTTCTTTTCACCTTTCCATACCAAAACATAATACAAGTTTCCAGAAAGTTTTTTCCTTTTTAAGGTAATAGGAACTAAAACCGAAATTCAACAAAACCTCCACGTAGTCTATATGACTAAGCTTGCTCCAAAGGAAAATAATAATGAATAGATTTTTCCAACAAAGAAAAAGTGTTTTTCTTTCTAGTCCCGATTTCTCTCGTTCCAAATTTTGGGGTGAAGCTTTGGGGGAACATTATCCTGTCCCTGCAACTAACAGCTGATCAAAGTATAAATAAATAAATAAATAATTTTCTTATACCAAAAACGACACTTCTAACTCCCAGAAAGTTGCCCCAGAAATCATTTTTCCCCTTCCGCGTTCACTAGCTCTAGCTCTGATTATTTGAAACAAGGGAAACCCAAAAAACAAAAAATTGGCAAAAATAATAGTTTCCGGAGTCATACAGTTTATACGAAAATACTTAAAGCAAATTTTCTTGTTTTACGTTTTAATTAGGAAACAGTAATCCAAACAAGAAGGCAAAAAACAAGAAACAATTATAACTCAACATATCTATTTTTGTTTTTTAACCTATCGTCCAACATATTAACACAACGGAAGTCGAAATAAGATACATAAAAATAAGAATATGCGAAAATTTGCTGATAAAAACACAGAGATACATCCAAAACAACTCAACTTTCGATCAAACAGAAACCCTAGACTGAAACAACGTCAATGTCAACCCCAGGTAACCAAAAAGAAAGAAACAAAGAACTTCAAAGAAAAAAAAAAGAGGTTTGTTTCTGATATTACCAATGATGGGAATTAATGGAGTCGCATATGTCGATGTTCATAGTCCAATCAGGACCTATCAGAAGATCGCTCGTCGCCTTGTCCACTGCCACCGTCGCCGAAGATGAAGACGAGGATAAAGACAGAGACAAAGACAAAGCCATCTCTCTCTCTCTCTCTCGCCCTCTATGCGGAAAGCTTTTGCTACAACAAACAACACAAGCCCCCTGCTGTTTGTTTACTAAGAAAATTCAGACGGAACGACTGCATCGACGACGCCTATCTACCTGGAAAGCACACCCTCATGGCCAAGAGATTAACAAACCGAAGGAAAAACAATTGGTTACTTTGCTTTAATTTTCTCGCTCTCACCGCTAAAAACTGATCAAAATTTGTCCTTTCTGTCTTTCTTTTTTCCTGAATTTACGTTTTTTTATTTATTTATTTTCTCTTTTTCACTCTCTCCCTTCCTCGTTCTACCATAACATTCCCAGAATTAGCATGTCTCCCTGTAAGTCTCCTCCCACTCGCTTTCTCAGAATTTAGCCGTTACCGCGCCACGTGGGGTTGCTTTGTGGATACCTTTGCAGCATAGTTCATCTGGCGAGCGAGTGTTCTTGCTTCGGTTAAGCGTGAGAGTGGGGAAACGTTTTTTGTTCCTTTTCTGTCGACTTTTCAATTATTTAATATATTATATCTTTAATTTTTCATATAAATAGCATTATAAAAAGTTAAAATGATAAATAATCATAAAAAATGATCATTTTCACTATTATGTTTTAAAGAATCGGGTTAAAATTAGAAAGTGATGTCACGAAATCATTGTATATATTAGCATGATTAAATTTATTTTCTAATAAACTTTTTTTAAACATGATATATTAAAATTATTATATAATAAAAATCATTTTATAATTTAACTAATTGCAACGAGTTAAATCAATTTATATATTTATTTTGTAAGATTGTTTTCATGAATCAAATATATCTTATTTTAATAAATAGTATATTTAGTACATTGCTGATAAGTAATGAGTAAGCATTAGGGTGATAAATGATAGCGGGAAAAAAATAGTAGGGCGAAAAGAGTGTTGATTTGTTATGAGAATCTTAGTGGCCCACTTTTGTCTCCTCTTTATAAGTTTATTATACATAAATAATAAAAATAAATAAATAAATTACACAAAATTAATTTAAAAATTAACTTAGATTCATAAGATATTTTAAATTTATTTTTTAATAGAAATAATTTTATAATTTAATGTATATATAACATCAAATCACATTAATTTATAAATTTACTTTTCTTAACTTTTTGGTGGCTAACATTTTTCTTAAAAAAATAACAATAGAAGTGATTAGAAAAATTAAAAAAAAACAAAAAACAAAAAACAAACAGAGGATGCTACTAGTACCCTTGCATCTTTAGATTTATTATTAGTGTAATTCTATTTTTTTTCAAATATTTTATAAATATAATTAAATATTAAAAAAAAAAAAACTATTTCACTAATAATAATTTCTTTCATTATTAAACAGAATATTAAAATATACAAACAGAAATTTTGAGATGACAAAATCATGCTTCAAGTATCATTTTCCATAAAAAAGCAAAAAAGATGAATATATACTACGGTGGTTTGGTTAAAAAAAAAAAAAAATATGGTGGTTCGGCCTTCTCTTTTGTTGTTTATTGATTCAAGTTTGGTATAATTTGAAACCGCCTTCGGCCATTCCTCCCATATATGCAAGAATTAAAAACTACTATAGCATATATATATATAGCTCCATTAATTTATTAATAACCTTTCATTACTCTTACATTATCTAGTATATATTTTCATATATAGATTATGTATTTCAGGTGCGTTTCATACAAGTTAAGTTGAGATTGTTGCTTTTGATGATATGGTGGCAACTCTATGCCCTTTTTTTTTCCCTTTTTTTGAGGGAGTGATCCATGCAAGTTTATGATCACTCTTTCATAACTTAAAATTGATTTCTCTCATTTGGGGATTATTAATTAATTGTTAATTGTCATGTTCATTCTAATATATACAATCTTTTCAAAGGTTATTGCATGTTTCTGTATTGGCTTCTATTATGCTTAAGTTGATCTCTTTCAATCAAGCTGGTGCTTTTTGTTGGGAGAAGAGTCAGATTTATAATAATAATAAAACCAATTTCTTTGGGTGATCAGTACTTAACTCATGATAGTCTTAAAAGGAAAATTAAAACTAACAATTCAAATAATTTAAAAACTAATTGATATATATATGGCTAAGGCCTTCTATAGATTTAATTGGCCTTATACCTTCCTTAGTTTGAGATTGATCTTTTGGATTCATTAATGTTGATTAATGGTACTACTTACGCTAGTTGCAGAAAGATTTTATATGCTAGCTTCTCAAACTTTGTGTGGGTCATGCATGAAGCTTATACATGTACATATGCTGGATACTTTGCCTCTGGTTGAGATCTTCTTTACTTTCTCTCTTATATATACATGTATTGCGCTTAATAAGGAGTCATTTAGTCAAGGTCTTTAATTATTTTCTTTATGGCTGAGATTAATAATAACATTAATAAAAATGTAATGTAAACTAAGGGGATTGAGACCCCAACAAATCTTCCAAACTCTAGGTTTAGCACAAATTAGTAGAAAAGATAAAACAAATGAAGGGGAAATGACTACTAGAAGTTGGTCCCATGTTTCTAATTGGATATATAGAGTAGTCAATAAAATGTCACCACTTTGGGTAATTGAGCGCCATCCAGTAAGTCATGTGTTATGTAGGATTCTGGTTGAAGCGGATATTGTTGAACAATATTAACCATATGTTGATGAAAAGAGAAGCAGTAACTAATAAGCTTTCGGAAAAACGGAACACAAAAAAGTTGCTGGAGAATAGAAGAGCTGTTTGCCGACGCAATGGGAGCATGCTACCCGCCGTCAAACAAGCTTTGTTATAGTCATTTTTGCATACTCCACTAATTGTATTAGTCAAAGTAATTATTTTATCTTAAAAAAAGTGATGTAGCTAATTAGAATAGTGAAGTGCATAAAAAAGTACATAAAAATAACTACACATAGAATTTTTGTCGTCAAATGGGAGCTAGGGTCCTTGGTGGAGCAAAGTGCTAGTAGTAATCTCTTTGATTGATCAATGTGACGCCCCCAAATTCCCCTTAAAATAAATACGAGAATCAAGGCGTCGGGATGCTAACAACATAAGTCATGCACCCCCAACGTCAAGTGCTAAGTGTGTGAATACGTGACATGCATAAATAAAAGCAGCGGATATTTGAAGTCAATATTTAAGTACTAGAATTTTTTTTTTTGGAAATATTTTAGAAACCAGTTTAACACAAATTCTCCAACAAGAGAATTAATACAGTCATCCCAAAGACAAATTATAAAAATACATTTATAAAAAGGGGAAATATATTTTTCCAATATAATAAATTATATACCAAACTTCAATAGCGGAGTCGCCTCCCAGGCTCAGCCTCCACAAAACTCTGCATCTAAAAACTACGACGCCAAATATAACATCGCAGATAAGTATAACTCAAACAAACCGTAAGATATAAAATATACTCATGCAACAACAACAACCTCACGCATGAATATGATACCGTATGCATGAAGCTTAAATCATCTTTCTCAAAATAAATAAAATAACACACCCCAAAATCCCATTTTGGTCCACGATAAAATTCCAATAAAATCATTAATCATTTCCCAGAAAAAGATATTAGTAAATTCAATCATAGCGGGCATTACGTATTGCCGTCCCCGATATGATATACACACAACACCAATCATAA
Source organism: Platycarya longipes (assembly GCA_036559045.1). Classification (NCBI taxonomy): domain Eukaryota; kingdom Viridiplantae; phylum Streptophyta; class Magnoliopsida; order Fagales; family Juglandaceae; genus Platycarya; species Platycarya longipes. Next base: position 44,691,413 of record CM071798.1, on the reverse strand, counting down.
TGGGCGTTACGTATCGCCGTCCCCATTATGACTCATACACACTCATTTCATAGCAGGAGTTACGTATCGCCATCCTTGTTATGAAATACACACACAATGACCATAACGGGCGTTACGTATCGCCGTCCCCGTTATGTCATCCACACACACTGATCATAATGGGCGTTACGTATCGCCGTACCCATTATGACTTACATATTTCATAGTGGGCGTTACGTATTGCCGTCCCTAATGTGAAATACACACACAATGACCATAACGGACGTTACGTATCGCTGTCCCCATTATGTCATTCACACCCATTGATCATAACGGACGTTACGTATCGCTGTCCCCATTATGACTCAGTAAAAAACCATGAAAAATCCATAAACCCAATAACCACATCTTATATTAAAATCCAAACACCAAATATACACATGATCAAGCATGAAATTACACAATGTAAACCACAACACACAAAATAACTAACAATTAATAAATTCCAACATCAATCAATAAATCCTAACGTTAAACAAATACAATATTTGTTGATGCAAAAATATATTTAATTCTTAAAATTCATTTGGAAAATACTTATAGTGGGTAAAAAACCAGATCATTGAGTAAACGCCGATTCACAGTGTTCACAGCAAGTCATTTTGTACATTGGACTAGAATGCTCTATTTGACACCAAAATTTAGGGAAATACTCAATGAAGGGTGAGGAATTTCATGAAGGTGGTGGTGTGACGGTGCAACCATCGGAAGGTGGCGGATCGGGCTCAAAATGGGTGGAAACCCATTTTTGGGTTTGGACTTGCACGAGGAAGGTGGGGCCACGAATGGAGGAGCTGAGTTAGAGGGATGGTCGGCTGAGGTAGGGGAGTGTTTTGGTTGCGGTGGTGAGACCTATGGTGGCTGGACGGAAGCACGGCGAAGAACAACCAATTTAAGGACCCATTTCGGGTAGAGGAGGAAGGGAGGAGTTGGAGGGTCGCCGGAGGTGATTAGAGAGTCGCCGGAGAGCGGGGAACAAGGTGGGGGTGGTCGGAGGCCAAGGTGGCCGGTGGTGGTGTCAGAAAATTCAAGAGAAGCCAAAATACCCATTTCGGGTATGTGGCTCACGCATGGTGTGGGAGTCGCCGTGAACTGTATCATCGGTGCAGGGGAGCTCACTGGAGGGTGGGGGTGCCGGCGACGTGGGTGGCGAGGCACGGTGGGCAGTGGTGGAAGCTGGCCAGGCCTAAGGTCGAACGGCCAAAACAGAGAGGGGGGGTTGGTCGCGTTGGGCTGGGTGGGGAAGCAAGGGACAAATAAAGGAAAAGAAAGAAGAAAAAGAAAAGAAAAAGAGGAGAAAAAGAAAAAGGAAAAAGAAAAAGGAAGAGAAAAAAATGAAGTCCAATTTTCACAACTAGGGTCACAAAATAACTTAAAATCTCATCATAAACATATATATATATATATATATATATATATATATATATAAAACCCATTCCGAAACATATTTAATTAAAATAAATAAAACAAATCAAATAAACTCATAATGAAATAAGGAAATTTAATTCCAATCATTAAAATAATTATCTCACATTTAAATTAATAAGAAAAACAGCATAACTCCATATTAACATAAAACAACGTAAAACTAATATTAACTAACTAATAGATCAAATAATAATTTTAAACAAATAAAACATAACCAACAATATTATTAAAATAAATTAAAACAATCAACAACAAGAACAAAACAATATGTAAAAATACACGTAAATCTGGGATTTCACAATCAATGCTTGCGTTGTCAATTTCCAATAATGGCTTGGTGCATATCTGAGCTTCAAAGTCTTTGGAAAAAAAAAAAGCCAAATGCAAACAAGGATACAGAGAAAAAAATGCCACATGTGGAGCACAACCAACTCTGATCCACAAAAAACTCTCTACTTATTTCTTAAATCTGCTTCATCTACTAGAAGAAGAAGCATATATTGTTTCTATCACTACTATTTTTCAAGGAAGGCTTTAACTTCTCTGACTTATCATGGAGCTTCTTTGTATGGTGGAAGATTGACTACAATCCCAATTTAAAGAAAGTTGTAGGGTGGACGGGAGCGCAGACTTCTCTTCACTGCTAGCTAGTAAACTTATTGTGATCATTTCAATTTTGACGTTGTTATCTGTGGACATGTTATAATCTGTTGAAACGTGTTTATGTTCTATAAACTGTAGGTAGTCATTTTTGAGTGTTTCCTACATGGCACACGTTAGTGAGTTACTCATTTTGCAAATATATCCTTTCTATTCTATTTTTAGTTAGTTAAAGTTATAAGTCCCTTCCAACAATATATTTGTCGCTTAACTTCATGTATAAAGTGTAACCATTTATTCATTCAACCAGTTAGATTGCAATCACTACAAGAAAAAGACCATTTGTGACCGAATATATCTATATGGATGAGAATGACTCATTTTAACAGAAAATAGTAATTTTTACTAGAAATAATTGGTCACAACTGAGCAATTTTTTTTTTTTTTTTTATAAAATTGGTATGTAGAATTGTAAATTCTAATTAACATATATTAGAGATTTTCTAAAGCTTTCATTCTATGGTTGCTTTTTATCTTCTTCTTCCCGACCTCAAACAATTGATGATCCATCCAATCCATATTTTGTAAAGGGTACGTACCCCATGACCCATATGGTGTCTATTGGGGAGAAAAGTCATAGCAATTAATTAACTCCCTACTACTAGCAATTAAGTTCATAGAAGTTAATTAACCACTCCATCAGAGAACTCTAAATGAGAGTTTTACGAATGTTAATTAGAAGAGTGTGAACAAGTAAACGGACAAAACAAAGATTCTAATCTCTCTACAAGTTCTTAGAGCAACTATCTTGAGTTGAGCTCTTGACCATTAAGTGTGAAATTATTTAGGAGAGTCTAGTAGCCTCCTAAGTTACGTATATGTGTAATCATAGTAGTTTGATGTGTAGAACGGGCAAAGATCAATTAGGCTTGTGGAAATTCTATTCCACTTGAGGTAATTCGTATTAACCTTATTTAATATTGATATTAGAGGCTATGTTTTTTTTTTCTCCTATATGAATATTATTACATATTGTTTGTTGCTTTGAAATGAGTTAAAAATATGTAATTGATTATATGCCATGATTGTTTTTCAGATTTTTCATTAGAGGCTATACTATGACATGTTTAAGGTTGAATTCTCTACATGAAAACATTCCTTATAATGTCATGAACATGTGCCTTAAATTTGGTAAAATTTCATTGCATGTAGAGGGAAAAATCCAAAACCTAATTTTAAAGTTAATGTTTGGACTATGATTTTGAGCCAACTTTTAACCAACCAAATGTTATTTTCTGCAAACATATCTTATATGGTTAGAAAACTAGATTTATAAGCTTTAATTTGACATATCGTATGCTTGATTCAGACTTAATATGAATGAGCCTATAACCTGCGCAATGCACAGACTGTTATTTATATTAAAATTTATAATTTTAAATTACTCATTACAAATAATCATTATTACAACTATTAAACAAATATATATAAAATGGAGTATGCATATATAAAAGAGTTCACACCCTTGATAGCCGCCTTTTGCACGGGCTGCGAAAGAACTATCGGCCTTTCTCCCTCTGGTAGAATCTCTATCACTTTTCTCCTGTGCAGGGTGTGGGCGATTTACAATGTGAAAAGCCATCATTAAGAACAAATGATGATTAAGAACAAAAATGATCCACCAAAACAAAGAAAATATTGAATTTAACTATAATAGAATATATTTCATAATATCGAATTGTAATATTTTAACTATAATATACTATACATAATAGTTTCTAGAATGTTTTATAGTGAATGTTTTGCTTAATTTTTACTATAATTTCAAAATTAGATTGTTAAGACTTCATGACATCGTTCCTTATTAATTTCAAACTACAATAAAATGTTAGACTACATAAAAATCATATAATTAGAAACAAGAAGCCGTTAAAAAGTATAAAGAATTAGGGATAGGGCACAAATGACATCAATATATGTATATATATAAGACGAAAAGTCAATAATATTTTTTAAATAGATTGCTGAAGTGGCAAAATTTATTGTGCATGCCAAGTCATCTTGGATAGTAGGGAAACAACTTAGCATGTAACACTACTCGAATGTTAACGTTGCGCCATTCAGAGTAAAAACAATAAGGAAAAAAGATGGAGATGAAAGTTATTCACGGTCACTTCGAAATTACCAAGAAATCTCATAAAAAATAAAGATATTTTAGTAGGAAATTGTGTACAAATAGAATATATCTTTTAGAATAATATTGATTTTTTAAAATATTATTTTGGTCATTTTCAGAAACAACAAAAGAGCCTTCTCATTTCTCTCTCTAAGTTTGACCTTCCTTCACCTTCTTCATCATCCCTCTCACACACCAAAATTGCCCCCCTCATCTACTTCTCCCTTTCCCCGGCCCATTCCTCGAAATCTCCCCTCATTTCCTCATCAACTTATTTGCATTTTGCTCTTTAGCGCACTTACTGATATCTCTCCCTGCAAATCCTCCTTTCTCTCAAATTCTTTCTCGGAAACCCATAACTCTTTTGGAGACCAATCTCCATTCCATTACAGGAAGATTAGTTTTTTATCAGATTTGAGTTTTATTTTCTTCAAATTCTTAGACGCATTCTACCGAAGCAAAGAAAAATCATAGAAATCACTCCACGGTTTAGATGGATTGGAAAGAGTGGCTGGGGTCCAACACCAAGTTTATTGTTTAACTTAAACAAAGAAATAAAATACCTTAAAAGCCGCAAACGCGCAGCCCCTCTCAATGCATGTCGATCTTCAACACCGCTCGCGAAATCTGATTTGCCTCCTACTTCCTTTTCACTCCCTCATCATTGTCATTTTTTTTGTTCTCGTTCTTTATCTTGTTAACGTTGATGTTCTCGGTCGTCTTCTGGCTGCTGTTGCTATTCTTGTTCTTCTTCTGCAATAAATGGACTCAGTAGCATACAAAGAGCAAAAAAAAAAAAAAAGGATCGAAAAATGGAAATTTATGGAAATGCAAATGGAAAATGCACATCCTCACAGATATATAGAATAACTGTATCTAAAGGGCAAATACAATGTAGTGCTCCACATCCTCTTGAAAATTTACGGGCTTTAGCATAAGAGCCGAAATCGAAATTTATGACCATGGCTTTGGATGGTTTTTCTGTAGGCTATTCGAAATCAAAAAATAAAAAACTGATTTTCATTTTGTATTGGGGAAACGTTACAAGGAAAGAAAACGATGCTCTGTCTTTTTGCTATTCAAGTAAATAGACATTTTTTGCAAGAACTGAAAAGCAGATCATTGGGAGAGTTACATCCGTTCATTTCTATTTAGAGGTTTTATCACGAATAATGCGGTTTGAATGCCACTTAAGATAATTGTGATTTGGCTTTCGTGATTCTCTATTATCGAGTTTTGCGATTTGATTGTCAAATCAGATTAAATGATTCAGCTTATATATATATATATAAATAGATATATTATGACCAATTAGAAATGGGTGGTTGAAATAAAAAATAGGAAATAGAGTTACGTAAGACGATGATAAACAATATCATTTTTACCAATCTCACTCTCAGTCTTGGAGAGTTGACCAACCTTATATTTCTGGTTCAATTTTCACATAGTATAAAGACACATACACATTAGGATGAAGTAACATTGTCAACCTTATCGTTGGTATCTCTCGTGCCACACCAATAGACTCATGCTACATCCCTAGTGGGTGTAGCACGACTCATAATTTAAATGTCTTAAATAGTTAATCTTCTTTGTGTGGGTGTCTATGTATGTATATATATATGTATATATATATATATATTTAAGAGGTTAGAGTGCTCGAACTTTAGTGATATTACTTCACTTTTTAAGTACATAGGAATACCATCTCTAATAAATAAAATTTGCAAAAGGAAAAAAAGTATATATGAACAGAAGTGAAGAGTACTCATGAGTGTCGAAAACTTGGCATTCAAGACTTTAGAACATCAAAACCGGGCCAACTTACCCAATGAATTTTTCTTTCATTTGTACGTTGACTCCACCAAAATAGGTCAATCATCGCTTGCAATTTAGGACATAGGCTCTTGGGCATAAAAAACAGCTCATTGAGTACATGGAAAAAACCATAGCCATTGCCTTTATAAGCACCTCTCTACCCCCATGAGATAACAACTTCTCTTTCCAACATTGCAACTTTTTCCATACTTGATGTTGAATCTCAGAGAAAGCCCTTGTTTTTGACAGGCCAATGATTGGTGGTAATCCCAGATATTTCTCAAAATTATTTTCAAAAAGCATATTCCACATACCCGTAATCTGGTTTCTGAGTTGGTCATGCATATTCTAATTGAATACCATTGACGTTTTCTGCATATTAATCTTTTGTCCTGATGCTAATTCATATCTCTTCAAGCTCTCTTGCAAATTAGAATCCTCATTAATCACCGCCTTGCAAAAAATCACGCTATCATCAGCAAACAACAAATTATTTATCACAAGAGCTTTACGGCACACATGAATGCCACTAAGTCTCTTCCCCACCCCTACCCTATTTAATAAGGCAATAAGACCCTTAGTACAAAGAAGAAAGAGATAAGGGGACAAATGATCCCCTTGCCTCAATCCACGAGTGAGAAAAATGTGACATTTTGAATCTCCATTAATAAACACCGAGTATGACACCGACTTAACACAAAGTATAATCAATTGCACCATTCGAGTGTCAAAACCCATATCCCTCATTACTTCTTTTAGAAAATTTCATCCAATACAGTCATAAGTTTTACTCATATATAACTTAATTGACATGAATCCCTTTTTCCCACCCCTCTTATGCATCAGATAATGTAAATTTCATAAGCAATCAACACATTATCAGTAATCATTTTACAAAGGACAAAAGCCGACTGAGATTTAGAAATAACACTCGACATCAAACCCTTCAATCTATTGGCAAGAACCTTCGAAAGCAATTTATACATAACATTAAACAGGCTCAGGGGTCTATACTCGATAACATTCACGGGGGAGGCCTTCTTAGAGACCAAAGTAATAAAAGTATGATTAAGACTTTGAGGAAACCGACTTGAATTTGAAGTTGAAAGGATTGCCGCCTTTACTTTACCCCCCATCACACTCCAATATTTTTGATAGAATAAAGGACTATCAATTTCAGTTGGTGTAAATGCCTTCGTCAAATGATCATTCATATCAGAGGAAACTCGCCCACCTATATCACTTAGAAAATTCATTTGTCCCTTTGATGACGAAGAGGAAAATAGATCTAAAAAGTAATATAAAATTAGCTTATCCTTCTCCATTTCTTTCACCCAAAGACCATTTTTAGATTGCAATCTCAGTATGGAATTCCCTTTTCTTTTTGTTATAGTGAGAAGCCTTAGTGTGAAAAAATCAGGAATTACGATCACCCTCCTTCAGTCAAAGAGCCTTTGATGTTTACTACCACATTAATTCATCCATTCTAAGCACAACTAAACTATTTCTTGGGCATTCCTCTACTGATTCTCCTCGACATGCCTCAACTCATGTAGAGACTTCAAATCCTAGTTGGTTTTTTTCAGCAAGGATTGTACATTCCCGAACTGGGATTCATCTTAATGACTCAACTCCTTTCCACAATCAGAAATAAGACCCACAACTGCAAGCATATTGGTCCCTTGCCTCACTCTCTCCCAAACTTTGCTAATAATACGACTACAAATCTCTTCTCCAACGAACATAGCTTCAAAACGAAACAACTTCTTTCTCCTTTGTCCTTGGTTTACAATACCCTCCAATTCTAATCAAATAGGAAAATGGTCAGAATAAGAGATAGAGTCATGTGTCACAATAGCTAGTGGAAACAAATTGCACCACTCTATATTTGCAAGAAACCTATCAAGTTTCTCCATTACTCTACCCTAGCCTTCTCTAGAATTTACACCATGTGAACATAGGTCTCAAGAAACCTAAATCCCACAATTCACACTCCTCCACTACCCTTCTAAAAGCATCCAAGAATGCATTGTCCAACGTTTTTGTCCTGGAATTATATACACCACATGTGGTTTTGTGAGAGTATTTTGAAAGACCGCATTTGAGACTGGGACTTCATTTGACAATTTTTTATTATTTTTTATATTTTTTTAATATTTTATTCTTATTTCTCATTATTATTCACAAAACATCTGAAATTACCTCCCTATCTAAACACAACCTTAAAAGTAGCTTACGTGTCAAACTATTTCAAATTTTTTTATACTATAAATTCTCAGCAATTAAAATAAAGATACTATTTATTTAAAAACAAACAATTACGTTCCTTGATGAAATGAAGCAATACTTAGAAAATAGTAGATAAGGCTCTTGGCCTATCTATATATAAAAGTCTGTGATTCTCCATCAATTATAATTATTAATATAAATGAAGATGGGATGAAACCCTTTCCAATAGTACTCTCTATATAGAAACCTGTGAGGATTTAGAATCTTCAAATAATTGATTCTTACAAATACTTGATCAATAATGACCAGATAAACATTTTAATGATTATCTTATTATTATATATTCTCCCAAATCTTACATATATGTATGATAATTTATATGGTAAGGAAATTAGTTTGCACTTAGCGATGATGTAACATCTAGAATCTATTTCACGATTGATAATGATGCAGGGGGATTGGACTCAGATGATCAGAGCTATCAGATTGTACGTTAATGGCATTGAGATATCATGAGTTAGCAGACCAGTGTAAATGCGGCAAGTGATCATGATATTTTTCTAATTGGGACAATTTTGGATGCGTTTCAGTCTTTTGGACATAATTTCGGTTATGAGTGTCGTAATCATGCATAAGACCTTAATTTGAAAGCTCTTTTCGGCATGCACATTATGGCCACCAAGCTACACTTGATGTGCATCATTTTTGACCTCAAGTTCCACTATTTTTCTCACGAATGCCTATTTTTAGATATTTTTTGTCATATTTGATAATATTTTGTTTGTCACTTAGGAAGTGATTTTGAACCCAATTTGGGCAATATTTTTGGCAGAATACTTATTTTATTTCGTATTTCATTTTGGCATGATTTTCAGGATTTTGTTATTTTTCACAACATTTCAATACAAACTATTTTTGGCTATATAGTCTGGCTTGTCGACTGATTTCGACATTACTTGATTTCATAATATTCAAATGAACCTCAATAAGATGTTTTCTTTGTATTTTGGATGATTTTATTGTGTTTTTTAATTTTCTATAAATCATCTGTTAGAATTAGCCTACAGAATAATCATTATTCTGTCCGACGTCAGATAATAGGGAATTAATATATGATTATAAGCTTAAATTAACGTCTCGCTTGAATCGACCACACCTACATTGTTTTGTTCATTTTAGTATGTTTTGTGTTCTTTGCCAACAACACATGTGGTTCGGCCATTGATACTAATTTATTAAGAGCACTGGTTAACCAAGTTTTCTATCTGTCAAGTACTTAGGTACATATTTTTGCAGTAAAAAAGTTGATAGTTATTAAGGCATCATACCTTATTATATTTTAAACTAAATAGACACTGTCAATTTTAAGTAAGATAGATGGAAACGTAGTCTCTCATAAATGCTAGCTAATTGCATCTCCATACATTTAATTTACTGCTTTACTTATAGGTCTTTATCAGACTTTTGAAACATGAAAGTAACTTGTCTACATTGACTATAATATTATAATTTAGCCCTTGCCATGTAGTTTCTTTGAAGTAAGAGACATAATATCTCAGTCTCTTTGAAGTATATTATTTGTTTTTAGAATCATTGTCATTTTTTTATATCTAATATGATCTAATTATTACAATTTTTTTTTTTCAGATTTTCACACAAAATAAGACAAACAATTCAACATTTTCAAATCTCAAAATAAAATTATATTAAAAAAATTATTATAACAATATTTTATTCAACTTTAAATCTTAATTTTAATTTATTTCATTTCATTTTATTTCATCTCACTTACAAATACAAATGAGGCTAAAATTGCCTTATGCTAGTAGAATAAATGATTGATTGACCATTTGATTGCCTAGAGTATTGAGTTAGTTTTCTTTTTCTTGTTTATAATTGTTAATACTTGATTTAATTGACTATTTGTTTGCAATAATTTCAGATTTGTTATTTTTAGTCGAGTAAATGGAAAGTCTAGTTGATTCTAGTGCGAGCTCCCCAGTCGAGGCCCTGGGTATCCCTAACCCTAACTCGACCACTACCCCTAACCCTACTCTTGATTCGATCGAAAACCCCACCACTACTCCTAGCCTTAATCTATCAACTTGCCCCTCTTAGGTCATCCATAATTTGGACTCATGCCACCATAATAAAGGGAGGTGACCTGAATGACTCAAAAGCTAAGTGTAACTATTGTGGCAAAGTTTATGGGTGCCATTATAAGAGACACGATACTTCACAAATAAGAGCATTGTTACATGTACACGGGGTTGGGTACCTTTGGGGGAATTGCAATGCATTTGAGATATATTAAAAACAAAAAAAATAATAAAAAAAAAACTCAAGTAGTTATTTCAATTTTTGAGGCACGAGTACGCGGGGGTTACCCCACGCCGTGTACAAGTAGATTTACTCCACAAATAAAGTTATACTTGAAGGAGCAATACAAGAAAAATCTAATTTTGAAATTGTTAGTAGAGAAGAGAAAATCTAGGCTTGAAGTTGGACTGAAAAAATGGGTGAGGGGAGTGGTTGTGAGTTGGCATTAAAGGGATACAAAAAGTACGATCTTAACGAGGCTAAGAAATACTTATCTCACATGGTCGTTATGGATGAGATGCATTTCCAAATGGTGGATTAGAAAGGGTTCCAGGCCTATTCTACGTACTTGGAATCAAGATTCAATATTCATTCTCGCTACACGATGACAAAGGATATAAGAAAACTTTACCGCTAAATAAAAGAGAAGTTGAGGGGTTTGTTGGCTGGAGTATTTGCGTCAACACTGATTGCTGGACTTCATGTTAGAATGTTAATTACATGTGTATTATTATGCATTGGGTTGATGTTGGTTAGACATTGCATAAGAAGATCCTCATATTTTATCAAACCATTAATCACAAGGGTGAGACGACAGGGAAGGCCTTAGTGATCGCTATAAAAGAGCGGTGCTTGATATGGGTTCTGACCTGCACAGTTGATAATATCGAGATTAATGATGTTGCAATAGGACATCTTAAGGCTTTCCTTAATAACGCGAATAGAATGGTTTTGTGTGGAAATTATTTGCATGTGCTGTGTGCGACATATATTCTTAATCTGATTATGGGTGATGGTTTGAAAAAACTTGATGACTCAATTGCTCGGGTCAGGATTGCTATGAGATGGGTGAAATCTTGTACTGCTAGATTGAAGAGGTTCAAAGTTGCTGCAAAAACTATGGGCATAATATGTAAAAAAATATTTTTGCACTGATTTGTCTACAAGGTAGAACTCAACCTTTTTGATGTTGGGAAAGTTGGCATTTGATGCGTTGGGCGATGAAGACATTTAATATGTCAAGTGTTTTGATGAAAAATTAGGAAAACCTATGTCTGATGATTGGGAGGTTGTATATACTTTTGTTGAGTTTTTGAGGTGTTTTTAAGAGGTTATGACTATTTTATCTAGTTCTTTATATCTCACATTATATAATTTTTGTCAACAAATATCTAAGGTGAGAGAAAAATTGGATGATATTGTCACGGGTCGTAACACCACGTTGCGGGAGATGGAATTGACGTTGACGGTGAAATACGACAAGTATGAAAAGGCTTAATATAGCCCAATTCAAAATCTGCGTTAAGCATTTGAGATAGAATCTCCTCAGATAAAATAAATAAATATGGATAAAGTGGATCACCTTGTTGAAGACCCCGTGAAGGCTTGAAAAAACCTTTGGTGCACCCATTTGACATCACCTAATAGAAAGGTGACGAGATAGCATTATACACAATGATCCACCAATTTTTAGAGAAACCCAAATGTGAAGAATCTCTTGAAGAAAGTGTCAATTGACACGGTCATAGGCTTTAGGTATATCAATTTTCAACATCACATTACCACTTCTCACCTTCTTATTAATGCCTTGAACCAATTCCTGAGCTAACGACATATTATCAAAAATAATTCGTCCCTTGATGAATGCCACCTGCTTAGGAGAAATGATTGTTTAGAGCCAAACGGAAAACCGTGATCTTTAACATAAATTTTTAAACCACTGAACAAAGGCTAATCGGCCGAAATTGCCCAAAATCCATAAGTTCATCCACTTTCGAAATTAACACCAAATTTGTGGCTCCAAAGAAAGTAGAAATTGGTTGTCCTTGAAAAGAATATTTAGCCATTTGCAACAAGTCAAATTTAACAATATCCTAATCCAAAAAAAACTAGCTACAAATCCATCCAGGCCCGAACACAAAGCTTGATTGTTAGGGAAGGAATATACTATAAGGAATATTTTACCTCTTCCAGGGAAGGAGCAGCACACAAAGCTTGATTGTCAGCCACGGATACTACTGGACCAATCAACTCCAAATTAGCCCCACCCATCTCAATCGGTGACGCCAAAAGTAGCTGTTGGAAAAAAGACATCGCTGCCTCATGGAAAAAAGACATCATCTGTAGACTCAAGCATTCTCCCATCCTTAAGCCTTATCTTCTCTATCTTTTATTTTTTCATTTTCATGGAAGCGTGAAAGAACCTCGAATTAGAGTCCCCCTCATCGATCCATTTAATCCGAGACTTTTGGCGAGCCAAGATCTCTTCTCGGTGCACCCAATGTAAATGCTTTTGCTTGCATTTCAAGAGTTCATCTTTAATTGGCGCTGAATAATGATTCATTATATCTTCTTCCGATCTAGTGATGCGATCTTCTATCGCTTTTGTTCAATATCAACTCTTCCAAAAACATCTTTGACTTCTGACTAATACGCACTATAGCACACCCTACTACTGTATTATTCCATGTTTCCTGCACCAAAGGAAGAAAGCAATCATGCAAGCCCCACATATGTAAAAATCCAAAAGGCTTTACACGCATCTCTCTATCCCTGAATAACTGAACAATCATCAGAGCATGATCTGAAGAGGTTCGAGGCAAATAAGACACATGAACATCCCCAAAGTGTTGAAGGAAATTTATATTCACAAGCACTATCCAACCGGGCCAAAATTCTTCTTCCACTTAATCTGCCATTACACCAAAACAACTGGTTTCCAACATGATGAAGATCCACCAAAGCACAGTCATGAATGCACTCATTAAATTTCATCTTTGCCTGAGAAGCTTGCAAGAGACCGCCAACCTTTTCACTATCACTCTGAATGATATTAAAATCCCTCCAATGATGCAAGGAACACCACAAGGGTGTTGCAATTTCATAAAAACCCAAAACTCCATTCTCTTTGCCCAAAATCGACTAGCATAGACAAAAGTTGCAAGGACCCTGCGATTACCATCCACAAACCAACCACTAATAGCTTGATTCGACATAGAAATAAACTCAGTCAAATTCAGCATCCCAAAAAATCCAAATTCTTCCTCCCACCTCAGCATTATTAAAATAAAATGGCAATTTCAATCGTCTTGCCTATTTGCTGCATTTATTAGAATGTAAAAAAGGCTCTAAATTGCCACCACTGAATGGCAAATTTTATTCAAAATACGCCAAAGTTTACTTCTTTCCTTATCCCTTTTACTTTATTCAACAGCATATGTAAATCCAGATCTGAATAAAAGCCTTTGGTAGCAAGTTTAATAAGTTCTTCCTCGGGTTCTCCATCAGACACGACTCAGCATAGAACTCCCATATCATCTATATGTACTGACGCCAAAAATCCCCTATCTCTATACCCTCTAAGCTCAAATTTAAAAGCTTCATCCACTATTCTCAACGAACTCCTTGAAGCAGAATTCTCATTAAAATCTTGAACATCACCATCAAGTTTTTCTTCTATTAAATCAACCAAACTATTCTTCCTTGAATTAATTTGAACTTGTGTTGGAACCAGTTCTCTTGAAGAAACATCCACATTTTCTCGACCCTTGATTGTAGCATGCAACTTTTCTAATTGATCTTCCAGGTGTTCATCACCGCAAGACTCATATACCTTTTCTTGCTGAAGACACAAATAGCACGCCCTTAGAAACTCCATCTGATAATTCTCTATGGGCTTGATTGGATTCTAAGATACAATCTCTTCTACTTTTCGATGATTCTTCAACAACTTGTTCAGCAATAGGAATCATAGTCTCTTGCTCACAACTCCTCACAACCTACCATATTTTTTTAACTGAATTGCTCCTTCCATCAACCTGCTCATTCGTCTTTTACCATTTTTTACATTAGAAATATGTTCCCGCTTCAAACACTCTACCGCTAGATGTCCTTGCATTAGGAAAAATGTACAAAATGATGGGATTGAATCATAGATAACCTCTTGATGATGACTTCGCATTGTCTATCTTCAAATATTTCCCAAAGCCATTACCAATACTCGTCAACATCGATTCTTGAAAATAATTAGTAGGCAGTCTCGTCAACAAGAACCTAGGGAGAATCTTCATCCTCAACAAACTTCGGGGTCCAACGAGAAACCTAAAAAGGAACACCATGAATCTACGAGTTACCTCTTGCCATCACACTGATAAAATCCTCCTCCTTTAACATAGTAACGAGCATGTTCTGAGGATTACATAATTGCCCAATCACTGGTGCCAATTTCAGTCCCTATCGATTTTTTATAAAATCATGAATGTGATCTAGTGATGGCTGTCTGCGAAGGTATATTAACCTCTGGAAGCAACTGTGGTTTCGTAACCACCACATCCACTAAAACAAATCCAGAAGATGTCCTTGTCGAACGACGAATGCAACCCTGCCCTGCCGTCAGAGGCAAAGGGCCGACAGCTAGCGCCATGCAAACTCTAATCGCCCACCAAAAGTTGAGAGAAATAACTCTCTTGCCACATCACCTCTCGTAGTCTTATACGTTATAGCTAGATTGGATGTGGTATGGACAACTGGTAGAAGATGCTAACAAAGTTTTTCAATGGCAGACCAAATTGGAGGATATAATGTCATATAAACATATGGAACGTCTCTTAATCATCCAATTACAAGGATATTAATAATGATGATTGTTCTTAGCTAGATAGGATATATATACATGTATATAAATAATTAACGCTAGTTAAATATGCATTATTATGATTTATTTGCAAGCACCATTAATATATACAAGCCTATAACTCGCACAATGTGCGGACTGTTATTTAAATGAATTTTATAAATGTAAATAGTTCATTATACATAATCACTACCAAAATTATTAAAAAAAATTTATATGAAATATATATAAAATGAAGGATGAATATATAATAGAGTTGACTTTACTGATAAATATTTCATGGTCAATTTAAAATATATACAATTAGTATGAGACACGATTGTTCAATTAATATTTTTAATGGATTTTTCTCCTCTTGGATAATGTAGCCTGCAATTTATGATTATCTTTCTTTGTATTTGAGTTGATGTGACACCTCCAAATTTTCCTTTATAAATAACACGGGAATCGAGGCGTCTGGATGATGACAACACGGATCAAGCATCCCCAATATTATGTGCTAAGTGTGTGAACACGTGACATACATAAATAAAAGCAGCGGATAAATTAAGTCGATAACTAAGTACCAGAATTTTTAGAGTTATTTTACAAACCAGTTTAATAGATATTCTCCAACAGGAGATTTAATACAGTCGTTCGAAAGATAAATCATAAAAATATATATTTATAAAAAGAGGAAAATAATTTCCTAAGATAACAATTTTATAATAAATGTTCCAGCAACGAAGCCGCCTCCTCAGGCTTAGCCCCCTCAACATCTGCATCCAAAATCTACGATGCCAAAATGGCATCGTAGGTAAGTACAACCCAATCAAACCACAAGATATAAAATATACTCATGCAACAACAACAACATCACTCATGAGCATGATACCTTATGCATGCAGTTTAAAATCATCTTCCTCAAAATCAATAAAGTAACATACGCTAAAATCTCATTTTAATCACAATAAAATTCTAATAAAAACCATTCATCATTTCCCAGAAATTAGTATGCGCAAAACCAATCATACCGGGCGTTACATATCGCCGTCCCCGATATGACATACATACAACACCAATCATAATGGGCGTTACGTATCGCCATCCCCATTATGACTTATACACACTCATTTCATAGCGGGCGTTACGTATCGCCGTCCCCGATATGAAATGCACACCCAATGACCATAACAGGCGTTACGCATTGCCGTCCTCGTTATGTCATCCACACACCATCAATCATAATGGGCGTTACGTATCGCCGTCCTCATTATGACTTACACACATTTCATAGAGGGCGTTACGTATCGCCATCCCCGATATGAGATACACACACAATGACCATAATGGGTGTTACGTATCATCGTCCCCATTATGTCATTCACACACCACTGATCACAATGGGTCTTACGTATCGCCGTCTCCATTATGATTCAGCAAAAATTATTAAAATTCATAAATCTGGAAATCACAGCTCACATTAGAATCCAAGCACCAAATCTCACATTAAAATTCCAATATCAACATACACATAAACAAGCACTCAATTACACAATGCATATCACCATGAACAAATATCCAATATTTAATAAATCCAGTCATCAACCAAATACAGAGTTGTTAATGCAAAATATATTTAAATCTCAAAATTCGTTTGGAAAGTACTTATAGTGGGGAAAAACGGGATCATTGAGCAAACGCTAGTCAACAGCGTTCACATCTAGACACTTTGTACGTTGGGCTAGAGTGCTCGGTTTGACACCAAAATTTAAAAAAACACTCAATGGAATGTGGGGAATCTCATGGAGGTGATGGTGTGGCGGCACTACCACCGGAAGGTGGCGGATCGGGCTTAAAATGGGTGGAAACTCATTTTCGAGTTTATGCTCATACACGGGAGGTGGAGCCACGAATGGAAGAGCTGAGCTAGGGGGATGACCGGCTAGAGTAGGGGAGTGGTTTGGTGGCTGTGGTGAGGCCTACTATGGCCGGAAGGCGGCTCGGCAAAGATAGATCCATTTAAGGACCCATTTCGGGTGGAGGAGCAAACGGCGGAGCTGGGTGGCTTTGGGTGGTGGGTTATGCTCGTCGGAGTGAGGGGAGACTGCTGGTAGGTCGCCGGTGCCAAGGGGTGGTCGGTGGTGGCCGGAAAATGCAAGAGAAGCCGTAAAACTCATTTCGGGTTTGTGGCCGTAGAGGGACGATGGGATGGCTGTGGAGCACACCGACGGTACCACTGGACTCGCCGGCGGGTGGGGAAGGTCGTGGGCTGGGCGATGTCACCGGAGGGTGGCCAACGGCGGTGCTGGAGAAGTGAAGAGAACCGGCGGGAGAGAGGAAACAGGGGAGGGCCTCGTGGGTCTGGGGGGAAGCAGGGGAAGAAAAAGGAAAGAAAAGAAAGGAAAAGAAGAAAAAGAAAAGAAAAGAAAAGGAAAAGAGAAAAAAAAAAAGAAAAAAAGAAAAAAAAAAGGACTAACTAGAAAAAGCACAATAAATTATTTATTGAAAATACTACCATTCAACATCAATACAATAAGATATTTAAAGTCCAACAATAAACTAATTTAATTTAAAGAACAATTTACATATAAAACACTAATTAATATTAAGAAAGCACATCAATTAAGATCACATAATAAAATAAAAAATTTAATTTCAATTATTAAAATAATTACCTCACATTAAAATTAATAAGAAAAGTAACGTAACTCAATATTTAATTATAAACAACATAAAACTAATATTAACTAATCAATAAATCAAATAAATATCTTAAACAAATAAAACACGACTAATAATATTATTAAAATAAATTAAAATAATCAACGAGGAGAATAAAATAATATATAAAAATACACGTAAATCTAGGATCTCACAGTTGATGTCGAGATCGATGTATATAGTACTTTCCTGAAATCAAATAAATATCGTTAATAAATGTTGATGGTGTGCTATCACAGACAATAAAAAATAATACCTATATTCTAAAAAAATTACATGTAGTAGTGCGAATAAAGATTCTTCTCATAGAGAGTATTTAGCCTAGTTTATACTACTTGAACAAGGATGAGAGGGTATCCGAGTGTAATGGAAACAATTTTAAGAAGAACAACTAAAATGAAAACAATTCGAATTAAAGTATTGAAACCAATCAAAAGAACAAGCCTTGGTCGAAGTTAACATCCATCATCGAAATTTTACCACTGATCATCGATGCAAGTATATAATAATTCATACTTTGAATATCCACTGTTGGAATTATTTTCTAATCTCTCCTTAGTCACAATTAATTAAAAAATAAGCGATCTAATTAATCTTAACTGCTAAACAACTCAAGACAAGTTCTAAGATTTAATCTAGTAGCAGTCTTAAGAATTAGAAAGATCGATGTAACTAAATAACACAAGTACAAGTAGTTGCATTTAATCTAGTCGAGCGTTCTTTTTAAAATCTAATATTGTCTGACGCAATAAATCATTAAATCTTAGTTGCTTTACAGATTAGAAGGATCAAATAATTATGGATTTGATATCTAACCTAGCAGTAGATTGCAACGAATAATAAACTAATATGTTTCTTAGCAATTAAACGAGATAATCATGAAAATAGGCATAGAAGATTATTCGATATTCAAAACATAAATTGAACAATAAAAACAAATTAGATTACAATTTTATTGATTTCGAGCCTTCCATTTTTTTTGAGCAATTATAAAAGTTTAGTCACATATGATGAAAACTCAAAGGGATACCTCCTAACAAGTCTGCGGCGCTCAGTTCTTTCTCCAAGTATATATGCATGTGTCGTGCGGCTTCAGTTATTTTGTGAGTACTGAAGTGCTGCCGTTTTGTTCCAAATAAATTGAAGTGAGGTGCCGTGTTTAAGTGCAGTCCAAGGCATTGTTGAAGGCCCGTGTGAATCATTGAAGTCACTCTCATGTGTTAAAATGCAGCCTGCGTATTTCTCGGCCCAATTACATGTGAAATCCAAGCCGAGTGATGAGTGTTGCTGTTTGAAATTTGAAATGTCGCCTCTTATCTGATCTGAAGCGGGCCCATTATTTCTTGAATTGCAGCTTTAAATGTTGGTAGGACCTTGATGCCGTGCACAAGTCTCCGTGAAGTCCCTGCATATATACCCACTTCTTCATTTGTTGAATTCGGATGCAGGTGTGGCAGCTTCAAGCCAGATTTTGATCTTGATGCAGTTAGTATTTTTTAAAACTCAAAATATAAAAATTTTAGATCTTTTTCTTGGTATTCCTTATCATATTGAATCATCTCAATTAGACCTTGAATGATAGAGTTATATCCAGATTATGAAGTAATGTCAAAACTGTCTAAAATCGCCTAATTAATTTCGTTTGCACTTCACACTTTTATTTGTATCCTAAATCAAAATATAAGAATAATGAGTACATTTAGACACCAAATAAGTATAAAAGATTAACCATTAAAAGAGAAAAATATGACATTTTGCATTCTCATCAATTAACTCTATATAAAATATTTTAATCATTATATACATCTATGCATTGTTACGCATACACAAATATATATCTCTGCATGTAGAGTTATTTTTTTTAATTGAGATTGAGAGATGAATTTTCTTTATACCATATTGATTTAAATGCAACTGCTGGCCATTTATAGGACTTGATAGGAGTCCTTAAAAAAATTGAAGAAAAGGGGTCCGGGGTTAAACCTAGATTCCGAGTTTAAAATCTGATATTCGGACCATGTGTACTCGGGCTTTGCAACCCTTATTTCAGTCCGTGTTTGATCCGAGCTGGATCTTCGAATTGGAATCTAGCTTTCCGGTTTCGGACCTGGCCAAAAAATTAAAAAACCAGCCCAGACAGTCAGATCTAAATTTCTCTAATAGTGGAGTTAATTTGTTTTTTCCAGGGAAACTATCAACAGATAATTGGCCATATTAATGCCTGCATGGACTAAGTCCTTGATGCTCTCTAGTTTGTACTACAAGAAAAATGAGCTTTTGTGATCAATTATTTGTGATGAAAAGACTATTCGCGATTCATTTTGACTATAAGTATGCATATCACTATAATTATCTGACTGCAAATAAATAATTTTCTTGTAATGATTGATGGTATTAGTACTGATAGAAACTGCGCTATGATGGAATGTAGGTTGTAGCATGCATGCATCTTCCAAATAGAATCAACACTATTATCTTTCGTTTCTATCATTTTTGTTTACAAAATGTCATCTTGCACGTACAGATCACACGATCCCATGGTTGTTTTCTTTGTTTCTATTAATTGGGTGAGTTCAAATAATATAATAGGGAACTTGTTCTTCACAATAGCTTTTTTAAGGACCTATAGTCCACACATATTCACCATGTGCCATCTGCTTTCCTTACTAACAGTATGGGAAATGAATACGAACTTTAGCTCAGCCTTATAACTCTAGAGGACAGCAGCTCTCTCACAATATTTCCTATCTCATCCTTTTGGAAATAAGGATATTGATAGGGTTTTACATAAATGGGTTGTGTATTGGGTTGTAATGTAATGCTATGGTCATGGGTTCTCATAGGAGGTAAGCCTTTGGATTCTCCAAAAATTGTTTGGTACTATTTCAATAGTTCCTGGATAGAGGGTGGTAGGTCAGGGGTAGGTTTTGGGTCCTTCTGCATTCCCACTAGCTGCAACAACACTCCTTTTTTCTCCAACTTGTTATTTTTGTTCAAGCTGGCCTCCTTAATTAATTTGGCTAGCTGCAGCCCCTTCAACTCAATTGCCTTTCTGCTATACTAGAATTTCAAAAACAACTCAATAAAATTCCAAACAACGGATCCTAATTTGATGTAGGGGGATCCGAGACAGATAATGCTGAACTGTCAGATTGCATGTTGATGGCGCTGAGATACCATGAGTTGACAGATCAACACAAAGGCGGGAAGTGATCGTGATATTTTTCTAATCGGGGCAGTTTTGGGTGCGCTTCAGTATTTTGGCTATAACTTTGGCTACGAGTGTCGAAATCGCGCATAAGACCCCAATTCGGAAAGCTCTTTTCAGCGTACGCTGTGGACACCCAGCTACGCTCGATGTGCATGTTTGCCTACCTCAAAATATGCTATTTTCTCTTCCAAATCACTAATTTTAGTTATTTTTTGCTATTTTTGATAATATTTCGTTTGTTAGTTAGGAAGTGATTTTAAACCTGATTTGAGCTGGATTTTTTGCAGATTTCTTATTTTATTATGTATTTCATTTTGGTGTGATTTTTAAGATTTTTTCGGATACAGACGATTTTTGGCTACATAGTCCGGCTTGTGAACTGATTTTCATTATTACTTGATTTCATGATATTCAGTTGAATCTCAGAGATGTATTCTCTATATTTTGAGCAATTTTCTGGTGTTCTTCTCTGTGAATCATCTCTTAAAACTAACCTGCAGAATAATCGCTATTCTGTCTGGTGTCAGTTGGTATCAGAGCTTCAACATCTTCCTGGGGTAAAATTTCATCAGTTTTAATGGCTGGTAGTTGTGGTCGTGGTTGTCGTGGTCAGTTTCCAAAGGAGGACGCCCGATACCATGATCGTAGCGTTCAGGATGCGATGATTGAGAATTTGCAGAGGCAAGTCGTAAAGTTAACCCAACGTCTGGCGGTGCGCGATTTCGAGGATCATGAGGTCTCCGATCATAATTCCGATTCTACTTTCGAAAACCCACATCACAATCGTGCTCTATTTCGGGAGCATCGTGGTCGGGAGGAGTGTCATGGAGATTTCGATTTTTGGGTCGATCTACCCGAGTTTTGTGGTACATTACAGGCCGAGGAATTCATCGATTGGATAAACGAAGTGGAGCGTATTTTTGATTACAAAAAAATCTCTGATCATGTGAAAGTGAAATTGATTGTCATCAAACTCAAGAGCAGAGCATCTGCGTGGTGGGAGCAGTTGTGACGCTCACGAGACAGGCAGGGCAAGGCTAAGATCACTGATTGAGAAAAGATGAAAAAGAAGAAGAAGGGTCATTTCCTCCCCTTCGGCTACACTCAAATCTTATTTCAGAGACTTCATGCATTGAGGCAGGGCGCGAGATCGGTTGATGATTACACGGAGGAGTTTTACCAATTGGTTGCCCGGAAAGATTTATTTGAGACGGAGGAGCAATTGGTGGCGCGGTACTTGGGGGTTTGTGCCAACCCTTGCAAGATATCCTCAGCCTTCAATCGC
The DNA here is from genome assembly GCA_036559045.1 of Platycarya longipes. Lineage (NCBI taxonomy): Eukaryota > Viridiplantae > Streptophyta > Magnoliopsida > Fagales > Juglandaceae > Platycarya > Platycarya longipes. Next base: position 44,668,972 of record CM071798.1, on the reverse strand, counting down.
TATGGACTGTTTCAAAGGCATACCAACGTGCACTTGCTGTTGAAAAATAGCAGAATCGGAGGCCAGTGATCAAGAGTGATCAAAATAGTCGGTCAGTTTGCACTTAGGATTCCCGTCTTGTCTAGCAGCCATTGTATGGTAATTCTGACCCTACTATTAGATGTTTTTGATGTGGTGAACAGGGACATAGAGCGACTAATTGCAGGAAGCCTGCTAATCAAAAGGGCAAAAATTTGTTGATTGAGGAAGACGTAGTAGACAAGACTGAGGAGATTGGCGAGCCCGTGTATGACGATAATGAAGTTGACGATGTGCAGTATGGAGATGGCCATGAGACTCTGGTCGTTCGCAAGAGTCTACTGACTCCCAAGGGCGATTCAGGGGATGATTGGTTGAGAACCAATATTTTTCACACGACCTGCACAGTTGCAGATAAAGTCTGCAAAATGATCATTGATAACGGCGGTTGTGAGAATGTAGTGTTCGAGGAAGCTATCCAGAAATTGCAGTTGAAGACGGACCGTCATCCTAAGCCATACAAGTTGTCATGGCTGAATAAAGGCAGTGGGGTAACAGTAGATAGGAGATGCCTTGTGTCTTTTTCAATTGGCAGAAAATATTTCGATAATGCCTGGTGTGATATTGTGTCTATGGATGCGTGTCATGTATGTTGGGTCGACCTTGGCAGTATAATCGTAGTGTCATTCATGATGGACAGAAGAATACGTATTCCCTTAATATCAAAGGGAAAAAGATTGTGTTGGCGCCCCGATGAAAAGGACCCACTCCTACCCCAGTAGCCAATAATACTAACCTGCTTTTCATGTCCAGGTTTTTAGATGAGATTGAGCATGGAGACGTAGTCTATGCTCTACTGCCTTGCGGGAATAGTGTAGCAGCTATAGACTCTGCTTTATCAGTAGAGGTGCAGCAACTGCTAACAGAGTTCGCTGAGCTAATGCCAGAGGACCTTCCTCCTAGGCTATCGCCTATGTGAGATATTCAGCATCAAATTGACCTTGTTCCAGGGTCGAATTTGCCCAACCAACTAGTATACCGCCTCAGTCCCAAGGAGGTTGAAGAGTTGTAACGGCAGGTGGTAGAGTTATTGGGGAGAGGTTATACTCGTGAGAGTATGAGCCCATGTGCAGTCCCTGCCCTACTCGTGCCAAAGAAAGATGGTTCCTGACGTATGTGTATTGATAGCGGAGCAATCAACAAAATTACTGTGAAGTACAGGTTTCCAATTCCCTACTAAATGATATGTTGGATCAGCTGTCCGGTTCTAAGGTCTTCTAAAAAATTGACCTTAAAAGTGGATACCACCATATTAGAATAAGGTCTGGAGATGAGTGGAAGATAGCGTTTAAGACGCAACATGGGTTATATGAGTGGATGGTCATGCCTTTCGGGCTATCCAATGCACCCAGCACATTTATAAGATTTATGCATCAGATCTTGCGACCTTTTATGGGGAGATTCATTGTGGTTTACTTCGATGATATTCTCATTTATAGTCCGATGTGGGTCTCACACTTTGATCATATTCATGTTGTTTTTGAGATGCTGAAAACGGAGCACCTATTTGTCAATTAGAAGAAGTGTTCTTTTCTCACCACTTCTATAACTTTTCCTGGTTTTGTTGTGTCTACTGGTGGTTTTCATGCAAATCAGTCAAAGATAGACGCAATCTTGGAGTGGTCCAAACCAAAGACCTTGCACGCTGTTAGAAGTTTCTATGGATTGGCATCTTTCTATCGACAGTTCATAAAAAATTTCAGTACTCTGATTACTCCTATCACAGAGTGCCTCAAGGGACGTGATTTCAAGTGGTCTGAAGAGGCAGAGACCAGCTTTCAACTGGTCAAGCAGAAGATGACCGAGGCACCAGTTTTGGCACTCCCTGATTTTGATAAAGTGTTCGAGGTAAATTGTGAGGCATCTGACGTTGGCATTGGTGGTGTCCTGAGTCAGTCAGGGCGACCGGTTGCTTTTTTTAGTGAGAAGCTATCGGGATCAAAGAAAAATTATTCCACCTATGAACTTGAGTTCTATGCCATAGTTCAATCCCTGAAGTATTGGCATCACTACCTAGAACAGAGGGAGTTCATTCTGTTTACTGATCATAAGGCCCTGAAGTATATCAATGGCTAACACAAGCTGAGTAGACGACATGCCGAGTGGGTGACGTATTTGCAGGAGTTCACCTTTACGTTGAGGCACCAAACAGGGGGCCTGAACTGTGTCGTGGATGTCTTAAGCCGTCGTACTTTACTTCTCACCACCATGAGTACTAGAGTTGCAGGCTTTAAGACTTTTACAAATATGTATGCAGCTGATCCTTCCTTCGGAAGGATATTTCAAGAGGTAACTGATAGTCACCGTCATGATTTTGTTTTGCATAATGGTTATCTGTTTTGTGGATTACAGTTGTGCATTCCAGATTGTTCATTGAGACAGCAAATTATACGTGAACTTCATAATGATGAACACTTTGGTCGAGACAAGACATTGGCCTTTATCTCTTCTGACTTTTATTGGCCTAAGTTGACCAGTGATGTAGCTCATTATGTGGACCGTTATTATATGTGCTAGCGGTCTAAGGGAGTTCTCACCAATGTCGGCCTGTACACTCCTTTACTTGTTCTTGAAGCTCTTTGGTTCGATATCAGCATGGATTTTGTGTTGGGCTTACCCCGCACCCAATGGGCCTCGGATTCTATCTTTGTTGTGATTGACAGATTTTCAAGATGATCAATTTTGTAGCTTGTAGGAAGACTATGGATACTACCCGAATTCCCATCTTTACTTTAGGGAGATTATGCGTTTACATGGTGTTCCTAGATCCATCATTTCAGATCGTGATACTAAATTCATCAGTCATTTCTAGAAGAGCTTGTGGGAGAAACTAGGGACACAATCGAATTTTAGCAGCGCTTACCACCCCTAGACGGATGGCCAGACCGAGATGGTGAACAAGAGTTTGGGCAACCTTTTGAGGTGTTTGACAAGAACTAAGCCGAAGCAGTGATATTTGGCTTTACCTCAGCTAGAATTTTGTATATAACAGCTCGAAAAAAAAGAACCACAGGCTTAAGCCTATTTGAGATTGTCTATGGTCGAAACCTATCCGGGGTGCTGGACTTAACTCCTATTCCACGTGTAGGACGTTTTAGTCCTAAAGTAGATGAGATGACAGAGCATCTTCGTGGTATCCATGAACATGTGAAACTGGCCATTTATGATAGCAATACCAAATATAAGACTTAGGTTGACAGTCATCTTCGTCAGGTACTTTTTGATGTTGGTGATTTTGTTTAGACTATATTAACTCGTGATCGTTTTCCTGTTGGTGAGGAACTACAGTAGAAGATCAATGATAATTCTTATAGGTTGCGCATTCCCAATCATTTGAAAACTTTTGATGTCTTTAATGTGAAGCACCTAAGTCCTTGTTTTGTGGATTCTAATGACACTACTCTGAACTGGAGGACGAGTTCTTTCCAACCCAAGGCGACTGATACAGGGGGATCCGAGACAGATGATACCGAGCTGTCAGATTGCATGTTGATGGCACTGAGATACCATGAGTTGGTAGATCAGCGCAAAGACGGGAAGTGATCGTGATATTTTCTGAATTGAGGCAGTTTTGGGTACGCTTTAGTATTTTGACCATAACTTTGGCTACGAGTGTCGGAATTGCACATAAGACCCCAATTCAGAAAGCTCTTTTCGGCACGCACGCTGTGGACACCTAGCTACACTCGGTGTGCACATTTGCCAACCATCAAATTCCGCTATTTTCCCCTCTGAATCACTAATTTTAGTTATTTTTTGCTATTTTTGGTAATATTTCGTTTGTTAGTTAGGAAGTGATTTTAAACCCGATTTGGGCTGGATTTTTTGTAGATCTCTTAGTTTATTCTGTATTTCATTTTGACGTGATTTTCGAGATTTTGCCCTTTTTGGTGAAATTTAGATACATACGATTTTTGGCTATATAGTCCAGCTTGTGGACTGATTTTCATTATTACTTGATTTCATAATATTCAGTTGAACCTCAGAAACGTATTTTCTGTGTTTTGGGTGATTTTTTTGTGTTCTTTCCTGTGAATCATCTGTTGAAACTAGTCTATAAAATAATCGCTATTCTATCTGACATCATACTTCATGTAACCATTGTACCCCCAAAACCATATCACAACCTGCTAAAACAAGTACAAATGCTTATGTCATGAACACATGTCCTTGCATCTTTACTTTGAGTGATGCACAATCCCCTTCACTCATCAATTGCTCCCCATTGGAATAACCTTGTTAGCCTCCACTAGAATGTCCCATTTTTTTAATAATAGAAGGGTCAATGAAATTATGGATATTATCCGAGTCAATTAAAATTCCCACCTCTTGGTTCCCCACATGACCCTTAACTCTCATAGTCCTAGGGCTCAATGAACCAACCAAACTATATAAATATATTTCAGGTTGATCTGAATTGTTCACAAAATCCAGCAACTCTCTCCCATCTACCAGCTCCTCTACTTTCAAAGTGTCACTAGGCTCATCCTCCACTTCCTCAATGATAAACAACTTGGGTCTTTGGCACATATGGCTCAGGTTTGATTTGGAATCATGATAATAACAAAATTCCTTATCTCTCTGATCTTTCATTTGTTGTTGTTTGATTTTTTGGACTAGGATGATGGCTTTTTGGTGGTTATTTTGGTGGTTGTGAAAGTTGGGTTTAGCGTTGGGTGGGGTTTTTAAGCGGCCTAGTTCATGGTTGTAGCTGAGTCCCCTAACTCTCTTTGCCAAGTCCACATTTTTATCTTACAACTTTGCTAGACTATAAACTAACAACAAATCCTTGGGGTTAAACATACGCACAGATATCCTTACTTCATCCTTCAACCCTCTAAGAACACAACTTAGCATGTTCTCCCTTAGACAACTTTACTCTATTAGAAAGCATTTCAAAACTGATTTTATAATCTTCCATAGGCCCCATTTGTTTGAGTCTAGTAAGAAACTCCATCGGATCATCATAATAAGATGGTCTAAAGCGCACCACAAGTGACTTAGTAAATGCCTCCCACGCTTTGTGTTTCCAGAATTTTCTAAACCTTGAAACCACACAAGAGCTGGTCCTTCCATATGGAAAGAAGCCAACCGCATCTTGTTTTGAATCAAAGTCTCATTGAAATTGAAATAATGATTGGCTTTGTATAACCAAGCATGGGGTTCAGTCCCTTGAAAATAAGGAAACTCTATTCGTACCTGCCTAGGCTGGAGCTCATGATCCGGCTCATGATGAGGTTTGGAGGAATGAGTGGCTGAGGAGCTATCTTCCATGTGCTTAATTTTTTGAAATTCCAGGGTGATTGTAGCTAGTTGTTGCATGACAGATTCTCTCAATTTTGTCATTTCTAATTCCAGGTGCATGAGTTGGGACTCAGCGAATTTCTTTAAGGAGGAGAAGTGCTCCTGAAGCTAGTTGAGACAAGTACCATCGGCCATGGTGAAGTTTGAATCCGCTGGTCACTTGGGATCACTGTCTGATACCACTTGCAACACTAAGGAATATTTTCTGTAATAAACTCACTATAAAACACAATGGATTGTATTGATAATGCTCATTTAGAGGGTGAGAACCTCTATAGAAGAATAGATAAGGTAGAGAGGAGAGAATACAATTCTCTCCAAATATAGGTCTGACATAGCAGACGTAACAAACTTGGTTTCCCTTTCAGAGGACCCTAGCCAAAATGGCAATACTAGCCTGGTTAGGATTGGGAGATGAGATGAGTTGAGATGAGTTTAGTTTAGTTTTTAATATTATTATTGTTTTAAATTTTGAAAAAGTTGAATTGAGATTTGAAAAATGTGTAATTAAATTTGAAAAAGCTGTACTAGAATTTGTGTTTGATATGAGAATTTGAAAAAATATAATGATGAGTTTGAGAGGAGCTGAGACGAGCTCGTCTTGTTTACGAATCCAAACTGGCCCTAAGAAACCCAACGACAAGCTACATAACAACTAACTAGCCCTCAAGGCCTTAACCTCTAGACGACTGGGCCCAAAACATAACAACACCCAACCCAACCTTATTCTATTCAAACTATAACAGCAACTAAACATAACTCGGCCCACGGCCCAAACCCAAACAACAAGACACGATCAAGGAGCTTAGGGCATTTCACTTCTTCTACTTCAGTTCTCCTCTACGTAGCTCCCGAAGCTTCTTCTTCTTCACGGCATGTGACACATGCACCAACGCCAATTTATATTAATATCTTGTGAGCTGGCCACTCGAGCCGCTGTCCTTCAAAGTACGGGCAAAGATGATGCCAACTTTTATTTCTCGATCCAGTAATTTCCTGTACTAGTGCAAAGCTAGCCGTTACAATGATTATGATATATGTCATGCATGGGAATTAATTAATGTTTGTCTACCAACAGGAGTTGTTTCCTAAAATTATAGGTTCTTTACTCCGCCATTAATATTTAATCTTTATATTATCTTTATTATATAGATATCACCATCCCAAATCTGAATTATAAATTAATACAAGTCAAATTATGGAACAAAGTTTGATTGATGATAGAATTTATTCGATTAATTCATTTACGCATGATCGTGTGCTATAAACAAAAATAAATGTAAGATAATGCGTTGTTGCTGGAGAGACCAGTGGCAGTGAACAAGCTGATATTGTTATTGATGGAGTAGTTAATTTTTAGTCCTTCCGAATTTACTCGGCAACAAACGGCAAAGGGCTTCTCTTATACATCTTGATGTTGTACTAAAAACTATAAGAGGGAAGGAGAGAGAGGTCTTTGTCTTCGTCTTCGGCAACTTTGGCCGCGGATATATGAGCAATATTGAGATATATATATAGTATCCCCTTCAGGTAATATCAGTTCATCATCCATCAAACCAAATTTTCTTTTCTATTTGAGTTGATTTTGACATTGTTTCAGTCCAGCGTTTCTTGAATCGATCATATATCTTTGTGTTTTTGTTCCTCAAAGTTTTGCATATTTTTTATTATATATGTATGCTAGTCCGACTTACCTCGTTCTGTTATCATTTTGGGTGATGATTATATATGTGTTTTCATTTTCAAGCTCATACCAGCTCAACTACAACGACGTACAATCCAAAATAGAACCAAAATTTTAAATGGTCATGAATTCAGTTTTGCGAGTGATTCAGAAATCCATCCAATATATATATATATATATATATATATGACCGGTTCAGATTGATCAATAGTTGGTTGAACCAATTTGAATGAATCGATTTTTTTTTTTTTTTTCTTTTCCAGAAGTTTGTATCAAGAGTAAAGGCCGGCCCATTGCTGCAGGTAAGTGGCCGAATAGTCTCAGTCACTTAACTACAAGAAATATGGTTTTACATGACGTTTAAAATTCGTCACAAAGGCCTTATTTTTGCCAAAAAAAATTTTTAGCGGAAATTATTTTTGCGCCAAATAAACAGCGCTATTGTCCACACCTAGGGGTGTAAATGGTCCGGTCCAGGAAATTTGTGGACCGATTCCATTCGGTCCAAGAATTCTCTCACCCCAGACCGGACCGAACAGGAGTTCGGTCCATACCGGTCCGGTCCAATTTGGTCCAGGGGCGGTCCGGTCCAGGGGTGCCCCATATGATTTAATAGGCTAAATTTAATCTAAAATTCTATAATGATCAAATATATTTTTGACTCAAATTTAACTACTATAAATTATAATATGTTAATATTATAAGAATATATATTATATATTAATATGTTAGTATATATTATATATTAATATATATCATATATTAATATATTAATTTATATATTATTTTTATATATACATATATAAATATATATATATCTGTGGGGTTCGGTCCTGTCCGGTCCAGTCTAGGGGGAGAAATCCTTTTGGACCGGACCGGACCGAAATTAATCGGTCCATGTAAAATTTGGACCAGACCGGACCGAATTCCATTCGGTCCGGTCCGGGACAACCGGTCCGGTCCGGTCCATCGGTCCGATCTGGTCTTTTTACAACCCTATCCACACCCTACACCCTACAAGTCTTTGATTGCATTTTGTGAGAAAACAGTGATGTTTGATATTTTTGCGACAAATTTATTTCGTCGCAAAAAGCCAAAAACTCACTTCAAATGATCTCCTAACCCTGATTAAGTTTGGGGAAAAAGATTTTTTTCGGTGAGTTGAATTCATCGCAAATAGTGTCAGAATTGTAAAACAAATATAATCGGCTACAAAAAGGCCTAAAATGGCCACTTACAATATATATATATATATATATATATAATATATATATATATATATGTCTTTAAATGAAGTCACGAAATTCCATTACATGAATTTTCACATCAATATAAAACACAATTTACGAACATTAGCATGCTACAATTAACTTTAATGGGTATGGTTATGATTTTCAAAAAATGGCATTAAAAAATAATTACACAAGATATTTAAATTTAAAAGAAAAAGTACCTAATGTGCATACGTCACTGCAGTTTTAGGGAAATATGAAACATAAGTAGAGACTAAACATAAGCAGAGACTAAACATAAGCAGGGGAATATGAAAATATCAGCATAAACCGTGCTAAAATCCTAGAGTATGCAACCTAGCTTATTTTACTAAACATGTACACAAGTTAATAAACTGTACAAAAAGTGCCTTAAAAGCTGTCCCAAAAGCATTTGGCAGTGGCAACTGAAATTCTCGATCTAGGATAAGATTTTATCATGTACCAACACAGATTAGAGTAAAAATCGGGACATCATCATTCTCTAAAGGCTATCTCTCTCAATTACCACCAAAGCTACTTTCTCAAAAGAGCTCTACCAAAAGTAATGAATCTTTTGATGCCTGGACCACATCAGGGAACACACCTTTGGCCACTACACTAAATGAGTTTTTAGCTCATCCCCCTTATCATCCCAGGGAGTGAGAATAGAAACATAAATTTTGGCAACTGCACTAAATTTTCGCCCAACATTAAGTAAATTGGCAAATTTGAGAGTCCTCTTGATCAAGGTTACTCAAGCCTAAGCCAACCATGGTATAAATCAAGCAACATGTTTTTCATAGAACCAAATGTTGATAGTTTTATTGACAAATATCGACTCTAACTCTAATAATGAGGGATATAAAATGGTTACCATTTAATGGTGCAGGAAGAACCTCAGGAAAATCAAATCGGCTGAATTCTCCGGGCTTATTTGGCATTGCAAATATCATAGAGTGCTCCCTCCACTGCAACCGATCATTAATACCAAGTTCCCCAAATAAGTTCTCCACATTTGGGTAAGCCCCAACTTTCCAGAATGAACCAAAACAATTAAAAAGACAAATAATAGAAACTTTCAAATATAAAATTAATTCAGCTTTCTAATCTGTAAGGTAGATTATAAAATATCGGAACAAAACCAGGATGAAATTTGTTGTGCAATTAAAAATAAAAAGGCTACATATAAAACATCTCAAAAAACAAACTCATGATATTACAATTAGAACCACAAGTCAAACAAGCATTCAAACTAGGCAGTTTTCTTACTAACCAAAAAATACTAAATAAAAATGGACTGTCATGAATTGCAAACTAAAAAACATTGGAACTTATAGAATATATGTAATCCTGTCTCATACCAGTCTCCATCGTCATCTTTCCATGCAGCCACCTAGTAAAGGCGGGTAAATTTTAATAAAGCAAAACATAATCCAATCACATATGTGAAATAATCAACTAGGAGCTCTTTATGGTTGTATATTCAATTAAATTCTGATTATTGATACCTAAGCATGGATTCAATATTCTACTTCCTTTTTAGAATTCTTTTTATTTTTGTATAAGTATGAACATAGCAAGAACAGCATCAAGAGTTCTTACAACTTTCAAATTTTTTTAGAGAGGAAGAGAAGAGCGAGGTTACATTATATTGGTTTTACTTAAAGAAAATGCCATAAAGACTTAAACAGAAAAAGGTCCCCATTTCCTCAAAATTTCCTAAACAAAGACGAGTTTCATACTGCAAAGCCATCTTTAAATAGACATGGAAGACCTATGTTTTAGCAACTTGTTAGTCCAAATCACGAAAGGAGGAAGAGAGGTATGCGGCTTCTAAGAAATTAACAGTATTATCAAGTTCTGGAGTCAACTATGTGAGAATTCTTTTGAAAACATAATTTCCCCTCCAAAAAACAAACCTGCAAAGGGTAGACAACCTTCCTTGGCCTTGATCCCACAACACGTGGATATTCAATTTTCAAACTATGACCCATGGATTCACTACCTCCAAATGCTAATGCATTGATTTTCTCTGAAACTTTAAGAAACCTACATCTTGGGAAAGTTTTCAAACTGTGATTTTCTATAACAGTACTTTGCCAGCTCAAGTTCGCGGCCAAAACACACCCGCAAACGGCCATTTCACCAAATCCGAACTCAAAACTATAGCAGTATTCAGCCAAAAGACTTAAAAAACAAATGAACAAATAGATTAGGGATTGGGAGAGAACAAATGAACCATGCATTCAACCGCAAGATCAAAACTAGAGAGAGAGAGAGAGAGAGGAGCAAATCAGAACCACAGAAAAAACGAATCCTAGAGGGAGGGAACAAGAGACGAACAAAGAGAGAGAAAGAGAGAGACACACTCATTGACTAATAGAGGTGGCAACGGCGCGGTAGCGACACGGCGTGGGAAAGGCAGCAGTCCCGAGAGAGAGAGAGGTTAGGGATTGGGAATTTGGGAGAGCTATCGGGCAGGGGGGAATGTTATCGCGTGTTTTGAATTTGTAAAAACATATGATCTCTTTAACGGCACAAATATTGCCGTAATAACCGAAAATATGTGTCGTAGTAGACTCAAAATCTCAAAATGTCTGGAATGCTCCATTGTGCTGCTATAAGTTGATATTTTCGTCACTTTTTAATTGCGGCAGTATGAAAGACGCCTCAATAACCACTTTCTCTTATATAGAGCTAGCTTGGTCATTAAATTGTTTTTAAATGAGATGCAGTATTGCTCATAAAAGGAATTACATGTCATCTCAATAGAATTAGGATTAGTCACACTTTGCCCTCTTGAACTTTCACTTAATTTATAATATGTCATCAAAACTAATAATTATATCAAAATAAATCCATTGGCTTTCAAAACTTCACAATCTCCCTCTTCTATCTACCATCGGCGTTAAATCGAACAGAAGTTGAGCACATGCCGCTCATCACATGCAAATTTTGTTCTTGCATAAACAAAAATAGTTTTAGGAAAAGTTTCACTTTGTCTCCTCGAACTTTCACGTGATTCTTAATTTGCCCCCCACGTCATATTAAATTAGATTTTTATAATAAATTAAATTAAATTTTTATAATAAATATGAATTTACAAATCTAGGATAAAAGATTAATAAAATGATAATTCTTTGAACTCAATAAAATATTAGGATATAATTTTCTGATTTAAAAAAAAAAAAGAAGATATATTTGAATATATCAATATATATAAAACTAAATATGTAATGTTAATAAAAATAAAGCTTTATTCCTCTACCTCAGCTTTATTCCTGGCCTATCTCATGAATAGTTATTATTCTCATTTTGATTTTGATTTTAATTAATCGCTTACATTCTTATATATGGAACATAAGCTATTATTATTTTTCATAAAATCTCACAAAATTAAAGAAAGAAAATTATTATTGTGTTAATTAAGTGTCACTTGGTCATTATTAATCCTCTTGGCTTGCGTTTTCGTAATTACTAATATTGTATTAATTATGCAAGTGGTCATAACATATATACGTTGTGTTATTGTATAGTCTTTCTTATTAGAGTGTTGGTTTATTTGATCTGTTTACTTTATCTATAAATATCAACAAATAGAAAAGTAATTGACTAAATTGATCCAATGAACTTGGAATTACATCATGATCTAATTAGCGCCCACTAGTACAAATTGCATATATTAATTTTATTTTTCTTTTCTTTTCATATTTTTTAAATGTTTTTTAAAAATAAAAAAACATACCAATATACTAAACAACACTTTCTTAATTATTAAATAAAAGAAAATTAAATACATAAACAATCAAAATAAGGAGGCAATTAACTCATGGGCATATATACTAGCATTTTCTTTCTTGTTATTAAAGTACTATTATTTATCTTAAAAAATATTTTTATATAAATATCATGATCAACTTAATTCCCATAAGCATAATCCAAATATGTAATTCGGCCAATTTGATCTCCATGATTCCAAATCAGCATATTCTCAATTATTTTCTTAATTAAAAAACCACATAGGCGCTATCAGATAGATTATATTCTTTCGACTTTTGCAATATATGTCCTATACATGTACAAGCTAGGCATTCTATTTGACGAGTTCCATCCCACGCATGGAATCTATTGATCTAAATGAAAGTCTACATGATACGTATTTATCAACTCATCAGATCCCGCGCATTATATAAGGAAAGTCACTCACAGAACATCAACTGATCAACACGTACCAAAGCCTCAAGCAAAACAAGCGAGTACTCGCAACAGAAATGACTTTTCCCAGCGAAATATTTCGCTGCAAAAACCTATCCTTTCGCGGTAAATTCTTTTTCGCGGCGACTTAACTTCGCTGCAGAATCGCCGATACAAATTCTTCACTTCTGTATTTCTGCAGCGGAATAAAAAATTCGCCGCTAAAAGTATCATATTTCACGGCGTTTTTTTTTCGTCGCTATAAGTTTCCAGCCGCCGCAAAACTGCTTCCAGCCTTCAGTTACATATCGTTGCGATAGATCAATAACAGCAGACAGAAGCTTCAATTGCAGCGATATATTATCGCCGCTATATGTTTGTAGTTATTTTACTGATATTTGCGGCGGTTTTAAAACGCTGCTAAAGGCTTTTAAGCAGCGAGTTTTATGACGCCGCTATTAAATTCTGGTATTTTACTGATTTTTGCGGCGGTTTTAAAACGCTGCTAAAGGAGTTTACGCAGCGTGTTTTTATGACGCCGCGATTTGATTCTGGTTATTGACTCACATTTGCGGCGGTTTTAAAACGCTGCTAAAGTATTTTAAGCAGCGTGTTTTTAATACGCCGCGAAAAATTTAGGTGAATAATATTATTACCGGCGAGTTTTTTTCGCCGGGAAAATAGTTGTCTAGCCCGATTTATTTTGGTTGTGCCACAATTGATTTTCCTGTTACATATTCCTGCTCAATTGTTTCTTTCTCTCGGATCACTAAATACCATACAATCTTTGTTTCAATTAACAAATGACATTCATAAATATTTTCACAAATGACATCCAACATCATATATTTTATACATTGAGATGGTGCATTATACCAAGGCAAGTACAAGGTGGGCATTTAATAAATAAGTCACATATGACTACTACAATAGATTTAAAGAGTCTGCTACTACTAAAATAATGTAGCAAATCTTGGCTTCACGCTCACGTTGCCGCTACTCATCAACCCAATCTGTATGAATTGCACATTAGACCATATATGGTTCAAAAGCCCTTCTCCTTCGCACAAGCCACTACATCCATATTTGCTATGCCTGACATTAAGATGAAATGAAAAACCATAATGTGAGCAACACCAGCTGACTTGTGACTTGCTAACTATACTTCACTTATAAGAAAAACCATTGCAAATATACCCATTGCATACACCTCACTATTACTTATTATGTAACAAAAACTAACTCAACTACTAGAAAAAAAGCTATATCTGTGTTTACAAAATACCAAAAGTGCATATTATCTTCTTTTCAATCAATCAATATAAACAATTAATTAATAAGTCCTCTCCTTCATATATTCATCCTATAAAATCCATCTACTAACATTCACCAACATCATCGCTCTTCTCATAACTTTCATTTTAGTTTTAGAATTTCGCGTATGCAAATGTGTCATAAAGATACATAATCTAACTGTACATTTGAGAATATGAAAGTTAGTTTAGTAATTTTACAAATATGGGTCATGTGCATGAATTTTCTGTATATCAAAGGGTTTTTAGTTTTCACAAACATAAATCTATCAGATGATTGCATCCAATGCATCCAAGTCATCACCAGTCACCATTAAACAACAAATAACAAAACCGATGAACTACTAGGAAAAAAGAAGACATATCAAAGAGTCAAATGGAATTAACAAGGTACAAAGTAGATTTATAATAGACAAAACTTATGTAACATATATCTAACACTAAAACTGACTCATATGAGACATACTTGCTTGAAAGTGAAATGCAACATCAACAAAGGAAATAGCTATCCTAGTTGCAGGTACATCTCGTAATTCATTATGTTTCTTCATATGAAGTTGACTATCATTAATATAAAGTAATAGCAAAGTATCTATCTTTAGTATTTTTTCCTCTTCAAGACAATCTTAACAAGTTTATTATATCATTGGTTATTAAAAGAGAGAATTCTAATTTTTCTCGTCACGATTTCTCACCAAGGATTATAACTATCTCTTTCTCCAAAAATTTCCTTTAAAGAAAACAGGAAAAGAATTTCCGAATGTCGCAAACCCAATATATTGGTAGAACAAAATTCAGGAAAAACATGATATCTAGAAAAACAAAATATGGTGTATGTTTAACAAATTGTGCTGGTTTAGAGACAGAAAAATAAATATTAAGCGTGCAAAGAACTTGCTTTATGTAAACAAGACCTATAGTAAACGCAAAAACTTAGTCATGGACCTAGTTGGGCTACCGAGATCTTCAAATAGATGGTCGTTGAAATTATTTTTAACTTCCGCAACATTCCAATGTAAAAGACATCAAAAACAATACCTGGACTAAATTTCCGATCAAATATGCCTTTTGTGCATTGATGTTACAATGGGGATATGCTATTTAAACTACAGAGTGCATCCATATAAGTTATTTGCATAACTCAAAGGCATATCATTGATTTCGTTTTGAGAATCAAAACGAAATACACTAAGCCTAAATATCATCCATGTATGAATGGCCAAAGTCTATCAAAACCAAACTGGTTGGCTACAACAATCATCAAACATATTCTTCTCCCATATATGCACAAATTCTCACTTGTCAGTAGAAAGATATGTGTGGTTAATGGTCTAATGACATATGTATAAATATAATAAAATTAATCTTAACAGGTGGTACTAATTTAGCAAGGAAGACATAAGGGAAAATATCCATACCTGAATGAGGTTGATCAAGAAATCCATCCTCGAGCACTAACTGCAAATATATAATAAAATATAACCTCGAATGAGATTATGAAGGTTTGGTCACATTCATGCAGAAATTAGTACAAAACACGAGATGGTCGATACTCACCCAAAAATTCAGCATGTAACATGGTGAACTGGTTGATATACTCACGAAGACTTTTCAAGGTCGAGGAATCATTGCAAGAGCCATTCATGTCAGTATACTCTTCAGGTACCTAGAATAACCATAGGAAGAATGTGTCAACAACTATTTGTGGATAAGAGAGAGAAAAGTTTGTTTGATATAAGAAACACAACCTATGATGTAACTGTACTCCTTGCCCAAAAGCTTCTCAAAAATCAAAAACCCATTAAGCTGGGTTCAGACCCCTTTGTGATGATATATATATATATATATATTATATATATAGCCCAATTGCCATGTTGGCCCACAAAAAGCACCCAAAATTGTCTAAAAATACAGTCCCCTTAAGTATCGGAGGAATTACTCCAACCCTGATTCTGTTGGAATGACTCAGTGAATCCAGGCAAACCCCTCATTAAAGTCTGGAGCATCCTGTTATTCTGCATTTGCTGCTCCCTAAGATCCCGCACCTCTTCTCTCATTTCTTGGAGTTGACCCTTGTACTGTTCAGCATCTTTCTTATATTGTTCAGCATCTTTCTTATATTGTTCATTATCCTGCCTTTGTCTCTCAATCTCGGCCAAATACTGTTGCATTTTAAGCTGGTCACGTTGTCTACTTGACTCAGGGATGACCATCTCTCCGAGTCCCCGTGCATATCCAGGTCTATGGCCAAGAACCTCTCTGAAGACAGTTGCTGATGCCTCATCAGTACGCTGCTCTGGTGCTAGGCTATCCATCCTACCTTGCATAGTCCTCTGCACATTGACAATGCTTCAAATTATTAAAAATGTATATACATCCTGTGCTATTTATGCATTTATCACATTTGAAAATAAGCATAGATCCCAGGGAATTTAATTGCACTACTCACATAAGTTTCTTCTGTCGCTGGTGTCACAAACGCATTCTTCTTCTTCGACCAACGCGTCTCCTTGTAATAGTCAATCATATTCTTGGAGTTTTCAGCCCGCTACATGAGTCAGCAATGTGTACAATATAAGAATATGATTTCGCCGGAGAGAACTTTCATGAAAGTGGACATGTGCATTCTAAGCCCAAACAGCTAGAGTAACCATTCACAACAATAATTTACATCGAACACAAAAAATAAAGAATATATTATTCACCCAAAAATAGTATCTAAAACAACACTAAAAAGCATATTCCTAATATAATAACTTGACAATAAAATACCCATCTATCGTTGCATATCGTTGTGTTACTTATTCGGGCTTTTGATTTAATACATTATGAGTCATTATGTGACTTATTGTTTGGGATATGAGTTTATATTTGGTACAAGTGTAACCTCTATGAGAAGAAGTTATTTTAAAGCTATACCTTTTGCGCAAGGATCCGGACAAATGATTTACGTCCTGATGTGTGATTAATCACGAGCTTCTTTCGATTCTCTCGATTTTGAGCTGACATTTTCTGTCACGAAAATTCCCAACGTTATCTATAATAAACAAACTTGCCACAACAATTTTTGGAGCCTAAATGAATAAATAATATGTTCAATATTGTATACAATACATACCTTAAAGGCGTTGCTGCCCCACCTCCCACACAACTTAACCCATACAAGCGGGTCGACCAAACTAGTCCCGTTAGCCAATGCCTCTTCATGGCTTCCATATGATAGATATATCTTGTGCAAGTCATGGTGAAATGCATTGAAGCGCTTACGCAATTGCTTGGTTACTGTCAATCGGTGGTTTTCGCGTTCCCAATCCAACTCAAAGTCACTCTACAAGAAAAGTGTCATCATGTCATTTACACAACACATTATACTATGACAACACTTTCTAGCAATCAATATTAATTAACAAGGATCATACCTTGACCCGACTAATCAGCTCGTCTTTTTGGGCTTGCGGGACATTAGACCATCGTGCATGACTCATGTCACAATATTGTTTAATAATCCATGATACACGAGATGTGAACATGGCCGCATTCTCACAACACGGGGCAGTCTCATCATCATTTATCTTCAAAATTACTTTCCCGTTCTTCCTCAGTTTCTCAAACAGGGTGCCTTTCGCGGGACCACGCTTACGTTTCCTCTCTTGCTGGTTTGCTACGGCCTCCATGGGGGCATCTGCAACAATAATTTACAATCATCACAACATTAGTGTTTGAAACTGGAGTTAATCTGTAGACTCAATTCACATGTATAATTAGTCTCAAAGTCAGCTCTATATCTAGGAAGAAACATGACAATTTCTGGTTTACCGAGATCTTCATTGCGTGTAGGTTCTCTAGGAGGTGATTGTTCTCTAACTGGTGTGGGTTCTCGTATGGGATCCGGTGGGGGAACTGGGTTGGGGCATGGAGGTACCCAGGGCTGGCTCGGGGGCTGCGTGGAATCATCTGAGCTGGGTTGCTCTGCCTCCTCAGAGCTATGGGGTGAAGAGAGACGCGCTCCACGCGGTCGGCCAAATCGACATGAGTACGGTACAGGACCTCTTCCACGAGTACCTCGGAGTCTCCCTATACTTTTTGAACTTCCTCCCAATCGATTACCTGCATGTGTACGAGTTAATTGTTTGAGACATATAACATTCGATTCCACATAATTGTCTCAAAGTCAAAGACAAATACAATGAAAAGATCATATGTCGCCCATTTTGCAATAAGTTGTTATTAGAATAATTCTTACATTTTATAAGGCTTATATTTTTGCAAATTAGAATTTTCAACTGTAATGTCATTTAATGCACTTAGATAGTAGCCTATGTTATGAGCACAACATATAGGCAAATAATTAAATTGTCGAATTATATACCTTGCTGGTTGATATTGCTCCTCGTGCCTCTAGATTGAAGATGGGATTGCGATGACATGTTGACAAGGCGTACCGGCTATAGTTATGTTATGTACCCAATTTCCAGAACCCTGAAGGAAATAAGTATCGCACGTTAGGCTTTGTTTCAACAGGTATTAAGGTAGTAAAGATGAATACTTATGACACTCGCATGTTTGTCATTTGCATAATTAAATAGGCCGAGACTGAAGCAAGTAAATTGTACCTTGAATGAAAATTTTGGACGCAAAGTCACACGCAACACCGTATGTTTTCCCCTCACCTGAAAAAGAATAATATCATACATATCTGAAGTCAAACAAGTTTAGAGGAAGATAAATAAACTATCATTCTTTTTTTATCCCTTTATATATACATACATATATATATATGTATATAAAGATATATATATATATATGAAAACATAAATACCGACTTGTGCATATTAGTCCAGTCCAATGACATTCAATAATAAATATGTTAATTTTAATAAATAAATCAAAGTAAGATTTTTATATGACATAATAATCAACTACCTATGTATACAATTCAATTTCAAAGAGTTAATCTATTGTGTTATCTTGTGCAATCTCGGCGATCTGTTTTTCTTTGTTTATGAAGCAAGTAATTATTCATCTGACCCAGACTCTTCCTCTGTGGATAGATCTCCCTCATCTGAATATTCCACATCACCATACGCATCTCCAGACCCAGAAGCCATAATGTCATCATTGATTAATACAGTTGAATCTATGCATTGACCATCCTGATTCGTGATATCTCGTACATCAATATGTCTAGGTAGTATATCCATCCTACTCAGTTGAGTTGGCATTGGATCCGCATCACATTGTACTGGTGCATAATAATATGATGACTCATCTTCTTGATCGGCATCATCGTCACTTGATTCGCCATCAATATCTTCCAAAACCGTCGGAACTGGAGGAATGTTGTATACATTCCTATTTGTATAGTTCTGCACAACACCCCAATTCCCTTTCGCCCTTAAATCTTTGATGTAGAAACATTGAGAAGCCTGACTCGCCAACACGAACGGTTCATCCTTATACCACTTCATGTCCATGTTGAGACTAATCATATGGTCATCCACCTGCACCCCTCTTTTTCGATCACCCACATTAAACCAATCACATTCAAATAGGTACACCCGACGCCACTCCATGTATCGTAACTCTACGATATTATTAATAACACCGTAGAAATCTAAATTGTTTGTAGCCTCGTCACCAATTACCAACACCCCAGAATTTTGTGTACGCCTGCGAAGTTCACGCTGCTTTGTATGAAACCTTTTTCCATTTATAATGCAAGCAGTATATGATGCCACCCAACGGTCAGGCCCACAAGCTAACGCATACAAATCAGAGGTCACTGAATGTGGATTGGAGATACGTTGTTCCTGGATCTACACCAAAATTGTTAAACAAGCACAACATAAATTTTAGATATGTTCAAAACATAACAAAATCTTTCCATATTTAAACTAGATATGACTCAGAGAATAACTTACATGTTGCTTGAACCAAGTGGGGAACTCATTTTGATGCGTGCGATCAATGCAATTTGGGTGTTGCACCTTACATTTCTCGTAGTGCTCCCTGCATTTGGAGCACGGAATCGCCAAGCAAAATATTCAAATTAACTAGTGTGGGTCGATAAGAACTTGTTAAGTTCAAATGGAAGTATATATGTATAAGTAAAGCCATTGATGCTTACTCTATATAGGATCTAATCTCCGCACAGTTGTTAAGCACGTACCAAATGGCTGCTTTAAAGACTTTATCTTCTAATTGCACATTAGAAGCTATACCCAATGCATGAACTTTTTGGTTGAAAATTTTGAATCCATCTATAGTTTCCTCTTCGTCAGCATCAACGTTGCGATCCGCTCGACTAAACTTCGTCTCAACATCATGGAGGTACATGGAGCAAAATGTCAGACATTCGATGTGAATGTAAGCTTCTGCTATTGAACCTTCTGGACGGGCTTTATTCTTAACATACCTTTTGAATTTCCCGAGATATCTCTCAAATGGATACATCCACCTATATTGTACTGGACCCCCAAGAATAGCTTCACGGGGTAAATGAACAGCTAGGTGAACCATAATATCAAAAAAAGAAGGAGGGAATATCATCTCCAGTTTGCATAAAATGGTGATGATATCAGTTTGAAGCTGGATTAAACGATTCACATCCAAAGTTCTCGAACATAACTCTTTGAAAAAAGTGCTAAGTTCAGTCAATGCCAAAGCAATGTCACTTTTTAAGTACCCCCCAACAGCAATGGGGAGTAGGCGTTGAAGGAAAACATGACAATCGTGACTTTTCAACCCTGAGATTTTGCAATCACGTAGAGAAACACATCTAGCAATATTAGAAGCGAACCCATCAGGGAATTTGATATTGGTCAACCACTCACAAAATTTATTCTTTTCATTTCCGTGTAATGTGTAAAGTGCATGCGGCATTGTTACACGTTCATCTTCACGCCTTAAATGTAATTCTTTTCTGTAGCCCAAAATCTCCAAGTCACGCCGAGAGTTGATGTTATCCTTAGTTTTACCTGGAATGTTCATTAAAGTGGATAAGATGTTATCGGCAATATTCTTCTCAATATGCATAACATCTAGATTATGCCGAAGTCGAAGTGTTGACCAATAAGGTAACTTGAAAAATATGCTACACTTTGTCCAGTTCAGCTCTTCAGCAGTGCGTTTTCTCTTCTTGTGAGATTTACCAAACTGAACATCCCCAATCATACGCAATTGCGTTTGAATATCGTCTCCTCCTAGATCTCTCGGTGGCATGCGGCGATCTTCTTTACCATTAAATAACCATTTTCTCGTTCTCCATACGTGATCAGGTGGTAAGAAACGTCGATGTCCCATATAACAATGCTTTCGGCCATATTTCAACCAATTGGAGTCTGTGTCGGCATTACAAGATGGACAAGCCAATTTTCCTTTTGTTGACCAGCCAGAAAGATTCCCGTAAGCAGGAAAGTCACTAATTGTCCACAATAAGGCAGCATGTAACATAAATGTTTCCCTACTCGATGCATCATATGTAGGTATCCCATGTTCCCAAAATTCAAGTAGTTCATCGAGCAGCGGCTGTAAGTAAACATCGATGTCATTTCCTGGTGACCTTGGACCAGGAATAATCAAAGATGTCATGAAGAACTGGTCTTTCATGCATAACCATGGCGGCAAGTTATACGGAACAAGGATCACTGGCCAAATGCTATGAGGTTTAGCCAAATTGTTGAAGGGACAGAAGCCGTCACTTGACAGACCGAGCCTTACATTGCGAGGATCTGCAGCGAACCAATTATGTTCCTCATCAAATTTCTTCCAGGACTCAGAATTGGCCGGATGTCTCATACTTGTATCTTCTATTGTCTGTTGTTCTGCATGCCATCTCATATCACCAGCTATCTTTGCAGTCATAAAGAGACGCTGTAATCTCGGTTTCAAAGGAAAATGTCGCAACACTTTTTGAGGTATCACTCGTGACCCATGTGTATTTGGCATCCACCTCGAGGCCTTGCATACAGGGCACTCATTAAGAGATTCATTTTCTTTCCAGAATAAGATGCAGTCGTTGACACATGCATGTATTTTGTTGTATTTGAATCCCAAACCGCGCTCCAACGACCTAGACTCCTCATATGATTGTGGCAAGAGCACATCTGGGAAGGCAGACCTCATCAGGTCAAGGAGCATGTTGAATGACTTAGTTGACCATCCACCGATTGATTTGATGTGTAATAACTTGACAATGAATGACAACTTTGAAAATTTTGTACACCCGTCAAAAAGAGGACGTCGAGCATCCTCCAGTATCTGGTCAAAAGATGACGCTTGTGTGGCTTCAGGTATTGGTGGCCTATTTGGCGAATGAGTGTTGTCTTGAGGCACATCAACAAAGGTGCCTGCCTGAATGTCATCCAACATTTGCTGCATGTCGTCGATGTAATCATCTTCTGGTATAACCTCGTCCTGAATATCATCGTCACTGACATTAAATGTCTCATCCTCTCCATGAAATACCCATTGAGTGTAATTTGGATTGATCCCTTTGATATACAAATGAGTTTCCACCTCAAATATAGGCAACCATAGATTGTTAAGACATGTACGACAGGGACACCGAATGCGATCCCTTCCACCTGCATGGTTCCTTGCTTGTGTGAGGAAATTGTTAACCCCATCAGCGTATGCAAGTGATAAAAGTCTATCGGGCTCGTTCATCCAACTTTTATCCATCTAGAGAAAACACATAATTGGAAAATTTTATTAGATAACCTGAGTTATGCGACAATTTTCAACACATTGATCAAGTCACATTTAATGGAAATGAAGGTTGAATATTTTTTGTTGCATGTGATTAAATGAATGGTCTCACCACATTATTTTTCGCGACAACATACGTGTGGGAATGGAAATCATAAAATGGTTTCCAAAGAGTTCACCATGATTATATTTTGAAATGTACTTGGGCACTTTAGAATTTTCTAATGTTCATATTTGAAAAAGTTATTCTTCAAAATTTAATGGGTGGTTCATATGGTTGTATCAAATTCAGATAGTGGATATTCCTAATTCTCAGATTCACCAGATGATAGCTTGGAAACCGCCTTTTAGACAGATGATAATCTTGGATATGAACTTTCTACTTATATAGATCCAATAATTTTATAGGCTTAGATATTCATTTAAGGATACTTTATACCTTAACGTTTTAGTAGTGAACTCTAGTGCGGACTATATGCACAAGGCATATCATGATACGCTCAAGGCATATGACATGAATTTTCAAATGACTTCAATGTTGCTTTGAAAAGGTCGGTTCATTTACATCTCATATCACAGTATATCATTCTATAGGTTTAAAAAACATCTGAACATCAGATGGAGATGAAGTTATTCCAATTTTACGCAGCCTTTAATCATAAGCTGCAAATAGAAATTCACGTGCAAATTTGGTTAATGCCTTTACAAATTATGTGACAAAGTTGTTCTCTGAATGTTTCTTCACCATATATTAAATAAACTCACTTCATCATCTAAGTGATGACAATTTAACAAAAAGAAAAAAAACAGATTATACAATTAATCTATAGCCATCAAAGATCTACAAAAAATCTCTAGATTAAACTTTAAATAGTACTGAAACACTCATCAGAAAATAAAAATTACTAAGAAAATTAATAAAAAGTGTGCAGTCATAGTATTTAGCTACAAAGTAAAGCCAATTAAGAATGAGAAGAACAAGCAATCAAAAAATCTGAAGCAACGGTCACTTAAAAAACCCAATCCTATGAAGCCATCACAACATAATAAATTATAAGTATCACATTATGTATTCAAGTTACACGTTGTCAAACAAGTTCGAGAAAATTATGAGAGGAAACTCGCATAATTGTTGTTATGTTTCCAGAATTTTAGACAAATAGAAAAGGGAAAAACTTGAGATCACACCATGTCTTCCTCATACATAAATATAGCCCAAATACTTTACACCTACCCAAAGGTAACCCATACTCTGGATAAGAAGTCTGAGATCTACAGAGGAAATAGAGGCAAATGAACATCCATGGACTTGGTAATTCAAGGGGCATTTATTAATGTCTTATAGCATGCGACTATTAGTCTATTTCTATCTCACTCCACAGGTAATTATAGATAATCTAAATGATATTGTTATTAACATGTTGCTGGTATCATTATTATTCTGTTCGATTATTGTAGCCTGAACACTAAGTTTCTAGTTTTCGTCGCTGCATTAATTTACTTTTTCTAGGTAGAATTTTTTTTTATTCATACTTGCTGCTTCTAAGTTGGTGTATATAGTTATATACACAGGGCTACGCCTAAAAATATAAACTATAGGTTATGGTGGGAAATTTATTTATATGTAATAAATTTCATTTAAAAGCATATAGAAGGAATGCGAGCAATGGTGGATCTAGCTTTTTGGTTCACACAGGCAAGATTAAAACTATGAGTTGAAAAAACATGATTAGAAATATCACCAAAAAATAACTAATGAAATAAATAAACATTTCAACAGACATTTTGTTAACGGTGTTGACATGCATGTAACTTTATTTATTTATTGCAAGTCATTAGATGTGAAACAAAATTGTTAGGTTTTTTTTCCAAGCCTAGAGAATATTCCATGAAAGCATGAAAACTATTTGTAATAAGGTGGCACTCTTAGTTTAGGTTTAAAATGTCCTCGACTCATGATATGTTATGTAATAAATCTTTTGAGATGATATTGTAGATAAATAATTTCAGGTGGATAGTTGTCATTGCCTTGGGAAGGTAATGGGTGGTCGGGAAAATGTAATCTTC
Source organism: Platycarya longipes (assembly GCA_036559045.1). Taxonomy (NCBI): domain Eukaryota; kingdom Viridiplantae; phylum Streptophyta; class Magnoliopsida; order Fagales; family Juglandaceae; genus Platycarya; species Platycarya longipes. Next base: position 44,644,370 of record CM071798.1, on the reverse strand, counting down.
ACATTTGAACCCTCTCCAGGTTGGCTTACATTGATTGTGTTTTATGAATCTGATCTAAGAAGAGCTTTATAGGAGAGAAAAAAAAAGGTTCCATGGAAGGACTCACGACATGGTAGGCTTATATTTTTTTTTTTTGTTGGTAACTCATGACATGGTAATATGAGCCCCCATCATGACTGTTTCTGAATTGAAAATATGAGCATTCTGATAAAAAATAATATCAGAATTGAAATCTAATGTATTCATCTCCTTATATACAGTGGTTGAATACCCTAAGTTTAATGATAACTAACAATGACAATAACACAAGATTTGCAAACTAACAATGACACAAAACCTGGGATACAGCTAACATGGGTCAATATATCAATTATCCCCCTGATGTTTCTCCCATTTATCCATTTTTGATTAATGCATTTACATTATCCACCTTTAACCCAAAGGATTTCAGTTATTATGAATTCTAATTTGTCTACATTGATTCAAATTCTCTCATCTGTTGGCAAAGACTCTTTGTGTGTGTGTAATTTGATGTATCATCCATGTCTTTCCCAACTCATCATCAATCCTATAAATCTGGAAATGGATAAATTAATACCCATTGGAGGCCTCACATTTTTATTAAGCAGCATACCTGAATGTTTAGAGATAAATCACACGTAATCATTCTAACTATCACCCATATCACAATTTATGTTTCAAAATGGGGATCACTTGACCCCCAACCTGAAACAAAGTGAAAAAAGCAATTTGAAACTTAAGTTGCGATATAGGAAAAAAGATGTATATACATGATCTTAATAGTTGAAGGGAGGGAGTAAATTGCAAAAAGAGTGACAGCTTTGTAGTGCTTGAAACTCTGGTGGTATAAATGTATAATTAATGTGAGGCTTATAACCCACATAAGCTACTCATAACATATCAACATTCCGAATCATTATGTTACATATATAGCAAGATCCTTTCCTTTTCTACTTATAAAAAACAGAAACAAAAAAAAGATCCTCTCGTTTTTTTACTATATTTATTTTCCATTTCCAATACAACACAACTCAATACATTCCTATTGGGAATATTAATCGATTGTTAAACTTGTCAAACAAAAACATTGCTATAACGAATGTAAACAATTTTAATAGTATCCTATTTTGTGAGAGGATGACTGGAGGAAGTAATAATGCTGACTCGCTTCATTATTTATTAACCTTTTGTGTTATTGAGAGAATATGCATCTCTCTCTTGTGATAGCGCCCCGACTGCATAATATCTTCTTTCACAAATTAAATAAGAAGGGAAACAAAATGCTATGAAACCCAAACAAGGAATAGTAAGGGTTAATGTGATATGAGTCATCCCACATCTTATATATAAATTTTATACTTCACTAAAAAAGGGAAAAAAAAAAAAAGATGCAAGGTATTCATAGGAGGTGAACAATTAGAGTGCAAATGGTTACATTATGCACTCATGAAAACAGGAATTAAGACTGTAAAGATGTATTCACTAGTATATTTTGGCCCACACTGGCCAAAATATAATGACACTAAGCTCTTTTACTCATTGGGGTAAAAAAAAAGAAAGAGTGGAAATAGGCAGAACTTTTAAAGGTTCCAACATGTTAGAGATTTGTCTTTGAGAAAATATATGTAAGAGAAGGGATGGGGGTGTGATAAGATGGGTTCTTAGATTACAAACTCCAACTACTAGGAGCTGACAGAGACTTCATAGCAAAGGGAACATTATGGCCTCCATGCTTACATCTCCATGCCTGACCCCTCTCTCACAATTATCAATGGCTTCAAAAAACGTTTCAAATCTCTTGAAACTCTCCCATATGGTTGTCTCTCTCCTCTCTCTCTCTCTCTCATGGATACTTATTCTTTTTCCCATTCCATTTGAAGGGAAGGGAGGGGGTGTTATTTTTTCATTTTTAGTGACAACATGTTCATTTCATGTGCATTGTATTAGAATTGTTGATTTTTTGGTAAACTTCTCACAATTAGTCATTTGAAGAAATATGTAATATATGTGTATATTATATTCTTTTTTTTCCCTCAATAACAGATACATATGGTGCTAATTTGGGTACTAGTTCTAACTGCCTCATCAGAAATATAAGGTGCTAATTTGAATGCTCTTGAATACAAGAGCATTCAAGAGACATTCTAATTCTAGAAGCAAAAAAACATGAAAAATACAACAGACAACTTTGACATAGATCAGCAGAGTAAGAAGGAAAAAAAACCACATATCAGTTTTTGGAGATTGATTTTGCTGTGGCAGGGGAGGTTGCTAAAGATAACATTTTCCCATATTTATTTGAGAATTTTCGTCATCATTAAGAATATCCATCTTACAGATAATAATGCACAAGCTTTATGTACATAAATAAGTGAATCCCAATATATATTCGTTATTTTCACTGTTGGTTTTGGTATTATGTTTATAATTATAGCACCACAACCACAAAGAGGAGAGATTGAAGGCCAAATTACACACAAACAACTTGCAAAGGTAACATTGAGAATGAAATTTAGATAACACACGGAATGCCCAATTTCTGGAAAGCGGCGAGGGAACTGTCGGGGGGGAGATAGATGAAGCGCATCACAATTTAGGTTAAATGCATGAACAAGATCCACAAACACATCGAGATTAGCATAGATACAAAATCAGAAGCTAAATAATGCAGTCAAATGGAATTCGAGCAAGCTAGTTGGGACAACAGTGGCATACCTTTTGAAGGGCGGGCTAAACCCTATCCTCCCGAAACAACCCTTAAGCCAAAAGCCTTCGCCTTTCTCTCTGGTTTCTCAGGTCGCGGGTTATCCAGAATGCGCGCGCAAAGGAGACGGAACCTCGCATCAATAATCTCGCAGCGCAAACGAGCCTTGGGTTTCTACGAATTAGGTATGGAGTTCGGCGATCGATTTTCGTCGCTGTAGGGAGAAATCTTCTTCGGGATGAAAGGATTGATTTCTTGGTGTAGGCTGAAAATGGAGAAGCTCGTTCCGGGAGTTGGGTCGAAGAGTACTCGAACTGTTTCTAATTAGACAGATGAATTCTGAAAGGGGGGAAAATTTTGGGAAATTGGCGCTCGATCGATTAGCAGCGTATTTTATTCGACGCTAAATGTGATGTTCTTTTGCAGCGCTTTTAGTCGTTGCGAATACCCATATAATCGTCGGCAAATGTAACTTAATGAGCCTTCCGTGGATTACGTCTTAGCAGTAAGCGACGATTATAAATTCGCTGCTAAAATATATCTATTGCGACAATTACTTTAGCGTCAGTTAATAAATCGCCGCTTAAAGCTTATTTTCTTGTAGTGAGTGCTGGTTTGGTTTATTTAATTCTGATCTTGGCTTGCGTTTCCGTAATTATTATTGTATTAATTATGTAAGTGGCCATAACATATAATTATACGTTGTACTGTTATTGTATAGTTTTTCTTATTAGAGTACTGCTGGTTTTGTCTATTTACTTTACCTATAAATATCATTGACTAATTCTATGGAACGAACTTGCATGGAATTATATATATCATCTAAGTGTCACATGGAATTACATCATAATCTAAGTGTCACTTGGCCATTAATCAATTCTCTTGGCTTGCGTTCTCGTAATTATTATAGTATTAATTATGTAAGTGTTCATAACATATACGTTGTGTTATTGTATAGTTTTTCTTATAAGAGTGCTGGTTTAGTTTATTTACTTTACCAATAAATATCAAAAAATAAAAAAGTCATTGACTAAATCTATCGAATGAACTTAGATGCATCGATCTAAGTGCCCACTAGTACAAATTGTACATATTAATTTTATTTTTCTTATTTTTTAAATGTCTTTTAAAGATAAAAAATAAACAGTCGATACACTAAACACTACTTTCTTAATTATCAAATAAAAAAAATTAAATACATGAGGAGTCAAAATGAGAAAACAAACTCATGGCCGGCATACTAACATTTTGATCTTTCTTGTTATTATTCTCTTATTTATCTTAAAAATATTTGTAATACAAATATCATGATCAACTTCCAATAAGCATATTAATCCAAATATTTAATGCCAATTAGATCTCGATGATCCCAAATTGGCATATTCTCAATTATTTTATTAATTAAAAAACCACACGCATCATGTGCTGCATGCAGAGACTTCAAGGCCAAAAAGGACATCATGCATGATAGCTATCAGATATGCTTAGGACTTTCGCAATATATATGTCCTATACATGTACAAAAGGAATTTACATAATCTCAACTTGGTGATTACATTGCTTTTAAAGGAGATGTGTTTTTTGCGCATAAAAGGAACACTACAAAAATAATGAGCAATTTGGGCTATTTTTATTTCTAGTGACATTAATGTAGCCGAAAATAAGCAATTTTACTTAAGCCAAACAAAATCTGGTGTCCATTCAAAATTTGGCCAGAAATTAATTGTTTTTCCGGCGATTTTGGGTCGCCGTTATTATTGTCGTCGTTACATGTAAGTTGTTGTGGCGAGTATTGTTGCCGTAATAAAGTTTACACATTATTTTTCGTTGGTCAGACTTATTACAGCGACATGTAGATCGCCTTAATAAATTCTATAAGATCACCAATTATCCTGCCCGCGTTTATTTACCCCCCTTCCCCCATTTTCTCTCCTCTCTCTCTCTCTCTCTCTAGCGGGATTTTGACAGACTTCACCGTCTTCTCGTCGACGCCGTTGCTTCTCGCCACGCCACTGCTACTCACCGACGCCTCTGCTTCTCGCCGACCCCTGTGCTTCTCTGTAACTCTCGCTCTCTCTCTCTCTCTCTCTCTCTCACACACGCACACACATTATCAGCAGGTATGGGAGCTTGGTTGTCCCTTGCCTTTTCATTTCTTACATATTCGTGTGAAGTTTTAGAATACGAACATTAGTGGAGTTTTAGGTTTTCAATTTCTCTTCTCTCCGATCTCTGATATAAAAAAAGCTCTAGTCAAAACACATGAATCATTTTGTATGAGTTTCGTTTAGTATTAATAATATTTATGGTAAAATTAACTTGAGTTCTGGATCACTTGTTTGAAATTACACATGGCATCTTCAGCATTTGGTTTGCTTTTTTACTCATATAAGCTATATGAGATCTCTTTGAATTCCAAAAGGACAATGATAATTTCCAAAAGGACAATGATAATGGTGTATTTATTTTGTTTTGCTATTGGATCTTTTCAGTGTGTGCTGCAGAAATTGTTGCTACTTATCTCGTGTTATATGCAAAGTGCAGGAGTGTTTTAAGTACCTCGTGAATTAATTTCAAGGTATTAGATCAACACGTTTGTTTGATCTAATACCTTTAAACATCTAAATGAATACAGATTCACTTTAGAGTTTCTTTTGAATATCACAGGCATCAATCACATACATATTTGATTATCATGGCCAAAGGGAACTTTTGTTCTGAATAATGACTATTGATTATCGTGGTTTAAAGAATTTGCAAAGTCTGCTATTGTCCTATTTGAGTTTCAGCTTCAGGTGCTAAAACGTAAATTTTGATTTGCAGAGAGGCAATGTGTTGACTAAAAAATGGGGAAGATCTTCAGCTGCATCAACTGTTGTGTCAATTGCCAATGCAATACGATCTTTAGTTACTCCCACTCTTGAGGGTGATTGGTTTTCGTCTGGAGTGAGTTCACTTTCTTGTAACTGCAGGCATACAAAAATGGTGATTGGTTTGCTAGTTATCTCGTGTTATATGTAAAGTGTAGGAGTGTTGTATGTTAATTTGGAATTAATTTCAAGGTATTAGATCAACAAATTTGTTTGATCTAATACCTTTAAACATCTAAATGAAGACAGATTCACTGGGTTGATAAATACTTAAATAATTAGTATTTTTCATATTTTTAATGAGTAGTTAATTATAGTATTAATTGTACTCATTATATATCAAATAGAGATTTGAAATATATGGGTTTCTGGGAAAGCAGAGTGTTGTCACCTTGGGGTATGTTTGTTTCTTACCTTGTCTTAAGTCTGAAAATGTAGGAGAAAGCTAGTCTAGCTATTTTTTACTTCTTTGTGCAATCCATACTTATCTTAGTATGTTTGTTTCTTACCCTGTCTTAGTCTGAAAATTGGTTAAGTGTAATTACTAATTACAGGTTCAAACAGAAGGGGCAATTTAGTGAAACAAAGCTAGGAAATTTGCTTTGGAAGAATAGTGTTTAGCCTTGAACAAATACCTAAAAGGTTAGTAGGTTTGAATTTTATGTTTTGCAGTAAAGAGATATATCTCTTTTGTGATATTGTGAAAACAGCTATCTAGCTAGCTATATAGACTATTTTGTGACTGTCAATTTTACTTTAGATCATGCGGAGGTTGATTTTCTATTTGTCCAGGATAAGAAAGTGAAAGAAGTGAGAATTCAAAAATACCTGACCTGCTGTGATATATATGTAACCACATTATCTCAAGCTTTAAAAGCAATTGATAGTTTTGATCAGACAAATGTACTTGCATTTGCAGCTACTAAATCTTGATTGTAGATCTGCTCAATGATTGAAAAGTAAGAATGATTGAATAGATTGAATTTTGCTGCTCTGAAGACATTCTATCGAGTTTGGTTTTTGTTGCAGTCATGGTGTGCTTCACTTCCTTTGCAGTGGAGGAGAATAATAAAGCAACTAGCATTGGTAGTGATTAACTCCTCATGGAATGAGTTCCTCCATATGGTCAGTTTCTGAATGTCTTATTTGAATGTACTTTTCAATAAAAGAATCTGCATATGATGTAAATAAAGTGTTTTGTTTTCTCCAGTGGTAAATTATTCAAGTTATCTGTTTTTTATTTCTCATATACCTATTTTTCATGGGAATTGCATTCATTTTTTCCCCCTAAAGGTTGTAAGATTTGATATTAAACTTCCAAATCTTGGGTTAACTTACTCAAAATTTTTCATCCTCACTCACTAGAATAACACTTCAATGCTTGACATGCTAAGACTATTGTGGTTGATCTTAAGAACTTGTTTTTCATAGGGGAAAGAAAACCCCTCGGAGATTATTCCACCCTAGGCTTCCCACATCAGCACAATAATGTACAAGAGTGGCACAAGCAGAGATCCTAAAGGTGTTGTGTTAACTCATGAAAACATTGCAACTTTTACTAGACGATCTGACCTATTTTTGGAGCAACTCGAAGACAAGGTAAATAATGGTTCTTAAACCAGGAAAAATGGTTGACTAGTTGGATATTCTACTACATTTACAGAAAAAATGGTTGGATGTTTGTTCCTGAATTTGGAGGGTGGGATCATACGGCCCCAGGAGCTAATTAATGTAGATATTCTATTCCTCATTTCTCTATTTATGGAATACACTACAATTAAAAATAAAATGGGGACAACATTTTGGTTATGAAATTCAAGCCGGTTTTATTGCATGCTATATATCACATTGTTACAATATTTTACCATATGAGATATGCTTTGCAGTTAGATAAATTACTTCTTGGTGAATGACGCATATTTGCAGATCATTTTTTTGGGGAATTTTCTTTTCTATTGTTGAAAGTGCATTTTCGAGGAGTCATCACTTTGGAGGTAATTATAAATATTTCATACTTCTCTATATTTAGATCTGAACACGAGACTGGAATGAGGTTAAGGGTGATGGATTAAAAAAAGGCGATTGTAACTTGGTTTATTTTTGTAGCAACTACCACCAGATGAGGTCTCGGGAGTCTGTCACCTTTGAAAAAAAAAAAATTCACATCTCTTAACTCATCTAGGAGGAGTAACAACTTTACCTATCTACTTGAGCATAAAAAAGTCTTGACAGGTAATGATTGTTTTTAATGATTACCTGATGGCCTTAGGTGAAAGTGATGACAGTATGTATCTTTGATTTTCCAGTTTTGCCTCAAGCATTTTTTCTTTGTATTTATTCTGTGGCTAAAACGTGGAGAACCTTGCTGCAATATGACTCAAAAGTTTTTGATTTGATGTTGTTTCTAATGATATCATTATTGAGTTTTGCTATTTTTTCTGGATGTAATTTAGGTCACCCTTCCACCTGAACTTGAACACTAGGAAGAGCTCCAAAGGCTGAGATGTAGGGTTGCTTCCAAGATTTATCGACAAGAGGAGAAGAATTTAATGCGCTTCTCTCTGACCAGATTTTATTGACCTTCTCAATTCTCTTTAATCAGATTGTAAAATTAGTTTTATTGTAAAAAAAATAACTTTATGATATATCTTTTTTATTGTTGTAATCAATTTTTTTTATAAAATGGGTTGGAACTTCTCTTGACTCAGCATGATTCAATTTTTCAAGTATTTGATTAAATTGATAAATATACATAATATATATGTGATTAAAAGATTCTTTCTATATGCTTCCACGCCATGATTTGCACCTTTGGTTCATATTTATGATAAAGTATTATCATTCGGAAAGCGATATTCAATAAATAATATGAAATGGGAAGCATAAAAGGTGGCAAAATTCTAACGGAATGTATGTAATAGGTTTTCTGGCCAAATGCTATATTATTTGCGGCGACAATTAGTCGCTGGAAATAAAAACAAATTGTGGCTACTGCAATATTAGCCGAAAAAACCTTTTCTTGACTCTTCTATAGCGGCAACATCTGGGCAGCATTTTCTAGTCAAAAATTAGTATTTGCGGCGAAATAGGATTATTTGTGGCGATTATTAGTCGCCGGAAATGAGTTTATTTCCTGTAGTGGAATTACATCATCATCATCATCTCAATATGAAAAATACAAGTAATTGGTATTAGTTCATCTAAGTGTCACTTGGAATTACATCATTATCTAAGTGTCACAGCTTGGTCATTAATTTGACTCTCTTGGCTTGCGCTTTCGTAATTATTATTGTATTAATTATATATGTAACCAGTGGTCATAACATATACGTTGTGTTATTGTATAGTTTTTCTTATTAGAGTTCTGGTGTGGTCTATTTACTTGACCTATAAATATCAAAGAATACAAAGTAATTGACTAAATTTATCGAATGAACTTGCATGGAATTACATCATGATCTAAGTGCCCACTAGTACAAATTGCACATATTAATTTTATTTCTATTTTCCATTTCATATTTTTAAATATTTTTTAAAAATAAAAATTTACAGTCAATACACTAAACATCACTTTCTTAAGTATTAAATAAAAAAAATTAAGTACATGAGCAGTGAAATAATGAGGAGGTAAACTCATCATGGGCATATATACTAGCATTTTCTTTCTAGTTATTATAATCTTATTTATCTTAAAAAATATTCTAATATAAATATTATTATCAACTTCCAATAAGCTAGCATAATCCAAATATTTAATGCCGAAAGATCTCCATCAGTCCAAATTAGCATATTCTCAATGATTTTCTTAATTCAAAAACCACGTGTGTGCTGCAGACTTGAAGGCCAAAAACGGCTTCATGCACATATATCATAGCTGTCAGATTTGCTTTGGACTTTCGCAATATATGTCCTTTTCATGTAGTAGCTAGGCATTTTATTCGACGAGTTCGATCCCATGCATGGAATCTAAAAGGAAAATCTACATTACGTATTATCAACTGATCTGAGAGCGCAGTACTTCACGGGTCTCCCGCGCGGGCATTATAAATGGAAAGTCACTCACAGAACATTTCCCCACACCACCAAAGCCTCAAGCAACATAAGCTAGTCTTCTTCTTCCTAGTGCTCTGTCCCCCGTTCTCATCATCATGGCTCGGCCAATTCCAGCTCCAGCTCCAGCTGCCGCACAGTTTGCCAACCCTCTTCCCATCTTGGACCCTCACACTATTGTGCACCTCATCCCCTTGATCTTTCGGTTGTCAAAAAATTCATGACCATATGGGATGGTGACTTTGTTGTCACAGACATCAACGGCACCGTCATTTTCAGTTAAGAGGGCATTATTAACCCTTCATGATCACCGTATTCTGAATATTTTCAAGAGATTCTTCTCACACTCAAAGCACTTGGATCAGTCTCCAATACCTCAAAGTTCTGAAAATGATCAAAAATATAATCACCCAACTGGATTCCCCATCATAAATATTCTTATCAGTATTTGATCTGCAGTAGGATTCTACTGACGGATTGAGTCTGTTTGGAGTTTAAGGCACAGTAGAAAACTGCTCACGAGAGGACTCTGCTTGCTAGAAACGACTCTATTGGTGCTTTTGTAATTGACACCTCATGCTAAATCTTCTCAGCAGATAAGAGTTTCATTCAATTGGATAATTCCTAACGTTCTAAAATTCAAGATGTACACACTCTTGATTTATCCAAACTATTATCTAATAACTTCTTCACATAAATCAAAGGGTGCCTCTTTGGAGTAGACTCTTCCATTTTTCCCCGAACAGCAGACATCAATAAAAATTTGACATATTAGCATCTCACAAGTTTATCGTGAACACCTGCACACACACCAGATTATCACCTTTACGGAACATCCAACCCAACTTCTGTTTTCGTCTTCCTCCTCCCCTGGATGAATTCATACAACAAATCAATAAACAAACTTTTTCTTTCTTGGTCCATCAAGAGGAAAGATCAAATCGGGGACGACAATGTAAATAACAGAAAATAAGTAGAAAAAAAAGCTATAGAATCATCAATAATTGTGACGTCCCCAAGTTCCTCTTAATATAATACGGGAATCGAGGCGTCAAGACGATGACAACACGGGTCACACATCCCAACGACAAGTGTCAAACGTTTGTGTACACGTGACATACATAAAATATAGGTCGCAGCGGATAATAAAATCAATAACTAGGTGCCAGAATTTTTTAGAAATATTTTACAAACCAATTTAATAAAAACTCTCCAACAGGAGATTTAATACAGTCATCCGAAATACAAATTAAACAAATACATATTTATAAAAAGGGGAAAATAAATTTCCCGAGATAACAATTAATATTAATATCACCTCAATGGCGGAGCCGTCTCCTCAGGCTCAGCCTCTTCATAATTTGCATTAAAAAACTACGACGCCAAGATGGCATCGCAGGTAAGTATAACCCAAACAAACCCAAAACAATAAATACATTAATGCCACAACAACAACCATGAACAATTACAATATGCATGAGGCTTAAAATCATCTTCCTCAAAGTCAATGAAATAACCACACACGCCAAAATCTCATTTTAATCCACAATAAAATCTCAATAAAATCACCCATCATTTTCCATAAAATAAAATCCTCAAAACCAATCATACCGGGCGTAACGTATCGCCGTCCCCGATATGATATACACACACACCCGAAATCATAATGGGCGTTACGTATCGCCGTCCCCATTACGATTCACACACACACTCATTTCATACCGGGCATTACGTATCGCCGTCCCAGATATGAAATGCACACCCAATGACCATAATGGGCGTTACGTATCGCCGTCCCCATTATGTCATCCACACACATACAAGCTGATCACAACGGGCGTTACGTATCGCCGTCTCCGTTATGACCCAGCCCAAAACCATCAAAATTCGTTAAACTCAATAAAAACCCAATTTCCATTTCCAACACATAAATATCCAAAATCATGCAAAAATCTAATTTCCAAATATTTCCATGAGCATACGCGTAAATACACAATGCAGACAACCATGCAGCAAATATCCAACATTTAAATAATCCAATCAACCAACAAATACCAACATCAACCAAATACAATAACTGCTGATGCCAAAAATATATTTAAATCTTAAAGCTCGTTCGGAAAGTACTTACAACGGTTAAAAGCGTAAATCCTCGAACAACGCCAATCTGCAGTGTTCATAGCAGTCACCGATATGTTAGGCTAAAATACTCGGTTTGACACCAAAATTTAGGGAAATACTCTTTGAAGGGTGGGGAATCTCATGGAGGTGGTGGTGTGGCGGCACAACCACCAGAAGGTGGCGGATCAGGGTCAAAATGGGTGAAAACCCATTTTCGGGTTTGGGGTTGTACCGGGAAGGTGAGGCCGCGGTTGGGGAAACTGAGCTAGGGGGATGACCGGCTGGGCGAGGGGAGTCTTTTGGTGGCGATGGTGAGGCCTATGGTGGTCGGACGGCGGTGCGGCGAAGAACAACCCGTTTTAGGACCCATTTCGGGTGGAGGGGTAACCGGCGGCGATGGGTGGCTATCGACGGTGGGTTATGCTCGCCGGAGGGTGGGGAGTCTAGTGGTGGTGGTCGGAGGCAAACGGGTGGCACATGGTGGCCGGAAAATGCAAGGGAATGTAAAATACCTATTTCGGGTTTGTGGCCATGGAGGGGCGGTGGGATGGCTGGAGGGGACACCACCGGTGCCGTTGAACTCGCCGGCATGTGGGGGTGAGATTGGGTTGGGCGGTGTCGCCCCGACGGCGGCCCTGGGTGGGGGAGAAGGGACTGCGAGAGGGAGAGGAGGCAGGGGAGGGGGCTGGCGCTCGGTAAAGGTCTAGGACCGAAACAGATGAAGAAAAAGAAAGGAAAAAGAAAAGAAAAAGAAAAGAAAAAGGAGAAAAAGGAAAAAGAAGGGAAAAATGAGTCTAACTGGAAAAACACAGCAAATTAAATAAATGCTGGCTTTAAATACTATAATTTCAATATCAATAAAATAAGATATTTAAAGCCCATCAATTGAAATAAATTAAACTCAAATGCAATATTAATTATAAAACAATAATTAATATAACGAAAGCATATCAAATAAACTCACATAATAATATAAAGGAATTAAATTCCAATCATTAAAATAATTAACTCATATTAAAATAAATAAGAAAAGCAACGTAACTCAATATTAACTAATTAATAGCTCAAATAAATATCTTAAACAAATAAAATATGACTAATAATATTATTTAAATAAATTAAAATAATTAATACTGAGAATAAAATAACGTGTAAAAATACACGTAAGTCCAGAATCTCACAATAATCAATAATAAAATTCCTCACTTTGGCTGCCCAGAAAAAAAAACTTAAAATTGATGAAGCACGAGCTCCAAAACCTATTTTCTTCAGCTTTCATTAATCAAAGATAAAGAACTCGACAAAATTTAAGTTAGACAGTCCTATTAGGAGCAGAAAATTAGTTAGTGTGATTTCGTATGTAGTTTCTTGAGAAACAAACGAAGGTGAAGAGTGTGGCAAAGAAGAAACAAGGTAATTTTCCAGGGAGATTTCATGCACCCCTCGATTCTTCTAAACGAAACTACAGGTTGACTAAGATTGTTAAATGAGGAATTTACTGATACCCAGGCACCACGCAGAGCTCTTCCAGGTTGCGACTCCAGCTAGACATGGTAGCCTCCTCCAACGGACTGGGTCAAGGTGAATTGGGATGGAGCAACGAATAGGTGGGATCAGCTATTGGAATCGGGATAGTCGTGAGAGATATCCAAGGCGATTTGATAGCCACGAAGAGAATGAGGAAAGCCCTAACTCCAGACCCCTTCTGGCCGAGGCATATGGGGCCTTAGCATGGGTGTGACGCCCCCAAATTCCCCTTAAAATAAACACAGAAATCGAGACGTCGGGATGATGACAACACGGGTCACACATCCCAACGACAAGTGCCAACCGTGTGTGCACACTTGACATACATAAATAAAAGCAGTGGATATAAGAGGTCAATAATTAAGTACCAGAATTTTAGAAATATTTTACAAACCAATTAACATAAATTCTCCAACAGGAGATTTAATACAGTCATCCGAGATACAATCAAATAAATACATATTTATAAAAAGGGGAAAATAAATTTCCCGAGATAACAATTAATAATTATAACACATCACTGTCGGAGCTGTCTCCTCAGGCTCAGCCTCTACATAATCTGCATCCAAAAAACTACGACGCCAAAAATGGCATCGCAGGTAAGTACAACCCAACCAAACCAAAAGACAGAAATACATTAATGCCACAACAACAACCATGAACAAATTACCATATGCATAAGGCTTAAAATCATCTTCCTCAAAGTCAATGAAATAACCACACACGCCAAAATCTCATTTTAATCATAATAAAACTCCAATAAAAACCATCCATCATTTCTCAGAAAATAATATCCACAAATCCAATCATACCGGGCGTTACGTATCGCCGTCCCCGATATGATATACACACACACCCGAAATCATAATGGGCGTTACGTATCGCCGTCCCCATTATGATTCACACACACTCATTTCATACCGGGCGTTACGTATCGCCGTCCCCGATATGAAATGCACACCCAATGACCATAACGGGCGTTACGTATCGCCATCCCCGTTATGTCATCCACACACTATCAATCACAATGGGCGTTACGTATCGCCGTCCCCATTATGACTAACACACACATAATGACCATAATAGGCGTTACGTATCGCCGTCCCCATTATGTCATCCACACACACACGCTGATCACAACGGGCGTTACGTATCGTCGTCCCCGTTATGACTCAGCCAAAAACCATTAAAATCTATAAACTCAATAAAAACCCAAATTCCATTTCCAACACATGAATATCCGAAATCATGCAAAAATCTAATTTCCAAATATTTCCATGAGCATGCGCGTCAATACACAATGCAGACAACCATGCACCAAATATCCAACATTTAAATAATCCAATCAACCAACAAATACCAACATCAACCAACACATATATGTTAATGCAAAAGTATATTTAAATCTTAAAACTCATTTGGAAAGTACCTACAGCGGGTAAAAACGCAATTCCTTGAACAAACGCCAATCCACAGCATTCGTAGCAGTCACTGATACATTAGGCTAAAATGCTCGGTTTGACACCAAAATTTAGGGAAATACTCTTTGAAGGGTGGGGAATCTCATGGAGGTGGTGGTGTGGTGGCACAACCACCGGAAAATGGCGGATCGGGGTCAAAATGGATGAAAACCCATTTTCAGGTTTTGGGTTATACCGAGAAGGTGGGGCCGCGGTTGGGGAAACTGTGCTAAGGGGTTGACCGGCTGGGCAAGGGGAGTCTCTTGGTGGCGGTGGTGAGGCCTATGGTGGCCGGACGGCGGCGTTGGGTTGCTCAACCCGTTTAAGACCCATTTCCGGGTTTAAGATGAAAAGGTGGAGTTGGAGGGTGCCAGAGCTAGGTGGAGGTTCATCGGTGGGTGGGGAACCTGGTGGAGGTGGTCGAAGGCCAAGGTGGCCGGTGGTGGCATCGGAAAATAGGAGAAAACACATGAAGTTCATTTTCAGGTAGGAGGCCGTGAGAGGGAGGTAAGGCCGCCGTGAAGCATACCGACGGTAGGGGAGGCTCGCTGGTGTGCGGGGGTGGTGGTGGGCTTGGCGGTGTCGCCGGAGGGAGGCCGATGGCGGCGCTGGGGCTGAGGACCAAATGGACGCAGAGGGGGGAGGGGGGAAGGTGTCGCACGGTAGGGCCGAATGCGCAGGGAAGAAGAAGAAAAGAAAAGAAAAAGAAAGGAAAAAGAGAAAAAAAGAAAAAAAAATAAGTCTAACTAGAAAAATACAGTAAATTAAATAAAAGAAGACTTTAAATACTACAATTTCAATATCAATAAAATAAGATATTTAAATCACATCAATAGAAATAAATTAAATCCAAGCGCAATATTAAAAATAAAACAATAATTAATATAATGAAAGCAAATCAATTAAACTCACATACTAAAATAAAGGAATTAAATTTCAATCATTAAAATAATTAACTCACATTAAAATAAATAAAATAAGAAAAGCAACGTAACTCGAAATTAACTAATTAATAGCTCAAATAAATATCTTAAACAAATAAAACACAACTAATAATATTATTAAAATAAATTCAAATAATTAATACCGAGAATAAAATAACATGTAAAAGTACACGTAAATCTGTGATCTCACAATGGGCAACCCAATTCGCATTGAACATGGGCTTCCCACACATAGTACTTGAAGGAGATTCATTGAATGTAATCTCGGCCCTACAAACAGGATTAGAGGCAACTAGTAGTGCGCATATGTTTATTGCAGAAACAAATCAACTATTGTTAAATTTTGCTAAATAGGTAGTTTCTCATGTTAGGAGAAACGGTAACAAGGTTAGCTCATTTACTAGCAAAAGATATTCTTTCCATTTCAGATAGTATTGTAATTCTAGGGGAAACTCCTCATTGTATTTCCTCTACTTTTGTTAAATGAAATGATACAAGGGCCTTCCTTTCTAAAAAAAAGAAAAAAAATGAAGGTGAAGAGAGAAAGAGCTAGAGAATTTCAATGAAGAAAATTTAATCAAAAGGAACGAGAAATCTCTCTATCAACAAACTGAAAGCAAAATCTTGTTAGGAAAAAAGAAGAGGCAAGAAATAGAAGGAAGCATAACCTTTAGTGTGTTTGAATTAAAATTAAAAATTAAATTTGAACAATGAAGATCACATTTAGCCAACAAAGAAGGTTATCTTTTTGTTATCAGTCTCTTAATTTTCATAATAGTAAGCGGGCATTTTTTTTCTTTTAGCGATTGCAGAGGCTAGCTGGGGGGATGCAGAGATTGTCGAGGGAGGGGAAGAAAAGAGCGAGAGAAGAGGAGGGGAGGGGGGGGGGGGGAGGAGACTCCTTTGGTGTGCAGCACATGTAACTTCTCATATATTTTCTACGTGTCAAACTCTATTAGTATCTGATGTAAGAGTTTTATTTAAACTATATGTCTCACACACCCATCTTATTAATTTGAAATAGTTCAAAATCTTATTGGATAATATTTGAGTTATAAAGGGATAAAAATTAATCATAAGAGATAAGACTAAAGGTCTGTATCTCTAATTATAGTTAGACACAAACTCTTAGATTTCTTGATGGTTGGAAGTCTATAAATAGCACTGGAAAGTTCAAGGGTTCTCACCTACAATATCAGAGTGCCTCTAGCCATTGGAAGACACTTGTGAAGTAACGTTGCTAGGGTGATCGTTCTCTCATAATCAGTGAAGTTCTTCATCAATTAGAGATGGATAAATGTACGTTTCTCATATTGTTATTTATTATTGTAGATCATAAAAAAAAATCCAAGATCCAATTATTAATATTATGTTAAAATATTTAACATGTGATATTAGAGCTTCAGATTACAGATCTTTTCATGATTTCAATAAAATATACAATGAATATATGCTTTGTTTGATTGTGACTTTCTTGCAAAAGATTGATAATATTGTTTTACGGTATGAAAAAGAAATTTTGGATGGTATTTCTTTTTATATCGGTGCTATGAAAGTCCCACACGATAACATATGCACGTGCATTTAATTGTATGTGTTTTATTTCTTCCTTTTCCGTGTGGTACTTGTGCCTGGTTTCTTTCTTTCTTACATTTCTTTTGCTGTATTAGAGAAAGGCAGTTGAGGTATGTTTGAGACGGACCATGTGGGTCGACGCTGCGTGTTGTGTAGCCCATGTATTGAGAAAGCCGTTGGCTATGGGAAGAGCATCGAGAAAGTGGTGAACGGCGGCCCAACATGCGGCGGTGTAAATAAATGGCTTTGAAGTGGGGAGGTGCGGTGCAAATGGATTGTGAAGTCTGGTAACGACCCACCCCTGCCTGTTTTAAGTTCTTGTTTCATGATGGGAATGCAGTGCCACGAGGAGGCTAAGAACCTCCTCGTCAGTGTCACTTAACGACAGCAGAAGGCTCTCAAGTCCTCTGGCCACGGCAGTATGGGCCAGAAACCAAAAAAAAAGAAAAAAAGAAAAAAGGAAGAAGAGGCGATTGTTACCATGAGGTCAATGGTAGGAGGTGGACGGAGAACCTACCATCATCTCCTCGTCGGAAAGGCTCATAGCTACACCTTCAAGTTGCGGTGGTTGAACTTAACTGAGAGGGAGGCGGCTGAACATTGCTAGAGGAAGAAGATGAAACCTTTAGGGTTTCATGCCTTGGGCTAATGGGCCAGGTCAACATTCTACCCCAGTTTAAAAACAAAAGAAAAGGGTAAGGGCTTAATGGGCCACTCCAGTAACCCAGCCCAAACAATAATTAAAAAAAGAAAGAGGAAGAGAAGTGTATTGGGTGGGTACTGGAGCCCGACTCGGTCATCACTCAGTTGACCGTTTGAAAGGAAGCGGGTTCAACCCAACCCCGAATTAAATAATAATATTTTATTATTGTAATTTAATTTAAAAATATATATTACTAAAATTTTACAATTCTCTCTTACATGCATACTTTAATATTATATGCATGCATTTAAATTATCTATATGTTATTACAATTATCTACATGTATGTATGAAATGATTATTTAAGTTATATACATATTATTATTGTGATTTTCTTGTAAAATCAATTTTGGGTTTAAACAAGAATATTCTTTTTTTTTTCACGAATTTTGCTGTGAGAGTGTGAATGTGTGCAAACTAAAATGTTTCTGTTTAGGAGATTGGAAATTCTAAGTGTGTCCGTTGTTACCCTCCAATTTTTCCTAGAAACCTTGAAATTCTGTCTAGGAAAGAATAATCTTTTTTGATAACTTACTTGATAAGTATTATTCATACCTGCAGTAAAAATTTATCAAAGTTTATATTTCATGCATATTATTGTTATATACATTTGTCTGCATATTATTATTATTGTGAACTGTTTATTTTGGCTCTTATTGTCATGCCATGTATATCCAATATGGGACAAATGATTTACATCAAAATCAAGAAAAGATTGGTTGCCCAAATGTACAAGATTTTCTTAATTTTGATGACAAATCATTAAATCCATAGTAAGGTGGATATGATGGAGGGAATACCTGGTGTGTTAAGATTTACTCCTAAAAGAGGGTCTTGATGACAGTACTAGTTTATCCATCAAAAGTAAGGTTGGAGGGAACACTATGTATGTCAGAGTTCACTCCCAAAGGAGAATTCTGATGATACAACTAGTTCATCCACATAATTTAATACTAGAGGGAACACTTTGTGTATCAAGATCTACTCCTAAAGGAGGGTTTTGATGATACTACTAGTTCATCCATAATTGTTTAAATTCTAATTATTGTTTATAAGTGTCTAACTCAAAGCATAATATTATGAAATTTTCTTGCAGTAAGCGTGCCTACATCACTACACTCATAAACTTCATCTGTTCCTGTTTTGAATGGCTCCAATTTTTCTGAATGGGTTGAGAGAGTTAGATTCATTTTAGGAGTCCTTAATTTAGACTTATCCCTCATGAGTCCAAAACTATCACTTATCACTGAAACCAGTACCAATGATCAGAAAGAATCCTTTAAACAGTGGGAGAGATCAAATAGGCTAAGTTTAATGTTTATGAAAATGACCATGGCCGAAAATATCAAAAAGTCACTCCCTAGTACTGAGGAAGCCCAAACTTTTTTGAAAAATGCTGAGGAGAGGTTTAAATGCGTTGATAAATCTTTAGTCGGAATACTGATGGCTAGTCTCACCACTATGAAATATGATGGTGCTAAAAGAATGCAGGAGTATATCCTTGAAATGACCAATATTTCTGCTAGATTGCAAACCCTAGGAATGAAAGCAGATAAGTCTTTCGTTGTTCAGTTTATTTTGAACTCATTGCCACCTCAGTATGTTCCATTCTAGATGCATTACAATGCTATAAAAGATAAATGGAATGTGAATGAGTTGGCAAGTATGGTAGTTCAGGAGGAAGCAAGGCTGAAACAACAAGGACATCACTCTGTCAATTTCGTGAATAAAGAAGTTGGAAAGAAAAAGCACCATTACGGTAGAAAGAAACGAATTGAACCACCGAAAGGAAAGAAACTTGTGAAAGTTAATCAAGTTCAATCTAATAGTAGCAAATGCTAAATTTGTGAGAACTATTGGACACATGAAAGCTGGGTGTCATAAATGTAAGGCTTGATTTGAAAAGAAGGGTAAGCCACTTACCTTTGTATGTCTTGAATCAAACATTGCAAATGTTCCCACTAATTCTTGGTGGCTAGATTCAGATGCTAATGTTCATGTTTTCATAACCATGAAAGATATCTTACAAGCTAAATACTAAATTCCAGTGAGCATTTATCTTTATAGAAAATAAAAATAAGATTGAAGTTTTAGCCATTGGAGATTTTCATTTAGTTTTGAGTATTGGTCAATCTTAGACCTTCATAAAAGTGGTTTCAATGAGGCATGGTTTGATTTCTCTATCCAGACTAGAACTGATGGTTATTCGTTTTCGTTCCATGATAGTAGTCTAAGTTTGTTTTAAACTAATTTTTTCTATTGGTTCTGGTTTTTTTCTCTGATGGTCTTTATTGATCCTATTTCAATAGTATATTTATTAAAAATACTTACTTCCAGTACCATGAAACTTTTTTTGGAACTAAAAAAAATTTGATGACTTGTGGCACAAAAAATTAGAGTACATCTCCAAAGAAAGGTTACATAGATTAGTAAAAGAATGGACTCTTCCGCATCTTAATTTTACTAATCTTGAAGTGTGTGTGGATTGTATGAAAGGAAAGCAAACCAAACATACTAAAAAAAAGGCCACAAAAAGTAAAGAGCTTCTTGAAATAATTCACATAGATATATGTGGACCATTTTCTACAGAATGTTTTGGTGGAGAAAAGTATTTCATCACCCTTATAGATGATTTTTCACATTTTGGATATATCTATATGTTACATGAGAAATCTTAAACTGTATCGGTGCTTGAGGTATTTTTCATGGAGGTGGAAAAATAGTTAGATAGAAAGATGAAAATCATCAGGTCAGATAGAGGTGGTGATTACTATGAAAAGTATGATAAATCGGGCCGTAATCTGGGCCCATTTGCCAAACTTCTTGAACAGCGTTGTATTGTTGCACAGTACACGATGCCTGGAACACCACAGCAGAACGAGTTGTTGAAAGGCGTAATCAAACCTTATTGGATATGATCAGAAGTATGGTAAGTAATTATACCTTACCCAAATCATTATGGGGTGAAACTATTAAGACGGCAATATATATTTTAAACCGTGTTCCTAGTAAGGCAGTTCCAAAAACTCCTTTCAAGTTATGGACTGGTAGGAAACTAAGTTTGAGACATATGCATGTTTAGGCTTGTCCAGTCGAAGTCAGACTTTACAACCCACATGAAAAAAAATTGGATCATAGAACAGTAAGTGGGTATTTTATTGGTTACCCAGAGAGATCCAAAGGGTATAGATTTTACTGTCCTAATCACAGTCCGAGAATGGTGGAAACAGGAAATGTCAAATTCGTTGAACTTGGTGAGATCAGTAGGAGAATAAAACCCAGAGATGTGATCATTGAGGAAGTACAGGTAGATGTCTCTATATCTATATCCTCAGAAAAGATAATTTTTCCTCTAATTGATCATCACAATGATACCATGGAACAATCTAATGCTTGAATTTAATCTCATTATTTTATTATATTGGTATTTAAATTAAAGTGTTGGAAATTTATCTTATTTAGCTTGATGTGTTTTATTAATTTATGCATGGTGTTTTCGGATTGGGCTTTTATATATATATATATATGATTATGTTTATATGTAGTGCTTGATTGTTTTTAAATTAATTGGTTTTGGCAAAGTTACGGTTGTAGGCATATATATTTACTTATGTTTGCTATTTGAGTCCAGCCCGTTGCAAGCCTTAGGCCAGTCCATTAGCTTTGAACCCAGCCCCTTCATTAGCTTGAAACGGCACCGTTAGTTATGCCCTTTAAGTGATTTCGTTCCTTCTTTCTTCCAGTCGATGCAGCAGCTTTCTTCTTCACCTCTGCTTCTTTTTCTTCTTCTTCTTCCTCTGTTTTCCTGCTACACCCGTGAACTTTAAATCCAAATCTTGGCAGCCTTTCTCCTCATCGTTTCATACACGCATTGAGTCATCATTTACCCAGCACATAGATGATCTATTTCCCCCTATTTTCGTCGTCGATCCATGCATCACGTGCCTGAAATCAGTCCCAAACCGTTCGTGTACAGTCACGTTTTTGCCTCTGTTTCCTTGAAAAAAATTTAAAGAATCCTTTCTTTGGCAGATGGGGTTTGTCTTGGCTCGGTTCTATGGTGATTCACGTGATTTTTACCACCCAAAAACTCGAGTTTTTCAGCCTATAAAATACCTATCTATCATGCGAAAAACCCATGCTGAAAACCTCTCAATGCCGTGCCTAGTTTTGGTCTGAAACCGTGAGCTTCACGTTCCTTTTTATCATTTCTTCCTCTTGAGTTAAACTAGAGTATATCCTCTTCAAAACCCATCTAAATCCGAAAATTGTAGTGGAGTATTTAGTGGTTAATTTCTCGCCGTAAGATCACTATTTTACCACGTTTACGATATTCTTGGTAAGTTTTTTCTCTAAATTAATTGATTAAATTTTTTTGTGTTAATTTTAATTTATTTTTGTGGTATGATTTTATTTATGATTAAGTATTTAATTTAGTTGGATGATAATTGTTTTTATTTATTTATTTGCATTGAGATGATTAATTAAATTGGGTGTAATATTCGAAATAATTATTTGAATTGGATGGATATATATAAATATTGTTTTATTTATGTTATTTGGTTATTTATATAGTTAGGTTTATTATTGTTTTTATTGATGTTATTATATTTTATCGGTGTTTTATTTGCTTCTAGATTTCAATTATTTTAATTGTTTTTGAGGTTGATACTTACTTACTTGTAATAATTTATATACGTTGGCGCTTTGGGCGTAAATATAGCGGCGAGTACACAGGTGGAAGCGAGGAATCGCTGTTCGGCAATTTTGGTAACTTTAGGAATTATTAGCGAACTTACTGTAAATATTTTCCAAATAAACTTTAAGATTTAAATATATTTTTTCATCGACAGTTATTGTGTTTGGTTATTGTTGAAATTTATTAATTGTTGGCTATCTGGTGCATGGTTGTCTGCATTGTGTATTTATGCGCATGTTCATGAAAATATTTGGAAATTGAATTTTTTCATGATTTCAGATATTCATGTGTTGGAAATAGAAACTGGGTTTTTATTGAGTTTATGGATTTTAATGGTTTTTGACTGAGTCATAACGGGGACGGCGATACGTAACGCTCGTTGTGATCAGTGTGTGTGTGGAAGACATAACAGGGACAGCAATACGTAACGCCCATTATTGTCATTGGGTGTGTATTTCATATCGGGGACGGCGATACGTAACGCCCGCTATGAAATGAGTGTATATGAGTCATAATGGAGACGGCGATACGTAACGCCCATTATGATTGGTAATGTGTGTATATCATATCGGGGACGACGATACGTAACGTCCGGTATGATTGGATTTATGGATTTTATTTTCTGGAAAAGTGGCGGGTTTTAATTATTAGATTTACGTGAACCATTTTCTGGAAAATGGTTGTGGTTTTAATGGATTTATGGTCATCATTTTCTGGAAAAATGATAGTTGATTTTATTGAGATTTATCTTGAGATTTTGAAGTATGTGATTTATTTATTTATTTTGAAGGTGACGATTTTAAGCCTCATGCATATGGTACTTTGTTCATGCTTTTTGTTGTTGCATAAATGTATTTATTATCTTAGGTTTGTTTGGAATTTTACTTACCTGCGGTACCATTTTTCGGTATTGTAGATTTTGATGTAGAGGACGAGCAGGTTGAGCCTGAAGAGGCAGCTCCGCCGTTAGAGTAGCTTGATCTAGTTGTATATTAGGAAATGCTTTTCCTTGTTTGTTATTTATGTAATTGTATGTTTAGGTCTTAGGATGACTGTATGAAATCTCTTGTTGGAGAATTGACTTTGGCTTGGTTTGCATTGAGATGAATATAAAAATGACATTTTTAAATGGAAGTTTGGATGAAATGGTCTACATAGAGCAGCCAGAAGGCTTCTCAGAAAGGGGCAAAGCTTAAGAAATAGATATACGGGTTTAAGCAAGCTTCCCGACAATGGTACTTAAAGTTCAACGATACCATTACTGCATTTGGTTTTAAAGAGAATATCGTTGATCGATGTATATACCTAAAAGTCAGTGAGAGTAAGTTCATAATTTTGATCCTATATGTTGATGATATCTTGTTGGCTAGTAGTGATCTTGGCCGACTTTATGAAACCAAGGGTTTTCTCTTTAAGAATTTTGAAATGAAAGATATATATGAGGCATTCTTTGTGATCGGAATAGAAATCCTCAAGGATCGAAAACAATGATTGTCAGAATTGTCTCAGAAAAGTTACATAGAAAAAGTTATTGAGAAATTTGGCATGAAAAATTGTTCATCGCTAGAAAAGCAGTAAATATAATATTAAGATACCTGCAAGGAATTAAACATTATTGACTTACCTTAAAAAGAACTGATAGTTTGGAGATAACTGGATACTCATACTCTGAGTTTGTGGCGTGCTTTGAGGATACATTGTATGGTTTATGGCTGAGAAATTTATCTTAGGACTTGAAATTGTCGACTTATAGCCAAGCCGCTAAGAATGCATGTCCTCAGAGTATTTGTTTCTCTGAATGATTAGTATTTAATGAAATTTTAAATACCTAAGTGTTAAGGAGAAAGTACAGAAACAATTATGTTTATAACAGTTGTATGTTAATGATTATATTTTAAAAGGACATGTTAAATGATGGGTTGTATGTTTATACCCATAATGGGAACATGATGAAGTGATAATTGATACACTAAGTATTTTGTTATTGGTCATTAAAAGATATCTATTATAGTTATTTTTGTTTTCTTGTCTTCCTACTTAATATGTACATTGAAAGGCATGGATGAATAATGACAAGCTAATGTCTACAATAGACATAAATTGGAACCCAGAGGTATTACTGTATTAGTCTTAATTATCCCAATTAAATATCGTGTGTTAAATTTAGTTATTGGTATTGTGGTGCATGGAAGGAAATCTGTTGATTATATAACAGAAGACCGCTATAACTCGCATTGGTAGTTAGTTTGACATTGATATTATGAAACTCATGAAATATGTTTTGAGCTATGAAAAGTTTAGGAAATAAATTTGTGCAGTATGGTTAATTTCCTGTGATAAGCCTATAAACGAAAAGTATTATTTTATGGACGTATGGGCCAAGTGGGAGAATGTAAGAATTTTATTTAAACTCTGTCCCACACATCTATCTTATTAATTTGAAATAGTTCAAAATCTTATTGGATAATGTTTGAGTTATAAAGGGATAAGAATTACTCTTAAGAGATAAGACTAAATGTCTATATCTTTAATTATAGTCAGACACAAATTCTTAGATTTCTTGATGGTCGGAAGTCTATAAATAGCACTGGGAGGTTCAAGAGTTCTCTCCTACAATATCAAAGTGCTTCTAGCCATCGGGAGACACTTGTGAGGCAATGTTGCTAGGACGATGATTCTCTCATAATCAGTGAAATTCTTCATCAATTAGAGATGGAGAAAGGTACGTTTCTCATATTGTTGTTTATTATTGTAGATCATAAAAAAAATCTAAGATCCAATTACTAATATTATATTAAAATATTTAACATCTGATGTTTGGAGAAAATTGGGACAGTCCGGTCCAAATAAATTCTCTAAACCAAATAAAATCAAGATTTTTGTTTGGAAAGTCGGCCATAATTATCTTCCTTCAACGGAAAATCTGAATGCAAAGGGAATGGAAGTCCCCCCTTCTTGTGTTTTTCGTTTTAGTTCTGCAGAATCTATTGCTCATGCTCTATTTCATTGCTCTACTATTAAACATTGTTGGTCCACTTATTTCCCTCTATCTACTCAGTTGCAAGATAATATGGATTGAGAAAATGTTTCTGCTAGCATGGGCATTCTGGTACCATAGAAATAAAATTATTTTTGAGAAGACTTTGTTGCAACCCGAGCAGTAGCAGAGTTTGCTTTGGATTAGAAAAGCCCCTTTGTTATATCTAATTAGTTATCGAATTCTCAGCTAATAAAGAATAGCGCTTGGCAGGCATCTACACAGGAGTTTTATAAACTTAATGTAGATGGAGCAATGTTCTTTGATCTTCAAAAGACATGTATAGGGACTGTGGTTAGAGATGAAAAGGGCATGGTGTTGATGGCGTCCAGTAAACCTGAAGCTCAAGTCCTTGAAACAAATGCAATTGAGCTATTGGCCATGTTAAGGGGGTTACAATTCTGTGTTCAGTTGGGATTTCTAAATATTATTTTGGAGATTGATAGTCTTCTAATGGTGGAAGCCCTCCAAGTCGAGGGTGCCTCAATGTCATTGCTGGGAAACCTGCTTGCTAAAGTGAAGAATCTGCTGCAATGCTTTGAAGAGTACAAAGTTCAACATGTTAGGAGATTAGAGAATAAAGTAGCTCATTTGTTGGCAAGAAATGCTTGGCATCTTATTGATTTAGAACTCTATTTGAATTCTTGTCCTCCCTATATCTCTCAAGCCGTTTGGTTGGATGTTTTTCATTTATAATTTTTCTGATGAATGAAATATTTGGCTGGTTAGCAAAAGAAAAAAAAATGTGTATATATATATAAGATAAAGATAAAATTACATGACATTCATCCAACTTAATTAACTGAACAACAAAGCTATATCAATCTAGTCACCTAGTTTTAGCCTAAAACTTCATTTAGACTTACCGTTATTTTTTCAAAGAAATCCTTTAGATCATGAATTAAATTTTTTTAAGAAGTCCAGGCCGTCATTCTCTGTACGTAGATGGAGCTAATTTTCTGTTCTTTCCTGGAAAACTATCTAAAGAGACAATTGGCCGTATTAGTTTCTCAAGTTGATTATATATCAATAGCGTATTAATTAATGCCTGCATGGACTACTGAGAAGTGAGAACGACAAATATTCAGTCCGTCCAAGTGGTCGTCTATCAGGTCATTGTAAAGCATTAATTAATCACGTACGATGACTTTTAACGACAAAAATGAAAAACAGAAAAATTAAATTAATATATTAAATTTTATTCCGTTATTATTTTAGGTTAAATATTGAAATTAATAAAATATTTTGATATTGATATAAATAATAGTCGTTGCATTTTTTAATTATATATATATATATTAAATAAAAGTAACGTGTAAAACATATTTAATTAGTTTAATTATGTGAATATTTTTAGTAATTAATATATTTTCAATTTTATTACCCTTTATTAATAAATAGAATTGACTTTATATATATAGATAGATATCAGTCGAATAAAACCGGCGCTAGCTAGTTACGATGGAATATGTATATTATGTCAGTCAGCTAATTACGATGGAATATATATATGTATTATATCAGTCAGCTTATTTGACTGATAATATATATATATATATATATATATATATATATATATATATATTTAACCTCTATTCACGACATGCAAGAATAATAAAAGAATATTAAAAACAATTGTAGGTAAATAAAATAATGACAACGTAATTTTCAAACTTTTACTGCCGTAATTAAATATAAATTTAATATAAAATTAATTGTTAACACCCAACCCAACGGGCTCTTGCTCTTCTTTATTGCCTTGAGTAATATTTAATCAAGACCAAATGGTAAAGTAGAGAAGTTTTCTTTTAGGACGTGCAGGGAATTATGAAGTGAGAAATTTTCTTTAAGGACGTTCAGGAAATTCTGAAGTTTTATTCTCTCTCTTTCTTATTCTGTTCATTGTTTGTAAACATATTTTATAATCTGGTTGTGATATTAATTTTCTTATTCTTATAATTTTCTTTTTCTCTCAATTTTATCTAAGCTTTAAGCAAACAACTACTGTAGAATAACTTATTGACACAATACAAGGTATTCCTCACATGTTATTACATTATTTAGTTTATTTGAGATAATATTTTATCATAGTTGCTAATATATATTATGAAACAACATTTTAGTTAAGTATTTTCTTATTTTTTATATTTATGTTTTAATCCAACTTATTTATGTTTTCTAATCTTTTGTTGCCTGCATCTTTTTTGTGTTCAAAACAATAACTCAAAATATTTAGTATTTTTTTTTTCTTGTGTGAACTAGTATGACACTGGTTAGTTTGAAAAACATCACCCAGATTAAATTTTCCAAAAATATTTCAAACAAAAAAAAAAAAGATTCCAGCAACACTTCCAAGCTTACTAAATTCCAAGACATAACCAACACTAAGATTATTTGTCTACTTCTAACATAACGATCCAAAAGAAATAAACAACTCAATTTTTTTGTAATTTCTACTAAACAAATCAACACCAGAACATCAACACCACACCACGATGAGAAACACAAGAACATAATAGAACTATTTTTTACATAAATATTGTAAAACATACCAGGAGGGATTATTGAGTGACTTCAAAAATTTGGAGGGACCAACATCAGTAGACCAGACTAGAAGACCGTAAGGAACATATATAGCAAAGCCAAGTCCCTGTAGAAAAATAAATAGTGAACATGAAGAAGTAATTTATAGAACTATTTATGTGTGTGTACATGAAAATACATAGTATAAAAAAAATCTCATCCAAATGTACCAAAAACTACTACAAACTGCATGAACCACATTAGGATGACTGAGTACACATTCAACACCAAGCACCTAATCTAAAGTAAACATTATATTATTGATAAAAAGTAGTGATATTTAATTTCATTGCATAAATAGGAAGATTCATACGTACCTCCACCCAAACTTTTATCAGCAAGAAACAATGGGCTAGCAGAATTAGCTGACTTTTCAAGTTAGGCAGAGTTATAATTAAAGCAATGAATAACATATTTAGAAATTTTAAGAACATGGCATGACAGATAGAGTAATATAATTATACAAAGATAAGCTTAAAGGTAACTTGGTTAAAGATGGAACATGAATATTGGAAGGATAGTATTAATCCACGAAACATATATAGATCGAGAACATGAGTAGTGGAATTTAAAGCTTTGCTTGATGGAAGATGTGTGAAAGGGTTTTCATGCAAACAAAATCAAATAAAGAAGAAAGAGACAATAAACATTAAAACAATGTCAAATAAATGAAAAATCTGATAAAGAAGCATGAAAGTTAAGAATGCATGTCTCCATTAATTTCCATGGGAGAGAGAGAGGAAGATCAGATATTTACGGAAAGTAGGATACATTGAACTTGACTGAATGAAAATCTAAAAATAAAAAATAAAAAATAAAAAATAAAAATGAAGAGATATTTTCTCCTTTAGAATCTTTTTGTCCCACATGTATGATCTGGTTAGGAACCTAGATGGCGTTATTCTTAAGGTTGAGTTAGGAACCCAGATAAACTTATTTATATATCTACCAAGGACGATGATTTTTAACCCTTTTTTACAAAAAAAAAAAAGAGGATCCACAAGACGATATATATGATCGATAGAGATAGATCACGACATCTTTGACAAAATATACAACCATTGTAAGAGCAATCAAAAGAACCAAATCAGCAAACTTTTCAAAGTCATTAAACTCAAAAATCCTCAAATGCCAAACTATCTAAACAAACTCGAAATCAAAACAAAGAGAAAAGTCAGACGAAAATAAGGAATATAAAAGAGACAGAGTGATGAGAAACAAACCCTAAAATGCTAAACTATCAAAAAAAAAAAAAAAAACAAAATTGAAACAGAGAGACAATTTCGGGCGAGCGAAGCTAGACGGCAAGCTCGAAGCCACATCGAGTGGCTACAATGGCTGAAAAAGTCACTGTTTCGCAGAGGGAGGGAAAAACTTACGTTGCAAGGTCTCGCGGGTTGTGGAGTGGGAGAGGTGGTGTAGGTCAAGGTGGCTGGGTAGGCCGCGTAAAGCGACGTTGCAAGGGGGGATTAGAGTTAGGGTTTTTTCGCAGGTCAGATGAGGAGTAGTGGAGAGAAGAAGAGAAGTGCGGCTCGGATCACAGATGAGCTGAAGCCCTAAGTTTTCAGATTTATACATCTCGCAAAACGGCAACATTTTGTTTATTGGGGGAGGTGCTGAATAAAGGGGCGCAGGTTGGGCCCAACCCACCCACTCACAAACGGCCCAATAAGTTAAAACATAATAAATAAACACGCACAAAGCCCAAACCGAGTAAGAGAAAAAAAAAGAATAATATAATAATATAAAATAAACAGCCAATAGATATAATTCATATATTATATATGTTTTATAATTAATATTAAAATATACTATATACTATATATAGAATAATTCATTTATTCATATATCAAAATATTCAATAATTGTATCAAAATATTCGATAAATTTATATATTTAAGATTACAAACTCATATTACAAATTATAATATAATATTATAAACAACTATTGTATCAAACTCATTATAGACAAATTTGCTAAAATTATGAAATATACACATTATATTATTGATAATTTTTTTTTAATTAAAAACAGGATCATCTTTTAAATATGATAAAACAATATCATATTTAATACATTATGCTCCCTGAATGACATTTTCATTATATTATAAATAACATTATTTTCGTAAATTCACTATCTTAGTTTTTTGAAATCAACAAATAGAGTATTTTTTATTGTCAATATTTAATCAACGTTATAAAATTAATTTTACTTATTGTCAATATCTTATTTTATTTTCATTTCATTTCTTTATTTTAGGAAAGTGAAAGAAAGAGTATAGAACACAATTATTTAAAACCTTTTGTATCCGAAAAGGTTTATTATTTGCTCACCAGTGAAATACCAAAATTTAATAATAATTAATCAAGAGAAAATGTAAGATGAGGAAAATGCTGTTTCGTCATTCTAGAATCATCCTACAATTAAAATAATCTCAAATGAGTATCATAAAACTATGAGAGATTTTTTTATGTGATTATGTTATTGTTTTTATTAATGCTTTTTTTTTTTATAATATATGAAAACATGTAATTATTTTTTATTTACAATATTATGAATAACCATTAAATTTCAGTTAAAAAATAAATTTACACCCAAAAGCATTACGTCATTATTAACCAAAAATTAGTTCTTAATAAAATTAATTCTTAAAAAAAAAAAAAAAAAAAAAAGTATGCAAACGTATTTTGTAAGTTACTTTCACCTAATAATATATATATATATATATATATATATATATAAAATATATTCCATCGTAACTAGCTAGCGCCGGTGTTATTTCATCGTAACTGGCTAGCGCCGGTGTTATTCCATCGTAGCTAGCTGACTGATATAATATATATATATATATATATTCCATTGTAACTAGCTAGCGCCGGTTTTATTTGACTGATATAATATATATATATATATATATTCCATCGTAGCTAGCTGACTGATATAATATATATATATATAATATATATATATATATATATATATATTCTATCGTAACTAGCTGGCGCCGGTTTTATTTGATTGATATAATATATATATATATATATATTCCATCGTAAGGCGCCGGTTTTATTTGACTGATGTAATATATATATATATATATATATATTACATTGTAACTAGCTGGCGCCGGTTTTATTTTATATATATATATATATATATATATATATATATATATATATATTATATCAGTCAAATAAAATCGGCGCCAACTAAATACGATGAATGGTCAGCGTGTATCTATATTAATCATTTGAATTTCTTCTAACAAAAAATAAGATTTAAAAAAATTTCTAAACATTTATGTATCCATTACTTTAATAAAAAATTGATAATTTTCATGAAAATTTGATTTTTGATATTTGTTCCGACCTTCCAAATACTTTTTGGAATCGAAAAAAAATGAAATTTCTTTATTTATGTTAAAGATTTTTGTGAAAAAAATATTTCAACTAAAACTCGATCTATTCAAATGAATAGTGAGACTTTGGAATTTTGTAAAAAAGAAATTGCTGATCTTCTTCAGAAAGGTCGTATCAGGCATAGTAAGTCAACTTAGTAATGTGCTGCATTCTATGTCCAAAAAAATACTGAGATCGAGCGTGAGACACCCCGTTTAGTCATAAATTACAAACTTTTGAACAAAGTGTTGGAATGGATTAGATACCCTATTCCCAACAAAAATGACTTAGTTCATAGGCTTAGTGATGCAGTTATTTTTTCTAAATTTGACCTTAAATCTGGATTTTGGCAGATCCAAATTAGGGAACCTGACTGATACAAGACTGCTTTCAATACTCCTTTTGGTCACTATGAGTGGAACGTGATGCCATTTGGGCTAAAAAATGCTCCTATCAATAGTTTTACCCATTTTACTATTGTTTATATTGATGATGTTTTAATTTTTTCAAAATTTATTGATGATCACCGGAAACATTTGTCGACTTTTTTTGATATCATTTGACATAATGGTCTGGTGGTTTCTGCTAAAAAGATTAAATTGTTCCAAACCAAGATCAGATTCCTTGGTTATGATATTACTGAAGGCAAAATCAAGCCAATTCAAAGAGCTATTGAATTTGCTGACAAATTTCCTGATACCATTCTTAACAAAACTCAACTCCAAAGATTTTTTGGTTCGCTGAATTATATTGCAGATTTTTACAAGGACATGAGAAAACAGTGTCGTCCTCTCTTTGAGAGACTTCAACTCAGTCCTCCTCCGTTGACCGATATCCACACCAATTTAATTAGGCAAATCAAGGCATATGTCAAAACTCTTCCATGCCTTAGAATACCTAATTCTGATTCTTTTAAAATTGTCGAAACTGATGCCTCTAACATAGGTTATGGTGGCATTTTGAAACAAATTGTTTCGCCAGATTCTTCTGAACAAATTGTTCGCTTCCATTCTGGAACCTGGAATCATGTACAGCATAATTATAGTACAATTAAAAAAAAATATTATCTATAGTACTATGCATTTCTAAATTTCAAAGTGATCTGCTCAATCAAAAATTTCTTTTAAGAATTGATTGCAAAAGCGCTAAATATGTTTTAGAAAAAGATGTTCAAAATATTGTATCCAAACATATTTTTGCACGATGACAAGCTATCTTAAGTATTTTTCATTTTGATATTGAATATATTAAAGGATCTGAAAATTCGATCTCTGATTTTCTTACCCTTGAATTCTTGCAAAAAGCATGAGTAAGAAAAAAAAGTCAGAGAGTTTCCAGAGGCCCCCGCCTCTCCCTACTCCTCCGACTTCATTATTTTTTCCAATATTAGTTTCCCTACTGGAAGTTACTAACAGATACACTGCTCTAGGAAAGATACCTGGACCAGTAACCCCCCATTCTTTTGTTTCGGCATTAACTATGCCACATGATCCCTTGTCCAATCCTTTGGCATTGGCAAGACCTAGATTGCCTTCTGCTTCCAAAGCAGAAAATTACTAGAAAAATTATTTTCAGAATCTGTTTTACATCGAAAATTCGATAGATACAGATCCTTTCAAAATAGCTTTTCATTATTTTTCCCCAAGTTGACATTGGATTCCTAGATATCCAACTAAAGATCTGAAATTTTATCTTTCGATATTGTCTGACACTGGGTCAATATCTCTAAAACCGATCTACGACAAAGTAGATCCTTCAAAAATCTTTTCCCACAACTGTTATCTGGTAAGTGTTATGACCCAACAGGAATGGGGAACCAATTCGAATACTCTTAAAAGTATACTGGATACGTCAATTCAATATAATTATCATGATTATATTGTTTCTTGGCTTCATTTTCCTTTTTACCAAACCCCAGACTTATCGCATTCTTGGTTATTTAATTTTGACAAGAAATACAAAACCAAATTTCCACTATGGTTTCAGCAATAGTGGCAACAATTTGGCCCCATTCCAGATATCTATCTTGGTTTGCAGCCAGTTCTCACCCATTTTAAAACGGCTGCTCCACCTAAGATGGATCCTATGAATGCCAAATAACTATTGTTGATTCACTTTTGCTCCAGATATAAAATCCCATGGATATTAAAATGGACTTACGAAAAGAATGGTGATATTCTTGTTCGTCGCTTTTTTGTAAAATATTAGGATAAATTTCAGCACTCTCCAGATCTTGTGTCAAAAGTTTGAAAGATTTTCCACCACTAGTTCCTAATTTAAAGGACTGGGAGGAGTTTCCCTCACCAAAAACACAAGCAGAGTTGACCTTTCCTTTTCCAGATTTTAAAGAAAAGGATACACCAAGTTCATCTTCTAAGCAAAAGAAGAAGACTTCCTCAAATAAAAAGACTTCAATTTCGCCAAAGAATAAAGACTCAGATACAGAAAGTTCTTCTTCTTTAAAGAAAGATTCGAAGAAGAAGCAGAACAGAGATATGCTTGAACTATTGAAGAAATCAATCGAAGGACAACATAATAGCATGATGCTATTAAAAAAATCCATTGAGGCTCAAAACAATAGTGAAGATTCAGCTAAAGAATCAGACGCTTTTGATAATTACAATAATACTTTTGGACATGACGAAGAGTATTCTCCGCCCGATCTTGGAGAACCTTAACTGTAGTCCGCTCTGATAACTTGTCGGCACAAAAAGACAAAATACTTTTGGTGCAAACAACTTTGCTTTTATCCAAAAGTGACAGCACAAAATGACAAGTCCATTTCTGGTGCTTGGTGCAGAGTTACTTTTGCTTTTTACAATTTCGCCCGTGATTTACTCCGGATTTCACTTTTGTAAAGGCTCCTTCATCTATAAAAGGAGACCTTAGTTTTCATTTGAAGGTAGAGCATTTTTCCCATTCTCTCTAATAAGAAGTTTGCTCCCAACTTTCAAATATTTTGAATCTTGTAATTTTGTTTAAATTGTGTAAGTCTATTGTTTAAATGAAGTATATTTTGGTTCAAAGTTATAGTTATCTTCATTAATTATTCTTGCATAGCATTACATGCATTTTATCGGTTCTGCCGCCTCATATCTGTTTCATATTTGAGATTATCCAGTTAATTGGTCATATCTTTTGATTATCTTCTCTGTTTATATTTACTTATATATATATATATATATATATTATATTAGTCAAATAAAACCTATATATATATATATATATATATATATACGCTGACCATTCCATCATAGCTAGCCGGTGCCAGTTTTATTTGACTGATAGAATAATATATATATATATATATGTAATATTAATATATATATTAATATATTAATATTAATATAAATGCCAAACGATATATTAATACAAAATGAATGCCAAACGTGGAAGTAAATATAAACAGAGAAGATAATCCAAAGATACGACCAGATAACGGGAGGACCAGATAACTGGATGAAATATGAAATAGATATGACACAGATATGAGGCGGCAAAGCTGACCAAATGCATGTAATGCTATGCAAAAATAATTAATGAAAATAACTATAACTTTGAACCAAAATATACTTCATTTAAACAATAGACTTACACAATTTAAACAAAATTACAAGGTTCGAAATATTTGAAAGTTGGGAGCAAACTTCTTATCAGAGAGAAGGGGAAAAACGCTCTACTTTCAAATGAAAACTAAGGTCTCCTTTTATAGGTGAAGGAGCCTTTATAAAAATGAAACTCGGAGTAAATCACGGGCGAAATAGTAAAAAGTAAAAGTAATTCTGCACTAAGCACTAAAAATGGACTTGTCATTTTGTGCTGTCACTTTTGAATAAAAGCAAAGTTGTCTGCACCTTTTACTATTTTGTCCGTGATTTACTCCGGGTTTCACTTTTGTAAAGGCTCCTTGACTTATAAAAGGAGACTTTAGTTTTCATTTAAAAGCAGAGCGTTTTTCCCCTTCTCTCTGATAAGAAGATTGCTCCCAACTTTTATATATTTCGAATATTGTAATTTTGTTTAAATTGTGTAAGTCTATTGTTTAAATGAAGTATATTTTGGTTCAAAGTTATAGTTATTTTCATTAATTATTTTTGCATAGCATTACATGCATTTGGTCGGCTCTGTTGCCTCATATTTGTTTCATATCTATTTCATATTTTATCCAGTTATCTGGTCCTCCAGTTATCTGGTCATATCTTCTGGTCCTCCAGTTATCTGATCATATCTTTTGATTATCTTTTTTGTTTATATTTACTTCCGCGTTTGTGGTATCAGAGCCAGATAACTGGAGGAAGTAAATATAAATAGAGAAGATAATCAAAAGATATGACTAGATAACTGGAGGACCAGAAGATATGACGAGATAACTGGAGGACCAGATAACTGGATTAAATATGAAATAGATATGCAACAGATATGAGGCGACAGAGCCCACCAAATGCATGTAATGCTATGCAAAAATAATTAATGAAAATAACTATAACTTTGACCCAAAATATACTTCATTTAAACAATAGACTCACACAATTTAAACAAAATTACAAGATTCGAAATATTTGAAAGTTGGGAGCAAACTTCTTATCAGAGAGAAGGGGAAAAACGCTCTGCTTTCAAATGAAAACTAAGATCTCCTTTTATAGGTGAAGGAGCCTTTACAAAAGTGAAACTCGAAGTAAATCACGGGCAAAATAGTAAAAAGCAAAAGTAACTCTGCACCAAGCACCAGAAGTGGACTTGTCATTTTGTGCTGTCACTTTTGAATAAAAGCAAAGTTGTCTGCACTAAAAGTATTTCATCTTCTTGTGCCGACAAGTTATCAGGGTGGACTACAGTTAAGGTTCTCCAAGATCGGGCGGAGAATACTCTTCGTCATGTCCAAAAGTATTGCTGTAATTATCAGAAGCGTCTGATTCTTCAGCTGAATCTTCACTATTGTTTTGATCCTCAAAGGATTTTTTTAATAGCATCATGCTATTATGTTGTCCTTTTATGGATTTCTTCAATAGTTCAAGCATATCTCTGTTCTGCTTCTTCTTGAAATCTTTTTTTGAAGAAGAAGAACTTTCTGTATTTGAGTCTTTCTTCTTTGGCGAAATTGAAGTCTTCTTATTTGAGGAAGTCTTCTTCTTCTGCTTAGAAGATGAACTTGGTGTATCCTTTTCTTTAATTTCTGGAAAAGGAAAGGTTAACTCTGCTTGTGTTTTTGGTGAGGGAAACTCCTCCCGGTCCTTTAAATTAGGAACTAGTGGTGGAAAATCTTTCAAAACTTTTGACACAAGATCTGGAGAGAGCTGAAATTTATCCCAATATTTTACAAAAAAGCGACGAACAAGAATATCACTGTTCTTTTCGTAAGTCCATTTTAATATCCATGGGATTTTATATCTAGAGCAAAAATGAATCAAGAATGGTAATTTAGCATTCATACGATCCATCTTAGGTAGAGCAGCCGTTTTAAAATAGGTGAGAACTGGCTGCAAACTATTAGGATAGATATCTGGAATGGGGCCAAATTGTTGCCACCATTGCTAAAACCATAGTGGAAATTTGGTTTTGCATTTCTTGTCAAAATTAAACAACCAAGAATGCGATAAGTCTGGAGTCTGGTAAAAAGGAAAATGAAGCTAAGAATCAATATAATCATGATAATTATATTGAATTGACGTATCCGATATACTTTTAAGAGTATTTTGATTGGTTCCCCATTCCTGTTGGGTCATAACACTGACCAGATAATAGTTGTGGGAAAAGATTTTTGAAGGATCTACTTTGTCATAGATTGGTTTTAGAGATATTGACCCAGTGTGAGACACTATCGAAAGATAAAATTTCAGATCTTTAGTTGGATATCTAGGAGTCCAATGCCAACCTGGGAAAAAATAATGAAAAGCTATTTTGAAAGGATCTGTATCTATCGAATTTTCGTTGTAAAACAGATTCTGAAAATAATTTTTCTAGTAATTTTTTGCTTTGGAAGCAGAAAGCAATCTGGGTCTTGCCAATGCCAAAGGATTGGACAAGGGATCATGTGGCATAGTTAATGCTGAAACAAAAGAACTGGGGGTTACTGGTCCAAGTATTTTTCCTAGAGCAGTGTATCTGTTAGCAACTTCCAGTGGGGAAGCTACTATTGGCAAAAATAATGAAGTCGGAGGAGCAGGGAGAGGCGGAGGTCTCTGGAAACTCTCTGACTTCTTTTTCTTACTCATGTTTTTTGCAAGAATTTACGGGTAAGGAAATCAGGGATCGAATTTTCAGATCCTTTAATATATTCAATATCAAAATAAAAAACACTTAAGATAGTTTGCCATCGTGCAAAAATATGTTTGGATGCAATATTTTGAACATCTTTTTCTAAAACATATTTAGCGCTTTTGCAATCAATTTTTAAAAAACATTTTTGATTGAGCAGATCACTTTGAAATTTAGAAATGTATAGTACTATAGATAATATTTCTTTTTTAATAGTACTATAATTATGCTGTGCATGATTCCAGGTTCCAAAATGGAAGCGAACAATTTGTTCAGAAGAACCTGGCGAAATAATTTGTTTCAAAATGCCACCATAACCTATGTCAGAAGCATCAGTTTCGATAATTTTAAAAGAATCAGAATTAGGTATTCCAAGGTATGGAAGAGTTTTGACATATGCCTTGATTTGCCTAATTAAATTTGTGTGGATATCGGTCCACGGAGGAGGATTGAGATGAAGTCTCTCAAAGAGAGGACGACACTGTTTTCTCATGTTCTTGTAAAAATCTGCAATATAATTCAGCGAACCAAGAAATCTTTGGAGCTGAGTTTTGTCAAGAATAGTATCAGGAAATGTCAACAAATTCAATAGCCCTTTGAATTGGCTTGATTTTGCCTTCAGTAATATCATAACTAAGGAATCTGATCTTGATTTGGAATAATTTGATCTTTTTAGCAGAAACCACCAGACCATTATATCGAATGATATCAAGAAAAGTCGACAAATGTTTCCAGTGATCATCAATGAATTTTGAAAAAATTAAAACATCATCAATATAAACAATAGTAAAATGGGTAAAACTATTGAAAATATTATTCATGATGTTCTGAAATTCAGTAGGAGCATTTTTTAGCCCAAATGGCATCACGTTCCACTCATAGTGACCAAAAGGAGTATTGAAAGCAGTCTTGTATCGGTCTGGTTCCCTAATTTGGATCTGCCAAAATCTAGACTTAAGGTCAAATTTAGAAAAAATAACTGCATCACTAAGTCTATGAACTAAGTCATTTTTGTTGAGAATAGGGTATCTCATCCATTCCAACACTTTGTTCAAAGGTTTGTAATTTATGACTAAACGGGGTGTCCCACTCTCGATCTCAGCATCTTTCTGGACATAGAATGCAGTACATGACCAAGGTGACTTACTGTGCCTGATAAGATCTTTCTGAAAAAGATCAGCAATTTCTTTTTTGCAAAATTCTAAAGTCTCACTATTCATTTGAATAGGTCGAGGTTTAGTTGGAATATTTTTTTCACAAAATTTTTTAACATAAGGTAGAGAAACTTCATGTTTTTTCTGATTCCAAAAAGCATTTGGAAGGTCGGAGCAAATATCAAAAATCAATTTTTTATGAAAATCATCAATTTTTGATTAAAGTAATGGATCAGATAAATGCTCAGAAATCTTTTTAAATCTCACTTCCTGTTGAAGGAAATTCAAATAATTAATTTTTGCAGAAATTAAAGATATTTTCCTTTTTGAATTATCGGCGTCAAATTTGGAAGCAAATTTAAACTTCACTTTCTGTCCGAAGGGATTGGTAGTAATCCCATCTTTTTCAGTTATAAAGGGACAAATGGAATTAATAAAAGGCATACCTAAAATAACATCCCAAGTCATGTTTTTAACCGAAACAGAGGGAATTCTAAAACAAACATTATCTTGACAAACATGGGCATTATTGAGCTCATAATTGATTTTCATTTTAGAGTCATTTGCCGCTGAGAGTTTCTTAGAGGATTTTTCCAAGTACTTAGTAGGAACTAAGCCTTCACGGATGCAATTAAGATCTGAGCCTGAATCAATTAAAGCAATAACAGAAAAAAAGAATTCATGGCAAACAACAATTTCAACCTTAGAATACCATTTGGTAGGCACAGGTTGTTTAAGTAAACAAATGGCCTTTGGAGGTTCAGAGGATTCACCGTGGTCTGGGACTGTTGTTTCCTCATTGTCGAAAGGATATGCTTGATTAAAATGTTGTCAATTTTAAAAGAAAGTAAATCTTGTTTAAAATATGAATTTTCAATTTTGAAGGAGTTAATCTCAGTTTTGAGTTCAACAAGCTCTTTCTTGATTAAAGTAATTTCATGCTGTAAATCATTTGTTGAAACATTTTTCGGTTTCTTATCGAAACGTCTTAATGTTTCTTGAAAACTAATTTTTTCTTGAGAAGTTGACGGCTTTCTACTAGTCATAGTCTTCTTGAGGTGATTGAGATATTTCCCTTTTAGCTCACTATTCTCAACTTGAGAAATTAAAGTTAAAAGAAGGTTCTCTTGTTCTTCTTCCTTAGTTAAAACATTAATTGTCTTAACTCTGGAGTTGCAACAAGAACCACTGCAATTGCAGCCAAGCTTAATCATTGCTGAATTAAATGGTTCAGCTTCTAAATGATATTCTGAATCACTAGAGCTGAGTTCATCTTGGTCAGAAGATGAAGTACTGTCTTCAAGAAGGTGAAACAGTTCTTGCTGGTCATCTTCACCAATATTCAGGGCATTAAGCTTGTTTTTTAACTTACTAGGCTTTTTAGGATTAGGACATTTATCAACATAGTGTCATTTTTTGCCGTAGTTAAAACATGTCCATTTGGAAGGGTTTTTCAAAGATTTTTTATGTAAAAATTTTTTATAAAAAGGTTTTTTGTAAATTTCATCACGGGTTTTTCTCCTGTTTTCCCCATGAGGTTTTTTGAAAACCTTTTTAAAATGCTTTCTCTTTTCTCGAGATGGGGCGATAGGAGGAAGGCCAAATTGTTGACAGAAATTTTCCATCTCATATTTGGCTCTCTTTCTATCTTTCATCTGTTGATTGATAAGCTTTTGATCATTGCACATACTGATACCGAGTTTTTTTATTATGCTAGTGATATCCCCGTAGGTGTAACTATTGTAATCAAGTCTGCCGGTAGAATCAAGTAGTGAGTCTTTAACCTTTAGAGCAAACAAATGAGGAAGACCATCAATAAATTTCTCTTTCCAGTAAGACTTATCCGAATCATCTCGTTGCAAAACACGAGACATAAAAACACTTTCATACCAATTATAATCTGACATATTAGGACATCTCAAATTATTCAAATAATCAGAAACATGATTAGTAATATTGGAAGGGGTTCCAATAAAATGCTTAATAATCGTGTAAATCAAAGTGTTAACACCATCATAGATTCCTCGTCCTATGGTGGTATAAAAAACAGGTGTTCCATCATCATTTTGCTTAACTACAAATTGAATCATTTGTCATGCTTCTTCAGTGAGATGTTTGTCCCACCAAAAATGAAGCATACCTGTAAAACCAGAAACTAACATCTTAACGATATCTGGTTGCAAGATATTATTATTAACGTAAGCATCAGCAACCATGGACATTTTTTGCAGAGTATTGAGGACTTCTTGTTCAGACTATCCATCAATATTCCACTCATATATCCTGTCAGCGCTGGCTGAAAACTGATATTGAAACATACATTTTTCAATTTGTAAATCTGGTGGAGTAGGCCTGGTGAACCAGTTTTTCATAAAACCCATAAGTCTGGTAGAAGTAAGTCTGGCTATTTCAGGTTTCTCCAATGAACATTGTTTAAAATCATCATTAATGACAGAATCATCTACCGAATAATCATCTGTATAAACTTCAATAAAATCAGAATCAACCCCTTGGCCACTTTTGTCCAAAGCATTAGTGGAGGGTTTTTCTAGCTTAATTTGAGCTAGCATTTGATCAATTTTATCCAAAGTGCTGGCATTATCAGTCTTTTGCCTGTTTTCTGGTAAAATAATCAAAGGTTTTTCAAGAGGTTTTGAAAACCTAGCTGAAGTTTTTTCAAAAATGGGTTTTTCAACTTTGTCCTCAATACGGTCCAATTGTTGACCTATTGTATGGAGGGTAGTGTTGACAAAATTATTTTACTTAATGATATTTCTTGTTCCCAAGGAAATATGAGGAAACTTAGGATCTTCGACAGCTGGAACTTTAAAAGGTGAAGTTTTAACCTCAGCTCCCTGTACTGAAATCAAAATGGTTTCAAGTGGGGGATGGCTGCATTTTACAACGGTTTTGTCTTCAGCTTTTGTAAAACTGGTCTTTAAAACATTTAAAGAATAATTTTTTAAATCATAATGATTTTCGAGGAAAAAAAAAAAAATGCTTGTTTGAAGCATACATCAATTCTTTCCATTTTTGTCTGACTTGTTTCTTTTCAGTCAGACTAAAATTCACATCATAAGCTTTTCGCTTAGGACGGTTTTCCATGCTATTAAAGTCTTTAAACAAAGCAATCATATCAGGATCAAAAGATTTACACATCATCATTGTTGAACCCAAGATTTCAAGTTTCGTGTAATTATAAATCTACACATGGATTTTGATGATAACAAATGAATTCAAAGAATAAAAGAGTCTCAAGCTCAAGTTGTCCACACAATAGAATCAAACACATCAAGAAACCAAGCATGAGCAAGAAGGAAACAAATTCACATCAAAGTCATAGAATAATGTTGTAAATCTCTTAAAAATTCGAAATTAGGATTAAGGCTCAAAATTAATATTTTATCATAAAGCATTAAAATACATTTTTCACATGTGCATGAATATTTTAAAAATTAAATTTAAAAATTTTGAAAGATGATTGATTGTCATCTTTCACATGTGCATGACATGATTAAAGATTTGAATTTTGAAAATATTAAGATGATTGATTGTCATCTTTCACATATGCATGTTTTATTTGAATATTTTCAAAAGTGATGGTTACTTTTCTTGACTTATGCAAAAGGTAGATGTCTTTGTTTGAAAATTTTAAAAAGTAAAGTGTGCTCCTTTTGTCATATGCAAAAAGTAAAAGATTAAGTTTGAAATTTTTGAAAAGTAAAGTGTGCTCCTTTTGTCACATGCAAAAAGTAAAAAGATTAGGTTTGAAATTTTTGAAAAGTGAATGATGATGTCTTTGACATGTAAATCTTTTTAAATTTGAATATGAAGTCTCATATGCCTATAAATAGATCATTTGAGAGCTTTACATTTACAACACCAAGAGCATACAACATTCATTTAAAGCTTTCATTCTCTCTTCTCCAAGCATTGAGCCTTAACCCTTATTTATTTTGAGAGATATAGTTTGCGCTGTATTGTTCTTATTTTACTCATTGAGGAGTGTTTTCTGATAACCTACCCACTATCAATTCTTATATCAGTAAAAGGGTGTGTATAACCCTTGTGCGTGTAGAAAGTGTTCTACACAGGGAATAGTTGAATCACCATGTGTAAGATGATTGCAAGTGTAGAGGGTGTTCTACACGGATCCTTTGTAGCGGTGTTGTTCAAAGGTGCAATAGGTTTCTATCTCCACCTGAAAGAGATTGAATAGTGAATTCGGGGATCCTCAAGGGGTAGCTTGAGGCGATGACGTAGGTAGTAGGGTCGAACCTTGTTAACATACTGAGTTTGCTTCTCTCTTACCCTTACTCTTTATATTTATTGTTGTTTCATATTTTGTTTATATTTTATATTATATATTTGATTTATAATTGTTATTTTTTTTAATACAACTCAATTCACCCCCCTCTTGTGTTAGTCATCTGGGCAACAATTATCAATTGTGGGTGTAATGGTGGTGTGTTCATAGCTAAATCCAAAACTGTCGGTGACATAGGTGTCGGCGATGTAGAAGAATCATCTTCTACCTCAATTTCTTCTTTTTAAGCCTTTCCCTTGGATGATGGAATGTCATCTTTGGTTGTGTAATAAGCTGAAGAAACTTGTGAATTAGAAGAAACACCTTTCAGCTTTAAATCAGAGAACTTTTCCTTGGGAATTTCTTGAATAAACACTGGACGAATAGGATTTGCTATTTTGGCAGAATCCTCTAAAAATGTTTTGAGATTTGCATCTCTAGTAATTCTTGGGTCCGAAGAACAAGACGATTTAGAGCTGGCGAAAGAATGTCTCCTTTCTTTAGCTAGGGATAGTCCATTAAATGAAATTTTTACAGTATCGTCAAAGCTCTCCAGCCGTCAATGTTCCAGACTATCGAAGGCCTCGCCGAGAATAGCGGCGTGTCGGCTACACATGTGGGTTTAAGTTAGGGCAGGGCTTCCACGCGTCTCCAATTCTTGAGCTTCACCGCCTCCAGACGTGGTGGTACTGGACTCAGCGCCGTTGGTAGCTGC
Organism: Platycarya longipes; assembly: GCA_036559045.1. Classification (NCBI taxonomy): domain Eukaryota; kingdom Viridiplantae; phylum Streptophyta; class Magnoliopsida; order Fagales; family Juglandaceae; genus Platycarya; species Platycarya longipes. The sequence goes on along the minus strand of CM071798.1, from coordinate 44,600,245 downwards.
TGGGATGATGGTTCAACACACCACTAAGGTGGCGTATGTTTCTCACGCGCCACGTCCGCCCTCTGCTTTTCCTTTTGTCTCGAACCAGATTTCGTTTGATCTGAGTTTCGTTTTGTTTCTGTTAGTGTTGTTGTTTTTTTCGTTTCCTGTTTTGTTGGTGTATTTGTAATAATAAATAGGAATAGACTTATTCCTTATTTGGTTCCCACTCTTTTTTTGGAAGATGTTGCTGACTTTCTTCTTTTTCCTTTGGAGAATGGAGGTTGTGATCTCATCCTTCTCCTTTAGAGAATGGAAGTGGTGATCTTCTCTGTGAGATCCCAGATTACGTATATTTTTACGTATTGTTTTATTCTTGTTGTTGATTGTTTTAATTTATTTTAGTAATATTATTGGTTGTGTTTTATTTATTTAAAATTTTTATTTGAACTATTAGTTAGTTAAATATTAGTTTTACGTTGTTTTTATATTTAAATAGTGAGTTACGTTGTTTTCCTTATTAATTTTGATATGAGGTAATTATTTTAATGATTGGAATTAAATTTCTTTATTTCATCATGAGTTTATTTGATGTGTTTTATTTTATTTTATTTAATACATTTTAGGATTGGGATTATTTTTAGATTACTTTGTTGTGGGTTGGGTTTTATTGCTTTGTTTTGGTCTTTGTGGTTGTTCTTTTAGTGAAGCCCGGCCCATGAATGGGTTTAAAACCCAACCTCTTTTGTTTTCAAAAGACGTTGCCGTTTGATCTATGGGTTTATTGAACCCAATTCTTCTTCCTTCACTTGAGGACGCTGGCTTCTTCTTCTTTCTATTATTTTCTCGCCTCTTTCAGCCACTGTATGCCTGTGATTTCAGCCCCAAAATCCCAGCTTAAGTTCATCACTTTATTAATCACATGTTACTCCATAAAATGATCAGTACATTGAGGAATATTTCCCCTCCATTTTCAGAGTCGATCCGTGCATCACGTACCCGGAATCAATCTCAAACCGAGAGCTTAGGTTCCTGTTTTACCTTTGTTTTTATTCTGAAAAGTTGAAGAATCCTTTCCTTTGTAGCTTGCCTTGTCTTGGCTCAGTGTTCTGGTGTTTCAAGTGTGAGTTTTGCCGCCCAAATACCTACGTTACGTGGTCCTTTTCAGTCTATAAAATGGTTCATCAACCCTTGCAAAACCACTCCGAAAATATTTCTTTTCTCTTTCAAAAATCGTGTATTTAGTCATCTTTTTAGAGCTCTTTTCCTTCTCAACTCAAGTTTAAGTTTTCGTCTTCAAATTCCATTGAAATCAGAAAATTCAAAGTGGGTTTTGTTAGTGTTGTCTTGCTGTTTTAATCGCCGTATTTCACCATTGTGAAATATCTTTGGTAAGCTTTTATTACCTATTTTATTTGCTTAATCAGCTTATAAGTTGCTTTTAATTTATTTACGTTGTTTCTTTTCATTTACATTCAAGTGTTTAGTTTAGTTAAATAATAATGGCATTTTTTTATTTACATTTTAAGTATTTAAATTATGTTGTTTATAATATTTATGATTCATCTTGGAGTTATCTTATATATGCCATTTAATTAGCGTTAATTGTTTTACTTAATTTGTTAATGATATGTTTTGTTTTATTTATGGTGTTTTATTTTCGGTAGTGCGTTGGGCATTACGATCGCAACGTACTCGCTGGTTGAGGCACTAGATTGCTTTTTCGGCATTTTGCTATATTCAAAAATTTAGATCGAGTGAGTAGTAAGTATTTTCCAAATAACTCTTGAGATTTTAATATATTCTTGCATTAACAAATTTTGTGTTTTGATTGATGTTGGGATTTGTTGGTGGTTGGATATTTTTGTGTATTCTCGTATGCATTTTATAGTGCACGCTTGTTCATGTGTTATAAATGAAAACTGAATTTTCATGTGTTAATGATTTTCTAGTGCGTGTGTATCACAACCCCAAGTCGAGATGGAACATTATATCGTTGGAGCTCCTTTGGTCACTCGGGAGTGGAATATACTAAATGACGTCCCCTGGGTTGTCGCTGGGCGACGACGGGATCCGACGGGATGGTAACGCTCTCGTGCCGACTCCGTAACTCCTCTGCTGGTGGGGGCTAGGGGATGTTTGGTCATGGTACGTGCTGGGCGTGGTTAGCTAGGCATCGTCCGTTCCGAAATCACATGCGTGGTTGTTACCTACGATGTGATGGTAAGAGTTAGGGTGTGCGGATGGTCCCTAGGGGAGACCATGGGGCATATGGTTAATAAAATGGATGTTGAGAAAATTTTCTGGGAAAATGGCGGGTTTTAATTATTGGTTTAATGTGGACCATTTTCTGGAAAAATGGTTATGGTTTTAATGGATTTACGTGTACCATTTTCTGGTAAAATGATAGATGTTTTTATTGGAGTTTTATCTTGGGCCAAAATGAGATTTTTGGCGTGCGTGATTTATTTATTTATTTTAGAAAAGGATGATTTTTGAGTTTTGTGTATATGGCATCTTGTTCATACGTATTGTTGTTGCATGATTATATTTTATATCTTGTGGTTTGTTTGGGTTGTACTTACTTGCGATGCCATTTTTGGCGTTGTAGATTTTGGATGCAGATGACAAGTAGGTTGAGTCTGAGGAGGTGGCTCTGCTGTTGAAGTATGGTATTATAATTTATTATCTTAGAAATTGTTATTCCCATTTCTGATAATTATGTATTTTTATGATTTGTATTTGGGATGAATGTATTAATTCTCCTATTGGAGAATCTGTGTTAAACTGATTGGTAAAATATTTCTAAAAATTCTGGTACTTAGATATTGATTTCAATTATCCGCTGTTTTTATTTCTGCATATCACATGTTCACACATTTAGCACTTGATGTTAGGGGTGCGTGATCCGTGTTGTCATCATCCCGATGCCTCGATTCCTGTGTTCTTTCAAGGGAAATTTAGGGGCATCACATTCTGCCCCTCCATGTGAGGTGGGAGGTTGGTTACCCTGAAACTCTCTAGACAAATCGTACTTATGTGGTCTTGTCTTCCAAAAATTTAGAAGTTAAGACAAAGTCAATCACTTTGTGTGTGGGGATGATACAGATCTTCCTGTTTAGTTAGGCATGTAATACAGATCTTTTTAGACTTATTGATCTCAACTGTAAACTTCATTTATAAAATGAATTGCAATTCTTTCCTTTCAAAAAAAAAAATAAAAAAATAAATGTTAGGCATAGTACCTTATTATGTTTTAAGTTAAATAGACACGGTCAATTTTAAGTAAAATGGATTGAAACGTGGTCTCTCATAAATGCTAGCTAGCTTATTGCATCTCCGTGCATCTAATAATTTTCTGCTTTACTTTTATTTCTTTATCAGATTTTTGAAACATGAAAGTAACTTTTCTACATTAACTATAATATAATTTACCCCATGCCATGCAGTCTCTTTGAAGTAGTCTAAGAAATCTGTCTCAGTACTCTCAAGTATTTACTCAAGCAAACGATACCAATTACTCATCATCAGCTTATTGATCGGCCTTAATTGTTTGTTTTTAGAATCATTCTCATTTTCTTTCAATTTATCTCAATATCTAATAATTTTATTATTATTTTTTTAAATTTCCATACAAAAGAAAATAAACAATCAATTTTTTAAAAAATTTCAAAACAAAAATAATATTATAAAATATATTATAATAATATTTTATTTAACGTGAAATTTTTAATTCAACTCATCGCAATATTCTATCTCATCTCATCTACAAATACAAATGTGACCTAAACTTTAATGAGAAATGATAGATGCAGTCATGAAGTTACAAACGGCGTGCAGTCACTTTAAAAAAAAGTAAATATATATGGAACTCACGTGAAAAAAATTAACTTTTTTATAAAGTTACTATACGTCGTTTGTAATTTCACGATTGTACGTAGTATTTCCCAACTTTAATATTAACTTGGTCCAAGCTGGATAGTACACATTCGATCAACTAACTAGTACTACAAACTATATATAGCTCACTCATTGATGTAAACAATCTGTCTATTAAAACACACTTGCTTTACATGACATCTAATGGATATTTAAACACACTTGCAATAATATTTAATTTTAGCCTACATTAACTGTCGGTACTCCAACCAACGACATGCTGGAGTTGAGGACCATTTCATCCATCTCGCTTATCTGGTTCATGTCGTCTAGAATCACAATAAGCGCGACTATGAATGAATGATCAACGTTAGGATGAATGGTTACCAAGTAATTGTCTTTTCCGATCAGAACACTTTGAACGGAGATCTTCTTTCCCATCTGCATTTTAATTCCCAAGACAATCAACTCGATTAGTTTCTAGATATATAGGTTCTTAAACTTTCAAGATCTAATTAATTATAAGAAATTAAGAACCACGTAGTTGGACGTATTCTTCTGATCTCTAATATATATAAACTTCAGCACATGATGTCCTATTCATTGAAAGCAAGCAATATTAAGAGAAAACGAGCTTACCTCGGCAAGTATATTGGTACGATCTCCGGAATAAACGACACAAGTTTTTTCAGCCCAACTCCCTTCAACCATGAAGTCGCATACCTCTTCATTTGTGACGTTAGTTGCCAAGAACACCAGTAACTTGGCCCTCAGTTGAATCATTGAAGTTCGCTTCACAGTAAAAATCAGATCTCTGGCCTCTTTGCTTTCGCCCCTATACACATTCCATCTGTGATGTGAAGTCATTCTCTACGCAAATAAACATCAATATCGTCAATCGCAATTTCCATAGAATATATATATATATATATATATATATATATATATATATATGTTGCGTATCATACGATACTATCCAAAATTATATAAAACGATATTTAAATGGTTCAATAATTTACCTACATCTACTTGAGTTAAAATTCAATATGTTTTTATGATATTACAAAACACTCAACAAATCTTTCACCTCTCTGTTTTTCTACACAGGTATTGAACCCACTCCTTTTTTCTAACACCACCGCTTCTAAAGCTACTCACATAACTACACACATCAGAGCTATCTTTTTATAAAAAAAGCTTTGTTAAACTGGATGGTTTATTTAACTAGACAGTACAGCTAAAGTTAAAAACTATTTCTTTCACATGACTATAGCTATATAGCTATAACAGCTATATATAGGACCGTGTAGGATGGTGGACTGGTGAACGGTGCAGAGTAGCCAAAGTTTATCTGTCACACTGATGCACTCACACTTAAGTGGCTATTTTCAGCAATATAATTATACTATAGAACTTGCAGGGGAAAAAGATGTTACACTATCATATGTTTTTGATGAAATATATATAAATTAACCTGCTCTCGAAGAGTGACAATAGGCTTTCCCGCAGCATCGAGCAGAACACGGTGATCATGAAGGGTCATTAAATTTCTTTTCACTTTGAAAATAACGGTGTTTTTGGTGTCGTTGGTGTCTGTGACAACAAAGTTACCATCGGATAGGGCCCTGACTTTTTTGACAATCGAAAGATTAACGGTGTAAGGTGTACAGTACTGAGTGTCGATGATGGGTAGAGGGTTGGCAAACTGTGCGGCAGTTGGAGCTGGAACTGGAATTGGCTGAGCCATATTGATATTAATGGTGATGATGATGATCGGAAGAAGACTTGCTTATGTTGCTTGGGGCGGCTTCGGTGATGTGGGGATTGTTTTGTTAGCGGCTTTCCCGTGAAATGGCGAGGAATTAGAGCCCGTCAAGCAAAATGCCTTGTACATGTACACTTGATAGGACTTCTATATATATACAACATTAAAATTCCAAGAATATCCGATTCCAAGAATATCCGATTCTTGCATGTTACTCCATGTCTCTTCGTGGGAGATTGAGACTTCGTTTGACAATGATCTATTATTTTATTATTATTATTTATATATTATTTAAAATTTTTTATAATTTATAATATTTTATTTTTATCTTTTATTTCTATTGACAAAATATTTGATATCACTCACTATCTAAGCACAGCCTTAAAAGTAGCTTACCATTCACAAAATATATGTATTTATTCTAAAAGTATTATTTTTATACTAAAAACTCTTAAGTAATTAAAATGAAAAATACTACTTATTTAAAAATCAACAATTACATTTCTTGATGATATGAAGTAATACTTAGAAAATAGTGAATACACTATTAGCCTGTCTATATATATAAATATTTGTGATTCTCTATCAGTTATAATTATTATTATAAATAAAAATAGGATGAAAGATTATACTCTCTATATAAAAACCTGTGAGGGTTTAGAATCTTGAAACAATCTTGTTTTGCAAATATTTGATTAACAATGAGTATCAGCGATAAACGTTTTAACGATTTTTTTATTGTTAGATATTCTCCCAAATCTTACATATATTATTTGATCTATCTGTTTTTTTCTATATATATATATATATATACATGTATATATATATATATATTTATATGTATATTTATGATAATTTATATGGTAAGGAAATTAGTTTGCACTGAGCGATGATAATGCAATATTGCTGACGAATGAATGATGTATATATGATCTGTAGGGCTTGTATTTGGTTGATTCTTCTCGGGCTGACTATAAATGTTGTTTATAACACAGATTTGTCACTACTGGATTGTTCGTGAAAATAAATCAACTCGAAAATATTATATGCAGCTTCCATCTACATAAAAAGTACATATTATTTTATTTTCTAACATTTCATCCCTATACAAGTAGATTTTGTTTTAGATAATTAAAAAGTATATTACAAAGTAAAAAAGTCCTATGCAAGAATTCTTGTTTACCTCAAGTATTATACATGATATACTGATCTATGAGCTCTAATCACACTACAACAAAAACTGGTTTTTGCGGCAAAGTTTATTTTTGGCGACACAAATCACGCAGAAAATACTAATTTTTTTTTCTATTGACATCTTATTTTCGGCACCATAACCTTTTGCTAGAATATACTACCTATGCTGGCATAATTGAGGTGGTCATAAAAAGAAAGTATCCAAAATGGGCTAAAACAGTGATTTATTGTTTTTAATGACAAAACAAATTAAATGCTGCAATAAGTATTTCTGAGTGATTTGCCTATTGTTGCGACATCGGTTGCCTCAGTAACTCGCAACTTTAAGCTACTGGCCCTCATCAATATTTCTCTCTTCTCTGGGCCTTTATCTCCCGCAGAATGTTCTGGCTCCCGTGAAGGCACAATTTCGGACTGTATCCATGCCCTAGCCTTTCCTCTGCCTCCATGAACTACCTACACCTAATCACCACAACCATCCCTTGTCTCCATAAGTCCTTCCAGTCGACACCTTCCATCCATATGGTAGAGGCCTTTTCCCACTCGAGCCCCCTTATCACTCACCCTCTAAATTGGAATTCATTCCCCCACTTGAGGCCCCTTATCAGCTGGTTTAATCCATCCATGTATGGTTTTTTACTGGTCTCAATGTTTGCATGGTGCGTAATTCTCACTTGTGAGGCCATGGTGGATCTTGCTAATTTCAACCACTCAAATTAGGCGTCAATGGTGTGGCAATGGCCAACAGTTCCAAGGCAAATCTAGGGAGTGGAACATATATATATGTGTGTGTGTGTGTGTGTGTGTGTGTGAGAGAGAGAGAGAGAGAGAGAGAGAGAGAGAGAGTTTCTTTCTCCTTTTAATGTCTGATGGTGCTAAATTTCAGCATGCAAGAGGGGTTTATATTTCAAATTTTCAGTAGGAATAATGTTTCCCCAGAATCCAATTTTTTGTACTTTTTTATATTGACTCTTCTGAATTCACTACAAGAAAATTGGCTATCCGTGGCCAACTATTTCTTGCCAAAAAGGTTATTCATTGCCAAAATGAGTCTATTTTTGTAACAAATAGTCATCTTCGCAGTAAATAGTCCATTACGGATACTTGTTTTTCTTGTAGTGATTTAGGTCTCGGTTGGAATAAAATACTTACCTTTTAACATCATTTTCTAGTTCATAGTATAGAAACTATGATAATTAGGATTTTTCCCAATATTCTCACTCACATCATCATTGTGAGTGCATGCAAGCTTTTCTTATATGTGGTTTGAGATACAAGCTTTCATTCACGAATAATTTGCTATGTACAACTAACCCACATGACTCACAACCAAAAGTATTGTCCTCGGAGCCACAAATTGACAATTGATTACCCTTCAATGCATTTGTAAGTGTTGGATTAGATTTGTTACCTGACAACAATTACTCCTCATTCTAGGTATAATTCCAAAAATTTCCCAATACTGTTTCAAGCATTCAAACTGTCTTATATATTTTTTTGGGTGCTTTATTATAAGTATAACCTAGATTGATCTGTTTGTACATCAAACAAGATTATTTACTGCCATTGTTCCAACTAGTAGGCCACTAGAAGGGTAATCAGAAGGCCACTCCTGCCATAGGAAGCTGATTTCATTCCTGTCGTGTGCATTTCTACTTATTGCCAATTTGATGTAACCTACGGTAAGGTCACTCCTAAACTGTTTGGAAAGGTGAAGCTTTAATGCGATAATAAGCTAATTCATTTTGACGAGATAGCATGTGCCAATCTATTTAAATTAATAATCGCTTTAGAATTATTTATTTCTTGCTTCTACTTTGGGTTTGCTGAACATTAAGAGTAGACATGGTTTAGTTCCATTGGTCACTTGGTGAAATTGCTCGCATGTTGATAATTGCATACTAAATTTAATTTTAGTATAGGAACCTTCTTCTGGAGCATATATCTACTTATTTTAATTAGGTGTTGAGCATATACCATGTCTACCAACATGTTACTTTAAACAGCTTGACTATATGGTTTTAGGTGTTTGTGTTGGACTTAATCCCAACTAAGTTGACTAAATATTTCTCTAAGCACACTCTTTTATACACATGCACCCAAGTCATACCTAAGCATATGACTCTGCAACTTTTCATTGAAGATAGATACATTAACTAAATACTATGTTCGTAGCTCAACCTTGATGGACTCTAGGTATTTAATACAATGATATTATCCTAGGTTTGAATTTGCCTGGATTTTTCTCAGATAACAATTTAGCTGAAGCTTTATTTTTCAATTTTACTGGGCTCACAAAGTTGAATGAATTTGTTAAATGAGGGCCTTCCCCTACTTACTTAAATGCTAATTTAAATATACCTTGGTTTGTACCAACTAGACAAACTATAAGAGTAGTACTTTTGCATTGTAATCGAGGTGGGAATCTACTAGTTTTTTACATGAGGTCGATGGCAGGAGGAGGACGGAGAACCTACCATCATCTCCTCGCCGGAAAGGCTCATAGCTACACCTTCAAGTTGCGGTGGTTGAACTTAACTGAGAGGTAGGCGGCTGAACATTGCTAGAGGAAGAAGATGAAACCTCTAGGGTTTCATGCCTTGGGTTGATGGGCCAGGTCGACATTCTGGCCCAATTTAAAAACAAAAGAAAAGGGTAATGGCTTAATGGGCCACTACAGTAACCTAGCTCAAGCAATAATTAAAAAAAGAAAAAAAGGAGGAAGAGAAGAAGTGTATTGGGTGTGTACTGGAGCCCGACTCGGTCATCACTTAGGTGACCGTTTGAAAGCAAGTGAGTCCGACCCAACCCTGAATTAAATAATAATATTTTATTATTGTTATTTACTTTTAAAATATATATTACTAAAATTTTATTATTCTCGCTTACATGCATACTTTAATGTTATATGCATGCATTTAAATTATGTACATGTTATTAAAATTATCTACATGTATGTAAGAAATGATTATTTAATTTATATACATGTTATTATTGTGATTTTCTTGTAAAATCAATTTTGGTTTAAACATGAAAATTCTTTTTTTTTTTCATGAATTTTGCTATGGGAGTGTGAATGTGTGCAAACTAAGGCATTTCTGTCTAGAAGATTGGAAATTCTAAGTGTGTCCGTTGTTACCCTCCAATCTTTCCTGAAAACCTTGAAGTTCTGTCTAGGAAAAAATAATCTTTCCTCGTAACTTACTTGGTAAGTATTATTCATACCTGTAATAAAAATTTATCAAAGTTTATATTTCATGCATATTATTGTTATATACATTTGTACGCATATTATTATTATTGTGAACTGTCTATTTTGGCTCTTATTGTCATGCCATGTATATCCAATATGGGACAAATGATTTACATCAAAATCAAGAAAAGATTGGTTGCCCAAAAGTACAAGATTTTCTTAATTTTGATGACAAATCATTAAATCCATAGTAAGGTGGAAATGATGGAGGGAATACCTGGTATGTTAATATTTACTTCTAAAGGAGGGTCTTGATGACACTACTAGTTTATCCATCAAAAGTAAGGTTGGAGTGAACACTATGTATGTCAAAGTTCACTCCCAAATGAGAATTCTGATGATACAGCTAGTTCATCCACAGAATTTAATACTGGAGGGAACACTTTGTGTATTAAGATCTACTCCTAAAGGAGGGTTTTGATGATACTACTAGTTTATCCATAATTGCTTAAATTCTAATTATTGTTTATAAGTGTCTAACACAAAGTATAATAATATAAAATTTTCTTGCAGTAAGCGTGCCCACATCACTACACTCACAGACTTTATCTGTTCCTGTTTTGAATGGCTCCAATGTTTCTGAATGGGTTGAGAGAGCTAGGTTCATTTTAGGAGTCCTTAATTTAGACTTATCCCTTATGAGTCCAAAACTATCACCTATCACTGAAACCAGTACCAATGATCATAAAGAATCCTTTAAACAGTGGGAGAGATCAAATAGGCTAAGTTTAATGTTTATGAAAATGACCATAGCTGAAAAAATCAAAAAGTCACTCCCTAGTATTGCGGAAACCCAAACTTTTTTGAAAAATGCTGAGGAGAGGTTTAAATCCACTGATAAGTCTTTAGTAGGAATACTGATGGCTAGACTCACCACTATAAAATATGATGGTGCTAAAGGAATGCAGGAGCATATCCTTGAAATGACTAATATTGCTGCTAGATTGCAAACCCTAGGAATGAAAGTAGATGAGTCTTTTGTTGTTCAGTTTATTCTGAACTCATTGCCACCTTAGTATGGTCCATTTCAGATGCATTACAATGCTATAAAAGATAAATGGAATGTGAATGAGTTGGCAAGTATGGTAGTTCAGGAGGAAGCAAGACTGAAACAACAAGGATATCACTGTGTCAATTTCATGAATAAAGAAACTGGAAAGAAAAAGCACTATTACGGTAAAAAGAAACGAATTGAACCACCGAAACGAAAGAAACTTGTGAAAGTTAATCAAGTTCAATCTAATAGTAGCAAATGCTAAATTTGTGGGAACTATTGGACACATGAAAGCTGGGTGTCATAAATGTAAGGCTTGATTTGAAAAGAAAGGTAAGCCACTTACCTTTGTATGTCATGAATCAAACATTGTAAATGTTCCCACTAATTCTTGGTGGCTAGATTCAGATGCTAATATTCATGTTTTCATAACCATGAAAGATATCTTACAAGCTAAATACTAAATTCCAGTGAGCATTTATCTTTATAGAAAATAAAAATAAGATTGAAGTTTTAGCCATTAGAGATTTTCATTTAGTTTTGAGTATCGGTCAATCTTAGACCTTCATAAAAGTGCTTTTAGTGAGGCATGGTTTGATTTCTCTATCCAGACTAGAATTGACGGTTATTCATTTTTGTTCCATGATAGTAGTCTAAGTTTGTTTTAAACTAATTTTTTCTATTGGTTCCGGATTTTTTCTCTGATGGTCTTTATTGATCCTGTTTCAATAGTATATTTATTAAAAATACTTACTCCCAGTACCATGAAACTTTTTTTGGAACTAAAAGAAATTTGATGACTTGTGGCTCAAAAGATTGGAGTACATCTCCAAAGAAATGTGACATAGATTAGTAAAAGAATGAACTTTTCCGCATCTTGATTTTACTAATTTTGAAGTGTGTGTGGATTGCATGAAAGGAAAGCAAACCGAACATACTAAGAAAAATGCTACAAGAAGTAAAGAGTTTCTTGAAATAATTCACATAGATATATGTAGACTATTCTTCTTTCCGGGGATCTCCCCTGAGCCAAGGCGTAAGGTGCCCCTTCTTTCCAGGCAATCCCATGTCTTAAGCTTCAGTCTGAAAGTTCAGAGAATAAGTACTGACATGAAAGCAAGCCAAGCAACAAGACCATGGTTCCAGGGAGGATGAGAACGGAAACAGACTCGGAAACTTAACCATTTCTCAAAGAAGATACTCCCTCGCCGCGTTCTTGTTTGATTCTTTTGGGTGGCGTGTCGGTAAGGCAGGCCTTTGGGAAGAGGCAGCGAAAAACCTAGCTTTCAACTTGCTTTTCTTTTAGTTGAGCACCCGGGCTTCCTTACATTCGGTCGAAAGCACTTGCAGCGGGCAAAGGGTTGGATGCTTTTCATTGAGATGTTTATATATAGTTATAGTTCTCGGGCATACTTTTTCGGGGCGGGGCTTATGAAAGACATACGGGCACGGGCTAATGAACAGACTTTTTAGACAGACTTTTCACCCTAGACTAGCCGCCCGAACTTTTGGTGGAGAAAAATATTTCATCACTCTTATAGACGATTTTTCACATTTTGGATATATCTATATGTTATATGAGAAATCTTAAACTGTATCAATGCTTGAGGTATTTCTCATTGAGGTGAAAAAATAGTTAGGTAGAAAGGTGAAAATCATCAGGTCAGATAGAGGTGGTGAATACTATGAAAAGTATGATGAATCGGGCCATAATCTGGGCCCATTTGCCAAACTTCTTGAACAGCGTGGTATTGTTGCACAGTCATTATGCCTGGAACGCCACAGCAGAACCAGTTGTTGAAAGGCGTAATCGAACCTTATTGGATATGGTAAGAAATATGGTAAGTAATTCTACTTTTATGACACCCCCAAATTCCCCTTAAAATAATCACGGGAATCGAGGCGTCGGGATGCTGACAACACGGGTCACGCACCCCCAACGTTAAGTGCTAAGTGTGTGAACACGTGACATGCATAAATAAAAGCAGCGGATATTTGAGGTCAATAACTAAGTGCCAGAATTTTTAGATACAAACCAGTTTAACATAAATTCTCCAACAGGAGATTTAATACAGTCATCCGAAAAATAAATAATAAAAATACATATTTATAAAAAGGAAAAAATAATTTCCCAAGATAATAATTATAATAACAATACATCAAAGGTGGAGCCGTCTCTTCAGGCTCAGCCTCTTCAAAATCTGCATCCAAAAAACTACGACGGCAAAAATGGCATCGCATGTAAGTATAACCCAAACAACCCAAAAGATAGAAATACATTCATGCAACAATACTACGCATGAACAGGACACCGTATACATGAAGCTTAAAATCATCTTTCTCAAAACAAATACAATAACCACACACGCCATAATCCCATTTGGCCCAAAATAAAACTCAAGCAAAATTATCCATCATTTTTCCAGAAAGTGATGTCCGTAAATCCATTAAAACCACAACCATTTGCCCAGAAAATGAACCACGTAATATCAATAATTAAAACCCGCCACTTTCCCAGAAAATTGCCTAAACATCCATTTTATTAACCGTATGCACCATGATCTCCCCTAGGGACTATCCACACACTCTGGCTTTCATCATCACACCGTAGGTAACGACCACGCATATGACTTCGGAACGGGCGATGCCTAGCTAACCGCGCCCAGTACGTACCATGACCAGGCATCCCCTAGCTCCTACCAGCAGATGAGCCACAGAGTCGGCAAGAGAGCGTTACCATCCCGTCCGATCCCGTCGTCGCCCGGTGACGACCTAGGGGACGTCACTCTGTATATTCCGCTCCCGAGTGACCAGAGGAGCTCCACCGAGATAATGCCCTATCTTAGTTTGGGGTCGTGATACACACGCACCTGAAAATCATAAACACATGAAAACCCAGTTTTCATTTGCAATACACGAATATGCGCGTAAATACACAATGCAGATGCATCAAATAGCCAACAACTGATAATTTTCAACAATGACTAAACACAATATCTGTTGATGCCAAAAATATAATTAAATCTTAAAGTTTATTTGAAAAATACTTACAGTGGGTAAAAACGTGGATTTCTGAGCAAATGCCAATCCGCAACGCTCGCAGCGGTCACTTGTACGTTAGGCTCGAGTGCTCGGTTTGACACCAAAATTTAGATAGATACTCTTTGGAAGGTGGGGAATCTCACGGAGGTGGTGATGTGGCACCACAACCACCGGAAGGTGGCGGATCAAGCTCCAAAAGGGTGGAAACCCATTTTCGGGTTTGGGGTCGTATATGGAAGGTGGGGCAGCGGTTGGGGAAACTGAGTTAGGGGGATGATCGGCTGGGGTAGGGGAGTGTTTTGGTGGCTGTGGTGAGGCCTACGTTGGCTGGACGGTGGCGCGGCAAAGATGGATCCATGTAAGGACCCATTTCGGGTGGAGGAGGAAGTGGCTGAGTTGGGTGGTGGGTTATGTTCGCCGAAGTTAGGGGAGACTGTTGGTAGGTCACCGATGCCAAGGAAGAGAAGCTAAAAAACCCATTTCGGGTTTAAGATTCACGCGCCGGCTAGGGGCCGCCGTGAGGTGCAACTCCGGTGGGGTTGTGCTCGCCGGCGACAGGGGGTTAAGGCAGTACCGGCGGTGAGGCATGGAAGTCGGCGGTGGAGACTGGGCAGCTTAAGATTGAACGACAAAATAGAGGGAGGGGCGTTGGTCGCGCGGGTCCCGGGGGGGGGGGGGGAAGCAGGGGAAGAAAAAAAGAAAAAGAAAAGAAAAGAAAAAGAAGAAAGGGAAAAGAAAAAAGGAAAAAGAAAAAGTGAAGGAAATAAACGAGATCTAGTCCTCACAACTTGGTTCACAGTGTTGATCTAATAAAAAAATTCCAAAACAGAGAGCTGAATAAATTAATTTAAATGCAGAGACTACTTAAGATAAAATAATAAATAAAAACACATCAAATAAATTCACATAATAAAATAAAGGAAATTAAATTCCAATTTTTAAAATAATTATCTCACATTTTAATTAATATGAAAAAATAACGTAGCTCAATAGTAACTAATTAATAGCTCAAATAAATATTTCAAACAAATAAAATACGACTAATAATATTATTAAAATAAATTAAAATAATTAACACCGAGAATAAAATAATGTGTAAAAATACACGTAAATCTGGGATCTCACAACCTTACCCAAATCATTATGGGGTGAAGCTATTAAGACGGCAATATATATTTTAGACCGTGTTCCTAGTAAGGCAATTCCAAAAATCTCCTTTCGAGTTATGGACTGGTAGGAAACTAAGTTTGAGACATATGCATGTTTAGGCTTGTCCAGTCGAAGTCAGACTTTACAACCCACATGAAAAGAAATTGGATCCTAGAACAGTAAGTAAGTATTTTATTGGTTATCCAGAGAGATCCAAAGAGAACAGATTTTACTGTCCTAATCACAGTCCGAGAATGGTGGAAACAGGATGTGAGATATCAGATTTACGTATATTTTTACACGTAACTTTATTCTCGGTGTTAATTATTTTAATAATAAACATTAAATTCTTTTATTTTATTATGTGATTTTATTTAATGTGCTTTCTTAATAATAATTAGTGTTCTATAATTAAATTGTTCTTTAAATTAAATTAGTTTATTCATGGACTTTAAATATCTTATTTTATTGATATTGAATTGTAGTATTTTTATTCGACTTTTATTTAATTTATTGTACTTTTTCTAGTAGTTCTATTTTTTTATTCTTCTTCTTTTTCTTTTTTCCTTTTTCTTTTCTTTTCTTCCTTTTTTCTTTTCCTCCCCTACTTCCTAGGCCGCGAGCTCCCCTGTTCTCTCCTCTCTCTTGCCAGTTCTCTTATCTCCACCCAGGGCCGCTGTCGACCACCCACCGCCCAGCCCAACCTCACCTCCACATGCCGGTGAGTCCACCGGCACCGGTGGTGTCACCTCCGGCCACCCCACCGCCCCTACACAGCCTCCTACCCGAAATAAGTGTTTTAGCTTCCCTTGCATTTTCCGGCTACTGCCGGCCACCCCTTGGCACCGGCGACCTACTAGCAGCCTCCCCACCCTCCGGCGAGCATAACCCACTGCCTAAAGTCACCCCAGCTCCTCCCTTCCTCCTCCACCCAAAATGGTCCTTAAATGGATCCATCTTCGCTGCGTCGCCATCCGGCCCCCGTGCATCTCACCTCCACCACCAAACCACTCCCCTACCCCAGCCGGTCATCCCCCTAGCTTAGCTCCTCCATCCGTGGTCCCATCTTCTCGGTACAGCCCCAAACCCGAAAATGTTCCACTATTTTGGAGCTCGATCTACCACCTTCCGGTGGTTGTGCCGCCACACCACCACCTCCATGAGATTCCCCACCTTCCAAAGAGCATCTCTCTAAATTTTGGTGTCAAATCGAGCACTTTAGCCTAACGTACAAGTGACTACTACGAGCGCTGCGGAATGACGTCTGCTCAAGGATTTACACTTTTACCCGCTGTAAGTATTTTCCAAATAAATTTTAAGATTTAAATATATTTTGGCATTAATAGATATTGTGTTTGGTCATTATTGAAAATTGTCAGTTGTTGGTTATTAGGTGCATGGTCATCTGCATTGTGTATTTACGCGCATGTTCATGAAAATATTTGGAAATTGGATTTTTGCATAATTTCGGATATTCATGTGTTGGATTTGAAAACTGGGTTTTCAAATGGGTTAACGGCTTCCGGGTGCGTGTGTATCACGACCCCAAGCTGGGATGGGGCATTATTCCGGTGGAACTCCTCTGGTCACTCGGGAGCGGAATATACTGAGTGATGTCCCCTGGGTCGTCGCCGGGCGACGACGGGATCGGACGGGATGGTAACGCTCTCGTGCCGACTCGGTGGCTCCTCTGCTAGCGGGAGCTAGGCGATGCCTGGTCCTGGTACGTGCTGGGCGCGGTTAGTTAGGCATCGTCCGTTCCGAAGTTACATGTGTGGTCGTTACCTTCGGTATGATGATGAAAGCCAGGGTGTGCGGATGGTCTCTAGGGGAGATCATGGTGCATACGGTTAATAAAACGGATGTTTAGGCCATTTTTTGGGAAAGTGGCGGGTTATATTTATTGGTTTTACGTGAACCATTTTCTGGAAAAATGGTTGTGGTTTTAATGGATTTATGGTCATCATTTTCTGGGAAAATGATGAGTGATTTTACTGGAGTTTTATTTTGGGCCAAATGAGATTTTGGCATGTGTGGTTATTCTATTAATTTTGAGAAGGATGATTTTAAGTCACATGCATACGGTGTCCTATTCATGCATAGTGTTGTTGCATGAATATATTTATTATCTTGAGTTTGTTTGGGTTGTACTTACCTGTGATGCCATTTTTGGCGTCGTAGTTTTGGATGCAGATTTTGAAGAGGCTGAGCCTGAGGAGACGGCTCCGCCGTTGATGTACTGTTATTATAAAATTGTTATCCTGGGAAATTATTTTCTCCTTTTAAAAATATGTATTCGTTAAATTGTATTTCGGATGACTGTATTAAATCTTCTGTGGGAGAATTTATGATAAAATGGTTTGTAAAATATTTCTAAAATTTTGGTACTTAATTATCGACTTAATTTATCCGCTGCTTTTATTTATGTATATCACGTGTTCACATACTTAGTACTTGACGTTGGGGATGCATGACACGTGTTGTTAGCATCTCGAGGCCTCAATTTTCGTGTTATTTTTAAGGAGAATTTGGGGGCGTCACACAGGAAATGCCAAATTCGTTGAACTTGGTGAGATCAGTAGGCGAATAGAACCCAGAGATGTGATCATTAAGGAAGTACAGGTAGATGTCCCTATACCTACATCCTCAGAAAAAATAATTATTCCTCTAATTGATCATCACAATGATACCATGGAACAATTAAATGACCATCCATCTCAGAATGATAATACCATTGATGAACCAAGTTTGGAGTCACAAAAATAGATTGTCTTGTGCAGATCTCAGAGAGATTGGAGACCTGCCATTTCGATAGATTATGTGGTGTATCTCCAGGAATCTAAATTTGACATTGGGATAAGTAAAGATCCACTAAAGTTTTCACAAGCCATAGAGGGAAGTGATTCTAGTAAATGGATCGATGTCATTAAAGAAGAGTTGAAAACCATGAATCAGAATCAAGTCTGGGATCTCGTTGAGTTGCCTGAAGGAAGTAAAAGAGTCGGGTGTAAATGGGTCTTTAAGACCAAATGCGACTCGAAAGGCAACATCGGACAACATAAGGCCAGACTTATTGCTAAGGGTTTTACTCAGAAAGAAGGCATTGATTACAAAGAGACATTTTCTCTAGTATCTAAAAAGGACTCCTTTAAATTTATTATGGCATTAGTGGCTCATTATGATTTAGAATTACATCAGATGAATGTAAAAACGACATTTTTAAATGGAAGTTTGGATGAAGTGGTCTACATAGAACAGCCAGAAGGCTTATCAAAAAGGGGCAAAGATCACCTAGTATGTAGGCTTAAGAAATCGATATACGGGCTTAAGCAAGCTTCCCGACAATGGTACTTAAAGTTCAACGATACCATTACTGCATTTTGTTTTAAAGAGAATATCGTTGATCGATGTATATACTTAAAGGTCAGTGAGAGTAAGTTCATAATTTTGATCCTGTATATTGATGATATCTTGTTGGCTAGTAGTGATCTTGGCCTACATTATGAAACCAAGGGTTTTCTCTTTAAGAATTTTGAAATGAAAGATATGTATGAGGCATTCTTTGTGATCGGAATAGAAATCCTCTTGGATCGAAAACAAGGATTGAAAAAATTGTCTAAAAAAAGTTACATAGAAAAAGTTCTTGAGAAATTTGGCATGAAAAATTGTTCATCGCTAGAAAAGCAGTAAATATAATATTACGATACCTGCAATGAATTAAAGATTATTGGCTTACCTTCAGAAGAACTGATAGTTTGGAGGTAATTGGATACTCGTACTCTGAGTTTGTGGCGTGCTTTGAGGATACATTGTATGATTTATGGCTGAGGAAATTTATCTTAGGACTTGAAATTGTCGACTTATAGCCAGGTCGCTAAGAATGCATGTCCTCAGGATATTTTTTTCTCTGACTGATTAGTATTTAATGAAATTTTAAATACCTAAGTGTTAAGGAGAAAGTACAGAAATAAATATGTTCATAACAGTTGTATGTTAATGATTACACTTTAAAAGGACATATTGAAAAGATGGGTTATATGTTTATACCCATAATGTGAACATGATGAAGTGATAATTGATACACTAAGTATTTTGTTATTGGACATTAAAAGATATCTATTATAATTGTTTCTGTTTTCTTGTCTTTCCACTTAATATGTACATTGAAAGGCGTGGATAAATAATGACAAACTAATGTCTACAATAGACATAAATTGGAACCCAAAGGCATTACTGTTTTAGCCTTAATTATCCCAATTAATGATCGTGTGTTAAATTTAGTTATTGGTGTTGTGGTACATGAAAGAAAATCTGTTGATTACATAACAGAAGACCGCTATGACTCGTATTGGTAGTTAGTTTGACATTGATATTATGAAACTCATGAAATGTGTTTTGAGCTATGAAAAGTTTAAGAAATAAATTTGTACAGTATGGTTAATTTCCTGTGATAAGCCTATAAGGGAAAAGTATTATTTTATGGGCGTATGGGCCAAGTGGGAGAATGTAAGAGTTTTATTTAAATTCTATGTCCCACACACCCATATTATTAATTTGAAATAGTTCAAAATCTTATTGGATAATATTTGAGTTATAAAGGGATAAGAATTACTCCTAAGGGATAAGACTAAATGTCTGTATCTCTAATTATAGTCAGACACAAATTCTTAGATTTCTTGATGGTCAGAAGTCTATAAATAGCACTGGGAGGTTCAAGGGTTCTCACCTATAACATCAGAGTGTCTCTAGCCATCGGGAGATACTTGTGAGATAATGTTGTTAGGGCGATCCTTCTCTCATAATCAGTGAAGTTCTTCATTAATTAGAGATGGAGAAATGTACGTTTCTCATATTGTTGTTTATTATTGTAGATTATAAAAAAAAAGAATCCAAGATCCAATTATTAATATTATATTAAAATATTTAACATCTGATATTTGGAGAAAATTGGGATAGTCCGGTCCAAATAAATTCTCTAAACCAAATAAAATCAAGATTTTTGTTTGGAAAGTCGGCCATAATTATCTTCCTTCAACGAAAAATCTGAATGCAAAGGGAATGGAAGTCCCCCCTTCTTGTGTTTTTCGTTTTGGCTTTGCAGAATCTATTGTTGATGCTCTATTTCATTGCTCTACTATTAAACATTGTTGGTCCATTTATTTCCCTCTATCTACTCAGTTGCAAGATAACATGGATTGAGGAAATGTTTCTGCTAGCATGGGCATTCTGGTACCATAGAAATAAAATGACTTTTGAGAAGACTTTATTGTAACCCGAGCAAGTAGCAGAGTTTGCTTTGGATTAGAAAAGCCCCTCTGTTATATCTAATTAGTTATCGAATTCTTAGCTAATAAAGAATAGCGCTTGGCAGACATCTACGCAGGAGTTTTATAAACTTAATGTAGATGGAGCAATGCTCTTTGATCTTCAAAAGACAGGTATAGGGATTGTGGTTAGAGATGAAAAGGGCATGGTGTTGATGGCGCCCAGTAAACCTGAAGCCCAAGTCGTTGAAACAAATGCAATTGAGCTATTTGCCATGTTGAGGGGGTTACAATTCTGTGTTCAGTTGGGATTTCTAAATATTATTTTGGAGATGGATAGTCTTCTAATGGTGGAAGCCCTCGAAGTCGAGGGTGCCTCAATGTCATTGCTGGGAAACCTGCTTGCTAAAGTGAAGAATCTGCTGCAATGCTTTGAAGAGTACAAAGTTCAACATGTTAGGAGATTAGAGAATAAAGTAGCTCATTTATTGGCAAGAAATGCTTAGCATCTTATTGATTTAGAACTCTATTTGAATTCTTGTCCTCCCTATATGTCCCAAGCCGTTTGGTTGGATGTTTTTCATTTATAATTTGTTCTGATGAATGAAATATTTGGCTGGTTATCAAAAAGAATAAAAAATGTGTATATATATAAGATAAAGATAAAATTACCTGACATTCATCCAACTTAAATTAACTGAACAACCAAGCAATATCAATCTAGTCACCTAGTTTCAGCCTAAAACTTCATTTAGACTTACCGTTATTTTTTCAAAGAAATCCTTGAGATCATGAATTAAATTTTTTCAAGAAGTCCAGGCCGTCATTCTCTGTACGTAGATGGAGCTAATTTTTTGTTCTTTCCTGGAAAACTATCTAAAGAGACAATTGGCCGTATTAGTTTCTCAAGTTGAGTAAATATCAATAGCGTATTAATTACTGCCTGCATGGACTACTGAGAACCACAAATATTCAGTCCGTCCAAGTGGTCATCTGTGAGGTCATTGTAAAGCATTAATTAATCACGGACGATGACTTTTAACGACCCAAAAAAAAAAAAAAAATACAGAAAAATTAAATTAATATATTAAATTTTATTCCGTTATTATTTTAGATTAAATATTTAAATTAATAAAATATTTTAATATCGATATAGATAATGGTCGTTGCATTTTCTAACTATATACAGGGCCGGAACTGCCCGGGGGGCTACTGCCCCCCCCAAACATTTTTAAAAATTATATATAGGACATAAATATATATAGTTTTTTTTATATAATTAAAATTTCCATACTAATTTATCAAAAAATAAAAAATTTGCCCTCCCAATTCTTGAACCTCTAAAAATTTTATTAAAATTATTTTTTCAAATTTTAATACTTACCTAATCTCACTCTAAATTTTTATTTACATCCAAATTATTTTTTCCACTTTAACTTGATGTGCTGATGCAACTAAATTTTTAAGATATGTTTAGATTATCTAAACTATGTAGATGACTAGAAATATGAATTGTTTACATATCATTTGCTAATTTTTATTAAGAAATTATTGTCAATAATTTCACTTTAGAAATGATAATAGATGAATTTTATTTCATGAAAGATCATTATCGAGCTTAATTTGCATGAGAAATCTTAAGTTCATTTTTTTTTTTTTGTAATGGGCTCTAACAAATTGTAAAAATTAAAAAAAAAATGATTTATAAACATGTATTTTTATATATAATTTTATAACATATGATTATTGTTTTTATATATAAACATGCGCAAATAAAAAATTTATGTTCACATACATTATATATTTTATCAATCGCCCTCCCAAATATTAAATCCTAGTTCCGCCCCTGACTATATATATATATATATATATATATATATATTATCAGTCAAATAAAACCGTCGCCAGCTAGCTACGATGGAATGGTCAGCGCGCACAAGTCATCCTTTATATCAATATTAATATTAGTTAAAACTTCTAGTGTTTCCTATCACTGAGATATTATCAGTCATGCAAGCATGCATATGACTACCCAGCAAAAATACAAAATTGAATTTGCTTTTAATTAGGAACAACATGATTTCTACCACGCATATCTTATCGGGATCGATATAATAGACTGAGGCGAGGGAGCCACGTATAAAATTAAATATTTGCGTGAGAAAATTAAGAAAAATACTTTAGCTACTCAAAATTATATCCATAAGCGGCCGTGATCACTTCATGATGTGGTTTACGGTAGGTTAGATTATTAAGATATATTTTTTAAAATAGATCTATCAGATCACATAAATTCATCTAAGTTTGTAAATTTATATATATATATATAATCCTTTTGTGTTAGTTTTTAGATATATATATATATATATATATATATATATATATATATAAAAATTAATTCATAACGAAAGTTATCAATGAATGGTGAGTTTTGTATAATGGGATCCAAATCCTTACTTATATAATATGCAACTTACAACTGCCTCCCGGAATTTCATGATACCTGGAATCTATTTCATGATTTATATAAGTAAGGATTTGGAATTAAAATATGATCATAAGCATATTTAACTCCTTGCTTGAATCGACACCTACATTCTTTTTTTTCTTTTTAGTACTACACGTTCTGTGTTCTTTGCCAACTACGTACACGTGATTCGGCCATTAATACTAATTCAAGAGTACTGGTTAACCAACTTTTCTTAGTACATAATTTTGCAGTAAAAAAGTTGATAGTTATTAAATGTTAGGCATCATACCTAACATTTAATAACCATCAAACCCTAGCAGTAGGCTGAGGGAGCTCCAACTCTCCCTCCCTCCTTCCCTTCTTCTCCATCTTTCCTCTCCCTCCCCTCTTTCTTCTATTTTTTGGTGCTTTTTGTTGTTTTTTCCAAAGCTTGGTTTTAGGTGGAGATGGCAATTTGGAGTCGAGACACCCTATGGTGGTCTTTGACCAGCACGCATGCCACCACGAGATTCGTCAGCTGTCGATGTTCCAGACTATCGAAAGCCTCTCCGAGAATAGCGGCGCGTCCTACACACGCGGGTTTAAGTTAGGGCAAGGCTTCTAGGCATCTCCAATTCCTGAGCTCCACCGCCTCTACACGTGGTGGTCCTGGCCTCAGCGCCATCGGTAGCTACTGGGACGATGGTTCAACACACCCCTAGGGTGGCGTATGTTTCTCACGCGCCACGTCCGCCCTCTGCTCTTCCTTTTGTCTTGAACCAAATTTCGTTTGATCTGAGTTTCGTTTTGTTTCTGTTAGTGTTGTTGTTTTTTTCGTTTCCTGTTTTGTTGGTGTATTTGTAAGAATAAATATGAATAGACTTATTCTTGTTTGGTTCCCACTTCTCCTTTGGTGGATGTTGCTGACTTTCCTCTTTTTCCTTTGGAGAATGGAGGTTGTGATCTCATCCTTGTCCTTTGGAGAATGGAGGTTGTGATCTTTTCTGTGAGATCCCAGATTACGTGTATTTTTACGTATTGTTTTATTCTTATTGTTGATTGTTTTAATTTATTTTAATAATATTATTGGTTGTATTTTATTTATTTAAAATTATTTAAAATCATCTACAAATACAAATGTGACCGAAACTTTAATGAGAAATGATAGATGCAGTCATGAAGTTGCAAGTGGCGTGAAGTTGCAAGCAGCGTGCAGTTGCTTTGGAAAAAAATGAATATATATGGAACCTATGTGGAAAAAGTTAACTTTTTTCTAAAGCGACTGTACGCCGTTTGTAATTTCACGATTGTACGCAGCATTGCCCAACTTTAATATTAACTTGGTCCAAGCTGGATGGTACACATTCGAACAACTAACTAGTACTACAAACTATATATAGCTCACTCATTGATGTAAACAATTTGTCTATTAAAACACACTTGCTTTACATGACATCTAATGGATATTTAAACACACTTGCAATAATATTTAATTTTAGCCTACATTAACTGTCGGTACTCCAACCAACGACATGCTGGAGTTGAGGACCATTTCATCCATCTCGCTTATCTGGTTCATGTCGTCTAGAATCACAATAAGCGCGACTATGAATGAATGATCAACGTTAGGATGAATGGTTACCAGGTAATTGTCTTTTCCGATCAGAACACTTTGAACGGAGATCTTCTTTCCCATCTGAATTTTAATTCCCAAGACAATCAACTCGATTAGTTTCTAGATATATAGGTTCTTAAACTTTCAATATCTAATTAATTGTAGGAAATTAAGAACCACGTAGTTGGACGTATTCTTCTGATCTCTAATATATATAAACATAAGCACATGATGTCCTATTCATTGAAAACAAGCAATATTAAGAGAAAATGAGCTTACCTCGGCAAGTATATTGGTACGATCTCCGGTATAAACGACACAAGTTTTTTCAGCCCAACTCCCTTCAACCATGAAGTCGCATACCTCTTCATTTGTGACGTTAGTTGCCAAGAACACCAGTAACTTGGCCCTCAGTTGAATCATTGAAGCTCGCTTCACAGTAAAAATCAGATCTTTGGCCTCTTCGCTTTCGCCCCTACACACATTCCATCTGTGATGTAAAGTCATTCTCTACGCAAATAAACATCAATATCGTCAATCGCAATTTCCATAGAATATATATATATATATATGTTGCATATCATACAATACTGTCCAGAATTACACAAGACGATATTTAAATGGTTCAGCAATTTGTTTATGGCCACTGAAGTCAAAATTCGATATGTTTTTATGATATTACAAAACATTAAACAAATCTCTCTCCTCTCTGTTTTTCTACACATGTATTGCACCCACTCCTTTCTTCTAACACCACCGCTTCTAAAGCCACTCACACAACTATACACATCAGAGCTCTCTTTTTATGAGAGAAGTTTTGTTAAATTGAATGGTTCGTTTAACTGGACGGTACAGTTAAAGTTGAAAACTATTTTCTTCACATGACTATAGCTATATAGTTATAACAGCTATATATAGGACCCTGTAGGATGGTGGACTGGTGAACGGTGCAGAGTAGCCAAAGTTTATCTGTCACACTGATGCACTCACACTTAAGTGGCTATTTTCAGCAATATAATTATACTATAGAACTTGCAGGGGAAAAAGATGTTACACTATCATATGTTTTTGATGAAATATATATAAATTAACCTGTTCTCGAAGAGTGACAATAGGTGTTCCCGCAGCATCGAGCAGAACACGGTGATCATGAAGGGTCATAAACTTTCCTTTCACTTTGAAAATAACGGTGTTTTTGGTGTCGTTGGTGTCTGTGACAACAAAGTTACCATCGGATAGGGCCCTGACTTTTTTGACAATCGAAAGATTAACGGTGTGAGGTGTACAGTACTGAGTGAAAGGGCGGTCGGGTTGCAACCCTAAGCCCCGATTTGTCAGTTGGGCCCAAGGCCCGTGGTCTGAACCCAGATGATGCGGTGTCCGAATTCAACCAGGAATACCGGAATTAGAAACGATCCGAGTAACTGGTTATCCCGAATAAAGAAGAAGAAAATAAATCGGCTTCCAGAATACGCTAAGGTCAGAAACGACGGCTCATTTATTTACATATCTCCTGGATTCACCCCACCTCATGATCATTTCAGCATTTATGAGCAACCAGACAACAACCGGTCTACAGATTTTCCCTCTTAAATGCGGAGATACCATAAACACACATCATTAATTGCTAGATTGGAGGGGGGGAAGAACAGCATTTAATGTCCCTCTAAAAAAAGGTCTAATTGAGCCTTAATTAGAGAGATATCCAATTAGACAGATTAAATAAGATCAGGTTTCCCCTTCTCAAGGATGACGATCGAGTGATGTCCCAATTAATAGATCTTTCGCCATCAAATCCCCCTTCAGGAGGGACACCTATAAATAAAACCGAACCAAAGCCGAAAAGGGGTACATTCTGACAATTCTCTCAAACAAATTTCCATATATTTTCTCTCTAAAACTAACTTGATCGTCGAAGCGGTCTTGGACCCCGATCTTCCTTGTTCTTGTTTTGCTGGTTCCGGTCAATCGGGATTTGATAAACCAGACTGCAGAATACGTTCTTAACAGTGGCGCCTTCTGTGGGATTCTCTTGTTTTTGATAAACGTACTTTTTGCATGTCTACCCTACCATTAATTCAAACGACCAAACATGACCAGCAGTTGGACCCGGCCATGGAAGAAAGACTAGAAGTGCTGGAAGAAATGGTGAGGAAGCTAAAAGAGGAGAACGCCGCCCTTCGGCAACCCTGCGAAGAAATATCGGCCCCGTGACGAGATCAATCTTGAGGAGAATGTGAGCTCCCGACATCCTGAGGAGAGCGAGGCCTCTGAAGGAGAACGACGCCGGATGCACACGGAGCTAAAGGAGTTAGGGGACAAGTATGCTGAAATGGCAAAACTAATCAGCCCGGCCGCAGGGCACCTCTCCTCGCAAGGAAGCATAGGGACACCCTACAATGCAGACATCCTAGCCGTCCCTCTCCCGTCCAGATTCAAGGTTCCGCAGGTGGAACCGTATGACGGGTCTCAGGATCCCGTGGAACACCTAGAAGCCTTCAAAGCACATATTAGCCTGCATGGCTATCCCAGCGAAGTAGCATGTCGAGCGTTCCCTCTCACACTGAAGGAGATGGCTAGCACATGGCTCGGAACCATTCCTCCGGGATCAGTTAGTAGCTTCGAGACGTTAGCCCGACTCTTCAACACCCAATTCATGGCCAGTAGGAAAAGAAGGCGCCCCGCGGCGTACTTATTGACCGTCAAA
This sequence comes from Platycarya longipes, assembly GCA_036559045.1. NCBI lineage: Eukaryota > Viridiplantae > Streptophyta > Magnoliopsida > Fagales > Juglandaceae > Platycarya > Platycarya longipes. Next base: position 44,572,955 of record CM071798.1, on the reverse strand, counting down.
CAAGGAGAGAAAAAAAACCTGAAAGGGTACCTGACCAAATTCAACAAAGAAAGAATGATAACCGACAACCAAGACCAAAAAATCACCCTAGCGGCCCTCCTGGGCGGCATATGGCCCAGGAGCCCCTTTATGGCGGAGATAGCTCGCAAGACTCCCACTACTTTGAATGGGTTTATGGATCAAGCTGACAGGTTCATCAACGCCGAAGATACGCTCGAAGTCCTAGTAGCCCCACGACGAGGAGAACTCCGACAGCATGACCGGAAAACAACCAATGCCGGAGAAAGTTCCAGCCAGCATCGGGGGGGGGGGGGAAGTTCCCAGATGAAACGAGGAGAGGAGACCCCCCACGGGAACACAGACTATCATCATGGCCTCAATCCAACTTGGCAGTGGAAAATCAGAACCGATCTGAATCAAGACGAGAATCCATTAGAAGAAAGAGGGGGAGGATGTATTGTGAATATCGCAAGACTACGGGCCACAACACTGAAGACTGCCAGACTTTGAAGAATAGACAAAGGGATGAGCAGATGAGTGATCGAAGAGACAGAACCCGGTCGAGGACCCCCCTTCAGGAACGAGAGTCAAACCGACACCGAGGCGAGCCCGCATCTAGCCACCCGCCAGGCGAGATCAGAACCATCATTGGAGGACTGTCTCGAAGAGGGACTACATCCTCCTCTCAAAGGGCGCACGCATGAAGAGCCAGGTATGGAGAAGTTTACACACTGGGAAGAACACCGAGACAGGGCAACCCGGGTCCTAAAGGAGAATCAATCGTTTTCAACGAACAGGATGAAAAGGGCATCGCCTTTCCGCACGATGACGCATTGGTAATATCAGTATTGGTAGCTAATTTCACAGTCAAAAGGATACTGGTTGACAACGGGAGTTCGGCCGATATCTTGTTCTGGGAGGCCTTTATGCAGATGGGGATCGATCCCCACCAACTCCAGCCCATCCAAGCCCCCCTTAAAGGATTTATGGGTGAAGCAATACACCCCGAAGGCGTGATAACACTCCCGATCTTGATGGGTTCTACACCCAGAACCATGTCAGTCATGACCGAATTTCTGGCAGCAAAAGCCCCCTCCTCATACAATGCCATCCTAGGGAGGCCGACCCTAAATAACCTGAGGGCAGTCACTTCTACCTACTACCTCAAAATGAAGTTTCCGACCGATAGAGGAATAGGTGAAGTCAGAGGAGAACAAGTCACCTCCAGGGAATGCTACGCTCGGGAATTGAAACACAAGGTCAATTCCGTGGCTACGATCTCCCTGGAAGGCGAGCGTACCGAATTCCCGCCTGCTCCTCCCCGAGCGGTTTGGGACGATGAAATCAGGGACGAAGGGACATTACGTCAAGCGGAAGCCAACAAACCTTTGGAACTGATTCCGATCGATCACGACAACCTGGATCGAACGGTGCGAGTCGGAACCAGAATAGATCCGGGAATACACGCAGAGCTCAAGAATCTCCTTATTGAGCACAAAGACGTATTCGCTTAGACGCATACTGACATGCCCGGAATCAATAGGTCCATAATAGAACATCGACTATGTGTCAACCCGACAGCCCGGACAGTTAAACAAAAGAGAAGAAGCTTCTGTGTCGAAAAATATGCCGCCATCGCAGAAGAAGTGGACAGGCTCCTGACCGTTGGGTTCATCCGAGAAGTTCACTACCCGTAATGGCTGTCTAATGTAGTATTGGTAAGGAAGATAAGCGGGAAATGGCGTATGTGCGTTGACTTCACCGATTTGAACAAGACTTGCCCTAAAGATAGCTTCCCTTTGGCGCGCATTGACCTGATTGTAGATTCAACTGCTGGACACTCTCTCCTCAGCTTCATGGACGCCTATTCGGGTTATAATCAGATCAAAATGAGCACAAACGATGAGGAGAAAACGGCGTTCATTACAGATCGCGGACTCTATTGCTACACCGCCATGCCTTTCGGACTCAAGAACGTAGAGGCTACTTATCAACGGCTGGTCAATCGTATGTTTAAAAACCAAATCGGGAGAAACATGGAAGTTTATGTCGATGACATCCTAGTCAAGAGCCGCTGCCCTAACAACCATTTGGCGGACCTAAGAGAGGCCTTCTCTATTCTGCGGCATTATCAGATGAAGCTCAACCCCGCCAAGTGCACCTTTGGGGTCGAATCCGGGAAGTTCTTAGGATACATGGTCTCCGAATGAGGAATTGAAACCAACCCCGAGAAAATACAGGCTATCCTCGGAATGGCGTCCCCAAGGAACCTACAAGAAGTCCAATGATTAGCTAGGCGAGTCGCCGCTCTCAGCCGATTCATAGCAAGGTCAACCGATCGATGCCTTCCCTTTTTCCAAGTCCTCCAGAAAGCACACGAGTGGGACACGTCGTGTGAGCAGGCATTCGAACAACTCAAAGACTATCTGACATGTCCTCCGTTACTTAGCCAGACGGCTCCCGGAGAAACTCTTGTGGCCTATTTGGCAGTCTCACCTCATGCAACGTCTGCAGTTCTCGTAAGAGAAACTGATCAGGGTTAGAAACCTGTGTACTATGTTAACAGGGCACTTCAGGGAGCAGAAGCCAGGTACCCCCGTACAGAGATGATGGTATTCGCCTTACTGACGGCAGCGCGTCGGCTGCGTCCTTACTTCCAAGCTCACACCATAAAAGTAATGACCGATCAGCCCCTCAGAACCATTCTCCAGAAGCCTGATACCTCCGGTCGATTGGCCAAGTGGGCAATCGAGCTAACCGAGTTTGATCTAATGTTCTAGCCTAGGACAGCGATGAAGGCACAAACACTGGCGGATTTTGTACCAGAGTACACTGGGTTTCTAGAGGAGATCCCCCGTAAACCTCAGGGACAGACATGGCAGCTATATGTTGACAGGTCCTGATGTCGAGTTGGGGGTGGAGCAGGAGTACATATCATCACCGACCAGGGTGCCCAGCACAACTATGTCATAGGCCTGACTTTCAAAGTGACCAACAACGAAGCAGAATACGAGGCCCTCATAGCTGGGATGACAATTGCTCGGGTCCTTGGGGCAACAGAGCTAGAGGCCTGAACCGATTCTCAAATAGTATTTCATCAAGTACTCGACCAATACATCACAAAGAGCGAAAAATTGAAAAAATATCTGGAGCTAGTATGCATCAAGAGAGATCGATTCAGATACTTCCGTCTGTTGCGGATCCCAAGGGAAGAAAATCATTTAGCAGATCGATTGGCAAAATAGCGTCGGGAAAAGATGAACATCCGCCCCCAGAAAACACAGAGATCAAAATAGTAGGCACTCCCTCTACCGGCAGCAAAGTTAGAATGGTGGCTGTTGCAGATCCCGGCTGGGCAACCGATATTACAGAATATCTCCGGACAGGCACATTACCTCTTGACTCGGACCAGGCTCGCAAGATAAAGAATAGATCAGTCAGGTTCACACTGATTGACGGATCGTTATACAGGAAGGGTTTCTTCAAACCATTGCTCTGGTGTGTGACGAAAGAAGAAGGGCAATATATACTAGCTGAAATCCATGAAGGAATCTGCGGGGCTCACACGGGGTTTAAAACATTAGCACCCCGCGCAACCCGTGCAGGGTATTACTGGCTGTGTTTGTTCCAGGAAGCAAAAGAGTTCGATAAGAAGTATCCAAAATGTCAAGAATATAGCCCAACGTTACATTCTCCGTCGGAGGAACTCACTTCGATAACATCCCCCTGGCCCTTTGATCAATGGGGACTAGATCTCATAGGACCATTCCCAGTCAGGAGGGGTGGAACTAAATTCATTATAGTAGCAGGGGATTATTTCACGAAATGGGTAGAAGCCAAAGCCCTCGCCAGCATCACTTCTCAAGCCATCACAAAATTCTTATGGAAATCAATTGTTTGCCGGTTCGGGATACCTCAGAGCTTTATATCAAACAATGGAAAGCAGTTCGATTGTAATCATTACCGAGAGTGGTGCTCTGAGTTGAAAATCAAAGTGAAATACTCTTCTCTCGGCCACCCGTAGGCCAACAGGCAAGCCGAGGCGACCAACAAGACGATTCTCAATGGGCTGAAGAAAAGACTTGGAATGCACAAAGGGGCTTGGGCCGATAAACTGCCGGGAGTCCTATGGGCATATCGCACAACTGTCCGAACCCCCACGGGCGAAACGCCGTTTGCCCTTACATATGGCTGCGAGGCAGTAATTCCAGTCGAAATCGGGATACCTACGCTGCAAATCCAGCACTATGACGCTGCTACCAATGATGCTAAAATGATGGAACGCTTAGACTCCTTAGAAGAACACAGAGAAGAGGCCAGCATCCGAATTGCCAACAACAAACGCAAGACAGAACAATACTTCAACAAAAGAGTAAAGCCGCGCAACTACAAAGTCGGGGACTTAGTACTAAGACAAACGGGCGTTATGACTCTAGCACAAGGAAAACCAGGACCAAAATGGGAAGGGCCCTACATAGTGACAGCAACAAATAGGCCCGGATCTTACCGACTCAAGGACAGCTCCGGAACTGACCTACCGCACCCCTGGAATAGTGAGAGGCTTAAGAGGTACTATGTATAACATTTACCGATGTATTTTACTTCTTGAAATTATAAAAAACCCGTTGTTATTGATATCCAATGCATTATAAATTATAAAGTTCTCAATACACAATCTCGCTGGGTCGGTTCACCCACCCACGCGAAGTAACATTCACAAGTCCTGCGGGGTCGGTCCACCCACCCACGCGAAGTAAACATTCACAAGTCCCGCGGAGTTGGTCCACCCACCTACGCGAAGTAACATTCAGAATCCCGCGGGGTCGGTCTACCCACCCACGCGAAGTAAACGATCGGAATCCCGCGGGGTCGGTCTACCCACCCACGCAAAGTAATTCACAACTCCTAAATCTCGATCTCAAGAACGCATATTACGCTCGATAAAATTTTTTCTCAAGTTTACACTTAGCCAAAAATTTTGCGGGACATATACAGAGTAAACAAAGCATCTATAGAAAGACCAAACTCGAATGTCATATATTCAGTTATACAAACTCGCTCGGATCAAACTCGAATGTTATATTCAGTTACAATATCTCGAATGTCATTAAAAAAAATAAAAAAATAAAAAATAAAAAAAACTTATACATCGATCAGGTCAAGCCTTAGGAGGGGGAAGAGGAGGATTCAAGTCGTCAAAAGGCGGGTAGCCACGCTTCCCGATCTTCTTCATATATCTCTTCGCAACCCGGTCCGGACGAAGAGATTTCGGACTTATGTTCCGGGGGTTGAGCTGAGGGTCCACCAGAAGCTGGGCTCCTATCCGGCGGAGGCCCTCAGCCTAGCCATACCCCCAGGCCGAGTTGCGATGGCCACCACTCGAGATATCTGCTGCTCAAAGTTAGCAATTTTCGAATGGGCCTCTTCTAAAGCATGACGAGCCCCCTCCAGCTCGGACTCTCGAGCAGCTCGGATTTGTTCAGACCGTGCCAACTCCGCCCCTAAAGCCTCTCGGGCACGCTCCGAACCGGCCAACTCCTCCTCCCGCGCAATCCGAGCCTGCTCAGAAACTGCTAGCTCTTCTTCTCTCAATGAAAGAATTTGGGAAGAAGCGGCTAGTTCCACCATCCGAGCAGTTAGCTCAAACTGAAGGAGGATCTTGTCCTGCTCGGTGGCCGATCTGGTATCTACTAGGCGGGCGTTCCTCCGATGGGCTGTCGCCAGCGAATCCCGGGTCGCCTCCAATTCGGCTCGAAGAGAAACGTTGGCCTTCTCTAGCCTGCTCTTATCTGCCCCTAGCTCCTCGACCGTCTTGATCAGCCCCCCGCAAGTTTCTTGCGACAGCTCGAGCTGATCCCTCGCCTGCTGCAACTTGTAAAGCCCAAACTTGCAGACGGTTCCGAGCTCATTGTTGAATTCGGCGAGCTCTGCCAACTCGGAACCCACAGTCTGGGATATCTCCTTGGCGACCTGAACACAAGGAAAAGAACTTAGCAACTCGAAATCAAAAGACCATGCAAAATTTGTCAAAATATACAAGTCAAACCTGTGTCAGTAAGGGCTCCAGCATCAAGGCCACTCGCTCGGAAGCGTCCGCCTTGGCTTGTTCAAAGCGCGAGGGGCACTCTGAACATGCTTCACCAGCTTGGTGCCCTCCTTCCGAATCCGGCTCGAAGAATCGACAGAGCACCGCGACCCCACTTCGAGATCGAAAAGGGGACGGGGTTCGAGGAGGAACTTTCGAGTCCGGAGATGGGCGCCCATCCTCGAATTGGACCCCTGAAGTCCACCCCCTCTCAAAGGTTGGGGGTGGACGCTCAGGAGATTCATCGGGCTTGACAACAGGTCGCCTGCCCTCACTCGAGGCCTCCACGTGGACCCCTTCCACCGGAACGCCAGACTCGCTTAACCTTTCGGGGCCGACCTCTCCCTGGTGTCCTTCATCTGAGCCTCCTTGCTGACCGGCTCCCCCACGATCGCCCTCGGAGTCGGATCCACCACCAACTTCATCCTCCCCCTCGGAAGCATCCGAGTGACGCTCGGAAGATGAGGGAGGGAGAGTGGGCAATTGGTTCGCCCTGGCGACTCGCTCTTCCGACTCCTGTCGGAAGACTTGCGCGAAGGGCATAGCACTCGAGGACAGGTCGGCGGCGCGATCCAAAGCCTCTTGAAAGGCATGGTCGATCTCGTCTCCATCCGATGACTCGACCCCAGCCAGATCGGTCTCTTCTATCTGGGCTTCGATGACCACCCTCCTGGCCTCAGCCTTTATCCCCTCAGTCTGCAGGAATCGGAGCCCGTCCGAAGACGACGACGAGGAGGCCTGCTCGGGACTGCGAACGGGAGAGTCCGTGGGGGGAACGCATTCGCCCTGATCTTCGGTACGTGGACCCTTCCCCTTCTTCTGTTTCTTGGGATGGGCACCACGGCTCGAAGTAGCTTCACCAGCTCGGCTCTTGGTACGCCTTTCCCTCCCTACCTCCCGATCGGAGGCCCGCTTGCGAGAGGAGGTAGGGGGCTCTTCCGAAACATTGAAGAAGTTTGGACTCTCAGCATAAGACCGGTCTGGTCGGGTCAGAAACTCCTCAATGTTCTCCTCGGTCAGAAGAGCATCGGACCACAGCCGGTCGGGATCTTCTGCCCCCCAGGAAAGGACAGCCTTCACCCTCTCAATTTCCTGGACTGTAAGGGTGATCTCCATGTGCGTCGGGGAAGGGAGGAAACCCCAATCTTTCTAAACAGGGAACTCATTCCCCTCTCCCTCTGGGAATTCCCAGTCCCTGCCCGAGACAAAGAAAAATTTTTTATGATAGTCTCTGGCACTCGAATGCCTCTCTTCCATTCGAATCAGTCTGCACTTCGGCTTTATTTGGAAACCAGCAACATTCCCGTCCCGACGGAGGAGCCGGTACATCGAAAAGAACTCCCGAGCAGTCAAATCGGGGTAGGGATTGTTCTTCCCAGAAAGAACGATCTGGAACGCCACGCAAGTGGCCAACAGAGTACGCCACCCGTTCGGCATGAGTTGGGCAGGGGCCAAACCCAAGAAATAAAGAACCTCTCGAATAGGCCGTATGAAGGGGAGGCGGAAACCCTTCGAGAACATGAGATAGAAGAGGACAACCTTCTGTGCCCTCCCATCGCGTTCACAAGCCCTAACGCCATCCCCTGGGGCCTCCAGGGTATGCCGCCAAGAAACACGATGTTTCTTCCTGAGCGCGTCCACATCAGAGGACTGCATAGAGGAGGTCCAGCCATTACCGGCGAAGAAAGGGCATGGATCAGAGGAAGCCATGGGAGCAAATAGAAAGAAAAAAAGAGTGAAAGGAGAACAAGGAAGCAGCGAAAAGCGAAGGCGAGAAAGAATGGCAACGGAAGAATAGGGAAGCAATGAAGAACGAGTCTGAGAAAGCAAGCAAAGAAGGAAGGACGGTGAGAAGGTCTCTGGGTAATTTATACCCAGAGGCCAAATTTAAAGCAAACGAGAAACGAGGCGACACTGGAACCATAACCTCAGACGTGACCCTTGGGTGCAGAAGGCACGCTCGAAACTGACCAATCAGAGGTAAGAAGTGTGCGTCGAAATGACAGATCAGTTAATGATGATCACGCGCATGCGTATCATGAGCTAATCACGAATCAACAGCACAACCATAAACATCACTGACGGTTCGGGAATCGGAACAACGGCACAAATAAATTTTGAAAAGCATTGAATGCCTGACATGGAATATGACAAGTTATGACCTAGCATTAATTGATCAGAATTCAAATCGTCCCCCTAGAGTTCGGCCAGTAAACAAAACGACATGCCAACTGGAACCACCCAAGTATATTCGACCAAGCATTTCCGCTCGGAAGGAAAGTTAAAATAACATTGTCCAGTTCTGATGGAGAACGTAACAAAAGAAAGACTCTAATCCTAAAGCACTTAGAATCTCCATCGAAGTACCTTCAATGAAAATTCGCGGGGTATTGAAAGGGCGGTCGGGTTGCAATCCTAAGCCCTGATTTGTCAGTTGGGCCCAAGGCCCGTGATCTGAACCTAGATGACGCGGTGTCCGAATTCAACCAGGAATACCGGAATAAGAAACGATCCGAGTAACTGGTTATCCCGAATAAAGAAGAAGAAAATAAATCGACTTCCAGGATACGCTAAGGCCAGAAACGACGGCTCATTTGTTGACATATTTCCTGGATCCACCCCACCTCATGATCATTCCAACATTTATGAGCAACCAGACAACAGCCGGTCTACAGATTTTCCTTCTTAAATGCAGAGATACCATACACACACATCATTAATTGCTAGATTGGAGGGGGGGGGAAAAGCAGCATTTAATGTCCCTCTCAAAAAAGGTCTAATTGAGCATTAATTAGAGAGATATCCAATTAATGCGATGAGACAGATAGAATCAGATCAGGTTTCCCCTTCTCAAGGATGACGATCGAGTGATGTCCCAATTAATAGATTTTTTACCATCAAATTCCCCTTCAGGGGGGACACCTATAAATAAGACCGAACCAAAGTCGAAAAGGGGTACATTCTGACAATTCTCTCAAACAAACTTCCATATATTTTCTCTCTGAAACTAACTTGATCGTCGGAGCGGTTCCGGACCCCGATCTTCCTTGTTCTTGTTTTGCAGGTTCCGGTCAATCGTGATTTGATAAACCAGACTGCGGAATACGTTCTTAACAGTGAGTGTCAATGATGGGTAGAGGGTTGGCAAACTGTGCGGCAGTTGGAGCTGGAACTGGAATTGGCTGAGCCATATTGATATTAATGATGATGATGATGATGATCGGAAGAAGACTTGCTTATGTTGCTTGGGGCGGCTTCGGTGATGTGGGGATTGTTTTGTTAGCGGCTTTCCCGTGAATTGGCGAGGAATTAGAGCCCGTCAAGCAGAATGCCTTGTACATGTACACTTGATAGGACTTATATATATATACAACATTAAAATTCCAAGAATCTATGATCCGATTCCGCGGGGTCCACTTCTTGCTCTTGCATGTTCCTCCACGTCTCTTCGTGGGAGACTCGGACTTCGTTTGACAATGATCTATTATTTTATTATTATTATTTATATATTATTTAAAATTTTTTATAATTTATAATAATTTATTTTTATCTTTTATTTCTATTCACAAAATATTTGATATCACTCACTATCTAAGCACAGCCTTAAAATTAGCTTACCATTCACAAAATATATGTATTTATTCTAACAGTATTATTTTTATACTAAAAACTCTTGAGTAATTAAAATGAAAAAAACTACTTATTTAAAAATCAACAATTACATTTCTTGATGAAATGAAGTAATACTTAGAATATAGTGAATACGCTATTAGCCTGTCTATATATATAAATATTTGTGTTTCTCTATCAGTTACAATTATTATTATAAATAAAGATAGGATGAAAGCCCTACCTAATTATACTCTCAATATAGAAACCTGTGAGGGTTTAGAATCTTGAAACAATCTTGTTTTGCAAATATTTGATCAACAATGAGTATCAGCGATAAACGTTTTAACGATTTTTTTATTGTTAGATATTCTCCCAAATCTTACATATATTATTTGATCTATCTGTTTTTTTCTCTATATATATACATGTATGCATATATATATATATATATATTTATATGTATATTTATGATAATTTATATGGTTAGGAAATTAGTTTGCACTGAGCGATGATAATGCAATATTCACTACAAAAAAATGCATTTTTTCCGGCGATTTTATAGGCGCCGCTAATAAGTTCGCTGGGTAAGGTTTGTATTTGCGGCGAATTTGACACCGCTGCAAAGTTATAACGTATCGGTGACTATTGGGTTTATTGCAGCGAGTTTATTAATTATTGCGGTGATTTAATTCGCCGCAATGTACCATTCAGTTTTTACGGCGACTTAATTCGCCGCTATTTCGATATTTTTCCAAGCTGTACACTTTTGCAGCGAATATTTTCGCCGCAAAAAACCTTTTAATGAATCCGCGCGAAACAGCAGCCCTCTTATGCTTTTCATTTCCCCCAATCCCCCATTTCCCTCTCATTTTCCCGCACCCAGCATTTTCCCTCCCTCCCACGAAAACCTTGGTCTGCGAAGAGGGTTACGGGAATCGGTGCCGGATTCATCACCGATTTCGAGGTTCATCGGCACAGAAACCCACCGGCGACGTAGGGGTGCCACCAGAAAACCGGCGATGGCCTAAAATCCCTCTGCGCTGTGGAACTCTGCTTCTCATTCTCGGGGTTTTTAGGTAACCGAATTTTCTCTCAATTATTTCATTAGAAACGACGATTTATAGACAAAAATACTTGTTTTTTGTTTCCTAATCACAGAGAGTACCTCTGTTTCGCAGCTTGGCCGAGACATTGGATTTTGAGGAACTCGGGACTGAATTTGGGTATCGCTCCCCCATCTGCGGCTTCTGTGGATCAACGCTCTGCTGCTTCGATCTTGTGGTGAGACATCTACCTAATTTTTAACACTCAATCCCGTGGGGATAAGTTAGGGTTTTTGATTTAATGCATATAAACATGCTTTAAGGTTGGGGTTTTGCTTAAACACTATTCTAATGTTCAATTATCTTTTTTATTCTATTGTTGGATGGTTTAAACAGACACTAACAGTTGGTTGACAAGCTAGCAGTTTATACTTAAACTTTACATTTAAAGGATATAATTGGTATCTATTGACTGACTTAATGTTATCTAGTTGTTTCACCGATGAATGTTTTTGGTTCCATGCTGACTGACTTAATCTAATCTTAGTTAAATACAAACCAGTGACTTAATCTAAGCTGGTATCTAGTTGATTAATTACTCTTAACGCTTACAATGCCATGCTACTTCACCAAAAGAAGTGACTTAATTTATATTAGAGCAAAGTTGTTGAATCTAAACAATACCAGCTATTGTTTAATATTATATGATTTTATAGGATACTAGTAATGGCTGGGTAGGAAAATGAAGGCATGTTAATTAAGATATACATATTTTTTGACTTACCTTCCAAACCAGCATGCCTATGTCTGGTAATGGAGGATTAAAAGCATATATGGTAATGTCTTTGGTTCATCTTCATCACTGCAACACAGAGAGCAAATCTCAATCAGCATAGTTGGTTCCCTTTGATACTTTTGTAACACAGCTAGACAAGTGAAATATAGTATTATATGAATTCAGCAAGAACAAACATTGCTATGAACCAAGAATTGGCATATGTTTAATGCAAGATTGTAGAACAAAAAATACCACCCTCATTCAAGACATGAACGAACTCCCCATCATCAAGACAAGACAAGAAAAAATGATAAATGACAGGCCCCCCCTGCCCCAAAAAAAAGCGCAAAACAAAACAAAAAAGATCAATACTTACCTTAAGTGAAAAAAATAAACGCTAAATCATCTCTGTTTAAATTCTCCTGTTGAGAATTCACAGTAACAAAGGCATCATTTATTTGGTAAAAGGTGTTAATACCTTAAAAAAGAAAAGGTTCAAATACTCATACCACTGGCACATGAAACTCATTACACTAAGACCACGAAACAACACCAGCAAAGAGTAACCTCATTTCATCCTAAATTCTAATACCATATTTTAAACTACAAAAAATTTCTTCTACTTTAAGACCAACTTGAGTTGCTGGTATATGAGTAGAGAAAAAGTTAATGAAGGAAGAAGAACTTAATGCATACGATCCATCAGTCAGCTTACTCTTATTGTATGCATTAGTCTGGTCCTCTATTATTTAATAAAACCAACATGTCCCCCGGAATTGGTATACCCTTCACATGCAATGTATTTTCATGTTAGGTGCTTTATTTGCTTTTAATAATTAATAAAATATAATTGGTGTCAGGGGATGTAGCTCAGATGGTAGAGCACTCGCTTAGCATGCGAGAGGTACGGGGATCGATACCCCGCTTCTCCACACTTATCTCTTTTTGTTGGTTTTTAGTTATTTTTCTTATGAGGCAAACTCCCTTTCCACTGGAGTTTCTGTCACTTTACTTCTTCTCCTTACCCACGGTTTTAAAATTTGTGACAGTTTCTAAACTATCACTAAAATCCACTTTCTGTGATGGTTTGTTGGAACCATCACTAAAGACGTGCTGATTTTTTTGTATTTGGACATAGACGATATATATATTTGAATGTAACAATGATGTTCGAACGATTTTACATTTGGATCATCACTAAAGATATGCGCTAACTTTAATGCATAAAAAAAAAATACTATAATGCTACTTTGATACTTTTTTGTATTTTAATACATTAAAATGTTTTTCTTTTACTTAATAGTGAATGAATTAATTATTAGTCTATTGATATTGTTTAATTTTTGAAAATCTTTTAAAATGGTTAAAATATGAATAAAAAATATATAAAGAAATTAAAATCAGATTTTACTCTAGTGGGGCCCTATTAATATTAAAGAGAATTAGAAAATATTGAATTAAAAAATATTTTAATTTAAGAAAGATATGAAGCGTAGTAATTTAAAATTAAATCTAGACAAACTAATATTAAAGAAAATTGAGAATAGAAATTTAAAAGCAATATATACATTACATGATAATATGATCTAGTACATAAAATAAAAATGAAATAAGTAAAGATATAAATAAAACCAACAACTACAGGTTGTCTTTCAATGCCCTAAAATCTTTAGTATTGTGCTGAAATTGGCACTCCCCACTCTTCTGTCAGTCTTTTGTAAGCATCTTGCAATCTTTGAGTCACAGGCCCAACTTGTCCATCACCAATGATGCGGCCATCAATCTTTACCACCTGGAAAAGGTAATTTCATCTATGCATTATTTTTCACCAAGACAATAACATTATAACATCGAGAGGACACTGAAGAAAACTACGAGAGGACACTGAAGAAAACTAACAAGTCTTCTATCTTTTGTTTCTGCCAGTCAAATTCTTCATAGGGCATCAATTGATTGGGACCATGTCGCTTTGTAATCCCTTCTAATGTATATTATTTTGGTTTATTGTTTGGCTTTGTAACTTGGATAGTAAAAATAGACTATGTCGCCCCCAGCACAACTAAGAGGCAAGTCTATCTTCGGTAACGTAATTGCTATGACTTTCAGGGTTGAAAAATAAAATGCCAAGGTTCAACAATGAAATAAGATATATAGTCAAACTAATGTAACATCAGTCCAATGAGTTTCACTCACTATGTGATTGCCCCCACAACATTTAGTATTCAAATTATTAATTTATGGGGAAAAAAATATTAATTTTGGATTTCGATTGGGAGCAATATTGGTTCATTATCAAACACACTATAATATATATATAGGAGGATGGTGGATGCAGGGTATTTCAGCCACGAAAACCTTGTTATTTTGATCTACATGTTTTAGTTTGTTTGTTTAGATCTGAGAAATTTCATTCCATTCTTTACATCTAGATGTTTTAGCTTGTGTTTTTGCAAATAAGGCACATCTTTATGAGAAAATATGAGGGAGTTTTATTTTTTTTTAATCTTTTTTAGCTTTTCCTTGAATTCTCATTTAGCCTGTGTTTAGCAAGAATTACTTCTTGTCGTGCTACTGCTACTGCTACTGCTGCATGTGGGTATCTATTTATCTTTTTTTTTTTTTGCAAGGACGATGCTACATATTATTTAAAAAATTGGACTCATATACTGTACATGCAATAAACAAATAGGAAAATTCCAACTTTAGATTTTAATTAATTAATATAACCTTATTTATAAATCAATAACTCTAAAAATCTACAAAAAATTATTTTATTTTTTCTATAAAATATGAGCATTTCAATGAGAATTGTAATGTAGTCCACCAAATATAAAGTGTGTTTTTTATACATTTATATATGTATGTGTAAAGGAAAGAAATGCCTAAAGGTGATGAATACAGGTTTTGAAAATATTGTTTCTTTTTGTTTAGTTTGTTTTTCCCTTTTATATGGGGTTAGTATCTTGGGGTTGTTGTAGTTGGTGCTTTGCTTGAACATTCTAGACTTTGTTTTTTAGATCTGGACTTTTTTTTGAGCGCCTAACTTACTAAGTGCTCTTTTAGGAAGATTTTGTTTGTTCATAGCTAGTCCTAGCATCAATAGCTGATAGTTTTTGTCTGAACTAACTATAAGCATTTTTGTTGTGCCCCTGAAAAGTTAAGTACGTAAATGTGTAACTAGCTATCCAATTACTAAGGAATGAGATATTAATCGTGAAACTGGAAAAATATCTCGCTTTGTGGCACAATGGTTTTATAAGCTTCTTAGCAACTATATATATAGTTTGCTTGTAACAATCTGAGACAAATTTCAGACATAAAGTGGAGGTGTCTTAAGTGATCTATATGAGAACCCCTCATTCCAACTCTGCTAAAAAAAAATAGGAAAATGTTTGAGTCATCCTCCTTCCACTTCCACTTTGGTTCCACATCTAGTACATCAGCTTTCCATTTATGAGAGAAGTGTCCACCTAATTTGCAAAATATTTTCATCCCTATACATGACTTATACTCCATCTACCGAAAAGGAATTTTTCTACAATTGACTTATTTTTTGGATTCTTCTTCTTAGATGGATAAAAGCTGGATGCATCTGAGAGATAGACTTGGGTCACCTGCCTATGCTGAAGGTGTTAGAAATTTCCTCACAATGGCACGAAACCATTCCATCGGAAGTGATCGCATTCGGTGTCCTTGCCTTAGATGTTTGAATAATCTCCACTTATCTATATTTGAGGTGGAGTCTCACTTGTTCATAAAAGGAATAAATCCAAACTACACTCAATGGATATTTCATGGAGAGGAGGAAACACTCCCAGTCATTGATGACGATATATTAGATGATCCTGGGATTGGAGTGGAGGACAGGTTCATTGATGACATGGATCATATGTTAGATGACATACGGGCAGGTACATACGAGGCATGTCCTGAAGACAACACTACATCCCCCACCCAGCAATCAAGACAACAACCCAATCCAAACTCAACATTTGAGCAACTGCTCGAGGATGCTCGACGTCCTCTATTCGAAGGTTGCACAAAGTTCTCAAAGCTCTCCTTCATTGTGAAGTTGTTACACATCAAAAACAATCGGTGGATGGTCAATCAAGTCTTTCGATATGCTCC
Source organism: Platycarya longipes (assembly GCA_036559045.1). Lineage (NCBI taxonomy): Eukaryota > Viridiplantae > Streptophyta > Magnoliopsida > Fagales > Juglandaceae > Platycarya > Platycarya longipes. The sequence goes on along the minus strand of CM071798.1, from coordinate 44,557,309 downwards.
TAAGCCTTCTACGATCCGCCTTTCCTGATGTTTCATTGCCACAATCATATCAGGAGGCACGGTCTTTGGAGAAAGGTTTGGGTTTCAAGTACCAGAAAATCCATGCATGCCCCAACGACTGTGTCTTATTCTGGAAGGACAATGTTAATCTTAATGAGTGCCCCATCTGCGGTGCTTCACGTTGGGTACCAAATACCCACGGTTCACGAGTCATCCCTCAAAAAGTTCTGCGACATTTTCCTTTGAAGCCAAGATTGCAGCGTCTATTTATGTCAGACAAGATAGCAGATGATATGAGATGGCATAAGGAGCAGCGGGTGACTGGGGAGAATAATATTATGAGACATCCTGCCGACTCTAAGTCTTGGAAGACGTTTGACGAAAATCATACTTGGTTTGCACGGGATGCCCGCAACGTTAGGCTTGGCTTGGCCAGCGACGGCTTCAATCCCTTTAACAATATGGCTAAACCGTATAGTATTTGGCCGGTGATTCTTGTCCCATATAATTTGCCGCCGTGGTTATGTATGAAAGACCAATTCTTCATGACATCTCTCATTATCCCTGGTCCAAAATCGCCGGGGAATGATATTGATGTTTACTTGCAACCGTTGATCGATGAGTTACTTGAATTGTGGGAAGAAGGTCTACCTACATATGATGCTTCCACTAAGGAAATGTTCGTGCTTCATGCTGCCTTATTGTGGACAATCAATGATTTTCCTGCTTATGGTAATCTTTCAGGTTGGTCAACAAAAGGGAAATTGGCTTGTCCCTCATGCAATGCTAGCAATGATTCCTTATGGTTGAAGTATGGTAGAAAACAATGTTATATGGGACATCGACGTTTTTTACCAACCGATCACGTTTGGCGATCTAGAAAAGCATTGTTCAACGGTAGAGAGGATCATCGCATGCCACCAAATTTAGTTGATGGAGCGTTACTTTTGACTCAATTACAAATGCTTGGAGATGTTCAATTTGGTAAGTCTGGTAGGAAGAGAAAACGGACTGCAGAGGAGTTAAACTAGACTAAGAAGAGTATCTTCTTCAACCTACCTTATTGGTCAACATTACGGCTGAGACATAATCTTGATGTCATGCATGTTGAGAAGAATATTGCTGATAACATTTTGGGCACATTAATGAACATTCCAGGCAAAACTAAGGATAATATAAATTCCCGTCGTGACCTAGAAATCATGGGCTTCAGAAAAGAATTACATCTAAAGCAGATCAATGAAACGTGTTACAATGCCACCTTCATTATACACGTTACATGGGGATGAAAGGAATAAATTTTGCGAGTGGCTTGCTGAGGTGAAATTTCCAGATGGGTTTGCCTCCAACATCACGCATTGTGTGTCTATAAAGGA